>OX422208.1:115907068-117107068 GCA_949130495.1 Sambucus nigra
TAGATCTATTTACCGAAAAAGGCTAATTTGAACTTTTCCTTTTAAGTTGATGCTAATTGGCCCTGGGAATTTGGTTATTTACGGAAGTACCATGGATGTTTTCAAAAAAGGGCAAGTAGTGACCCGCCATAAAGGAGACGGTGAAAACACTCGCCAGACTCGCTGGGATAGAGTGACACGTGTTTTCAGGTAGTGTTTTAATTACGAAAGTGCCACTGTGGTGTGTTGAATGGAGGGAGCGATGGTGGGAAGGTGTGGAGTAAGTGTAAAGTAGTGTGACGTGGGCAATTAAATAGACATGGCAAACCTTGTGAACGCCCAACTAATTTTTGTCTCTTGACAATTGAAATTTGGGCAAGTAAAATAATAAATAAATTATCAAATATTAAAAAGTTTTTTAAATATTTTTTAATTTATATTTAGTTCAGGTTTTTTATTTTATATTAAAAAGTTCTTTATTCTCTTATCTTTAAAGGTCCGCGTCAGCGGCATGGTAAAGTCGTTTTGGCATAGTGAATAACTTTTTACTGCAAAATAAAAAGACTAGAAACTAAATGTGTATTAAAAAAAGTTTTTGGGACTGTTTGGTATATGCCCCAATAATAAATTACTTAAAGTCATAAAATCATAAACTCTATATTTTCATAGTCAAATTTTGCATTCTACTTCATCGAGAAAAACATTCGGACATCGTAAGAAAGTTTTTAACCAATTGAACTAAAATAACAACCAAAAAACAAAAAAATTCATTTAGCCATATCAACAGATGTTTTAAAATTTTATTTCTCGCAATAAATTTAGTATTAGACTCTATCTGCAGATTGAGAACACAATTAACTATTCTCACATTTCTAGATTTCTCTCCATCACTTTAAAGCTAAAACTAAAGGGATTTGGATATAACTCTTGTTCTTCTATATCCTTAGTGTGAAAACTTTTCATATTCTCACAGTAGCTAAGAAATAGCAAGTTATTGTTTAAGAAGAAATAAGTTAACAAAGGATACATAGAGATGAAAATCGAATAGAAAAGAAAAAACGAGGAAGATGAAAAAAGGTGCAGAGTAGTTTGTCTTTATTGTAAATATTAAATGAAGCCACGTGTTAAACTTATACTTGCAGAGACCATTTTTAAATAAATATATTAAATATAACCAATTCAAGTAAACTCATAAATTTTTAATTAATTAACGATACAATTATATTTGTTAATGTAAATACAATTACACTTATTAATATAGATACAATTGCAATTCATGTATCTACATTAATAATTGTAACACGCGTGAACTTATTGAAAAATTATTTTTAACTTGTCCTTGTCATTAATTTCTAAAGAGTTTAAGGATTTATCATGTTTCCCTTGAAATTTGGGATTTTTTTTATTATGGTGTAGAATTTATGAGCTATTTAAGATTTGAAACTATTATTTATCGTAAAAATTATTTTTATGACACCCTGCTTTTACTATTAAAAACTGTTTTTTTAATGAAATAAATCATTTGATATTTTATGCAACAGTTTTTTGATTTTTATAAACAATTTAAAAAACATTTTTTTATAAAATAGTAAAAACGTTTTATATTTTAAAATAATTTTTATATATTTATAAAACAGTTGAAAGATTATTTTTTTTAATAGTTAATTTTTTTCATTTTTAAAATATTTTTTATTTTAAAACGGTTGCTTTTTATAAAACGATTTTTTAATTTGGTTGGTAATTAATAAATGAGTGGTGTATCAGGCAATTTAAGCCTAAAAATGAGCTAGTTAACGATCAAATGGGGGAATCTATCAAGATAGAGGCCAAACTCCAAGAAAAAACTATAGGTATTTGAATCAATTATGAACAAATAATAAGGTTCAAACCCCAAATAATTCTAAACTTATTTTCAATACATGTAAAATATTTGTTATGGTATAAAATAAGGTTTTTGTCTACTTTAATACATCAACAATTACGTCGTTTAGAGTTTAGTACGTTAACAAATTAGGTGTAAGTTTGGTATATATAAAGTTAAACTTAACAATGACATGATCTTTGCGGAAAAAAATATTTAACAACACTTTTAAATATAAATGAAAATGATGAAAATTTTAAAAATAATTAAGAAAAAATTAAACAAAAGAAACAAATATCCACCCCCAACGTCTCTATAGCCAAACACCCCGCATCACGAGGGGTGCATGCAAAAAAAAACCAAAATTGGAAAACCGAAAAAATGAATCGATCCAGTATGAAAAAAAAATTATTTTTCAGTCTAGTCCACAGTCCAAAAGGTTAAAGAGCGATTTGAATCAATTCAGTCCACGACTTTACTTAAGTATTTGGTTTTAGATCGAATTGGATCGGTTTACAATATAACCTAAAAAAAACTACATGCATACTTATCTTTGGTAAATGTTTCACTACAGTCTTTATCCCACAACCAAAAGCCACCCCCCCCCCCCCAAAAAAAAAAAAAAATCCCATTAAGTAGAAATCGATGATCCATGAATGAATTCAGGAAAAAAATTTGATGGATCACCTCAATACAGTAAAAAACAAGAAACACAAGCAAATGGAAATGGAGAAATTGATGGATCCTCGCATCTTCAACCTTCAAGATTGCAAAATTCAAATTGGTATGTGTGTTTATATATGTATATTATTTATATATGTTGAACTAAAAATCAAGATGGAGAAACCATTCCACTTTTTTTATTCAAATTGGCAATATAAATATTAAATCGTATATGTAATTGTATTTATATCATTATATGTTTTTCATTTATGAATACCCATTTGAATCTTAAGTCTCTTTTTATTTAAGTTTTATACGTACTAGTTAGTGAACATTTGCATTGAACATGTGATTTTGCATAATAAAAAAAATGTTTTTTTTTTTTAGAAATAGACTTTCGTAGTCAAGTATATATTAATTGTGGAGGTTTTTTTGAGTTATAAATGATGGATTAATAATTATATTAGGAGTGAATGTGTTTTCTTTATTTGTTTCATGGATGATATATCTATCAATATATAATAAATTAGTCTTAGCTCTTGTCAAATCATAATTTCATACACAAATTCATCAAACTCTGTCATTGAGATTGATGTTGAATGCTAAGTTAAAACTTTTTTCAACTCACAATATATGTAAATAACACAAGGACTTTCATCGCACACAGAAGCATTTAATAACCAATTCAATTTTCCTTGATTTTACAACAAGGGATAAAACCCAAACACAAGCATCATAACTTTTAAAATGTCACAAATGAATAAAGGGCCCCAAAAAAATAAATAGGCTTCAGGAGCGACTTGGCCCGGTGACGCGACTTAAAAAGTGTCTCTAGTGCGTGTGAATATGATTCAAGTGTAAATCGGTCGCGTAAGTAATAATCCGAGTAAGTCGGGTATCGAGCACAGGGAATAGCACGAAGAATCGTGATGATGAATAGGAAAGACGCTAACCCTAAAATGACTCAGAAAAAGAAAGGAAAGGGTGATGAGTTTGAAATTATACCTATCAACTAATGCAATATAAATTAAATTAAGAACTAACTAAGCAGACAATACTTAACAAACTATGAAATTATAACTATGAAAGAGAGATAAGGTCGGAATACAATCCCCCAACCCCTAATGAATTCACCGAATACAAAATTAGTCGAGAATTAAATAGTTAATTAAGGAGAAATTTTATTATTTTCAAGCATTATACACATAAAGGAATAAACCCGCACCATATGAAATCAAGAATACAAATAAAGCACATGAAGAGATGGTTAGCACGCGCATCGCATTCTTAAACACCTCGATTACCTAGGGCAAACGAGGTTAAAAGTCCTACGATGTTTGTTTTAACGAACTGATAGGTTCCAATTAATTATTTAACTCAAGTACTTATTTTTATATCCATGTGAACCATATAGGGTTGGGTCCATGCATTCCAACCTTTAAAAATCTATCTGGACATGACGTAATTGCTATTAAAGATGATTGTTACGTTGCATGTAATAAGAATCATGATGAAACTATATTTAAATATGTATGAAATATTTATAATTAAGAACTAATGAATTGTCAAGCAAAAAGAAAAGAGAAATTGAAAGCAATAATGAACTATACTTGAATTAGAGAAACCCTTGAATTTGATGCCAAAAGATGAATAAATTGTTAAAGAGCGATAATCCTAAGGTTCTTGCCTTCAAGAATCTCTCTAAACTATGTAAAAAAACCTTTCTAATGTCTGGTGATACCATAAGATATAACTCTCACGTTCTTTAAGTGGTTGAACCTTACACAACTCTAATTTTGAGAATAAAGAAATAGCAAATTCGCCCAGTCGAATCGGTTTGATTTTTCCTTCTTTAATGGGGTGAACCGGTCCAGCTAATACAATATGACGGATCCATTTGGTATCTTTATCATCGATTCGATTCGCGCAATTTTAGTGAGAGGGATCGGTTCATTGCTAGTGCCATTGGTTCGGTTCGCTGGATTTTTCTTTCTTCCTTTTTTCTTGATTTCTTCTCAACTTTGAAGATCCATAACTTTTCACTCAGGACTCGGATTCGGATATCGTTTCTTCCTACATGCTTGTGGACTCGAGGTCTTCAAATTTTCTTCAGATTCGGTGTCCGAATTTCTGGTGTAAAATTACTATTTTTGCCCTTAACTTTCCTTTTTTTCTTTCTTTCTTGATTTTGAGTTTTCTCCTTTTCTTCGCTTGTATAAAATACCTGCAAAATGTAAGAGAAAAACACGAAACTCGATGCACTATATAAAATAGGTCAGTAGTAATGATATGAGATAAATCAACTTAATTTACATCGCACAAGATGATAAAAGCCTCTAAATTACGGGAATAAATATAAAGAATTTATTCCTAATCAACCCCCCTAACTTTGAACTTTGATCGTCCCAAGCAATGTAAGAGAATCAAACTAAGGTCCAACACTTAGCAAACATGTTTTTAGGATAGAATACCTCTTTTGTAGGCAAGCGATTACATTTAACGTATGCAACAAGCCTTTAAACCCATAGGTTACCTTAGTAAGACGAGTGATGTCTCGTGAGGATTTGCAGTGAATGTACCCACAAAATTCGTTTTCGACTCAAAGAAAAATCAAAATACTTAAAAATTGTAAAATTTAAACTTTTCTAAAAAAAGTCACAATAAATTTATATTCAATAGTTTCAACTTGTAGTGTGTGTGTGCGAAGCCAAAAATTAAACCGCTAACTTCCACCGATTGATCATTACGTTACTTTCTGAAAATTCTTTTTGATTCAATTGCTCTCGGGATACTCTTACAAATGAATCACTCGGAATGTGGCTAGTTTCTCTCAATGTAGGTGATAAGAGTAAATATAATGGACACAAGGTCATGCACAGAAATTTGAAAGACAAAAAAATTTATGGTGAAAATATTTCATCATTGGATTACGGTCATTAGAAAACAAAAAACGTTGCCCCTTATTCACACTAATTAATCTCTCTTACTACCCCATGACTTAAATGAATAGACATCGTTGTTAAGAACAACCGAGATCCAATGAGAATTTACTCGTAGCTTCTGGTCTTTGACATAACAAAAGAAGGTTGTAATAACGGGTTTGACGCCTTTCTTAATGATCGAGGTCTTCGAACCTTCCCTAAGCTTGAAGCCATCAATCCCTTATTTCCCGAGGCTTTTCGATCGTTTTGCTCTCCCACTTCTTAAGCAGACTACCCATTTCTGCCAAACGGCTGGCGTGACCTCTGAAACCTAAGACTGCTTCCCCCTTTCCCTTTTCTAGTGAGGTTGGCTATGCCTTGATCTTTTTGTGTCTTAGGCTCTCCACGCGGATTTTTTCGAGTTTTAGGGTGTATTGGGTAAAATTGGGAATGTTGGGCGGAATTGAAAAGTGCTCTTATAATGTCCGTTAGTGCTTTTTCGGGCCTTTGCCCATTTTCTTTTCTTTTTTCAATTTTTTTTTTATTTTTCTCATTTTTCTTTTGTTGCTATTTTTGTTGAACAATTTTCTTTTATTTTTTTTCTTGTCCATTTTTATTGCACTTTTAGGACTTCTGATAAATGTTCAATTTTCACAATTTTGGCCCAATTGGGTTTTTTGGGTTATCAAACGAAAAGGGGAAATTTTACTAGGCTCAATTGGGCTAGCAAAAGGATAATTTTTTCACAACTTTTTATGGCTACAATTTTTGGATAAACAAACGAAGGCCTAACTTCATTTATCCGAATTACTCATTATTTTACCATATGCGTCTCGAGAATAATTTAATTTATAGATATTTTTAGCACGTGTTCTAGACAAAATCTCGCACGTTTCCCATAACCAATCAAAACAAAGGAATTGAGATCTTCAACGACTTATTTAAACACTGAATTGAACTTTGAGTGAATTATAACTCGGATTGATTTAAAACCTCTCAAAAAGTGATAGGCTCAAATCTCACCGGGTTAATTAATCTCTACACTTATTCGTTAAGTCGTCAATTTTCGCTCAATTTCCATCTTTTGTCTATTTCGGCTTTGTGCTCCTGATTCTTACAATTTGAGACTTCAAATAAATTTTTAATGATATTTTTGAAAATTTAAATTCCAATTTTTATTTATTTTGAAGAAAAATATTTTTGGATTTTTCAAAAGTTTCGTTTTTTTTGGAAAATTTTTATTTTTTTTTTATTTTGGGCATTTTAAACTTTGTAAAATTTTAAAGAGCATGTGTACCCCCCCCCCCCCCCCCCCCCCAAAAAAAAAAAAAAAAAACTTAGACTTATGCAAAGTCCCTATGCGAAAGGACAAAAATCCAAACAAAAGGAGAGTGCATAAAAATGAACAAATGTCAATAATGCAAATTTTATTTTTAAAAAAAACACTATTACAAGCAAGAAGAGATATGTGTAACAAGATTATGTCATAAAGAGCCAAAATACAAAGAACTATATAAGGAATGCCAAAATAACCAAAACAGGGCCTATTGTGGGGGTTGACTTGATGAGACGGGGACACTAGGATCATAAGGGTCATAAAAGTAAGTCGGGAGTGGCACATCCTGACTCACATGCAATTTGTACATTTCGGCTTGAAGTTGCATCATCATCCTAGTATCTCGTTGATAAACTTGTTGGTCCGCTCTATATTCATGTATAAAACCTTGGAGTTGCGCCTTGATAGCGTCGATTCGACGAGATAGTTCCCCCCCATCGGGGTCTGCATCTTTGTCATACTCTTCCTCTTGCTCCTCTTCTTCGTCCTCGTCCTCCTCTTCCTCCATATGGACATCCTCCTCCACTGCGGCTTATAGCACACCCCTTTGCCGCTCACTCCTAGTGTGGGACTCTTGCCCAATGAGCTTAGGAAGGCGGGGAAAGGCTCGGGGGGATTCAATACCAGCGTCGGCGAGGATGGAAGTGATGAGTCGAAGATATGGGATGGGTGATTTTCCTTTACGATTCATAGCAACGTGCATGATGTTGGCGTAGAAAATGCGTGCAAGATGGATAGCGGCACGGGGATTGAAGAGGTGGAACAAGAGGTTGGCTTGGTGAGGGCACATCGCCTAGTCGTTTGATGTTTGGAGGATATTGGCGTAAACGATATAGAAGGCGATGCGAGCTTTTTCATTAAGATCCCTCACTGAAAAGGTCTCTCGGTCCCACTCATGGACGGGAGCAATGCGTAGGATGCACCCACGTTTTGAAATCGAAATGGCACTAGTGGAGTAATCATACCGGTTTGGGCTCGGGACCCCATAGTTCGCAACTTTTGGATGAGAATTTCTAGTGAAAAGGGGATTCGTATCTCATCTACATATGCCTCTGCCTCGAACTCGCCTATAGGGACGAGATGTGGCTCCCCGAAGTAGCGGCACCACCCTCGTGGGCGAAAAATATTGGTGACTGAAGAAGGGAGCTCAACCCAATTAACTTTTCTCTCGATATGCATTTTGTGGTCTGAGTTGAAAAATATTTCGCACCATATCCGCTCCTGACGCGAGCAAAAATTATTGTTTCCGCCGGGAAGGATGTTGGTGGAATCGTATTTGACGGGTGCTAATTGTTGGCCATTTGGAAGTAATTTGGGACTGCTGGAAAAATGAGAGAGAGAGAGAGGGGGGGGGGGGGAAATGGGAGGTGTGAGGTAGAATGGGGGGGTATAGTGTGTATTTATAGGTGGTGTGTAGAGGGGTGGAAAGGGATTTGGAGGTAAACAAAATGGAGGGAAAGGGGATGAAGAATGGAAGGAAAAGAATGTTGGGATTTGGGAAAAACGAAGGAAATGGAATGGGTTGGGGGAAAAGGAGGGATGAACCAATGGGAAGGGGCGACATCTGCAAACTTTCGAACTGGTCCGGGTTCTGGGGCGAACCATTCAGTTACTTTTTTATTTTATTCGATCCTAGCAGCGAACCGAACCGATGTCCATAAGGTCGAACCGGTCCGACGCTCTGTTATTCCCTCTTACTTTCCTATCCTAAACAACTAAGTGTTGGCTTCTTCCTTTCTCCATTTTTCAGACACTTTCAAAAATGTCCCTATGCATGGTTTAGCTCTGAAATACACAACAACTCCCCTCGAAACACTCTACGCACTCTCGTGCTATTCCTTAGTGTTCATCTCTCTCCGAACTTGCTTCTTACGACCTCTAACGACCCTAATCTAAAACTAACTAATGTACACAAAAATTACCCCATACGCGTCTGGGGTGCGACGATGTCTCATTTCATTCTCAATCAACCTCGTAAACGGCGTCTGACAACTATATGGTGTCGTATACTTCAACACACGCCTCTAAGTATAGCTTTAGGCATTATCCATTAGCCTTGAATGTGTCTCCCCCCTTTGGATCTTCCAATTCAACGGCTCCGTGGGGGAACACTTCTTTTACTATGAATGGGCACGTCCACCGTGAACGCAATTTATCGGGAAACAAATGTAGACTAGAGTTGTAGAGAAGAATTTTTTGCCTCGAATGAAACTCCTTGCGTCGAATAATTCTAGCACGTGCGAGTTTCATCCGTTCTTTGTATGTTTTTGTGTTCTCATGCGCATCATTGCGCATCCAACTCATTTAATTGAAGCTTGAGTGCTTCACCGACTTTGTCCAGATTATAGTTCAACCTCTTGATTGCCCAATAAGCTTTGTGCTCGAGCTCCACGGGGAGATGGTAAGGCTTTCCATATGCAAAGCGAAATGGGGACATCCCAACAGGGTTCTTATATGCGGTTCCATAAGCTCATAGCGCATCGTTCAATCGGAGGGAGCAATCTTTCCGGTTAGGATAGACGGTCTTTTTAAGAATGTTCTTGATTTCATGATTTGCTAGCTCAGCTTGCCCACTCGTTTGGGGGTGATAAGTCGTTCCAACATTGTGAACGACTCCATACTTTCTCATAAGTTTTTTATACGGCCGATTGTAAAAGTTCTTGTCATTATCACTAATAATTTCCTTCGGAGCACCAAAGCGAGAAAGTGTATGTTCTTGCAAGAACTTAATCACTACCTTGTTGTCATTAGTCTTGGTAGCGATGGCCTTTACCCATTTCGGTACATAATCTACCGTAAGGATGTATAAGAAACTAAAGGAGGGAGGGAAGGGGTCCATGAAGTCAATACCCCAATAATTTAATATCTCAATGACGAGTATCCAATAGCATCATATCTCGGTGGGTAATGGCTCCCATCATTTGACATATATCACATTATTTGCAATTAATGTTAACATCTCGAAAGATTGTGGGCCAATAGAGACCGCTCTGAAGAATCTTAGCGCCCATTTTATTTGTCAAAAAATGGCCTCCACATGCTTTCGTATGACAAAAATGGATGACATTATTTGTCTCGTCATTCGATACACAACGTCGGATGATTTGGTCTGCACAATATTTGAATAGAAATGAATCATCGTAAAAAAACATACGTGACCAAGTAAGGAACGTCTTCCTCTCTTGCGGTGTCCAGTGAGGATGGACGGACCCCGTGACAAGATAATTAACTATGTCCGCAAACCAAGGGAGGGAAAAAGTGGCAAATAACTGCTCATCCAAAAAATAATTGTCTATGGGTAAGGGGTCACTAGGTACGTCCGATGAAAGCTGGGACAAATGATCGACAACGACGTTTTCAACTCTTTTCTTATCTCTTATGGAGAGATTGAACTCTTATAGGAGTAGGATCCACCATATGAGACGCGACTTAACATCTTTTTTGGAAAGGAGATATTTAAGCGCTGCGTGGTCGGTAAAGTAAGTGATAGGCGAATCAATGAGGTAAGAGCGAAACTTATCTAGGATAAAAACTATCATTTGCAATTCTTTCTTCATGGTGGAGTAATTGAGTTGCGGCTCGGTTAACGTCCGGCTAGCGTAGTAGATGACATGAGTTTTTTTGTCTTTTCTTTCGCCCCAAACAACCCCTATAGTGTAATCACTCGCATCACACATAAGCTCGAATGGAAGGGACAAATTCGGAGCTTGCATAATGGGGGCGAAAATAAGCATGCTTTTCAATTTATCAAAAGCACTTTAACCTGATTCATTCCACTCAAAGGGGGAATCCTTTATAAGAAGGTTACTCAAAGGTCTAGCTATAACACTAAAATCCTTAATAAACCTTTTATAAAAACCCGCGTGGCCCAAGAGAGAGCGCACATCCTTTAGTGATCTAGGTGGGGAAGGCTCGGCTATGACAACTATTTTTGCCCTATCAACTTCAATTCCTTTGGACGACACTATGTGGCCAAGAACTATTCCTTTGGTAACCATAAAATGGCACTTCTCCCAATTTAATACCAAGTTCTTTTCCACACACCAGGCTAACACCTTTTTAAGATTCGCAAGACAAAGGTCAAAAGAGGGGCCAAAAACGCTAAAGTCATCCATGAAGACCTTAAGACCTCTCTCAAAAATGTCGCTAAAGAGACTAAGCATGCACCTTTGAAAGGTCACGGATGCATTACACAATCCAAATGGCATAAGTTTGTAGGCAAACGTGCCAAATCGATATGTGAAAGTCATTTCCTTTTGATCTAACACATCTACCTCAATTTGGTTATATCTAAAATAACCGTTAAGGAAGCAATAATATAGGTGTCCCGCTACTCTCTCTAGCATTTAGTCGATGAATGGTAAGGGAAAATGATATTTCCTAGTGCCCGTATTAAGTTTTCGATAATCAATGCAAACTCTCCACCCGGTGGTAGTACGTTGGGGAATTAACTCACCCTTGGCATTCTCGACCATAGTCATTCCCAACTTCTTCGGGACAACTTGGATAGGACTCACCCATTTGCTATCCGAGATTGG
This sequence comes from Sambucus nigra, assembly GCA_949130495.1. Taxonomy (NCBI): domain Eukaryota; kingdom Viridiplantae; phylum Streptophyta; class Magnoliopsida; order Dipsacales; family Adoxaceae; genus Sambucus; species Sambucus nigra. Next base: position 115,918,367 of record OX422208.1, read on the forward strand.
TTAAATGATCCCTGCGTCCAATAGCTTAATGATCTCCGTTCGCACTACCTCTTTCATAGTGGGGTTCAATCGGCTTTGCATTTCTCTCGAGGGCTTCACGTCCTCCTCGAGGTGGATTGCATGGGTACAAATCAATGGACTTATACCTTTCAAATCCGCTATGCTCCAACCAAAAGTACTTCGGTACTTCTTCAAAATTTCTATCAATTTACCTTCTTGCTCCTTATCTAGTCTAGAGGAGACAATAATGGGAAATATCCCATCCTCTCCCAAATAAACATATTTTACATTGGAGGGTAGTGTCTTTAATTCGAGTTTGGTAAATTGTTCATCAGAGGGGGTCATGCATGACTCCCTCGGTGGTAGCTCCTCGAATCTAGAAACCCAATTTACATCTCTTAAGTCCCCATCCGACTCTCTCTCGTCTAATTTTTCTCTTAACTCGTCTACTTCCTTCTTAAAGTCAGTGTATGTCCCATCAACTCTCGACACTCGATACAAGACATGTTCCTAAGTCATCCCCACCGATATTTCCCTATATGTGATCCTCTACTAGATCTACCGTATGAAACTCGTCTTCCTCACCCACCTGCCTAGTGATATTAAATATATTCATCTCAATAGTCATGTTCCCAAAAATTAGTTGTATTTGCCCATTTTGAGTGTTGATTAATGCATTAGCCATAGCTATGAAGGGGCTACCTAGAATGACTGGAACACGATTGCTTGACTGGATGGAAGGCTCCGCGTGCCAAATGACAAAATCTATCGGGAAGTAGAATGTGTCTACTTGCACTATCACGTCCTCAATAATCCCTCGTGGTATCTTCATTGTACGATCCGCAAGTTGGAGAGTGATAAATGTGGGCTTGAGTTCCCCCAAATCTAGTTGCCTATATATGGAATAGGGAAGAATGTTGACACTCGCCCCTAAATCAAGTGAGGATTTTTATATTCCGCTCTCTCCAATAATGCACTAAATGGTAGGTGCACCCGAATCTTTAAACTTAGGTGGGAGATCGTTATGTAGAATGGATCTCACATTTTGTGCTAGGAAGACATTCTTTTTCACCTCTAGCCTTCTTTTCACCATCATTAAGTCCTTAATGACTTTAACATAGGCGGAAATTTTCTTTATGGCATCGAGAAAAAGTAATTTCAGCTTTACTTGCTTAAAGACATCTAGCACATCTTCGCGGGAGGTCCTTTTTTGAGGTGAAACCAACCGTTGAGGGAAAAGCGCAGCAGTGGGTGGTTTCACTACGACTTTGGTCCCACTAGTGTTTTCCTCATTGTCACTCTCATTTAAGGTGGCAACTTCGGCCTCTTTTGTGTCAGGTGGAATCGCATTATCTTTAGGTTCGTCGCTTGGGGGAGGTGATAAATCAACTACTCTCCCGCTACGTAAAGTTATGACCGCTTAACATTGCTCTTGATTTATGTTAGAAGTAGAGTTAACACTAGGTTGACCTTGAGGAGGTATTTAACCTTGGGCCGGAAACTTACCCTTTTCTTGGATACTCAACGATGCTTACAACTTTGAAATGTTAGCATTTATCTCGGCAAACATCCGGGTGTTTTGAGCATTCGTTACTGTTGATCTTGTATGAACTGATTGATGTCATCCTTGAAAGTTCACCTCGGTGGGGGGATATACGGTGTTGGAGGTGTGATGGCATATGTGGAGCTTGTTGAAAATACATAAGCGGTGGTGGAGGAGGGGCAATGTGTGAATTAGGATGTTTGTATTAATGAACTGACACGTTCTAATTAATTATTTAACCCAAGGACTTATTTTTATATCCATTTGAACTATATAGGGTTGGGTTCATGCATCCCAACCTTTAGAAATCTAGTTAGACACGACGTAATTGCCAAAAAAGATGATTATTACATTGCGTGTAATAAGAATCATTATGAAACTATATTTAAATATGTATGAAAGATTTATAATTAAGAACTAATGAATTGTCAAACAAAAAGAAAAGAGAAATTGAAAGCGATAATGAACTATACTTGAATTAGAGAAAACCCTTGAATTTGATGCCAAAAGATGAATAAATTATTGAAGAGCGATAATCCTAAGGTTTTTGCCTTCAAGAATCTCCCTAAACTATGTAATAAAACCTTTCTAATGTCTGGTGATACCATAAGATATAACTCTCACATTTTTTTTAAGTGTTTGAATATTGCACAACTTTAATTTTGAGAATAAAAAAATAGAACATTCGCCCAGATGAAACAGTCTGACTTTTCCTTCTTTAATGGGGCGAACCATAGTTAGCTAATATAATATGACGAATCGATTTGTTATCTTTATCATCGGTTCGATTCGGACATTCCAGTGAGGGGTACCGGTTCGCTGCTAGTGCTATCGGTTCGGTTCGCTGGATTTTTCTTTCTTCCTTTTTTCTTGATTTCTTCTCAACTTTGAAGATCCATAACTTTTCACTCGGGACTCGGATTTGGATGTCGCTTCTTCTTACATGCTTGTGGACTCGAGGTCTTTAACTTTTCTTCAGGTTCCGTATTCGAATTCCTGGTGTAAAATTACCATTTTGTCCTTCACTTTTCTTTTTTTCGTTCTTTCTTGATTTTGAGTTTTCTCCTTTTCTTCACTTGTATAAATACCTGTAAAATGTAAGAGAAAAATACGAAACTTGATGCACTATATAGAAGAGGTCAGTAGCAATGATATGATTTAAATCAACTTAATTTACATCGCACAAGATGATAAAAGCCTCTAAATTATGGGGATAAATATAAATAATTTATGCCTAATCAGCTGGCTTCCGGCTCGAGCCGATTTTAGAATTTTGAGGCAGTTCTGCATAAGGTCTTGGGGTGAAAATAAGGGGTGTAAAATAGGTGCAAAATGAAAGAAAAAATAATTTCCAAGGAATTTATAAGTTGGGCAATCCAATAAAAATTCATTTGGAACATGATCACCCTAAGTGGAACCCGTGGCGAGGTCTAATAGTGGATCATTTAACGAAATGTCTTCGAAGAAGGGTCAAACCCCTTTAGGTAGGGATTGAGACATTGGCTGTTAACTTTAAATTCACTCTCGTCCTAAGGATTTTCTATCTCGATAGCACTGTGGGGGAACACCATCCTAAGGACTTACTATCCTATCCATCTTAACCTCAATTTTCCCTAAAATAAATGTAATCGTGAATTATACAAGATTACCTTTTATGATGGGTAAAATGACTTTCGAGATATGTATTGGTCACGCTTGTCTTCCACCCATGCCTTGCCAATTGGTGCATTCTCATATGCATTGTTCCGGATTTCTTCCAACTCATTGAGTTGGAGCAATCATTTATTCCCACGTTTGTCCAAATTAAAATTCATCTTTTTTATTACCAAATAGGCCTTGTGGTCAAGCTCCAGGGGAAGATGTCAAGTTTTTCCATACATACATCTGTAGAGGGATACACCATGGTTGTTTTTATATGCCGTGCGATAGGCCCATAGCGCATCGGTTATCCGTGATGACCAATCATTACTATTGGGATTGATGTTTTCTCTAGGACATATTTGATTTCATGATTTGCTAACTCGGCTTGTCCGCTCGTTTGAGGTTGATAAGTTGTTCCAACCTTATGAACAATCCCATACTTCCTCATGATATTGGAAAATAGACCATTAAAGAATTGGTTTATATTATCACTAATGATCCCTTCAGAGTGACGAAGTGAGAATATATATGTTCCTTTAGGAACTTTAAGACCACCATATGATCATTCGTCCAAGAAAATATCACTTAAATCCATTTGGAAATGTAGTCAACTGCGACAAGTAGGTTACCAAAATATTAGGGAAATCTGGCATGAAGTCAATGCCCCAACCATCAAAAACTTTAATTTATAGTATGGGAGACAACAACATCATGTTTTGTTGAGTAATTACGCACAAATTTTTTGCAATGGTCGCACGTGTTGCAAAATTCATGTGCAGCCTTAAAAATCATGGGCCAATAGAGTCCACAATGAATAATATTTGCGGTAGTTTTCTTGGATGAAAAACGGCACACACTTCCGAATGAGAAAATCAGATGACACACGTTGTTTTGTCATCCAAGACATATTTTCGAATGATTTGTTTTGCGCAATACTTAAACAAGTATGGATTATAAAAAAAACTCGTGCACCCAAATGTAGAACTTTCTTTTCTCTTGAGGAGGCCAATGTTAGGGGATGGATATCGTCATAAGGTAGTTCACGATGTTCGCGAACCAAGGAAAATAGGAAGTGGAAAACATTTGTTCATCCGAAAATAACTCGTATATGAGTAGTTGATATATAGGTGCCTCAAATGTCAACCGAGATAAGTGATCGGTTACGACGTTCTCTACTCCTTTTTTATCTTTTATCATGAGATTGAAATCTTGGAGTAGTAAGACCCACCTAATAAAACGCGGATTAACGTCCTTATTTGAAAGAATGTATTTTAGTGTCTCGTGGTCGGTAAAAGAATCAATGGGATATCCCATCAAATACTCTCAGAATTTATCCTAAGAAAAGACAACCGCTAATAATTCTTTTTTAGTGGTTGAATAGTTTAATTGTGCACCATTAAGAGTCTGACTAGTGTAGTATATAACGTGGGGCTTCTTGTCATTTCTTTGCCCCAAAATAACCCCATCCGTAAAATAACTTGCATCATACAATAATTTAAATGACAAGATTCAATTAGGGGCTTGCATAATGGGGGCGGTGGCAAGTATGCATTTTAACTTCTTAAAATCTAATTGTCACACCTCGCTCCATTCGAACAGGGTCTCTTTTGAGAAGAGATTACATAAAGGCCTAGCTATAGAGAGAAAATCCTTGATAAATCTTTGATAAAATCCCACATGTCCAAGAAAACACCTTACATATTTAAGTGATTTGGGGTGGGCAAATTGTCAATAACCCCGATTTTTTACTCATCCACCTCTATGCCTTAGGAGGAGACAATGTGACTCGAACATTCCCCTTGGTAACCATAAAATGGTATTTTTCCCAATTTTAGACAAGATTTTCTCAATGCACCTAGACAAGACCATTTCAAGGATGGAGAGACAATAGTCAAAGGAGTTTGCAAAGATGCTGAAATCGTCCATGGACACCTTCAAACCTCTCTCAATCATGTCGCTGAACATACTTAACATGCACCTTTGAATTGTAGCAGGCGCATTGCACAAATCAAAAGACATCCTTTTAAGGGCAAAAGTGTCAAAATGTCATGTACAAGTAGTTCTTTCTTGGTCTTGAATATCTAACTATATTTGGTTATATATGTAATGACCATGAATAAAGTAATAAAACGGGTGGCCCTACACGCGCTTAAGTAATTGCTAAATAAATAGAAGAGGTAAGTGATCCTTTAGGGTCACGATATTGAGCTTACAGTAGTCAATGCACACAAGCCATCCGGTGGTGGTGCGTTTTGAGATTATTTCTCCCTTCGCATTTTCAACGACGGTGACTCCCAATTTCTTGGGAAACACTTAAATCGTATCTCACCAACTTGTTATCTGATATCAGGTACCTCGACCCTAACCATCTCTTCAATTGCGGTACTGAACCTACTTTGCATTTACCGCTTGGGTTTGGCTTCTCCTCGATGTATATTTTATGCGTACATATTAAAGGGATTACTCCCTTGAAGTCCTCTATCATCCATCCAAAGGCACCTTTATTCCTTTTTAATGAATTTATCAACTTTCCCTCTTGTCTCTCGTTAAGGTGGGATGAGAAAATGATGGGATATGTCTCACTCTCACCCAAATATACATACTTTAGGTCGGATGGAAATTGCTCGAGATTAAGCTTTGGGAATCGCACATCCAATGGCACTTCGTAAGAATCACGAGGGAGTATATCCTCAAAACTAAAACACCACCTCAATTCCTCTAATTTTTCCTCATCATTTAACAACGAACTCACTAAGTTTACTCCATGATCATAAAGGGGAATTATCATTTTCGAAATCAACATAGTTCACCAAACATGCCTCGAGAGTATGGGTGTGCATAAACCCGAATGGATTAAAATAACCGAACCGAACTTACATTTGCGGGTTTTTATAGATGCGATCTCAATGCGGTCCAAAATTATAAAGGACCGAATAAATCGTTTAAGTCTCGGTCTTGGGTTTAAAAATGCAGGTTTGGACTGGACCGGACCGCTTTTATTATTATTATTATTATTATTATTATTATTATTATTATTATTATTATTATTATATATATATATATATATATATATATATATATATATATATATATATATATATATATATATATATATATATATACATACTTGTTTTTTTTATCTACAATATGCCCACACAAACACATGCACACTCACTCAGCTCTCTCTACCCAACAACCCTAACATAAAACATAACATCTCTTCTTCTCTCTCTATACAACCAACATCTCCTCTCCTCCCTCTCACCATCACCAACCCTAAAACCCCTTCTTAATCTCCTCTCTCTCACCGATAAATATCTCCTCTCTTCTGTCACGACTTACAATATAAACCCCAATGGTTGCGTAAAACCCCAAACCTACTGCCTAAAACCCCAACCCGACGACCTGTGTAAGTAATTTTTATTTTCATTGTTACATAAGTACAATTCGTAAGAGGAGAAGTAAGTACGATCTGTTTGATTTTTATTTTCATTACTGAAGAGTTTATTACCAACGATCTATTGGGTTGAGAGTTTTAAACGGGATTTTTTATTACTATATTCTTTATTAAGTGCTTGGTAGCGATCTGTAATTGCCGAGGTTCGAAATTTAGCCGATGTCTATTTTGAAAATCAACATTTTTTACTAGTTATTATTTGTTTATCTGTTTGTGATATTCTTGTATATTTAGACTGGGATAAACGCAATTCGTGAAGGTCATGAAAGGTATACTCCAAATGGGGGTATTCTAGAATTGTGCTCAGTGATTTGACATAAGTTGAAAGGTTATTTAATTTATAATATATATATATATATATATATAACACTTCTCAACGACAAGAAAACTATTAATTTCTATGGTAGCAGAGACAAACTGGTATTTAATAGTTTGTTTTTATGATTCTTGAACTTATTTATTGATGCAGAGGAGAATGGGATCTCTTACATGCCTAATCAGATTCTTGTTAGTAATGGGGCTAAGCAAAGTATTCTTCAAGAAGTTCTTGATATTTGCTCTCCGGAGATGAGGTGAAGTATTATATAATTTCACAATAACTAGATGTACAAATTCTATGAATTTTTGGTTTGGTTATTTTATGTGTGAGTTATTGGTACAAGAAGTAACTGCTTCGAAATGGTTGTTCTGTTTTGAACACCATCTCAACTCTGTATTTAAATTATGTGATATATAATGAGTTAGGAACTATTGGTTTAGTGTGTCATTTTTAAATAAAAAATGTGTTATTTTATTTGGGTATGAATCGAATATGGACTGAGACCGAACACGAACCGTTTGAAAATCGAATAGGATCATGAGGAGTGCCCAATATGTGTGTTTTTAAACAAAACAAATTTTCTCATAAAATTATCCAACTTTTAATTATGCACCAAACCAAGTTGTGAAAACCAATTCTTTCTTTAAACCAACTTTATCTTGATTAATCATAAACATGCATCTAGTGAGTAAAGCAAGTAAAATAAAGTAAAGAACACTCATAACTCCGGATGTATGAGGAAAAAACTCAAAACGGGAAAACAACCTCGGACGGCCCAAACCAGACAATCACTATGAACAATGGTTTTACAAAGATAGATTAGCCTTACACTGAGACTCGATCCCCACGGGTCTTGATGCTCCTTATGATCTTCGACCATTCTTCAATAGTGCCCACGCAGAAATTCCGTCTTCCATGATACCTATCCACAACATACGCGTCCACGTATGTCTCGATGTCCACCGAATGGCTTTGATTCGTCTACGATGTCAAACAACATGTCCTTCTCTTTTTTTCACCGCAAAACCCTTTGATGTTCAATGAGTAGAAGAAACATCTTTGGTGCCGCAAGATCACGTAAGCATATAAGAATGATAACTTGGATCTTTGCAAACTTCTAAGGACGTTTTTAAGCTTTTTAAACCTTATAAAACATGTGCAAACAAGTTTTCTGGTTCGTATACTATTTTCCAGAATGAACACTTACGAAATTATAATGCAAACACTGTTTAAATAGTATTAAAATGCCGCCTCGAAAAATGTGTCGATCGAACGACTTAAGGATCTCGTTCGAGCGACTTAAACATCTCGTTCGCACGAGATCGAATGTCGTTCAAGCGAGAAGTTTGACTTTTCAAATAAAATGTTTCGTCAAAGAGACCCAGTAAAGTCAAGCTCCTTTTTCGAGCTTTATCATAATTAAAACGTAGTGTAAACACTTTTAAAAACATTTTAAATTATTTTTCTTTATAAAAATTCATCCTTATCTTTTATAAAAATAATTCCGAGCACCATTAATTATACGCATTTATACCTAAGTGATCTCGGAATGCCATTAATTTTGAAGACGATTAAACTTGCACCAATTAAACATCGGCATGATGAATTCTTTGAAGCTTTGTCGTAACGTCTTCAATTTCTTCAATACGTCATAGAACAAGTGGGATTGTGACAAAATAAAATCTCCCTATGACATATTATAAACATAGTTTTGTTCACGGAATTAAGTCAAAATAATACAGGGACTCAATTAGAAATTTATGTCCTTACAAATCTCCCCATTTGACTATTCCGGGACAAAACTAAACCAGTGAAATGCCTAACCGGGCCGTCAAGCCGTATGACGCCTAAATCCCATCCCATAAACCCAAAATAAAAAATACAGGACACAGACTAGTATATGTAGCACCGGCAAGCATAAACTATCTAAATGTCATGTAGTCTTAAAATCTCGAATTGCTGAAGCATACCTACACACATGAAACAAATAAACAAATACCCAGTGAAGTATGGAGGAATAAATGATAACAATTTATATTTCTAATAAGAATAAATCATAACACATGAGCAATTAATTGATACTAATTAGGAAGAAGAATAATCTGAAGAACCCCGGATTGTGATTTTCGCAATAAAAATCAAAGTTATAATTTCCTTGTATATAGAAACTCGAGATGATGATGCGAAAGCGTAAAAAGTGATGGTTCAACTTTAAAATAACAAAGTGAAGTAAAATAGAGCAATGAATATAATTCACTTAAACCAATTAATTAATCCAAGTCCTAGAAATTTGCCTAAGTCATAATTAACAATATTCCGAAGTTAGGCGAAACCAAATTTTAGCAAATGACTTGAATTAAATAAATTATACCCAATATTTAATATAAGTCCCAAATTAAATGAGTGTGATGATTTAAATCGAATTTTATCTTGAATTATTCTAAACATGCGTTCTACGTTATTTAAGCAAGATAAAATAAACCAATCACACTACGCCGCGATGTACGAGGAAAAACCCAAGACGGGAAACAACCTCGGACGGCCCTAGCCACAAATCCACTAGATACGGAATTACAAGTACAAGACAGATAGACTTACAACACTCGACTCGATCCCTCTCAAGCCCCGATGCTTCTTCTTGTAGACACCTCTTCCTAGCGGATAACCTTGGAATACCACCGCGGTCTCGGAATCCACCGATGGGACTTTATATGGACATTGTCACCCGAGCAAGGAGCCTTTCTTCAAGTGGGTAGAATCACAACAACACGTCTTCTTCTTTGATGGATGTAGAAGCAAAACAAAACTTCTCTTTGAAATGGAAGAGATAAACCGGTGCCAAACTCCAGGCAATTGATATGTATATATGTGAACTTGGATAAATAATATGGGTGTAAAACTAGAGTGATAAAGTATTTTCTCTTGAAAAATAGCACTCAAACACATGAATATTTTCCTTAAAACAATTTGCTCTCAAACTCTCTCTAAGAGTTAAACTAGAATGGAAAAGTTAGGAAAAGTTTGTTTGGAAAATGTTCTTCCCGCACATATTAAAGACTGAAAAAGTTGGTTAAAAACCAAGTGGGGAAGTGGGTGCAAAACTGCCAAAAAACTGCCAATAACTGTTCCCGCCTGGGATCTCGTTCGAACGACTTTTCGTTCGAACGAGACTTCTAACGACGTTCCAGATTGAACTCGTTAGAATCTCGTTGGATATCTCGTTCGAACAGAAGGTTCGTTCGAACGACATATCGAACGACATGTCAGTGGCCTAATATGGGAACTCGTTGGCAAGTTCGTTCGAACGACATTTTCGTTTGAACGACAATCTCGTTCGAAAGACTCTATCGAACGAAAAACCAGAAAGTTTGAATATTCTTGTTTAAGCCCAGAAAACTTTATAAGCATTTATTTAAAGTTTTAATTAATTCTTTCTTAAAACAAAACTCAGTTTTTTATAAAACCTAACACCCAATAAACTTTGTTCCAAGCTCATATATATATAATATTGCATTCATACCTTGGGAGCATGGAACTATGGTTGACGACGTAGAAACGAGGCACACAAACCAACATATTTGATGAAGCTTTATACTCTTTGCCGCTACGTCTTCAACAAGCACTTCATAGGCTTGAGAATATTACAATTAAATACTATCCTATGAATAAATGTTTTTGTCCGGAATTGAGCCAAAACTATATATGGACTCAATTGGAAATTTGTGTCCTTACATAATCAAACAATATGTAAATCTAGATATCAATAAAAATGCTCAACAAATCTCCCCTACATCACATACATCTCTCCCCCTTTTTGTCTCGAATAGACAATCCAGTGAAAAGATGAACCAATTTTGAAATATCTAGCATGAGAATATGTACCAATTTGAATCAATTTGAGAATTGAAAACGCTAGATAACCAAGAAACAACAAGTTAAATATGATTATGTAATGACAAATTAGTAGCTAGTAAACCAAGAATCACACAATGAGTGTAGCAATCTAATCAGGTGTGATAAACGGACTATATGCAAAAAATCCAATTTTGAACCAATTAAAACCTGCATATAAACCAGTCAGTCCAGAAAAACTTCCAGCAGTACAAAAAATACAAAATTAACCCAGAGGACTGCAAACCAATCAGAAGTCAACACATCAGCTTGTCGTTCGAACGAGCCAGGGACATCGCTTAAAGAAGTTGAGATGTCGCTCGAACGAAGTACATCTGTCGTTCGCATGAGATAGAGAAGTCATTTGAACGACTTCGCGCGACATGCCATAATTTCCCAGATTCCCATAAATATTATATAATATTGTCCAATGAAAAAAATTTCGCAAAAAAAATCCAGTAAGAGCCTGACAGAAACAAAATAGTGTTAAACAGTAGGCTTTTAACATAAAACGCAAAACTCATAAAAACTAAAAATGTGAGTTACATGCAAACATAGTACTGATGTGCTTAAACATGGATATGGAATGAGTGGGCGTGAAACTACAATAAATGAGTCACAATTCCAACACATCGAAACGATCAAGTAGCTCTAATTGATAGCGATAAATCAACAAACTTTATTATAGCCATATAACAATAAAAGTGTGAGCTTAATGAACTAAACATACTACATGCACACAAATCCAGAATTTTGACGATTCTACAAACAATAGCATCAAATTGCAATGTTTCAACATTAGGATTAGTTGTTCAAACCCGTTTAAATTTTTAATCCATCCAAACTCCCTCAATAATAACATATTTTCTTTGGAATGAACTAAACTGATTTGGCCCTTTTCTGAACATATTACATTTTCTTTTGGGCTCTTTTAAATGGTGGCTTTCACGACGAGTTAATTTTGAACTCTAGCAGCCCTTTCCCATGAATTCACTCAATATTTTTACCAATTTAAATCCTCACGGTAAACGGTTATTACATGCACACTTATCCTTAAGTCTACTTACGCATAGATGACAAGATTGAGATAAAAATGCCTCACCAAATTCAAATATGCAAGAGAAGTCAAACATCCATATAAACTCGTGCATGTGTGCAATGTTGGCATATATACAAAGTCGAATCAAAATGCATATCAACTTCGAAACAACCCCATATAAACAATGGTTAAGATCATTCTAAGCATCGATAATAATGACCAAATGTCCCAGCCACATGGATAATGAAACGATGGGGGGGGGGGGGGGGGAGTCCAAGCACACCAATATGCCACATCAAACATGTAAACTCAAAAACAAACACCGAAAATTTTATTGGCTTTTCATATTTTGACTCAAATAAAAGCAAAATCTTTTTGGGTTTTCAAAAATTTTCTAAAAAACAAAATCTTTTTGTATTTTTCAATAGGACTCAAACAAATGAAAACCATAATACAAAATAATACACATGTCATTATACTGGCAATGAATAAATCATGAAGCAAACTAGCATATGACAAACATGGTAACACTATTATCCTTTAGATTTAGCATGGGAAGAATCAAGTGCACCCAAATGAGAATCATGAAGTTTAATTCCTAAAGCCATTAAATCCGATTTCCTAACCCAAGTAGGAGTAAAATGACGCATGGGGGTTTGGGGAATCGGGGAAACTTTATTCCTAAACTTCCTAGGAGTTTGTCTAAGGTCGTAAAAATAATGCCTAAGGTGACCTTTCCTACCACAAAACGTGCAAGTGTAACGGTGATGGGAATGATTACCTATATGTGGACCTTTTCTAACCTTCCTAGTGTTTCTCACACGTGTGGGGGGAATGAGAACAACTCTCTCATCAAAACCTATAACCCCCATATCTCCCTTAATTTGGACGGTACCTAGGATTTTATCTAACTTCTCCGACCTAGCCTCCAAATCAAACTTGACTCTAGACGAGTCTCTCAATCTCTCCTCGAACTTGTGAATCCTAAACTCGAGCAAACGCCTAGACTCCTCAAACTCTAAAATATCTTTTTTTAAGGACTCAATCAAACCACAAATATTGTCTTTCTCGTTCTCCACAAACTCTAGTTTCTCCCTAAACTTCTTCTCTCATGCCCTAAGATCCTCAATCAAACTATCATTATTTTCTATGGCACGCTCATTCAACTTAGCTTGAAATTTAGAGTTAGCCTTTTTCACTTTCACTGTTTCGGCATACAACTCATTAAACGCATTTTGCAACTCTTTCACATCTACCTCCTCCTCGTCACTCTCTTCACCCTCACTAACATGGGGATACACTCAAAACCTCCTCGGAAGTGTCATGCACATGAGAATCGTCATCGCTCACATGCCATGCCATAAACGCAACAAAGTTACGATCAATGGGGGATCTCTCTCCTTCTTCCGGATCACTATCACTTAAGGTGGCATTATAGACAATGGGTTACTTGCCCTCTTTCTTAAGTCTAGTGGGACACTCATTAACTTTGTGACCGTACTCCTCACACCCAAAACACTTATCCGACTCATCTCTCTTAGGCTTCTCAAACTTATCCTTAGAGGTGGGATCTACTTTGTTGTTCTTGAAATTTTCAAATTTATTGGCATCTTTCGATTGCTTTTTAAACTTAATAAATATTTTAAATTTCTTTGCCAACAAAGCAACATCCTCAAAATCGGAATCGGAATCGAAAACTTTAATATCCTCCTTTCAGGTTTTCAAAGCAATAGCATTTTCTTTATTAGGCACTTGCTTGGAGGTAATCATGTCGATTTCATAGGTTTGTAAGTCACCTACAATATCTTCTAGTTTCGTTGACTCTAACCTACCCAAGGAGTTTAAAATGGTCACTTTCACATCAAACCTACTAGGCAACGACCTAAGGATTTTCTTAATGACACGGTTATCGGGAATTTTCTCACCTAGGTTAAATGAAGAATTTACAATATTGGACAACCTAGCATAAAACTCGTAAAAAGCCTCACTCTCTAACATCCTAATGGTCTCAAACTGTGAAGTGAGAGTTTGAAGTTTTGATGCCCTAACCGTGCTAGTGCCCTCGTGAGTGAGTGCCAAATATCCCAAGTCTCTTTTGATGTTTCACAAGTCATAATTCTATTATATTCTTCATGTGTGATATGTGACGCAATAACGTGGAGACCCTTAGAATTATATTGTGCAAGTCTTTGTTCAGTTTCGGTCCATGACTCAACAGGCTTTAAACTAGTGATCTCACCTACAATGGTGATAGGGGGTGTCCAACCTTTCTCAACTGCTAGCCAAACACTCTCATCAATAGATTTTAATGCACACCTCATTCTCATCTTCCAATAAGTGTAATTAGTGCCATAAAAAATAGGAGTTCGAGAAAATTCATTATATCCTGAATTCATCTTTGAAAAATACATGGGATAACAAAATAAATAAATTATGTTTTCTAGCTCTCATACCAATTTGAGGAGTGCCCAATATGTGTGTTTTTAAACAAAACCAATTTTCTTAAAAAATTATCCAACTTTTAATTATGCACCAAACCAAGTTGTGAAAACCAATTCTTTTTTTAAACCAATTTTATCTTGATTAATCCTAAACATGCATCTAGTGATTAAATCAAGTAAAATAAAGTAAAGAATACTCACAACTCCGGACGTACGAGGAAAAAACCCAAAACGGAAAAATAACCTCGGACGGCCCAAGACAGACAATCACTATGAACAATGGTTTTACAAAGACAGATTAGCCTTACACTAAGACTCGATCCCCACGGGTCTTGACGCTCCTTCTGATCTTCAATCGTTCTTTAATAGTGCCCATGCAAAAAATTTGTCTTCCATGATACCTGTCCATAATACACGCGTCCACGTATGTCTCAGTGTCCACTGAATGGCTTTGATTCGTCTACGATGTCAAACAAGATGTCATTATATTTTCTTCACCGCAAAACCCTTTGATGTTAAATGAGTAGAACAAACAACTTTGGTCCCACAAGATCACGTAAGCATATACGAATGATAACTCGGATCTTTGCAAACTTCTGAGGATGTTTTTAAGCTTTGTAAATCTTAGAAAACATGTGCAAATAAGTTTCTGGTTAGTATACTAATTTCCAGAATGCACACTTACGAAATTCTGATGCAAACACTGTTTAATTAGGATTAAAAAGTTACCTCAAAAAATGTGTCATCTGAACGACTTAAGGATCTCGTTCGGCGACTTAGACATCTCGTTCGTGCGAGATTTATTATCGTTCGAGCGAGAAGTTTGACTTTTCAAATAAAACGTTTCTTCAGAGAGACCTAGTAAAGTCAAACTCCTTTTTTGAGCTTTATCAGAATTAAAATGTAGTGTAAATACTTGAAACACTTTTAAAAACATTTTAAATTATTTTTCTTTATAAAAATACATCCTTATCTTTTATAGAAATAATTTCGAGCACCATTAATTATACGCATTCATACCTGAGTGATCTCGGAATGCAATTAATTTTAAAGACGATTAAACTTGCACCAATTAAACATCGACATGATTAATTCTTTGAAGCTTTGCTGCAACGTCTTTAATTTCTTCAATACGTCAAAGACCAAGTGGGATCGTGACAAATAAAATCTCCCTATGACATATTACAAACACAGTTTTGTTCACGGAATTAAGACAAAATAATATAGGGACTCAATTGGAAATTTATGTCCTTACAGATCAAGACCGGTTACTCTGCTCCAATATCGATCCATAATTTTTTAGGACCGATTGATGCGGTCCGATCTCAAAGATACCTCAAAACTTTATCGGGCCGGATCGCGAACACCCAAACTCGGGAGGGTTTGGACAATAAGTAACGTCGAAGTGCTCTTGGGCAATCTCCTCAATGAGGTATACCTCATGGATCTAATCATCATCACCCGTTTGCTTAACAATATTGAAAATGTTAAGGTCCAAGGTCATGTTCCCAAAAGTGAGATTAATTTCCCCATTTCTAGTACTGATTAAGGTATTTGAGGTTGCTAGACAAGGCTAACTAAGGAAAATAGGGATATGGTTACTAGTGGAAGCAACAAGATGAGTACCCAACATAACAAAGTCCATAGGAAAGTAGAATTTGTCAATTTGAACAATAGCATCTTCTGTTACTACCCCTCTAGAAACCTTAATGTAATGATAAGCTAGTTAAAGAGTATTTTGGTGGCCTTAAGTTTACCTAGGCCGAGTTGTTCATACAGAGAGTATGGCAACAAATTGATGTTCATGCCTAAATCAAGCAAGGCTTGCTCGATTTTAAACTCCCCAGTCACACATGAGATGGTGGGACATCTGGGGTCCTTATTCTTGGGAGGCAACTCGAATTGGATCAATGGGGTCACACTTTGATCCATAAATTCCTTTTTCCTCATAATGAGTTTTTGCTTTACCGTGATCAAGTCCTTAAAGAATTTGGCATAGGCGCGAACTTGATTTATTGCATCAAGGAGAGGGATGTTAATTTTAACTTGTTTAAACATTTCCTTGACATTGGCATAATTTACATCCTTTTAGGAGCCATTAGACTTTGAGGGTAAGGCAAGGAGATGGGACATTTCACAACTATTTTCGGCTCAACCCGAGGCTCCTTGTCACTCACTTTTTAGGAAGTATCTTTGACCTATTCTGGGTCGGGTGAGACTTCCTTAGAATTTAGAGGTGGGGGTGGGATTGTCTTGTCAATAACATTCCTACCTCTTATAGTGGTGATAGCCTATGCTTGATCGTGCGAGCGAACCAAGCCTTCGGTGTTGTCATTATGTTTCCCAGTAGGCCTTTGAGGTTGTGAGATAAATTTACCATTCTCTTGAACATTAAATGATGTAATTAACTTATAAAGTGAAGATCTTATTTCCGTAAATGTTTGAGCGTATTGATTATTCGCGTTAAATTGAGCGCTCATAAAATCTTAAAGAGTTTCTTCGAGACTTTTCCTATGTGGGGGCACATAGTGAGGTTGAACTGTGGAAGGAGTGCCCATTAGAGGATCTTGAATCTGCAACGGATGAGGAGGTGTTCGCAAATACAATGGTTGATAACTTGGGGGTGGGGGTGGACCTTGATAATTTGTATGTTGGGAATTTTGAGCTTGTTGGGGTTACCCATAATGGAAACCAAAGTGGTTTCTCCAAGAGGGATTGTACCCCTCACAAAGAGGAGTCATATTGTCTTCTTATAAGCTGCCATTGCATTATCTTAATCGAGAATAATCACCTTATAGGCCAGTATTTTGGGATAATCCTTGGTAGAGTGATCATCAATGTCACAAATGGCACAAGACTCCTCAATACGAGATTAAGTTGGAGATGAAGAATCTCGATTCTTTACATTTATTGCCTCAATTATCTTTGTTAGTTTGCAAATCTCATTTACATATCATCCCCATCCGTGAGGTGATACAGCCGATGACTAGAGATGGTTGGATTAGAAGATCGTGGATTGGCTTTATTTGGGTTTAATGTGTCCCAAGCTTAAGTTATCTCGGCACATTATTTAAACTTCGACATCTTCTGGGTCAAAGTCGAAGAATTTCTCGGAGCACATGATCTCCACCATTTATTTGGAATTGAGTGTAAGCTCATTGTGGAAAAAGGGACGAGTCTCTATTTTTCAAAACTTGGTGGGGGAACTTACTCAAGAGATCATTGAATCTCTCCCAATAATTCTCATAGGTCTCATTGTCTCCTTAGGAGAAGGTTTGAATTTATCCCTAGAGTGTGTTGGTTTGGTGGGAAATAATTTTTTCAAGAATTGGACTAGCATATCGTGCCAACTCCCAATAGAATTTGGAGCCAAGGACCAAATCCAAGTTTTAGCCTTGTCCTTGAGAGATAAGGGAAAGAGTTTGAGGCATGTTACAACATGTGGGTAGTTTTGGTCACTAAAAGTAACGCATACTTCCTCAAACTCCCATACATTTAGGTAAGACTGTTCACTTTTCATGTCATGAAAAGTGGGTAATAGTTGTATCATTCCATTCCAAAAATGGAATTACAGGGCCATGTAGGGAAAAATGATGCACGACAGAGAGGTGGTCCTCTCTGGTATTAGGTATTCTCTCATTGTACGATATGGTAGCTCAACCTCTTCTCAGTCACCATGCTCACTCAGATTATCACCCATAGTGGCAGAATTAAAGTTGGCTCCAGAATGTGTGAAAGTGGAAGGAGTAGGAGATAGTCTCCAATAATTCAAAAGCTCAACTGGCAACGAATATTCCACTAGGAAATTTTGATTATTGTCATTGGTGTTTTGTATTTGTGAAAGTTTTGGATTTATTTCAAAAATCGTGTTATCACGTTGACCACGGGGAATGAAATCGTATATAGAAACATTGTATAACCTAAATTTTGTTACCAACCCTCACAACGGTGCCCAAAACTCGATGCTTTAAAAACTATGTTTGATTTAAGCGTAAATCAATCACACCAAGTAATAACCTGGTAAGTCCGGGATCGATTTCCATTGGGACTTATCGCTTAGAGAAAAATGAGTTTGGGTTGTAAAAAGTTACTATATCACTAAATTAAAGTGAAAAAGATGATAATTGTGTGGGGGTGGATAATTACAACTAACAAATATCCTAGCATGTGCTAGAGAAAGTGTGATTTATTGAAATACGATGATTATAACAAAACGAACTACGAAACTTGCGATTTAACGTAGAGAAAATAGATTAGGGATCATTCTCCCACCTCGAACTAGCTTTATAATTGATGGAGTTTAATTTAATTCAATTCTAATCGATCATATCCAATTAAGACCAAATATTAACCACGTAGAGATGAAACTCAATAATAAAAGTTGTAGGTTTTAATTAGTTATGGTGACACATGGGTGTAGTTTATAGTAAAGCTTCAAACACAACCATTGCTTGACCAGGGAAGTTAAGAGGCTATGATTTTCCAATTTCAACACATGAGGTTCAATTAAAATGAATAGAAATCAAACCCTGCGCTTGAAGTTCAAGCATCCATGGTGGGATCATGATCCATAACCTATAAGGTTTAGCTACCCATAGCAATCATAACATTCGTCATAAAAACAAGAGATAATAAGAGACAATATACCATTAAAAGTATAACAACAAAGCTTCTATTATAGAAACAAAGTCTTACAACACTAATATCAATCTAAGAACTAGCATGCAATAACTTGGCACCAACTATTTAACACTTAATGATAAGCACCCAAAAGTGTCTATTTTATACCCCGAATAGATGCATTTTAGTCGTTCGTTTTTAATAAAAATGACCTTATGTTCGTATTTATTTATTTCTCAGGTCAATACGTAGTTGCGGTATAATTAAAGTTAAATCAGTGCAATTGCGACGCAGAAGCGGTTAAAAGCGTGCATCGAAGAAATCCAAGGAGATCGCGAAGTTTGGAGTCCTATTTTAGCGTGCCGAGATGTGTTCTCATGCCCCGAACCAGTCCCGTAACCTTAACCTAGCCCTGACCATTTCTCGAGCCCCGTGTGTGTTGAGTTTGTACCTTTTTAGATTTTATTAGATTTTTATTTTGAGTCGTTTTATTTTTAGGATTTATTTTAGAATTATTTAGGATTTTTTAAAATTTATTTGCATATTTTTATATTTTATTATTATTAGTGTCTTTTATTTTGATTTTTCTTAGTTATTAGTTTTTATTTTATTTTATTAGTGTTGATGTAAAAAATTAGATTATCTCTAATTATTTAATCACAGATAAAAAATAAATAAGACAAAAGATTTTTAAAGTGGTTCAGCCTTGAAAGAATGGCCTACGTCCACTGTTTGTGTTATTGCTGACTGTTTGCAGAATTCTCGATAATGGGTTTACCAAGAAATTCCGAGTCCCCTGCTAATGAGGAGGTTACAATGTATTTATAGCCTTGAGGCTGTACATGCGAGAGAATATTACATAGCCGTCCAATAGGCGTGTACATCTGTATGATAATAATCAGCATTTAATGCGCATTTAATCCTCTTAATTATCCGGTTATCAATGCTCTAAACGAGTTGCAGCTCGGAACGCCTAAGCTGCTCGGACCGCGTAAGTAGCTCGGTATATATGAGTTGCTCGGAGAACAACTGTAGCTCGGAGCGTCTGAGTTGGTCGGGGAGGTTGAGTTCCTCGGAGTCAAGGTGTTGTCAAAAAAATGTTCGCGGGTGCCATGTAGATTGACACGTGTCTTCACATAATTAATCCACATCAGCAGGCTAAATTTGGTACTAACAGAATCACCAATGTTTCACAGTTCGAGGTTGGGGAGTGTGGAACATTATTCTTGAAATATGGTGGGATTAAATAGTCATCCTGAATTTTATGAGTGTTTTCCTTGTATTTATTTTTCATTTCGAATTCATAGAATCAAACTTTTTGAATTCTTGTAACTACTTCGGTCTTCGTGCCTTTTTTGTCCTTTTAGCCGCCGGTAGCGCAAACGTCTTTCTTTATAATCATTATTTTTACCCTTCCCAAGATAAGTTATTTAAGCGTTGCAGAAAATCCTATCGTCTCTTACTTTTTCAAATCTGTATCTTTGAGCTCTCCATTTCTTCTCTATCTTGTGCGTTCATTCCTTCCATCGTTCGTTGTCAACTGATCTACCCTTTTTCTATAAGATCTTATTCCTTCTCTTTTATTTTCTTTGTTCATCATGGTTTACCTTGTTGAGTCATTTGATAAATTTCGTTCTGATTTCTCCATTCCTTCCTGGGTTATTTTGGAAGAACTTTCTGGTCCTTCTAATTATTTTCGTTTGGCCGAGGGACATTGGTTCCCCAGTCTCTTTGTAGCCGAATGTGGCTTTTCTTTTCCTCCAAATCCCCTGGGTTTGGAATTCTGTCAATATTTTGAAGTCGTACCTGCAAAAATAGCCCCCAATAGATGGAGAATAGTTAATGGAGTTCATAGATTAAATCAGATTCATGGAACCCGTTTAGGAATTCCATAAATAATATTTTGTTATAGATGGGTTGTCAACGATAGTACTTTTTATCTGAAAACTAGGTTTTTAAATAGGGCCTTAATTGTCAATCTTCCAGATGCCAACAGGGATTACTTCGAACATGGGGTTGTTATGAAAAGTTGGCAACATGTCCCCTTAAATGGAAATGATGTATATCAGGGTCCTAGATGCCCTCCCTATGGCAATAGTATAGGTTGTTTTTATTTTTGAAATCATGTTTTCTTTGTGTTTGATAAAATGTATCCTTGACATTTTAATTTTTTGTTTATTCGTAGTTGACAGCAAAAGAAGATCTTCAAAGGAGACAGAGGTTAATTTAAAGCAGTTGAAACTTATCTGGGGTTTGCACCAAACCGTTGCTGACGAGCACATTAGATCAGCCTCTTACTTGCTGCAGTACAAGATTTATACTTCATCTTTTACTGCTCGACCAGTGGTGAGTGACATAGACCCATTACCAGCTTCTGAAGGTTCTTCCCCTGAATCACATATTCCCCTTAGTATCAGAATGAAGAGATGAAAAGCTCCCTCTTAATTTGATAAGTATGCCTCTACTGCTGAGAGACGAAGAAAAATAAGCCTAATGTCCCAGAAAAAGGGACGAGAAATATCGAAGCACCCCCTCTAGCTGCTACCAAGTAGGTTGCCGAGAAGCCCCCTGTGGTTCCGGGCAAGGTTGTTGCTGTCTCTCCTCCAAGTGAGGTTATAGTTATATCACCGACCAAGACTACATCCTTGGTCAAAAATGTTCCTGCTCCCACAAGGAGGTTGAAGAAAAGCTCCTCGGACAAATTGGCTGAATCCATCTCTCATCCTCTAACTGCTGAAAGTGGTGTTCTCACTTTTGTTGCTCCGAGATCTGCCATGAGCTCGGTAAAGTCTTGGATTATCCCCGAGATCCAAGGTGTTGAAGAAAATCTTTCTCGAGAGAGGGTTACCACCTTGGCATCTCAACACATTACCTCAGTAAGTATTACTAATCTAAACTTTTATTTTTCAATGTTATGTCCTTACACTGACTTACAATTGTTTTATTTTTCCAGTTGGTAACTTGTTTCAACACCATTTTGAAGAAGGATGAAGCTATTAAAGCTTCGAGCTCCTCGTCAGGTATGGAGGAGGCTCTTGTAGGTCTGACACAGTCTTTAAAGGATTCTCGTCAGAAGTATGACGAAGATAAAGCTGCGTGGGAGAAGTAACTAAAATCCATCGAGCAAGAGAGGGATAAAGCTGTGGAGGCCTCTCAGGAGTTAGAGGGAAAGATGAAAGAGTTTGAGAAGAAGAATAATGAGCTCGAAGAAAAGCTCAAAAATAATGGAGAGCTTGAGACCAAGCTCAAAACCGCTGAAGAGGAGCTTGGCAAACTTCGTGACGTTGATCGTCAAAAGCAGGAGCTGGAAGAAAAGATGAGGGATGCCGAGGAAATTTTTTCACATAAGATTTCCTCGGAGAAAATAAAGAGAAAACTTGCTGTCAAGAAATCCTTCAGTAATGGCTAGGATAAGGGTTGGGACAAAGGCTTGGCTGCCATGTCCTCTCAGATAGAGTTTGCCAGTCTCAAATATTTTCGAGATGGCTGGGTTGCAGCTCTTCAAGAGCTAAAGGTCTCTGAGGATTCCGAGCTATTTCAACATCATACTCATGGTCCTCCTCCCTCTCCTGGAGAAGAAGAAGAGGACGAAGCTGCCTCTGAAGAGTCTTCAATGATAATCAGGGACCAAGTCCCTACTATCTAACTTCGCTACGAGCAGCCCCAGCCAACCAACATGTCTACTGAGCAGCTTCATTCTACCAGTACTTTTGTCGAGCAACTGTCGATACATTCTGAGCAACTTTCCATGCCCTCCGAGCAACCTACTTCTTCGTCCAAGCCTCCCGAGAAAGTCCTAGAAAGCAAGGAGAGGGTGTAGAGTTGTTCGGACCTTTCTCTTTATTTTTCTTTGTTGAATGTAATTTTGGGCTATGTATTTTTCTTTATGATGTAATAAAATTTGAAGTTTGGTTGTGCATCTTAACTCCCTTTTTCTTGCTCTGCTTTAATTATCAATCTACTTTATTCTTCTTGCTCTGTCTGCATTTTTATTGATTCTTTTTATCTCTTTTCTTTACTAGTTTATGGCTAGAATGGAGCTATTGTTAGCCCATGATACTGAACTGATGAAAAAAATGCAATGACTACTTCAAGGCTGGCCATACTAATCTGAATGAAGCTCAAATCGTTGATATCCTCGGTCCAGATACTTCTGAGCGAGCAGTAGAAGCCTACCAGTATCTGAAATGTTTGCTCGATCGTGCAGTTGCCAATAATGTAGCATATTATGAGATGATTGAAGACCTCCAGGGTACTTTCGAGGAACTTCAACAACAATATAAGGAGTTTTATGCCCTTTTGCATCAGGGGTATGAGAAAAAGTATCAGCAACTAAATGCTGATAAGGGATATGATAAGTTGGTCGCCGCTTATGATATAAAGGAGAGAACTTTGAAGACCGAGGTTGAAGAGCATAGGCAGATCGCGAGGTTGCTGGAACAGGAAAATAATAACCCGTGAGGAGAGATATCTCAGCTGAAATTTGCAGCATCTTCCTCGAGCGCTTTGGTGCCTATCAACGACGAGGGTTTTTCTTTCCTAGAGGTCAAAAATGCCAATTTGAGAGATGAATTGGAAACTTTAAAGAGGATTGGGCCTTCTACTTCTGCTCGGGGACGAGCAAGAGCTTTTCACGGATGAGCAAGAGCTGCTCGGATTACTATTGAGGAACAAAGAACTCAATCAGCCTTGGAGAATCAGGCCTTCCAGTTGATGGCGAAGAATCAGGCATTAGCAGAGATGTCTAAGAAGATTCAGACCTTCGACGAGCAGCTGGCTGCCCAAAACTCTGCCTTGGAAAATACAACAAATCTAGTAAAGAATCTTCATGAGTAGTTAGAGAGGTTGACCTACCAATTCCACAAGCAGCCCAGAGAGTTCTAGATAGCTGGTTATAATGAAGCTCTCTACCATCTAGATGATCGGATCCAAAATGCAAATAATGAGGGTTACAAGCAAGGATGGATGAATGCCTTGGGTGTGCTGCAGTTGGAATACTATGACCCTGTGTTGCTCGAGTTGCCAGTACCACCTTTCAAACTGGATATGAGCTGGATTCCTGCTCGGGCCATTCCTCGATGCCTGATTTCAAAGTATCTGGGTGACTACAGTCTTCATTCTAACTTCGAGATATCTCGCCCCGAGCACTTACTTGATCTTCCATCAGTAATGAATGTCAGGATGCTCAAAGATCTGAACTTCATAAATTCCCCTTATGCCTTAGACGATCCTCCTGCTGGTGAAGAACCTGTTTCAAAAGCAGAGGGGAAAAAGCCAATATAATAGGATTCTTGATGTAATAATTTCTCATATAATATGTATTTCGTTTCTCAATGTATATTGTTCTAGATTTAATGAAAAAATTCTAGTTTTCTTTGCAATCTTAATTGTCATTGTCTTTGGAAATATTTGGTAAGACATTTCTAATGAATGTGCATGTATATCTGTTGAAAAGATAAAGATATTTTGTGTTATTTTAAATTGTCGACCAACTAGAGTTGGTGAAAATTTATTATTGACTATCTGAATTGATGATAATTATCTGACGACCAAGCAGAGTTGGTGATATTTTGTTTCTCGACCAACTTTGGTGGTAATTTAAAATGTCATAAGTATAAAAAAATTTTGTTTTGTTTTTTATTGTAAACCATTAAACGACTTTCATCACATGATTCTGCTTTGTTTAACCAAATGTTCCCAACCAACCGTAGTTGATCCGACCAACCGTAGTTGGTGGATTTTCTTCCCAACCAACCGTAGTTGATGATTCTGGCCTTTTTTTTTTCATTCCCGACTAACTATAGTTGGTGGATTTTCTTCCCAATCAGCCGTAGTTGGTGATTCTGGGCTTTCTTCATTCCCGACCAACTATAGTTGGTGGATTTTTTATTCTCGACCAACCTTAGCTGGTGGATTTTCTTCCCAACCAATCGTAGTTGGTGATTCTGGGCTTTTTTCATTCCCGACCAACTATAGTTGATGGATTTTTTATTCCCGACCAACCTTAGCTGGTGGATTTTCTTCCCAACCAACCGTAGTTGGTGATTATGGGATTTTTTCATTCCCGACCAACTATAGTTAGTGGATTTTTATTCCCGACCAACCTTAGCTGGTGGATTTTCTTCCCAACCAACCGTAGTTGGTGATTCTGGGCTTTCTTCATTCCCGACCAACTATAGTTGGTGGATTTTTTATTCCCGACCAACCTTAGCTGGTGGATTTTCTTCCCAACCAACCGTAGTTGGTGATTCAAGGATTTTTTCATTCCCGACCAACTATAGTTGGTGGATTTTTATTCCCGACCAACCTTATCTGGTGGATTTTCTTTCCAACCAACCGTAGTTGGTGATTTCGGGCTTTCTTCATTCCCGACCAACTATAGTTGGTGGATTTTTTATTCCCGACCAACCTTAGCTGGTGGATTTTCTTCCCAACCAACCGTAGTTGGTGATTCTGGGCTTTCTTAATTCCCGACCAACTATAGTTGGTGGATTTTTTATTCCTGACCAACCTTAGCTGGTGGATTTTCTTCCCAACCAACCGTAGTTGGTGATTCTGGAATTTTTTCATTCCCGACCAACTATAGTTGGTGGATTTTTTATTCCCGACCAACCTTAACTGGTGGATTTTCTTTCCAACCAACCGTAGTTGGTGATTCTGGGCTTGATGCGTAGTGTGTAGCACTAGTACTCCGAAAAAAAATCATCAAAAGAAGAGAATTAGGCAAAACATCCAAAAGTTTTATTCATATTGAAGAAAACTGCATTACATAGGGATTGAACTACTGATAATATTTGCGAAGATGCTCTGCGTTCCATGCATTCTTAAACTCCTCTCCTTCTAAGGTTTCGATCCTATACGTCCCTGGTCGAACAACCTCTGTTACTCTGTAGGGCCCATGCCAGTTAGCTTCCAGTTTGTTGTGCTTTTAAATTACTTTCTTTAACACATAGTCTCCTTCTTTCAGGTCGCACTTCTTTACTCTCTTGTTGTAGAACAGAGTTGTTCGTTGCTGGTATGCAGCATTCCTGATGGCTGCTTCTTCTCTAACTTTCTCGAGCATATCCAAGTCTGATCTTCTCATCAAGTTGCTGATGGGAGAATTAAAATTCAGCACTCTGTGTGTTGGGAGGCCCAGCTCAGCAGGTATAACAACTTCACTTCCAAATGACAGCATGTATGGAGATTCTCCTGTTGCTGCTCGTGGAGTAGTATGATAAGCCCATAATACAAAATGTAGCTTGTTGATCCAGTTTACCTTCTCATCATCCAGTCTTTTCTTCAAACCATTCATCCATTCTGTTCGTCACTTCAGTTTGCCCATTGCTCTGGGGATGGCCTGGTGCAGAGTGGATTTTTAATATGTTCGACTGATGACAATATGCAGCGAACTCCTCGTTGTCAAATTGTGTTCTATGGTCGGTGATGAATGCATGGGTAAGACCATATCTACAGATGATATTCTTCCAAATAAATTATTACACCTTTTCGTGCATCATGTCGACAAGAGGCTCGGCTTCCACCCATTTAGTAAAGTAATCCACTGCGACGACGAGATATTTAAACCTTCCTCTGGTCGTTGGAAGTGGCCCGACCAAGTCAATTCCCTACATGGCGAATGGCCAAGGGGAAGTAATCGGTGTCAACAATGCTTGGAGAGTTCTTCGGATAAAGGAGAAGCGTTGACATTTGTCATATTTTTTGGCACAGGCTATGTAATCAGCCCTCATCGTTGGCCAATAGTATCCTCATCTCATTATTCTTTGCAAAAGCGTCCGACCTGCTACATGGGCTCCACAAGACCCTTCATGTACCTCTTCAATCAAGTCTTTCACCTCGGAGGGATGGACACATCTCTGCAAACCTGCTATGATTCCTCGTTTATATAGAATGCTATTAGTCAGTACATAACGAGCATCTTTAAACTTCAGTTTCTTGGCTGCGAGTTTATTAGTTGGCAAAACCCCTTCTTCAATATATGCCCTGATGGGATCCATCCAAGATGGTCCTAAATCAAGGGTAATAAAGTTCATAATCACATCTTCATCTATGTTCCGACTAGCCAAGATTTCTATTGGGATTGTTCTTCGTAGCTCGGTGCGTGTTGCTGAGGCTAATCGAGCTAAGGCATCTACTCTTGCATTCTCCAATCTTGGTATTCTAATTATTTTCACTGCCATCAGACTTAATAAAATCTCCATTGCTTTTTTTTTTATACTTGATCATTAATTCTCCTTTGGCTTCATATACCCCCAATATTTGATTCACGATTAGTTGTGAATCACTGAATACGATGACCTGGTCTGCCCCCATAGTTTTTGATAAACTAAGATCTGCAATCATAGCTTCATACTCAACCTCATTATTAAAAGCCTTGAATTGGAAGCGCAAAGCATACTCCACATCGACCTCGTCCAGGATGTTTAAAACAATCCCTGCTCCACAACCTGCAGTGCACGAAGATCTATCTACATACAAATTCCACACATGTATCTCATTATCAAACTCTTGGTTAGATAGAGTTCTTTGGCGAAATATTTGTTGCTTCCTTATATCTTCCTCTAGTACTTCTTGCCGTCGACCAACTTAAGTTGATCGGGGTTTAAATTTGATGATCCTATAACATCCACAGGTTGGTCGGTATTCAGCTTTTGTTCCTCGTGCGTGTCAGGATAGGTGAACTCTGCTATAAAATCTGCTACTGCTTGCCCTTTAAGTGACGATTTAGGCTCATAAACTATGTCATATTCACCAAGTTCTACTGCCTAGTACATCAATCTTCCTGACATTTCTGATTTATGAAGAACCTGCCTCAACGGCATATCGATATACACAATTATGGTATAAGCTTGGAAGTATGGCCTCATCCTTCTATTCGCTTCGATCAAAGCTAGCGCCAACTTTTCTAGTCTTGGATATCTGATCTCTGCTCCTCGAAAGGCCTTGCTAGTGTAATAAATTGGTTTTTGCACTCCATCCTCCATTCTTATCAATGTCGAGCTAACTTCATTCTCTGAAACTGCCAAATACAAGTACAATCTTTCTCCCATCACTGGCCTGGACAGCAGTGGAGGTGCTCCCAGGTATTTCTTCAACTCTTGAAAGGCCTTCTCGCATTCCTCATTCCATTCAAATATTTTTCAGAGTGTTTTGAAGAATGGGAGGCATCTATCAGTTGCTCATGATACAAATCTGTTAAGTGCTGTAACTCGCCCTGTGAGACTTTGGACTTCCTTCTTCATCGTTGGAGATCGCAACTCCAATAGAGCCTTGATCTTTTCAGGGTTTTCTTCAATACCTCGTTGGTTGACAATATACCCGAGGAACATGCCTTCTTATACTCTGAATATACACTTGGTAGGGTTCAACTTCATTTGATATTTATCTAGTTGATCAAAGGTCTGGCCTAAGTCAATTAGATGGTTAGCAGCTTTCTTGCTCTTCGTCAGCATATCGTCAATATAAACTTCCATATTGTAACTGATTTGCTCTGTAAATACCTTGTTCATCAGATGTTGATATATTACACCTGCATTTTTCAAACCAAAAGGCATAACATTATAACAATAAGTTTCCCTAGGGGTAATGAAAGAGGTACTCTCCCTGTCTTCAGGTTTCATTTTAATCTGGTTGTAACCAGAATAAACATCTATAAAGCTTAACAGCTCGTGTCCCGATGTAGCATCCACTAATTTATCAATTAGGGGCAAAGGAAAATGATCCTTTGGGCATGCTTTGTTGAGGTCGATGAAGTCTACACACACCCTCCACTTGTTGTTCTTCTTCTTCACCATCACCACATTTGCTAACCAGTCTGGATATTTGACATCTTCAATAAAGCAAGCTTTCTGGAGCTTCTTGACCTCCTCTTGTATAGCTTGGTCCTTTTCGGGGCTGAACACTCTTCTTCTCTGCTTCACTGGCTTGATTTCCTTATTCACATTGAGCTCGTGACATAAGAAATTTGGGTCTATTCCTGGCATGTCCTCGTGACTCCATGCAAAATTTTATTTCATGCTTTTTAGAAAAACTATCAGTCCCTGTTTTAGTGAGGCATCCAACGACGAACCTATTTGAGTTGTTCATTCCGGGTGCTCGTCGTCCAGAATGACATTTTCAATAGCTTCCACCACCTGGCCTTTCACGAGCCGTGACTCGTCTCTAGGATCTAATGTTTCAATTTTTGCACCTTCAACCACTTGATAGGTATTAGTTTTTTTCCTAGATTCCTCCAGTTCTTCCTTCTCGGCAGATAAATAGTAGCATTCCCAAGCTACTTTTTGGTCACCCTTCACAATGCCTACTCCAAAGTTAGTTGGAAATTTTAGGCATTGATGTACTGTAGATGGTACTGCTTCGAACTTCTTCAAACCTACCCTTCCCATGATGATATTGTAAGCCGATTGGACATTTTTATCCATCACGAAAAAGCGCACTCTTTCTGTTCGACAAGCAGGCCATGTACCGATGAACATATCCAACTTGATCGTCCCAAGTGGAAAAACTTTCTCGCCATTAAAACCGAGGAGGGGCCTGTGATAAGGCTCAAACTGAGACAACTTCAAATTTAAGCTATCAAAGCATGAGTAGAACATGATGTCCACAGAGCTACCATTATCCACCAACACTCTTGAGATCACTACTTCCTTCATCCTCATTTTGATCACCAATGGGTCATCATGATGATATAACACTCCTGTAAGGTCGTTCTTAGAGAAACCGATGACCAGTTTCTCTTTGTTCACCTTCCTCGGGAGATTATCCTCAACTAGATTTATTCGTTGAATGTATGAACAAGCTTGGGCCTCATTGAGGTAAGCTTTCCTTTCTGCAGTAAGGTCTCCACCTCCTGCATCTCCACCCGTAATAACATTACAATCAAATGATCCAAAACGAATTGAAAATACCTCCCGTTCAGGTTGTCTTGGTCGTTTGGGGAGATCGGGGTCGTCTTCTGGATCATCTTTATGATCTCTTTTCTTGTCTTCTTTTGCTTAACGAGGAGATCTAAACCTTTGTCTTGCTCGGTCGTTGCTCTTTCCTTCATTTCTACGATCAACATATTTGGCAAGCTTTCCTCGTCTGATGAGTGCTTCAATTTCATTTTGAAGAGCTATGCAATTCTTGATTGTGTGACCATGGTCTTTATGAAACTCGCAATATTTGGCCTTATTCCTCTTGTCAGGATCTGTCTTCATTTTTTCTGGCCAGTTTAGCTCCTCGTTGTTCTTGATTTCTTCCAAAACGTGGTTTATGTCTACTTTCAAAGGAGTATAATTTCCAAATTTCTTCAATATTTCCCATGATGGCTTTGCTTTTGACTGCTTGTTACCCCCATTATTCTTCTGATCTTTCTTCTCACCCTTCTCGGCCTCAACTTTGGTCTCTTTAATGTCCATGTTCTTCTTCGCGGCCATAGCTTCCTCGGCATTCATGATTTTGGCTGCTTTTGCTATTAGTTCTGACATGGTCCTGGGTGGATATTTGGCCAAAGTGTAGTACAATTTATTGGGCAACAATCCACTCATCAAAGCAGTAATTGGTGTCTTCTCGTAATCAATGACTTCGAGCTTCTCGTTATTGAAATGAGTTATATAATCCCTGGTGCTCTCACTTGCTTTTTGTCTAACACTTAACAAGTGTGCTACTCGTTTAACAGGTTTTCCTCCAAAATAGAAATTTCCAATAAAGAGCTCGGCCAATTGAAAAAAAGTTGAGATCTTTCCCTGAGGAAGATTATTGTACCATATTTGAGCAGATCCGGTAAGAGTTCCCAAAAATGCCCTGCATCTCATCTCATCTGGCACGGCATAGATATCGGCAGCAGCTTGGTATTGTTCTATATGAAGGACAAGGTCAGTTTTTCCATCATATTTAGGAGTCACAATAGGAGCTTTGAACTTTAATGGTGTGGGAAAATCCACAATTCCCTGGATAAAAGCTGTCCCTTGGACAATAGTTCTTTGTAGAGGATTTTTGTTCTTAACTATTTCTCCTAGTCTATCCTCCAACCTTTGAATAGAGCCTTTCCATGTATCATTTCCCTCCTCGAGCCTGTTGGTTCGAGCAACTGATCGTGTTGAATTCGCTTCCTGGGATCTTTCATGACGAATAGTTGGTCGTGATTGGGCAGAACCCTCTCTTATGTCGGATGGTCGTCGAAAGTTCCTCAACACGGCCTTAGGAGGACTTCTATTCCTCCTAGGGCCCAAACAATCAAAAGGAGAGACCCTACTTAATCTCTCCAATGCACTAGTCCTTTATGGAGAGAGAGTGATGTTTTGTTCAGTATCTGTAGCTCGTACTGATGAAGTGCGACCAGGTTGATAAGAAAAATCATCAGATCTCTCAGTGCAATATGAATCGGCACGTCTAGATCGAGATTCCTCTGAGAGTAACGTTCGCCTAGAAGGCAACCATATATTTATTTGAACGCTTCGTTGTCCTGAATGAGTAGATACTCCGCCCTGGACAGTTTGTATGAGTTGTCGCATAATTTCCTGCATGGCTGTTTGGCCTTGGGCTAGGTTAGCCATTATTCTGGCCAGATCTTGGACATTTGGAGGAGTGGATGGATTCGAGGGGTTTTCAGCGTTTCGATTACTGGATTCAGGATTATCAGCCATTGGTGATGAATTGTTTTGGTGAAAAATGATAATTACAGTCGTTTCCCACAGACGGCGCCAATCTGTTGATGTAAAAAATTAGATTATCTCTAATTATTTAATCACAGATAAAAAATAAATAAGACAAGAGATTTTTAAAGTGGTTCAGCCTTGAAATAATGGCCTACGTCCACTGTATGTGTTATTGCTGACTGTTTGCAGAATTCTCGATAATGAGCTTACCAAGAAATTCTAAGTCCCTTGCTAATGAGGAGGTTACAATGTATTTATAGCCTTGAGGCTGTACATGCGAGAGAATATTACATAGCCGTCCAATAGGCATGTACATCTGTATGATAATAATCAGCATTTAATGCGCATTTAATCCTCTTAATTATCCGGTTATCAATGCTCTGAACGAGGTGCAGCTCAGACCGCCTAAGCTGCTCGGACCGCCTAAGTAGCTCGGTGTATATGAGTTGCTCGGAGAACACTTGTAGCTCGGAGCGTCTGAGTTGGTCGGGGAGGTTGAGTTCCTCGAAGTCAAGGTGTTGTCAAAAAAATGTTCGTGGGTGCCATGTAGATTGACACGTGTCTTCACATAATTAATCCACGTCAACATGCTAAATTTGGTATCAACAATTATGATTAGTTTTTAGGAATTTATTTTATTTAGTTTTTAATTTTAATTTATTTAGTTAGGATTTTTATTTTTTTTAGTTTTTATAGAGTTTTATTTATTTATTATTATTTCTTTTTAATATTTTAGTCTCTTAGTAATAAATTAGAGTTTTTCTAGATTTTGATTTTTTATTTTTTTTAGTTCTAGTTTTAATTTTTTTTAGTGAGTCATTTTTTTAGGGGTACACATTAAACACACACAACTTAAACACACCCAAACACCCCCTATACTATTCATCATCTCCTACCTCAAACACTCTCTCACCTCCATTCTTCCACCTCAACCACAACCACAAAGAAAACCAAAGACCATTCCAGTTTCAACCTCCACAATTCCAACTCAAGCCCAACCAACAAACCTTGGTACTCACCTAACCCAAACCGAAACCCACTTCTCCTGGCGCCTGAGACCGAACCCATAACCCGATCTCAACTCCGTCCGGCTCAACCACAAATCGAATCCGGCAGCGACAACCCGGCCTGACCCACCGGCCCATCCCCTGCCCGACCCGGCGAATCCCCAGTAAAACCCGATCGCGACCGCTGCCCAAACTCATCGGCGGCGCCCAAGCCGAGGCCATCCCTCCCGCCGGTGCCGATCTAAAACCCGATCTTCCCAAGCTCCAACCTGGGATCCCTAACCCGACCATCCCCGGACCTACCCTATTCGAGACCCATCTCATCCAAATCTGAAAACCCATCACTTGAAATCAAATCCAAAACAAAATCCCACCAAAATAGGAAACATCTTATTCTTGGACTTGGCAAATCAAATCCCAAATAAATCTCCAAAGAAAGCATCGTGGGTCAAGAAGAGAGGAACATCTCATTAAAAGAAGACTCTCTCAGCAACAAAAAAAAAAGATATACCAGATACAGACGAGAGACAAAAAGAAAAAAAAAAGACTGTAGAGGGTACAAAAAAGTTAGAAAAAAATTCCAAAAAAATTAGCTTTAGGTTTAGAAAAAATTGTAGGTTCAGTTTTTGTTTTTAGTTTTGTAATCCAGTCCAGTTTTTGTGACGAGTTTGGGACGCGTGTTCATGCCACAATTGACTCAAGGAATTATTCGTATCGTATTTCTTTCTCTTATATTTAATTTCTTGCTGATTAATTATGATTGTGCGGAAAATTTAATCATGTCTGGCTAAACACCCCATTCAAGGGGTAGGAAGAAACACGTATGTTAATTTAATTAATTGAACAATGGTTCAATTGAGGTGTTCTAGGAAAATTAAATTGGAAAAAAATCACACATTAATTTATTTAACGAGAGTTAATAAATTAATGTTAAAAATTGATATTTGATTTTTGGATTTAACTTAGAGATGGGTTTCATTCTTGAATTCAAATATTAATCATGTGTGTGCAATTCAAAGATCCGTACATTTTTTTTAATGAATTGATCCTAGCGGGTAGTTTGTAAAAAAGGGTATGAATCTATATTTTTTATCTGTTGTGACACCTTCTGATTTAATTGCTAAAAAAAATAATTTTGAATTTACGATTGTAACGAGAGTTCAATTTTAAATTTCAATATTATTTCGAACGTATCAAATGAATAATTGGAAAAATTAAATTGAATTAATTAGGTGGAGTAATCCCATCTCTTGTCTCTTCTCATAAATTCTACACTCGGTTACGTTTTAATTTTTCGTAGTTACTTTAGTTGCGTAAAATTTCATTTCCTCCATTAAAAATTGTTTAAAAATAAATAAATATATATAAAAAAAGATTATTAATAAAAATTGAAATTGCAAGTTTTCACAATAACTTTCGACGCTTGAAATTGGATTGATACCTGAATTTACCGTGATACTGAATTTTTAACAAGTTTTGCAGGTAATTCCAGGAATTGTGATACTCGAAGTTTGACCGCAGCGACATTCCAAATCACATATGAAGGAAAACAAATTAAGAGTTATCACTTAACAATTAAGGAAGAGAGAGAGTAAGAAGGCTTTAAATGAAACCATATGTGATAGAATGGAGTAAAAATGTAAAACAAAATATCTTTCTTTTTTTCAAAATAACAACTCCCTTGCTTAGACAACGGGTGCTAATATGCAATGTTCATGACGTATCTATAGGGTAGACTGTCCTTACATCCAAAATCTTAACTCATATTCGGATTTGAACATCTCTTCATTTAATATATGGGTTTGTCATCTTGTTCTAGGTAAATTATATAGGTGTATATGAAGGGATTAATCCCTTTTAAACCAGCAATACACCACCCAATGGCTTTTTTGTATCTTCTTAACACGTTTAATAATGCATTTTCCTGATAAGTGTCGAGATTGGCAGAAATTATAACTGAAAATGTGCTTAGACTCCTCAAAAACGCTCTTTAAGTAATTATCAGAGCTCAAGAGTTGGAACCGATATACTAGAGGGTAAATGGAAGGTCT
Organism: Sambucus nigra; assembly: GCA_949130495.1. Taxonomy (NCBI): domain Eukaryota; kingdom Viridiplantae; phylum Streptophyta; class Magnoliopsida; order Dipsacales; family Adoxaceae; genus Sambucus; species Sambucus nigra. The sequence goes on from OX422208.1 coordinate 115,953,014, forward strand.
ATCGTGGGGGTAATATCTCAAAATGGGAAATCCAAAATGGGAAGATTTGTACTTTTCATTTATTTAGTTATTCCTTCCTCTCCCTCCTTAGATTGGTTGTTTAGGATTATTGAGGCCTTGTAATTAATTTGGGTGCATTTTGACAGCGATTTATTTTTGTAATATTAATTCCAAAAAAATAAAAAAAATTGCGAAAAGGGAAACCGGACAAGGTAGAGTGAGGGCGTCCAAGGCGAGGATTTAGAAGCCTCTCTACTTTGGATCGGTAGGACTCCCGGGGACGATTGAAGTAGGCGTACTTCCCCCCGGTCTTCACCTCACGTGTGTAAAAACCGTGGGAGGTAAACTCTTTATCACTCGCGAATCTCCTGCAAGCGAGTCAATTTTTGTGTGCTACTTGCTCCTATATGCATTTTATTTCAGTACCGCACTTAAATTTGTTGGTTTGATGAATAAATTTACCTAAGACCTATACCCGGTCATTGCAACGAGTTGGGATTTCATCACCCACTCAATCACATCTCTTTTTGCTTGTTACCCGTGCTATCACTTAAATTAAAATCAATCAACTAGCAAGCCAAATAGGAACGATGGTCATTAGGACCCTTTCGGAACGAGACCCTAGTAGGATACTCAAGTGAGTCCTTTCCACTCCTACAAATCTTCATTCCACTATCTTAAGACTTTTGTCCAGGGAAACTGGGTTTTAAGTGAGGTCGCCTAGTAAAACGGGTTGTGCTTTCCCCAGCGTGGTACCGGATAGTTGTTTGTCGTAGTAGCTCGTGTGGTGAGCCTTAACTAGTAAGCCTCTTGTCTCTCGGGAAGAAAGTAGGAGCACACTTTTATCGGTGAGGCCTAAGATTCCGTGCTTTTCTCGCCCGCGGGCTAATTAAAATTGACTACCTACTCACTTAACTCGAAGATAATAATTTGGCTATGTGTTCTTTCGGACTTGTTCCATTCGTGTACGTGTCTAAGTTGTTACTTTAGTTAGTCCAATTTTTGCTCCTCCTGTCAGTTTTCCACCGTTAGTCCATCGCCCTTTTTCCCTTTTTTTCGGCATTTTTTTTAAATAAACCCAAAACTCCAAAAATATTTTCCTTTTTTTCCGCCTCACTTTTTTCTCACAAAAAATTCAAAAAAATATTTTCCATTTTTTCTTCCTTATTTTTCCAAAAAATCCAAAAAGATTTTCTTCTTTTTCAAATACCCAAAAATCCCAAAAAATATTTTTCCCTTGCTTTTATGCCACATTGGCAATGCATTGACCATCGCTTAACACGTTCCCCTAGTGCTCCATCTCTAAATTCCCTCTTAGGTGATCGTGTTCCTATCGTCGCTCCTCATTTTTTTGATCCGTGTTCTTCTTCGGAGACGCCTAGTTCTCCCACTTCCCCTAGTTCTGTTACCCCACCCATCATGGCCTACAAACGCGCTTTAAGGGACTACTTTACCCCGATTACGGCCACTCCGCCTTTATGTATCGTCCTTTCGCCCACTCCGACCGTGCAATTTGAAATTCGCCCCGCGATTATTTCTATGTTGCCTAATTTTCACGGCCTTGAACGCGAGTCTCCTTATACTCACTTGCGGAAATTTCTCACTGTGTGCGCTACTTTCAAAAATCAAAACTTAGACGAAGAGAATGTTCGTCTTCGGTTGTTTCCCTTCTCTCTTCACGATAATGCATCCATGTGGCTCCATTCCTTGCCCCCGGATTCTATCCTCACTTGGGAACAACTTGTTAAGAAGTTCATGTCTAAATTCTATCCCATGAGCAAAACCAATGAAATGCGTCAAGCAATTCAGGATTTTAGACAAAAGCCTACTGAACAGTTTTGTGAAGCTTGGGGCCGTTTTCAAGATTATATTAATAGTTGCCCACATCACGGTCTCGAGAAAAGTCGCTTAGTCCATAGTTTTTACAATGGTCTTATCCCTTCTTCTCGCATCATGATTGAATCCATGCATAAAGGAAAGTTCATGCATTTGACTCCCACTGCCGCCTATAATTTCCTCCTTGAATTAGGCGATGACTCCCAAGATTGGGAGGGCACCAATGCGTTTTCGAGATCCGATCCTCCACGTGTAGGGAACCCTTCTGAGGTAAAAAATGATCCTGATTTTAAAACTTTGCTACACAACTTACACTCTTTGACTAAAATCGTTGACGCCCTCAGTTGTACTATGCAACAAAATATTACACTTTCTAAACAAGCCATGACTGTCAACTATTATTGTCCTTCCTCTTGTGGTGTATGCTTAAGTCAAGATCATTTAGCTCATTTGTGTCCCCTATTGCAAGATGATCCTGAACCCACCATGGCCCAAGCATGTGCCTTTGATACCACTAGGAAACCCATTCCCCCAATCGTTTACTTACAATCCTAACAATAGGAATCATCCTTATTTCTCTTATAAGTACGACTACTCCTCCGCTCTTTCCCAACCACAACAACATATTGGTGGTCCCCCTGGGTTTTCACACAACCCACAAAGGCAACCTCGTCCTCCTGTCCCGCATCAGTCTGCTTCGTACCATCAATCGCACTTTCCATCTTCCTATGTCCCCCACGGTGGACATTCAAACAATAATAATCAGCTTGTTCCTGTTCCCCCTCCTTCCTTTGAGTATTCACAACCGCTTAATTCCCAGCACGAGTTGGTTCCACAACCATCTTATGCCCCTCCGTCCAATTCATCCACCTCTTCTCTCGAGAATATTCTCACTCAGTTTATGACCACTCAGACTCAGGCCCTCCAACGACTTGAGCAACATTTCAACCAATTCGAGTCTGAGCGAGAGAAAGGTCATTTTCCCAGTCAATCCATTGCTAACCCTAAGGGGAATGGCATAGACTCGGCCTACGAGGTTGGTTCCACTTCTAATCCACCCAATTACCAAGCGAATATGAACGCGGTGTCTACTCTTCGCTCCGGAAAACAAGTTGATAATGGTGTTCATGCTCCCATTGATGTGCCCCACCCGACCATACCACCTTTAGCGCCTATACCTAAGGTTACCCCACCTTCTAAATCCCCAGCTCACACTAAGACCAATCCTACTGAGCCCATCGTTGCTTATGTGCCCAAGGCACCATTCCCTCATCGGTTGGCTCCCACTAAGAAAGCTCAGCAATTCGATGAGATCAATAAAGTCTTTCAGGATGTTCGCATTAATATTCCTTTCCTCACCGCAATTCAACAAGTCCCCTCGTATGCCAAATTTTTGAAGGACTTGTGCACTGTTAAGCGTAGGACAAATGTTCCGCGCGATGCTTTCCTCACTGAGCAGGCTACGTCCCTTCTCCATAATTATGGTGTTGTGAAGTATAAAGACCCTGGTCATCCGACTATCTCTTGCATGTTAGGCGATAAGTTCACTACTAGTGCTTTACTTGATCTTGGGGCTAGTGTTAATTTGTTACCTTACTCAATCTACCTTGAGTTAGGTTTACAAAACATGAAACCTACACGAGTAACTCTTCAACTTGCTGATCGTTTCGTGAAAGTACCTAAAGGAATCGTTGAAGATGTTTTGGTTAAAGTCTCAGACTATTACTATCCTGTGGATTTCATCATCTTAGACACTCATGCGCCCGACCCAACCAATACTCCTATCATATTGGGTCCCCCCTTTCTGGCCACTGCCAATGCCATCATCAATTGTCATGACGGGTCCATGAATCTCTCTTTTGGCAACATGACTGTAGAAGTCAATATATTCCACCTTATGCAATAACCGACTGATGTCGATTCTATTGATTAGGTGTGTGTGATTGACTCTTTAGTTACTGAAATATTGGACCAAACTTACCCTGCCGATCCTCTCCAATAATGTTTAGCTCATTTTGGATCCGACTTTGACATTGATTCATCCATCTCTAAACTCAATGCCCTACTAAATTCCACTCCACTGATGGATACTTCCTCTAGGGATCCTCCATTTGAAACCCTTTATGATGATACTATTTACTCTCTGGATCACCCTGTTCCACCGTCTGCACTTCCGACCACTTCAGATTCCTCCACTTTATGCACCGAGAATTCTTCGGACTCTATTTCTGCATCTAAGTCCGATGTCAATCCTGCACCACCTGCTAGTTTGGAGCTTAAGCCCTTACCTTCCGAGTTGAAATATACTTTTTTAGGCCCCAACAACCATCACCCTGTTATCATTGCTTCCGATTTGACTGCTGATCAAGATGAGTAATTAGCTCACACTCTTACTCAGCATAGCACTGCTATTGGTTGGACCATTTCAGATATTCACGGTGTGAACCCTAATGTTTGTAGTCATCGCATTCATTTGGAGGAGAACGCCAAGACTTCTCGTGAACCCCAACGTCGACTTAACCCTGCTATGAAAGAAGTCGTATGCGCTGAGATTTTAAAATTGCTCGATTCTGGTATTATTTCCCCTATCTCAGACAGTCAGTGGGTCAGTCCCATTCATGTGGTACCGAAAAAGCCTGGTGTCACCGTCATAAAAATAGTGACAATGAGCTTGTTCCCACCCGTATGCAAACGGGTTGGCGTATTTGCATTGACTATCGAAAGCTAAATGGTGTCACTCGCAAGGACCATTTTCCTCTTCCCTATATCGACCAAATGCTCGAACGTTTAGCTGGTCATGCGTATTACTGCTTCCTTGACGGCTACTCAGGATACAACCAAATTCCAATTACCCCTGAAGACCAAGATAAAACTACCTTCACGTGTCCCTTTGGCACTTTTGCTTATTCTCGCATGCCCTTTGGCCTTTGCAATGCACCTGCAACTTTTTAACGGTGTATGATTAACATTTTTAGTGACATGGTTGAACGCTTTCTCAAAATCTTTATGGATGATTTCTCTGTGTTTGGTTCTTCTTTCGAGCAATGCCTTTCTCATCTCACTATGGTCCTCATACGTTGTCAGGAAAAGAAACTGGTCCTCAATTGGGAAAAATGTCATTTCATGGTCAAAAAGGGGATTGTTTTAGGTCATGTAGTCTCTCTCGATGGTATTTAAGTAGATAAAGCTAAAGTTGATATAATCTCCTCGCTTCCCATTCATAATTCTGTTAAGGACATTCGATCCTTCTTAGGACATGCGGGCTTCTACCATCGTTTCATAAAGGACTTCTCTAACATTGCTCGACCTTTAACAACCCTTTTATCCAAAGATGTTCCCTTTATCTTTGATGACACATGTGTTGCTTCCTTTGAGTGCCTTAAAGCCGAGCTCACTTATGCTCCGATCATTTAGCATCCTAATTGGTCTTTACCATTTGAGCTCATGTGTGACGCATCTGATTTTTCTCTTGGTGCTGTACTTGGTTAGCGGGTTGACAAGCGCCAGCATGTCATTTATTATGCTAGCAGAACCCTCCATGACGCTCAACTTCATTACACGACCACCAAAAAGGAGTTGCTAGCCGTTGTCTTCGCCCTCGATAAGTTTTGATCTTATTTTATCGGTTCCCCTATCATCGTTTACACTGACCACGCTGCCTCGTGGCACCTTCTTCAGAAGAAGGATTCTAAGCCACGTTTGATACGGTGGATTCTCTTCCTTTAAGAATTTGATCTTGAAATTCGCGATAAGAAAGGGTGCAAAAATTCGGTTGCAGACCATCTCTCCCGCCTCACTGTTACATCTACATCAGATCCTGTCCTTATTTCTGAAACCTTTCTTGATGAGCAACTTTTTGCTGTCTCCACTGCTCCTTGGTATGTCGATATTGTTAATTTCCTTGTTACCGACCAATTGCCCGATCATTGGTCAAAACAAGAGCGTTCTAAATTCATGGCACATGTGAAGTTTTACTCTTGGGATGACCCATTCCTTTTTAAGTATTGCACTTATCAAGTCATTCGTCGCTGTGTTCCTGAGCACGAACAATTAAGTATTCTTTCCTTCTGTCATGATGGTGCCTGTGGAGGCCACTTTGGCTCAAAGAAAACTACCATCAAGATTTTACAAAGTGGTTTCTACTGGCCCACTCTCTTTCGAGGGGCCCACCACTACTGCCAGGCTTGTGCCAAATGCCAATAATATGGGCGTATCTCTCATCGTCACATGATGCCCCTCACACCCATCCTCATCGTTGAAATCTTCGATGTATGGGGCATCGATTTCATGGGTCCTTTTCCCTCCTCTCATGGCTTCCAATATATACTAGTTGAAGTTGATTACGTTTCCAAATGGCTTGAAGCCATCGCTTGCCGCACCAATGACCATCGCATTGTGGTCCAATTTCTTAAGGAGTATGTCTTCACACGTTTTGGAACTCCCAAAGCTATCATTAGTGATGGGGGTAAACATTTCTGTAATCGAGTCTTTGAACATCTCGTCAAAAAGTATGGTGTTACCCATAAAGTTGGTCTTTCTTACCACCCTCAGACTAGTGGTCAAGTTGAGGTTTCCAACCGCGAAATCAAGCAAATCTTAGAAAAATAGTTAATCCTAATAGTAAAGACTGGTCCTTACGCTTGAATGATGCTTTGTGGGCATACCGTACTGCTTTTAAGACTCCGATTGGCATGTCTCCTTATCGCTTGGTTTTTGGAAAACCATGCCACCTCCCTGTCGAGCTTGAACATCATGCTTATTGGGTTGTCAAAACCCTTAATTTTGATATCGATGAGGCTGGCATTCATCGAAAGCTCCAACTTAATGAATTAGAGGAGATACGAAATGATGCCTATGATTTGTCCAAAAAGTACAAGGACAAAATGAAGTGGATCCATGACCAAAGCATCTTACGTAAAGAATTCCACCCTGGTCAGAAAGTTTTATTATACAATTCCCGCCTCCATCTCTTTCCCGGGAAGTTGAAAACCAGGTGGTCTGGACCCTTTGTTGTCGAATCTGTTACTCCATATGGTGCCATCACAGTTCAAAATCGTATGAATGGTAGCCTATTTCAAGTCAACAGTCAACAATTGAAGCCTTTCTTAGAGCTAGGCCCATCTCCCATTGAAGAAATTGACCTTATTGACCCCACTTATGAAGACTGACTATTCAGTCCTGTTTGGGGGTGATTTTCATCACCCAATTTTTCTGCCGCCCTGTGCTTTTCATAGTTCCTATCTTTAGGGTGAGAACGACTCGGTCTGGCTGAAGACGTTAAACTTAGCGCTACCGGGAGGTTTCCCGTCGTTCATTGTTTCTGAGTATGAGTCTTATCCTGTTTGGGGGTGGTGTTTCACACCACCCAATGATTTTCACATGCTTTATAGACTTATGCATACTTTTGTATCGCCTATGTTCTTCAGTTTTCATCTCTGCTCCCTCAGGCGGTACCTTTTCACTAGTGGTTATGGTAATATCTTTCCTCCCTTGTGCTTTTCATTTTTATATATGGTTTTAAACATCGAGGACAATGTTCTCTTTTGTTTGGGGGTGGGAAATTTATCAAAATCATACCTCTTTTGAAAATTTTCAGAAACAAGTGATTTTAAACTTTTTGTGCAGTTAAAAATAATTTTTTATGATATGAATTGTCTATCATCCCTCTTTTAGAAATCTCGGAATACCCGTGTTCAAACCCAAAAATTGCATTTTTTACAAAACATTAATTAATACCTCTGAAAAGTGTACTTGCACCATGAATTCCTAAAACTCGGAAATATGCACTATCACGTCTATAATCAAAAGTTGAAAAGTAACTATATTCTCAAGAGAGCCTTAAAAGATCACTAGTGGCGACTTAAACCCGTGAGATTTGTGCTTTTCACCTTTTTGAAGGTTTTTACGTATCTCCGAGTCACAAGTTGACTAAACTTTCTTTTGATACCACACTTAGTCGTTGCATGATCTCATTAATTTCTCAAATTTGGCTTAATCACTGAGAATGGCATTACTTTCGAGTTGTAAGAAACATGTGTCTTGTAGTTTGTCCTGAGCACTAAACCAATTTTTCCATACACATACCATTTTCCCTATTACATTATCATTCAACCATTTTCATTTTCCATACCACCCTTATCCATATGTCCCAAATACCATCCATCATTACCATCAATTTTTAGAAAAAGAGTGCTTGAAATTATCAATGTAAATTGTCTTCATTTGTGATATGAAAAGAAAAATGTATCGCAATAAAAAAAATAAAAAAATAAAAGAAATAAAATAAAAATGGAAAAGAAGAAAAAGAAAGAATGCGATCATAAATTCAAAAGATGAAGGCAATAGTCAGTCAAAGTGTGTCACTCTTCTCAAAACCCCCATCATTCATCTATTTTTCATTCCATTATCCCCTCATACCGTTCATAAACCACATTTTCACCTTTGGTAATGTGTTCGGGCAAACGAGAAGATTATATGGTGAATAACTCGACATTCTCGACATAGTGGTTAGCATCCCTTCATGAGATCATATTTTTTTATGTATCCGTCCTTTCTTATAAAGTGTGTGAGACGTTTGAACTTGTTTACATTTACTCACATCCTCACACACTAGAGAGATACACTTACCAAATTCTCAAAGAGTTCGATTCAGAGAGATATATCTAGTGAAAATTGAAGTCAAAGCGTCGATTCTATAAAGGCAATCTAGTAATTACTCTAATGATACTTAAGATTGTTTTACACTACACAAGATGAGTTTTAGGAAGGATTACGCTTTCGGTATTAAGTAATTTTATATCTCATTTTGATAGTTGAATGCGGTGTTCCTTGATGTCCTTTTAAAGTTGGGTTGTATAGCATTTCACCGTCAAACCATAAACTGCAAGTTTTGAATTTTGTGGGTACATTCACTGCAAACCCTCACGAGACACCACTCGTCCTGTAGGGAAACCTATAGGTTTAACGGCTTGTTGCACATGCTAAGTGCAATCGCCAGTGCCTGCGAAAGTGGCACACTTTTGGATACTTATCTCTGTTTTCTCTCTAATTTTGCTCGAGGACTAGCAATGTTCTGTTTGGGGGTGGTGTGATAAGCACCCAAAAGTGTCTATTTTATACCCCGAATATATGCATTTTAGTCGCTCGTTTTTAATAAAAATGACCTTATGTTCGTATTTATTTATTTCTCATGTCAATACGCAGTTGCGGTACAAATAAAGTTAAATCAGTGCAATTGCGACGCAGAAGCGGTCAAAAGCGTGCATCGAAGAAATCCAAGGAGATCGCGAAGTCTTGAGTCCTATTTGAGCGTGCCGAGATGTGTTCCGATGCCCCGAACCAGTCCCGTAACCTTAACCTAGCCCCCACCATTTCCCGAGCCCTGTGTGTGTTGAGTTTGTACCTTTTTAGATTTTCTTAGATTTTTATTTTGAGTCGTTTTATTTTTAAGATTTATTTTAGAATTATTTAGGATTTTTTAGAATTTATTTGCATATTTTTATATTTTATTATTATTAGTGTCTTTTTATTTTGATTTTTCTTAGTTATTAGTTTTTATTTTATTTTATTAGGATTAGTTTTTAGGAATTTATTTTATTTAGTTTTTAATTTTAATTTATTTAGTTAGGATTTTTAAATTTTTTTTTAGTTTTTATAGAGTTTTATTTATTTATTATTATTTCTTTTTAATTTTTTAGTCTCTTAGTAATAAATTAGAGTTTTTATAGATTTTTATTTTTTATTTTTTTTAGTTATAGTTTTAATTTTTTTTAGTGTGTCATTTTTTTTAGGGGTACACATTAAACACACACAACTTAAACACACCCAAACACCCCATATACTATTCATCATCTCCTACCTCAAACACTCTCTCACCTCCATTCTTCCACCTCAACCACAACCACAAAGAAAACCAATGACCATTTGAGTTTCAACCTCCACAATTCCAACTCAAGCCCAACCAACAAACCTTGGTACTCACCTAACCCAAACCGAAACCCACTTCTCCTGGCGCCTGAGCCCGAACCCATAACCCGATCTCAACTTCGGCCGGCTCAGCCACAAATCGGATCCGGCGGCGATAACCCTGCCTGACCCACCAGCGGCGATAACGCGACCGCAACCCAAACTCGCTGGCGGGGCCCAAGCCGAGGACATCCCTCTCGCCGGCGCCGATCTAAAACCCGATCTGCCCGAGCTCCAACCCCGGATCCCTAACCCGACCGACCCCGGACCTACCCTATTCAAGAACCATCTCATCCAAATATGAAAACCCATCACTTGAAATCAAATCCAAAACAAAATCCCACCAACATAGGAAACATCTTATTCTTGGACTTGGCAAATCAAATCCCGAATATCTCTCCAAAGAAAGCATCGTGGGTCAAGAAGAGAGGAGCATCTCATATAAAAGAAGCCTCTCTCAGCAAAAAAAAAAAAGATATACCAGATACAGACGAGAGACAAAAAGAAAAAAAAAAGACTGTAGAGGGTACAAAAAAGTTAGAAAAAATTCCAAAAAAATTAGCTTTAGGTTTAGAAAAAATTGTAGGTTCAGTTTTTGTTTTTAGTTTTGTAATCCAGTCCAGTTTTTGTGACGAGTTTGGGACGCGTGTTCATGCCACAATTGACTCAAGGAATTATTTGTATCGTATTTCTTTCTCTTCTATTTAATTTCTTGCTGATTAATTATGATTGTGCTGAAAATTTAATCATGTCTAGCTAAACACCCCATTCAAAGGGTGGGATGAAACACGTATGTTAATTTAATTAATTGAACAATGGTTCAATTGATGTGTTCTAGGCAAATTAAATTGGAAAAAAAATCACACATTAATTTATTTAACGAGAGTTAATAAATTAATGTTAAAAATTGATATTTGATTTTTGGATTTAACTTAGAGATAGGTTTCATTCTTGAATTCAAATATTAATCATGTGTGTGCAATTCAAAGATCCGTACATTTTTTTTATGAATTGATCCTAGCGGGTAGTTTGTAAAAAAGGGTATGAATCTATATTTTTTATCTGTTGTGACACTTTCTGATTTAATTGCTAAAAAACATAATTTTTAATTTAGGATTGTAACGAGAGTTCAATTTTAAATTTCAATATTATTTCGAACTTATCAAATGAATAATTGGAAAAATTAAATTAAATTAAATTAATTACGTGGAGTAATCCCATCTCTTGTCTCTTCTCATAAATTCTACACTCGGCTACGTTTTAATTTTTCGTAGTTACTTTAGTTGCGTAAAATTTCATTTCCTCTATTAAAAATTGTTTAAAAAAAATAAATATAAAAAAAAAACACAAAAAGATTTTTAATAAAAATTGAAATTGCAAGTTTTCACAATAACGGTTTCGACGCTTGAAATTGGATTGATACCTGAATTTACCGCGATACTGAATTTTTAACAAGTTTTGTAGGTAATTCCAGGAATTTTGATACTCGAAGTTTGACCGCAGCGACATTCCAAATCATATCTGAAGGAAAACAAATTAAGAGTTATCACTTAACAATTAAGGAAGAGAGAGAGTAAGAAGGCTTTAAATGAAACCATATGTGATAGAATGGGGTAAAAATATAAAACAAAATATCTTTCTTTTTTGCAAAATAACAACTCCCTTGCTTAGACAACGGGTGCTAATATGCAATGTTCATGATGTATCTATAGGGTAGACTGTCCTTACATACAAAATCTTAACTCATATTCGGATTTAAACATCTCTTCATTTAATATATGGGTTTGTCATCTTATTCTAGGTAAATTATATAGGTGTATATGAAGGGATTAATCCCTTTTAAACCAGCAATACACCACCCAATGGCTTTCTTATATCTTCTTAACACGTTTAATAATGCATTTTCCTGAGAAGTGTCAAGATTGGCAGAAATTATAACTGAAAATGTGTTTAGACTACTCAAAAACGCTCTTTAAGTAATTATCAGAGCTCAAGAGTTGGAACCGATATACTAGAGGGTAAATGGAAGGTCTATCGTGGGGGTAATATCTCAAAATGGGAAATCCACAATGAATAATTAATTACCCCCTCACTATCCTCAATAGTAAGATTCTTTTATGTGTTGTTGATTCCTTTATCAACAATGTATTCCTCGTTCAGTTTGAGGGGATGGAAATTTTGCCTAATCTCATCACTCAATAAATAAAAATTTGAAATGAGTCATTCATTGTCTTTGGACTCATTACTCAGTAAATCACTATTCAAAGAGTTAGAAATACATGCCTCTAAGGGATATTTAAAATGAGAGAGGTCAAAGTATCCTTGGACTATTTGTCTCTAAATACACAACCGTATTAGTTTCTTCCTTATCAGTACAACTGTGTTGATTTATTAAAGAGAAAACATTAACTTTAGCAATCATATTCCCAAAATATAATTTCATCACACCATTCTTACAGTTGAAGTTGGCATTAGAGTTCCAAGAACCCTTCATCGTCAGCTTTGTCCCCTTTTTTCTTCAGTCTCTGAGGAAAAGGTTGTGTTTTGGATTCATGGGATTAAAAGCATAAGTAAACTATTTTCCCTCAATAGAGATATAATTTTCTAACCTCGTGGTTTGTGAGACCCTGCCTCCTTTGGATTAATGGCTTTTGTAATATCCCGTATTTTTATGGCTTTTAAATTTAGGGATTGATTAAATTTAATTGAGATAAATTAATTTAATTTTAATCCGGAATGTTGTTTTAAATATTTACTAGCGTGACGAGAGTTAGTAATTATTGAAAATTTGTTGAATGTTACTGGATGAGTATAGTAATATATGAGATTTATTTTATAAAAATTGTCACGTGTGAATAAAATGACAATTTTGGAAATTTAAATCGGGACGCTCCCGTGTCGTGTCGGGACTAAATGTTGATTAATAAAAGTGAATAAATTATAAGTTGCTCGTATGGTCGTTTTGAGTGCGCCAAAGTGTCCGGAAGGGTCTAGATAGTCAGAAAAGTGTACCCGGAGGTTTAGTTTGGGTCTCGGGGAGTTTTTAGGCCTATTTAGTACCCCAGGAGGGCGTTTTGGACATTTCGTAATTATGGGTAATTAAACCCACGAATTTGCTAGGGTTATATCAGATGGAAAGTGTTATCTTCTAGGGTTAACATAACCAAAAATAAATGACGGCCATTGGAGAGGAAGAGGAGAAGCTTTCCAAGGAGTTCTAGGCCAAGAACTCCTCCGGTTGCACCGCCGTCGCCGCCAAATCGTAGATTGCGCGAAGGGGATCACAACCACACATTTTTCTTCCACAAATCTGAGACTAAATTTCCAGGCAAGTATCTATCTTTCTTTTATCAAGTTAATGCTCTTTTATAATAGTCTAGGATTGATTAGAATTAGTGTTCTTGAAAGAAAACGTTAATTGGAGACAAAAATTGCATTTTGTAGAGGTAGAGATCATATTTCTGGAAATCCATTTCACATGTAGAGGTTGAACCACGAATTTCCATGGTATTAGTGATAGAAAATCTGAAAAAAAATGGAAGAAAACTAATTTAAATAAAAATTAGGGTTCTCGAGACTTATAAAGATTTTTACCCTTTTATCTTGTTATAGATGATGAAAATTCGCATGTGTTACGTAGGATATTGTTTATATGGGTATACAACACTTGTAGTATAAGTAGTTGAGAGTTTGGGATTGAAACATGAGGATTTGGAGGAGTTTGGGGTAAGATTTCCGTAGCTGGATTTTCTGCAGATTCGCCATAACTGCTTGATCGATCGATCGACCCCTCCTGAAAAAAAACTGCATTTTTGCTCGTGTTAGCTTAATCTAATTTTATACGTAGAAAACCTTGATTAGGGTTGCTAGAACGTATTGAGACATAAAAAGGACCAGTAGGGTCAAGATAAACCCCGTTAAGTGGAACTTTAATGTGAAGGGAAATAAAGGGTAAACGGGGAGACATTCATACTTAAGAAATCATACGTGCGTTGATTAAATAATCGAAATATATAGGAAGTTGGATTAGAAGGCGAGCGAGGGCCTACTGAAATTGTACTTAGGTAAAGAGAAAACTTCGAGAGATGAGAAATGGGTTTAGAATAACTTAATTACGAGAATAAAAGGAATGAGTCCGTTATACGAGATAATTGTGTAAAATGTGTAATAACGGATAATTATAATTATGGGTCGTGAGCGCACCTAATTTAATAATGTGGATATGAATACATATTTATATATGACGGTGTGATTGTGCATATATTATTTCTGTGTAAAAATCGTACCTGGGCTACTTGCTATCACGGGGGTTTCCGTGCTGGGACAGTCTTATCTCGATGGGACCTTTATGGGGGATATTGACTTGTACCCTAGAACATAAGATTCCTAGGTACATGCTATCTGATTGATAGTGAGACGGTCCTAAGAGACGTGTGGGTATGTACTGACCTCTTAGGACCTGGAACTATGCTTCGCCTCCATTTGTATGTGTTTGTCTTAATGCAGTTCGAGAGTTATTCCGAACTAGCATTTCCCTAAATATGTGTGATATAGGGACTTGATAGCAGAGTATGCCAGCACCATAGTTTTTATGTGGGGTGCAGTTTGTATATATATTATAAGTGTAACTAATATATATACATATATCTATATGAGAACTTTCTACTGAGTGAAATATTAGTTAAGTAAAGTATGAAATTCTTCAACTTCACTATAAGTATTAGGAAGCATTATAACGATACGGAATTATTCTAAAATAACGTAAGAAATCTTGAAGAGATAGATTTTTCTAAAGTGAATATCATAACCTTAATTTCAACTGTTAAGACTTATGGGGAATAAGTTAGAGAGATATATAGGAATTCATTAGTATGGTAGACGTGCACACTAGATGAGAGGTGAGAATTCTCAAGAGAGTGTCGCATACTAATATGACTGTTGCATTAGCCGGTAAGCATTTTAAATACTTGCTAAACTATTTTTAAAACTGTTTTACATTCGGGCTCTGACCCGTTTGCTATTACCTCTGCTCTCTTGTGCATATATATATATATATATATATATATATCTATGTATTACAGATGCCCAGCCACAGGGGCGTCATGCTTAGGATTCTTGGAATGGAACGTGCTGTAGCTTTTGTGGGAGTTGTAGGCCATTGCTAAGACGACTTCATTGTTGACTCCACTTCTAGTTCAGGTTTATCCAGTGGGGGCATGTGTTGCCCTTTTCCATTATTTAGTTGGTTTTGTCATAGATTGTAATTCTTTTACTTTCAGTATCTTTATTTCGGAATTTATTACTGTCAGGATGTTTTCCTTTAGTATTTTAATGTTGGGATTTATTATTGGTGGTTAAACTCTTGAATGTTCATTTTATTCTATGCTTAATGTGTGACTCTTAAAAATGTTAAATGGTTAAAGGTTTTATAATTGGATTTAATAAAATGGAAATAAGGTTTTAAATGGTTTTGACACTTAGCTTAATTATTTAGGGTGTTTAATTGGAAAAGTTATTTTTGCGACAGTGATGTTGAGAATGAACCAACTGTTCACCTTGATTTTAATTTAATAAAGGAGTGATCGCCCGGTATTTAATTAGGCGGGGTGTCACAGGTGGTATCAGAGCATCAGGTTCTAGTGTCCTTAGGATCTGTGCGGCTTATTATGCTTTCAGCGTTGCTTTGTTTGATATAGAGCCCTATGTTTAGGATTGTCGATTTCTTTGATGATATTTCGTTCTCCTGCTATAACGTGTATACATTAGTGAATTCTAATTTCGTTCGGATGTGTGCGTGTGCTGAGCGATGATGGATGTCAGAAGAGGACCGTTAAGCGGACATCAGAAGGCAGGGCTCAGTTGAGATTGTAAAATATATTCAAGGATGATGACTGCAGTCGGGGTCACCTCCATTATGGAACGAGAAGCCAAAACTAGAAAAGTGACTAAGGCACGGCCATGATTTCCAAATGCTGCTATAGTCGAATGAAGTGCGAGAGTAAACTCACCCAACGTATTACAAAACGTGTAGAGAACTATGAGTGGGAAATTCTAGAAAATGCGGGAATTGTGTGTGTCTACCAAAGGAGGTAAAGTATCCAAAGGTTTAGATATAGGACTGAGTGTGGCTAACTGAAAGTGAAAATTTAGAGAAATTTTTTCTTGGCTTTCGGGACGAAGTTATAATGATGGGAGTCAACCACAAATTTTAGAAGTGGAATGCTATGTAGATAGGAGAACCTTAGGTACAGTGTTGACCGTATGTTCCTTCCTCAGTTGTTCAGGATTAGAAGTGAACGTTGTCCTGAACTCATCGCAGGAGGGCGTGACAGGGGTCCATTTGTGAATATGAATCTTAACCGTTAGCGAATTTTGTATCGGAAGATGTAGATACAAGTAGAGGAAACGACTCCAAGTGGGAGATCGACTCGTAATAATAGTTGATAGCACTAAAAGAAAAAATTCTGATGGACGGCCGAATCAGGGGTTGACAATGTCGTATTTTGTCAATAACGATGGTAATACTCCTTTGTGTGGTAAGTTAAAAGAATCGAAGAAATTAGTCGAGAATAAGACTGAATACAATGGTGGTGGTGTAGCACCACAAAGGGGTGTGGATACACATCAGGGAACCCATTTAAATGATTCGGATAGTTGAATTCTTACCAAGTGAGGGTAAATTCAGTAAGGACTATTATAGACAATGACAGGTTCTTTAGGGCCTAAAAGGCTAAGGGAATAATCGAGGTTAGCCAACAGGAAATCGAGTCTACTAAAGTCTGAGAGAAGGACAATCCTAACGTGGTTAGTAGGACAGGTGATAAGTGAATTATGTGTTGAGGTATTTTGTGGGAGGTGAAAATCGCACGCGATAATATTTTTTGAAATGAGTAAAGGGACAAGATTACGGTGCCTAGTAAAAGATAATGATTAAAGTAATTTTGTTTTGGTTTGGGCAGACGTGTTACGTTCGGAAAACATTTGTGCAGTCAAGACAATTGGAAAGGCGGAAGTATAAGTTGTATCCTCAGAGGATGAGGCGTGTTTATGTGACACGAACGAGTTACTATATTTTGTTCATTGCTAGATTTGCATGTGAGACGAGTTTAATGCATATAATTATAAACGTTATTATTATGTGAATATTTTTCCCTAGTGTAGCGGGATTTTTCTTTAGTGCTATCCGCAGAGGATGAATGAGTATATTAACAGTGTTTTGTACTTTATTGAGGTTACTCGTTGTAGTGATGCGATATGCGAGTACGATATTATCTTTGTTACAACGTTATAGAAATGGTTAGTACGATAGTGGACAATTATTGCAAGGCTATCGGAGTGGTTGCATTAGTGCAACATGTTTTTGTTCTGGTGAGGCTTCACCTGCAAGAAGGTATGACTCGCACTTATATTATCTATCCTAAAGACTTCGGAGGGGATAGTGAGCTCGGGATATTCGATACAGATGTATGTATGGACTTTGTCATTTTGATTCAGTATGTATCGGGTTTACTATTGAGTGAAAATATTTAACTTAGTATTATGTTTATCACTCAGGACTTGGTGATAGGAAGAGTGCATTGTTATATCTATCCTCTAGAGATGTGAGAGTTAAGAGTTATGCCCCTATTATTAGGTAAAGGGTTTTTGAGAATTCCGATTGTATGTATTCGAGGTTTATAGAATGCAATTACCACAAACCAATACTGAACGATAGTGAAATTGGTGAAACGTTCTTTGTTAAGTGTAATTACGGGAGGAATTGTAACTTTTTTGTCAAGAGACGGAATAAAGGGGTACATGCTATGGACGGAGGACCTAACGGATTTCGATAACCGACAATGCTAAGTAGTAGTGTATCGGGGGGGTTCCTTGTTTGGATTTCGCTTTGCGAGACATCCCACGCATGAAACTTAGCGTAAGGTTGGAAATAGGGAGACGTTTGGTCACTATTCCATGAGTTCGATACCCCGGTCGAAATGGGATCAAGTAATTATATATGTAAGTTGGAAGTTGAAAGTTTGATTTTAATCCACTGGAGCCGGATTGTGTGGTAAGAAAGCATTGAAAGTTTTGTCTTATCTGTAATACCCCGTAATTTTAATGACTTTTAAAATGGGTTATATTTTAAATTAATGGATTAATTGGATCTTATTATAAATTAATTCATTTGGGTTTTATCCGAATTGTGGATATTAAAATGGATGATTCTGAATATTACTTAAAGATATTTAGGTAATATATGAATGTGATGTCATTGATATGACGGTATGATATAAATTCGGTAATTTGAATTTTTAGTCAGACGCGGTATGGGACGTGTCGGGACTAATTTATTAAATTAAAAAGGAAATTTATTTTCTATCGACCTTATAGTCATTTCGACTGCGTCGTTGCGTCCGGAAGGTTCGAAATAGTCAGAAAAGTCTATTTGGATGTTAATTTTGAGTCTCGGGTCATTTGGAAATGAAAAGACAACTCAAAAGGGCATTTTGGTTATTTTTTACAAGGGGGATGAATAGTGATTTCGGGTTTTGTCTTATTATAAGTATTTGGAGATTAGTGTATGTAGGTTCATTTTATCTCTTATACACAAAATTGAAAAGTCATCTTCTTAGAGAGAGTGGAAGGCTGCTTGGAAAGAAAAAGAAGTTTGCTTGGGAAGGAGGAGAACCAAAGGTCAAAGGTCACCACCACCATCACTACCTGTGTTATTCAACCCCAAAGGATCAGATCTTCATTAAAGCCAAGTGTTTGATATTTGCAATTTAAGTTCGTATATTGTCAATGTTAGGATAGTTATAAAAAGAGATGATTTTCATGCTTGGAAGATGAAAGGATATAGTTGTTAATGGATTTTTGGAATCTAAAAATATATAGGAATTAAACTCATGTTGTAGGTAGTTAGTAATCCAATAAATATTCATCAATCTGTGGAAGAAATTATGAAAATAATTTAGTGTTCTTGAAGATAATATGTTGATAATTTTCTGAAAAAAGAGGCAAAAACGAGTGGAATGAGAAGAGCCAATTTGGAAGGTTTAGATCTTCTTTTTGAGTGCATTTGGATGAGATTTAAGAAAAACTCAAAACACATACCTGACTCAATTTTTCGTGTAGAATCCAAATCTGAAGTTGGATTGATGATTTGAATAATTTTTGGATCTGATTTTTCTGAGTATTTAAAATATGAGAATTCATGATGTTGTTTCTTTTTAATGTTGGTTCTTATCCCAAAACTTTTGTAGATCTTCGGTGATTATTAATTGGATATTATGGGACTTAGAGAAGATTAGTAAGCCCTAGTTAAGATTTGAATTAATTTGATTGGGATTTAATTGATTAGAATTATGATAATTAAAGTTAAAGAGATTTCGGTTGCTAGATTCATGTGTTGGATTCTAATCTGTTTGTATGAGGATTAAGGATAGTTCAAGTAGGGGAGATTTAATATAACACATGGGTAGCCTTAGGGTTACAATTTAAACATCAAGGACTGAGTTTAAGCTCATTATTGATTTCGCAAGGGCCGAGTGTAGTCAAGAGCGTAGTGGTATGACTCCTGGATAGAGATGGGAGTTTAGAACACATTTGGTTGAAAGAGGGGATGAGGTTATTCCGATCGCATATTTGAAGTTGACGAACCTCCTCGATCGACAAAGTTAAGTAGTAGTGTATTGGAGGGGTTCCTTGTTTGGATTTCGCTTTGCGAAACGCTCCACGCATGAACCTTAACGACGTCGGGAGTGGAGAGATGTTATAGGATGCGAGGATAATTAAATTATGAAGTAAAGATATGACATTTTAATACGTGGTATTTAAAGAGATATAACGCTACGTAAGGGAATAATCTAAGGTTAATGTGAGTACCTTGTTATTAGTATACTATAGGTATGATAATACCTATTTGATTGATTAATGATTATGTGTATGACATACCTAGCTTACTTGCTATCGGTGGGAGGTTTGCGCGTGAGGGCAGTCATATCCTGATGAATCCATGGGATCTTTGATTTGTCGCTCGAGAACATAGGTTTATGAAAGACTTATCGGGGAGTTGATAAGTCCGCTGACTATGGGTACGTAGGTATGTGCGTGACCCATGGGTATGAGAACTATGTTCACCTCCAATGATTGTGTTGTTGTTAATGGTTCGAGGTATCCTTACCGAACCTTTTGTCTCCTATTCGGCGACCAGAGATATTGGGACATGATAGCAGAGTAATGCATTGCACCGCAGCTGTGACTCGGGGTGCCGTATTATATATGAATATATATATAATGGATTAAATGAATGAATGGATATTTATTATGGTTAAATCTATCTACGGTGATAATTGTAGATAACGGTGAATAGAGAAAGATAATTGAATTAAGTTAATGAATGTTTATTGAAAAACTAAATTCATATTAATGAGAAATGATTCATGTTAATAAGAAACGACGAGAAATGTAAATGAATAATAATGTGACGTATGGTATGAGACATACGAGGATTATGATATGGGAATGGAATTATAATATGGAGACTAGAAAAGAGGAACCATTAACTAGGAGGTTAATAGGAAACGTTAAGTGTGCACTCTAGTTGAGAGGTGAGAATAACAAGTGAGAGTTGGGTTTAACATGTACATAATAAAAGATTTATTGCACTTGTTAAATACTTGCTGTTTTAAAAATCATTTTCACAATCGGGCTCTGACCCGTTTCCTTGCATATTTTCTTTTCTATTGTATCTTCTATATCAGGTGTCCAGCAACAGGGACGCCAACCTTAGAGGATTATGACAGGCTATGGATTTATGGAGTTTTGCTTAGATGCCTATCATCATTTGATTCACAGTATTCTCTTAGTAGGGCATGTCGCCCAAATGATTCAGTTATCTTCTTCTATCGGGGTCAAATACTATGGTATTCGTGTCATTTTAATACATTTGATATTATTGGGATTACTGTAATGGATTAATATTATTTGGGAATGTTTATTCCAATTGCATTTAAATTCTTTTGTGTTATTTATTGGGTTATTAGTGTTGTAGAATAAAATGTGTTGTGTTGTTCTTAAACTGAAATGAATTTTGTTGAATTAAAATTTGGAAAGTTTTTAACACCAGCTTAATTGAGTATTGGGTGAGTTGTAAATGTTTTCGACAGTGATGCTAAGAATGAGCCAACTGTATATTCTGTTTTAATTTGGTATGGGACTGGCCACCCGGTATTTAATTAGGCGGGGTGTTACATTATCACCACGAGTTAAGGGGTGGAATGATGATGAAGAGGATTTAAAATTTTGATTTCTAGGGTGATTGAAGGTACCCAAGTGTTGTGATCACGTTGCGAGCACTAGGGAAAATAAAGAATTGGGTGTTAGGCGTGTAGCGTATGTGATGCTTACGCTAGTATGCACTGTTTATAGGGTGTGTGGGCATCCCGGTTACCTGATAATCGAATCGTCCGAGTTGAGGGGACGTGGGAATGGACGTGTGGAATATATGTTTGTGGGACTAGCATAACGAAGTGGAAGCGATGGAGTGGATTAAACGTCACATGAGGGGCGATAATCCATACATAAGTGTACAATTAGAATAACACACCCTAATTTAATTGAAAGATTGTGGGAAGCCATTTATGAAGGAGTATTCCTTGAATAGAGTAGAATTTAATTATTATGAAGAACACTCAGAGAGAAGTTGTTAGTAGTCAAGTGTGAGAGCGACTTGCACATACAAAGAGTGATGATGTTAGTATGAAATAAAAGATCCAGAAGTGCGCATCGTGGAGGAAAGAGCACGGGTCAGAACTTTCGGCATACACCAAGGAAGGAAGGGGAGTATTACGTGTCACTTAATGTGAGACATTTTAAGGAAAAATCGATGTTTAGAGGGACATAGTGAGTAGTCTCTACATGCACCGCCCATAGGTAATGTTCGATTGGAATAGGAGAATCAACCAAAGAATTTTGTGTTTATCGACAATTCTTGTAATTGGAAGAGGTCGGTAAAATCGGTAAAGTTCTTGGATGGGTACCATCCTCAAAACAAGATCAAGGGTTCCTCCGGACATGTGATTTAAGACGCCCGAGAAGGAAGTGATTGATATTCATTTGGGATGATTTACAATGTTAACTAGTGCGCCCCAGACTTCCTTTGAAAGGAAGGATCGCGCCAGTGCATCGTCCGACGCAGTATTAATTTCTGAATCGGGATGAGATTTGTGAATCCCACTTTTAATATGGGAATTCAGGAACCGGCGGAGATAAGGTTTCGTTTCGAGTAGGATGTATCACCCTTAGCCAGGGAATAGGCGCACGGTGATTAAAGATTAGTGGAGCCACGTGAAGGAAATTTTATAATCTTGGTACGGTGATTTCGGAAATGCTATGTAGAAGCACTCGTACCTGTTTGTCGCGTACGAGGTGCTTATTAAGGTTTTGGTATGGAGGAACCTCGACTATTCTCCTTCCGTATGTTTAGAGGTGAGTAGATAATCAGAATTTTTGGATCGGTCGAGAAAGTATTCGATAACTATGGTGGAATTTCACGACTGTTTTAGGCGAATAAGAGTGGTCAAATGTTCGTATGGTTTTCTCAGAATGGGAGTTTTGTATATGAATAAATCTGAGTAGTTGTCATGTAGTGAGGTGCGGCCTCCTAATAATAGTGAGATAATGTAAATTTATAAAGTATAGGCGTGACCTATACGAATGTTGTCGGTTAGGAGCACCATGTGAAGTAACTCCAATTAGAATGTTAAACAAGCTTGCTGTGAGGAAGGGGGTATAGTGATTGAGCGCCTTACTATGTAGATAGTTTGCGTACTGAAAAGGATATCCAGAATTGTACTACCTGGTAGGCCTTATTTTTTGAATTTTGGGACGAAATTCCGTTATTAGGGGGGGAGTATGCAATACCCCGTATTTTTATGGCTTTTAAATTTAGGGATTTATTAAATTTAATTGAGATAAATTAATTTAATTTTAATCCGGAATGTTGTTTTAAATATTTACTAGCGTGACGAGTGATATACCAAAGTGTAACCTCGGCCTTGAAAGTGTAACCTCGGCCTTGAGACACCAACCTCGGCCGAGGTGATGGCCGAGATATTGATCGACCCTGGATAAGCCATAGGCCCACGATATCAGCCCTCGGCCTTAGTAAGGTCGGCCCAGGCCGACACTTCCACCTACATTTCCAATGGACACTACGCGCATCACAGGCATCAACAACATTCTCATATACCTGGGTATGGCAACCTCGGCCGAGTGTAGGCCGAGGTGACAAGAAGCCTTGGTGACCTTCAACATGGAACCAGACCAACCTCGGCTTGGGCTGACGTGACAAAAAGCCTTGGTAATCTTCAACATGGAATCAGTCCAACCTCAGTTGGGGCCGACCCCAGTATAATGTCTCGACTGAGATCAGGCCGAGACTCCCTATGGCACATCTCGGAAGACGTTTATCGAGCCTTTACAGCTCGGCCTCTCCCAGGCCGAGGTAATGCACCAATATGGCAGCCGAGCATCTGTTGACATTTGGATAAGGACACATGGGCACAAATCAATTGTAACAAGATTATTCTCCACACATGGGGAGAATATTTCATCATCATTCCTTACACGTGACAGTGACAGATGGCGCTCCCACATTGGTGAGGCTACCACACACATTCTCATTACATGCATGGGGGTACATTACACCCCCTAGGTACTATATATAGGGGTCATCCCCTACCTTGCAAAAGGATCCCAGATATTCAACCCTAGCTAAAACTCTGTCTAGATATACAGTAGAGAGATAAAGCTTGAGAGGTTGTATCCATGGCCATTAGCGCCTTCATTCAGTGATATTACTCACATACACTCACAGTGGACGTAGGCCAATTTAGGCTGAACCACTTATATACCGGTGCCCTCTCCTCTTATCCTCATCTCATTCTCTTATATCTTTATATAACTGTGCTGCCATTGTTATTCTTATATTGAGCTTGAAAACACCTTACACGGTGGTGCTGATTCTGGCATCATCATTTTTGGCGCCGTCTGTGGGAACGAGAAGCTATCTCTTCCTCTTTTTCTGCTTAACCTCACCGGTGACTCTGGTGGTGAACCAGGCCTGCCCCTAGCGTGGAGCTGTTTCACCATTGAAAGAGGTCCTGTGAGGTGCTAAGCTCATTTGCTACTCAAGCTCTATAGTGTTAACATATGGCACCAGACTTACCACCGCCTCTTACGTCGCCCGAAGGTGTTGGGCCTAGTTCCAGTCAGGCCCCCCACCAGTCCGAAATGGCAGAGGTAGCAGCAGCCTTGAAATCTTTAGCTGCAACACAACAAGCCATGAAGGAGCAATTTTCTCAGCTTAGTCAAACTATGATGAGGCCACCTGGAGTCTCACCGGATATGATCACTCCGGCAGCAGTTCAGCCTCATCCTGATGCTAGGGGACCACCCCAGGTGCCAATGAAGGACCAGCCTGCACCCCAGTGGAGAAGGGACGTTGCTGACCCTAGGCGCTTGCACCTGGGGAGGCAGGGAAACCCTTGCCCAGAGGACAGGTATGATGACCTAGACTTAAAGAAGCCCCAGAAGACTGCTGGGAGCCGTATGAGGTGTCAAATGACACTATACGACCTCTTAGGCAGAGTCAAGGATGTGTCGGCCGAAGAAGAGAAGAGGCCCAACAAAGAGGGTCGGCCTTTGATAGGTTGAGCAGAGGGTCGGCCTTCGAGAGGCTGGGCCCGGTGAATGACCTAAGACAGAGGCTATCGAGGTCGAGGAGCGTAGCAGGCTCTCAGAGAGGGGGTAGGCAGGGTCGGCCAGACCAAGGCCGACCCTGTGAAAGAAGAGGCCGAGAACAGGAAGAGGTCAACAGCCAGCATGTCGTGGCTAGGGAACCCTCTGTCCATCGCAGGGAAGTGGCAGGGGATAACCTCGGCCAAGTTGATGACAGAAGACCCTGGAATGATTCCATCCAACGCCTCAAGGAGAAGATAGGAGACCTCATTAAAAGCAGGGACCCATACAGAGGGGTTACTCATAGGGCTCCCCATTTGTGGCTAGGATAGTGGGGTTCCCAACCCCAGCCAAGTTCAAGCCTCCTACAGTGACTCCCAAGTATGATGGCAGCACTAACCCTGTACACCATATCGAGATGTACCAGTCGGCCAGCAGACATTTACTCGATACCCGATGAGATGAAGTGTAGGGCCTTCTTAGGGACCTTGACAGGAGCAGCTCATAGTTGGTTCACCTCCCTTCCGAAGAACTCAATTGAGAACTTCAAAGGCTTGGCTGAGCAGTTCATCCACAACTTCTGCTTTGGGGTAAGACCTCAAAAGAAGATTACCCACCTGCTGTATGTCAAACAGGCCAAGGGTGAGAGCCTAAGAGACTACATAGCAAGATTAAACAAAGAGAAATTGGAGGTGGAAGATTATGAAGAGAGCATAGCCATGACCGCCCTTATAGGAGGCCTATAGAAGGGGAAGCTATTGTGGAAATTGGCGGAAGACCCCCTAGGTCCATGGCGGAGCTGCTGTCAACCGCAGGGAAAGTGATGAATGCGGAAGAGGCAATGGCCGCCAAGTATGAGGAGGAGAACCGCGATAGCACGGGAAAGTCCCAGGGTAAGAAAGAGGGGAAGAAGAGGTCAGGAGATGACAAGTTCTCTCATTACACTCCTCTGACTATGAGCTGTGAGCACATCCTCAATGAGATTAAGACTGACCGGACTCTGAGGTGGCCAGAGAAACTGAAGGCCCCGCCACATAAGAGGAACAAAAACCTATGGTGCGAGTTCCATCAGGATCATGGCCATGTCACAGATAGATGCTTCACTTTAAAGGATGGGATTGAGAAGATGCTAAAATCTAGAAAGCTGAGGAAGTATGTGGATGGTAAGGCTCCAAAGGGTGGAAGAGATGACCCTAAGAAAAGAAGAGATGACAGATGCCGTGGCAATGTCCCAGCCAGAAGGAACGATGATTCAGAAGGAGATGATGAAGACGACCCGGATCTTCCGCCAAAGGATGACAACACCCCGGTGAAGAGGGTCGGTATGATATCCTTTGGTGTTAGCACCATATGTGGGGGGTTTGCAGGAGGTGGCTCTGAGGTAGCCGACAGGAAGGCTCATGTAGCAGAGGCCAGGTCATTGGCCAAGATCGAAGTTGTGAATCTAACGTCTTCTGATGCAGTGCAGAAGAGGAAGAAGGTAGACATGGACACCCTCGTAGTGGGGTTCTCCAGACTCGACTTCAAGGGTATCTTAGCCCCCCATGATGACCCTTTGGTCATAACAACAAGGGTGTATGGGTGCGAGGTACGGATAGATGGGGGAAGCTCAGCAAACGTGATGTTCTGGCCTTACTTCAAGAGCCTGGGTCTTAGCAGGGCAAGGCTGGTGCCCTATCATCACCCATTGATAGGCTTCAGTGGCGAAAAGGTCCACCCATTGGGCATGTATGAGATGGATGTACGGATGAGGATGAGTGGCCTAGGAGGCTGACCAAGAAGATAAACTTTTTTGTTACGAACGAAAACGTCTTCTCGGCCTACAACCTCATCATAGGAAGGGTGGCCCTCAAAGAGTTTGAAGCTGTGTCGTCGACGGTCCATCAGATGCTAAAATTCCCGACTCCTTATGGAGTAGGGGAAGTGCAAGGGGACCAGACCACGGCGCGAGAATGTTACTTCAACTCGGCCGAAGAGAGAGAAGCCCATAAGAGAGCAACCACCACTTACAGCATTGACACTCTTGACCCAAGAGACAAAACAAAATTGAAGAAGGGTGAGGACGCGGAAGAGGTAGAATCCATCGTCCTCAATGAGGACGAGCCGAAAAAAACCGTCCAGGTCGGTAAGGCTCTAGATCCAGGAATCAAGGAGGAGCTGATAAACTTCCTCAAGAGGAGACAGAGTGTCTTCGCATGGAGTCACGTAGACATGACTGGCATCGTCCCTGAGGTCATGAGCCACAAGCTCAACGTGGACAGAGATGCCAAGCCAATCAAGCAGAGACGAAGAGTCTACTCCAGGGAGAAGTACGACATCATCCAGGAAGAGGTAAAAAAGTTGGAAGAGGCCGAGTTCATAAGAGAGGTTACCTACCCGGAGTGGCTCTCAAATGCAGTCATCGTGCCTAAGGCCAATGGGAAGTGGAGAATGTGTGTAGATTTCACTGACTTGAACAGGTCTTGCCCGAAGGACAGCTATCCCTTACTTAGGATAGACCAGATGGTGGACGCAAGGCAGGGAACGAGCTCATGAGCTTCATGGACGCTTATTCAGGGTACAACCAAATCTTTATGGATGCTGAAGACTCTGAGAAGACAACCTTCATTACTGACAAAGGGACGTACTGCTACAAGGTGATGCCCTTCGGTCTGAAGAATGCGGGGACAACGTATCAACGTCTTGTCAATAAGATGTTCGAAGAGAAAATAAGTAAGACCATGGAGGTATACGTAGACGATATGCTAACGAAGAGCTTGAAAGCATGTACTCACGTAGCAGACCTTGAGAAGACCTTCGATGTCATGGACTCGTACAGAATGAAACTCAACCCGACAAAGTGTGTCGTCGGAGTAGGAGCTGGAAAGTTCCTGGGATTCATCATTAATCAGAGGTGGATTGAAGCGAACCCTGAGAAAATTAAGTCATTGATCGACATGAAGACTCCTAGGAGTATCAAGGATGTCCAGAAACTCACGGGAAGAGTGGCTGCCCTAAACAGGTTTGTTTCTAGGGCAACAGACAAGTGTCTTCCATTCTTTAAAGTTCTAAGAAAGGCCTTCCAATGGGACAAAGAGTGTGAAAAAGCCTTCAACCAACTCAAGTCCTACTTGGGATCTCCCTTATTGCTGTCTCAACCCATCACGGGGGAAAGGTTGTTTGTGTATCCAGCAGTCTCTGAATCAGCCATCAGCGCGGCCATCATACGGGAAGAGGATGGGGTCCAGAGGCCTGTGTACTTCAACAGTAAGGCCCTTCAAGGGTCTGAACAAAATTATCCCCGAATGGAGAAGTTGGCTTATGCCCTAATACATGCCTCAAGGAAGATGAAGCCTTACTTCCAAGCTCACTCCATGGTAGTCCTCACTGACTCCCCACTAAGGCAGGTTCTGCACAAACCTAAGAAGTACGAAAGATTGATGACCTGGGCCATCGAACTAGGAGAATATGATCTTACCTACCAGCCTAGGACAACCATCAAGCGGCAGGCCCTCGCAGACTTTGTCGTAGAATTCACCTGGGAAGAGGCCGGTAGAAGTTTGGAAGAGGCCGAGACAGTGAAAGGCTTAGATGACGGTGAAGAGACGAACCGTTGGGTCTTTCGAGATTCGGAAGAGATGAACCGTAGTATCTTCCCAGATTCGGAAGAGACGTACCATAGTGTCTTCCGAGATTCGGAAGAGACGAACCGTAGTGTCTTCCGAGATTCGGAAGAGACGGCACCAAACGTCTTCCGAGATCGAGAAGAGGTCATCTCAGGCAAAACTCGGAGCGGAATAGAAGAGAACGAAGAGGATCGATACTTCTTCAAGAAGGGAGTTATAAGAGAAGGGGTCTTCTCATCAGATACAGACGTCTGGAGCCTCTTCGTTGATGGCTCTTCCTATGACAGTGGAAGCGGAGCGGGACTAATACTCTCGGCTCCAGATGGCGCCAACATTGAATACGCCTTGAGATTCAACTTCCAGTCCTCAAACAACGAGTTCGAGTATGAGGCCATGATAGTAGGTCTCTTATTGGAAACAACTCTTCGAGTAAAGCGACTCCTACTTCATAGCGACTCAAGGTTGGTTGTCAATCAAGTATTGGGGGTATACGAGGCCAAAGACGAAAGGATGTCCAAGTACTTGAAGAAGATAAGAAGGTTGTTAGAATATTTTGAAGAGGCAAAACTGAAGAGAGTGCCTCGACTGAGCAACAATCACGCTGATGCATTGGCAAGGTTGGCCTCAGCAGTGAAGACAGATATAGGAAGGACCATTCCAATTGAGGTCTTAGGAAAGGCAACCATCGAGGAGGACGAGGTATGTAGCCCTTGTCACAATGTGAACCTAGGAGACTCATGGATCGACCCGCTCGTCAGATACCTAAGAGAGGGAGAGCTGCCCGAGTCCAAGCTAGAAAGGAAAAAATTGAGATACAGGGCTGCCAAGTTCTCAATGATAGGAGATGTCTTGTACAAAAAGGGGTTTCTATTGCCTCTCCTCAGATGTGTGCATCCTATGGAAGTACCCCGGGTCTTACAAGAGGTTCATGAGGGTTCTTGCTCTAGCCACATAGGGGGAAGGCCCTTAGCCAAGAGGATCATCACTCAGGGATACTGGTGGCCTACCTTGTCTAAGGACGCTGCAGACTATGTGAAGAGGTGCGACAAATGTCAAAGGTTTGCCACTATCCCTCATCAACCCCATCAACCCATGACGTCAATCTCTTCTCCATGGCCATTTGCGGTATGGGGAATTGACTTGGTAGGACCTTTGCCAAGAGCTGTCAATAACTATAGATTCTTGATAGTTGCCATTGACTACTTTTCAAAGTGGGTGGAGGTAGAACCGATGATAATAATTACAGAGCAGAAGACCTTCCAGTTCATTTGGAGGAACATCATATGCAGATATGGCCTCCCAAACACTCTCATCTCGGATAATGGAACCCAGTTCAAGAACTCCTCCTTAGAAAAGTATTGCCTAAGAGTGGGGATTAAACAGTTCTTCTCATCTCCTGGTCGACCTCAGGCGAATGGCCAGACCGAGGTAAAAAATAGAACCATCTTGGACGGAATCAAGAAGAGGTTAGAAGATGCGAAGGGGAGATGGACAGAAGAGGTCTACGCTGTGTTATGGGCCTACAGAACCACGACAAGGACACCAATGGGAGAAACACCATTCATGCTGGCACATGGATCAGAGGCCGTTATACCAACGGAAGTAGGACTAACAACTCATCGGATTCAGACCTACGACCCAGACAACAATGGGGAAGAGAGGAGGCTAGACCTGGATCTTATCGAAGAAAGAAGAGAAGACGCAGAGGTTAGAAAAGCAGCCTACCAGCAGCGGGCAGCGAAATTCTACAGCCAAAGGGTGAAGTCAAGACCCATTGCAGTAGGAGGCCTAGTGCTAAAGAAGACCCTACAAAAGGCAAATAAGCTACACCCAAACTGGCATGGCCCCTACAGAGTAACAGAAGAGGTTGTGCCTGGCACTTACAGGCTAGAAAACCTAGAAGGAGAACCTTTCACTAACCCATGGAACGCTGATCACCTAAAGAGATATTACATATGATGTTGCGTAGAATTTTATGTAAATGTACTATATTACTGAGAAGAGGTTATTAATAAAGATCAGTTTCCATATCAGTTCTTGCTTCATTCTTAGACCAGAGATATATTATGGGGATAACATCTTAGGTGACAACCTCAGACCTTCATAACATCACTCGGTGGTGACAAGGTCTGAGCTCAGACACCTTAGCAGATGACCTCAAACTCTTAACATCATTAATTTGGTGAGATTAATTATGAGGATAACGTCTTAGGTGACGACCTCAGACCTTCATAACATCACTCGGTGGTGACGAGGTCTGAGCTCAGACACCTTAGCAGATGACCTCAAACTCTTAACATCATTAATTTGATGAGATTAATTGTGGGGATAACATCTTAGGTGATGACCTCAGACCCTCATAACATCACTCGGTTGTGACGAGGTCTGAGCTCAGACACCCTAGGCAGATGACCTCAGACCCTTAACATCATTAATTTGGTGAGATATATTATGAGGATAACGTCTTAGGTGACGACCTCAGACTTTCATAACATCACTCGGTGGTGACGAGGTCTGAGCTCAGACACCTTAGCAGATGACCTCAGACCCTTAACATAATTAATTTGGTGAAATTAATTATGGGGATAATGTCTTAGGTGACGACCTCAGACCTTCATAACATCACTCCGTGGTGACGAGGTCTGAGCTCAGACACCTTAGCCGATGACCTCAGACCCTTAACATCATTAATTTGGTGAGATATATTATGGGGATAACGTCTTAGGTGACGACCTCAGACCTTCATAACATCACTCGGTGGTGACGAGGTCTGAGCTCAGACACCCTAGCAGATGACCTCAGACTCTTAACATCATTAATTTGGTGAGATATATTATGAGGATAACGTCTTAGGTGACGACCTCAGACCTTCATAACATCACTCGGTGGTGACGAGGTCTGAGCTTAGACACCTTAGCAGATGACCTCAGACCCTTAACATCATTAATTTGGTGAGATATATTATGAGGATAACGTCTTAGGTGACGACCTCAGACCTTCATAACATCACTCGGTGGTGACGAGGTCTGAGCTCAGACACCTTAGCAGATGACCTCAGACCCTTAACATCATTAATTTGGTGAGATTAATTATGAGGATAACGTCTTAGGTGACGACCTCAGAGCCTAATTACAACCCAGTGGTGAAGAGATCTGAGGTCATAATTATTGACTGAGTATAAACAAGACATCACTACAACAAAATAATAGAAGAGATCACATGGAATTCAGTAAAGGGAAGAGATCATATAGCATTCAGAGGCATTGTTACAAATATTCCTTGAATACAAAATACCACGGTTTTACAAGTTACGAGTTACAAATTATTTGTTACAAGTTACAAATCCTAAAGGTTTGTGGGGGGGGGGGGGGGGGGGGGGAACATTGACAGCCTCGGCCTGATTGGCTTGCTCAGCATTAGTAACCTCGGCCACGTCATCAGTATGGTCTGCCCCTCCGACCTTGGTCCCTCCCAGAGTTGCAGTCTCAGCTGGAGCAGAAGCCTCGTCCTCCACCTCTTGAAGCGCCTGAGAAAACTGGGGGTCAGCAAAGCCGAGACTTACAAAGTCATAGGCCTTTAGAGAACCGATCTCCTTCTCTCTTACTTCAGCCCATTTTGTAGTAGCCTTGATACCTCTTTCGAGATATTCAAAACCAAAACCCATGAACTCGTCAGAGGCTTTGTAGTCAGAAATTATTTGGGCCGAGGCATCTTCAAGATCAGCCTTGACAGCCGAGCTGACCTTCTGCTGCAGAATGTCATCTTTTGCCTTCAGGGCTTTGGCGTGGTCTTTGACAAGTAGAGAAATATCTATCTCCAACCCCTTAACCTTATTTTCAGAGTTTTGCAGCTCTGATTTCAGACGGTCGACCTCAGCATTTAGGGCGCTCTGAACCTTCTCGGCCTCTTGCCCCTTCTGGATGAGGGGCAATTTCCTCAGAGCCCAGTTTGATAGGTGGTGCATAGCAGTCACTCCCTGCACATTTAATGAAGAGGTTAAGCTAGAGAAAAGTCAGATGTTATAAAATTTTGACGAGGGGACAAGTCATACCTGGATGGCTCTGTGAAGGCCGAACTCAACCAGCAGGGGGTGTCCATAGCCCTGTAAAAGCGCTTATCATCCTCGGTCATTATAGAGCCGATAGCATCCATGGCCTGCATGCTGTGGCCGACCACACTATCGGTTAACTTCAGCTGATCCAGACGTGCCGTCAGGATGTCGGCCGAGGAGATTGGAATTGCAGCATCAGAGGCCTTCTTCTGCCTCAAGGTCGGCCTCTGATCCTCAGAGGCATGGGCTTATGGGGCCCACTTCTTTGAGGCCTGAGATTTGGATGTAGAGGGAGCTGGGGGAGGAGCGTTCAGACCAGCTTTTTTGGCGAGTCTCGCTAAGCTCGGTGCAGCCATCTCCCACAGTTCGTCTGTAATGCCTTGAGGTCGCTCTGCAAAAGTTAAAAGATATGGGTTAGAGATCAGATATGAATGAGTTAAGAGGTTAAACTTAAAAGAAAAATCCTTACCATAGTCAACAAGGGGACTTCCACCTAGGCCCATCCTCGAGAGATAATGGGGGGTCAGCAAATGTTCGAACTTAACAAAAAGACCATCACTACACCAAAATGGGCAAACTGTCACCTTTCAGCCGGCCAGCCTTGTCAAGGTCATTGACCGTGACAAAAAAACACGCGTTTTATGTCACGGTCATTGACCTTGACACGACCGTGACAACGAATTGTCACGGTCATTGACCGTGACAAGCCCGTGACAATTCAATTTGTCACGGTCTTGTCACGGTCAATGACCATGACAACGACCGTGACAAATTTTCCAGCAAAAATCATTTCCCCCTTCTTTTTTGCCTCCCACCGTTCCCTCCCTCTCTCTCTCTCTCTCTCTCTCTCAGGTCCAATTTCTCTCTCTCTCTCTCTCTCTCTCTTCCATATATATATATTTGTCTGTATATTTATGTGTGTATGTGTATATATATATGTGTGTATGTGTGTGCGTGTGTGGGGGGTGGGGCAGGGTGGGGCGGGGTGGGGTGGGGCAGGGTGGTGGAGGGAGTGGCGGGGTGGGGCAGGGGGTGGGGCGGGGTGGTGGAGGGGGTGGTGGAGGGGGCAGGGGGTAGGGTGGGGTGGGGCAAGGTGGGGGAGGGGGTGGTGAAGGGGTGGCAGGGGGTGGGGCAGGGTGGGGGAGGGGGTGGTGGAGGGGGCAGGGGGTGGGGTGCGGTGTGTGTGTGTGTGTGTGTGTGGTGGTGTGTTTTGGGGGAGGGGGTGGTGGAGGGGGGCAGGGGGTGGGGCAGGGTGGGGGAGAGGGTGGTGTCATTTTTCATAATTTTAGCATTAGTAAACATAGGATAAAAATATCTGATTAATTCCTAGGTTAAATTAAATTAAATTAATTTTAGTGCTTAAATATTATTAAATGGTTTTGAATTTTTTAAATATTATTAAATGGTTTTTAAGTGTGGGAATGGGTGCGTAGTGTAGTGGATTCCACCATATTCTGTTATGTCTTCTTTACTAACTAGAATCTTGTTGCAGATAGGATTCCCTTTAGGGTCTTATGTCTTGAATTAATCTGAGGGGGTGGGGGTGGGTGGGGTTTTGAATATTATTTACATTCAAAATAAATAATTGATAATAGTTGGATAATAATTGGATAATAATTGTTTTTATACCTATAGAACAGCTTAGATAGTGTGTGTGTGTGTGTGTATGTGGTCAATACATGAATTTATTTTTGTATTTGAATTATCCCATGAATTT
Source organism: Sambucus nigra (assembly GCA_949130495.1). Taxonomy (NCBI): domain Eukaryota; kingdom Viridiplantae; phylum Streptophyta; class Magnoliopsida; order Dipsacales; family Adoxaceae; genus Sambucus; species Sambucus nigra. The sequence continues at coordinate 115,986,912 of OX422208.1, forward strand.
ATTTTTGTATTTGAATTAACCCATTATATGAAACATACTTGAAATTAAATATAGTGCGCATAGATACTAGCATTCTAGTTCTTATGCGTACGCATTCAATAACCCTTAGACCCGTTCGAGAGTCATTACCCCTGTAATGAGATCTCTCGAATTGTCCCATTTGGACAGTTTGAGACTTTATAATTTTTGTATAATATTCTTATTGGCTTAAAGTTGTTACTTTTGGAGGAAGTTCTGCAGTCGTATCTTAATGTTCTCTGGGTACATACTAGATTGACAAGTGTGACTGTTATTTTAATTGACCAATTGAAATAACACTCACACCTGCCAATCTACGTCGTGTACTTGGAGAACTAAGGGGATATGCTATCGAATTTTTTTCAAATCGTAACAATGTGCATGAGCTGTTAAGTATATTACAGAAAAATGCATTCTTGAATGGGATAGGACCACATACCCTTTAATAGGATAATTAAATGATGGGATAATTAAAAAAAACATACTATAAATCTAAGTTTTGTTTACCTTTAATAGGTGTTTAGTTGTGGTAGCTGTGATGGGATATCCGAAATACAAAGAGTGGATGGGTGAGACTAATAGAATGGGGGATGTGTTTCGCAGAGGTGCTAATGAATTTGTGAAATATGCAAAGATATGTCGTAATGATGAAGAGTTTCCGTGTCCGTGTGCTAGGTGTAAGAATGGTAAGGTGTTTGAGTGGAAAACAGTTGAACTACATTTGTTAAGATCGGGTATGCAAGATAGTTATCGATTTTGGAGTTTTCACGGTGAATTGAAAGTTCCTTTTGTCCCTGACCAACCTTCACAACATCCTTCAACAAGTAGAATAGATGAAGAAGGGGACGATGTAGATCATAATATGTTAGAGGATTTAGTTGATGATGCGTATGGAGTTTATGAAGCTGAGGAGAATGAGGTTAGTGATGATGTAGAAGATTCAAGTGCTCGTGAAGATAACACGATAAAACTTGACGATGACTACCAAAGTTTAAAATTTAAGGCGACCCAACCGTTATACTCTGGCTGTGAGAAAGATCAAACAACTTTACATGCCATGGTTGGTTTGCACAGTTTGAAGACGCAGTACGATTTGTCTGGCAATAGCGTGACGGGAATTCTGAAATGGGTGAAGGGCTTATTACCCAAGGTGAATACACTTCCAAATAGCTATCCTGTTATGAAGAACAGTTTGATAGGTTTGGGAATGAAGTATAAATCGATTCATGCTTGTGTGTATGACTGCATACTATACCGAAAGGAGTATGAAAATCTCGATCGTTGTCCGGTATGCGATGAACCTAGATATGTCCAATCTACTAGTAAGGAAGGCACAAGCTCAAAAGTGCCTCAAAAAGTATTGAAATATTTTCCCGTTGGGCCTAGATTAAAGCGATTTTTCACAGTACCATGGATTGCAGAGGCAATGACTTGGCATGCTAGGGCAGAAGTAGGGGGTAATATCATGCGTCATCCTATTGATTCTACTGCCTGGCGGAGGATGAATTATGAGTATCCCGATTTTGCTCGAGAACAACGCAACATTCGTTTGACTATATCAACAGATGGTTTCAATCCATTTGGAAATCTAAGCACCAATCAGAGTGTATGGCCAGTGATCCTAGCCCCACTCAACCTCCCTCCTTCACAGTGTATGAGACCTGAATTTCGATGATGGCTTTATTGATACCTGGGCCAAAGGCACCAAGTGAAGACATTGATATCTACCTGGCTCCTTTGGTAGAAGAATTAAATGAGTTGTGGGAAGAGGGTGTGCAATCATTTGACTCTTTTAGAAAAGAAGAGTTTACGCTGAAAGCTATGTTGATGTGGGCAATTCATTATAATTTGAAGGGCCCATCTACTTTTTCGTCCAACTTGCAAAGGATTGTGAATTATGTTACTCATGATTTACATAAGTGTAAGTCCCACGATTGGCATGTGATCATGCAATTGGTTCCTCTATTGTTTAAGCACTATTTCTCCAAGCACAAGGATTTGCGTAGGGCTATTATGCAAATTAGTATTACCTTCTCCCTCTTGTGTGAGAAGGTAGTGAATCGAGAACACATAGTGGCCGCAAAATTGGCTGTGAACGAAGCGATTTGTGTATTGGAGAAGTACTTTCCCCCAGCATTCTTTGACATACGTGTTCACTTGTTGGTACACCTATGCGACGAGGCACTTCTTTGTGGTCCAGTTAGATATCGGTGGATGTATCCGTTTGAAAGATTGATGAAAGTTTTTAAAGATTACGTCAAGAATACGCGATATATTGCAGGATCAATTGCAGAGGAATACATCACCGTGGAGTCATCAATATATACTCGGGAATATATGACTGACTCTACCAGCGTTGATGACACTGATGAATTCCTTGATGATGGTGGTAATGTGATGGGAAAACGAGTGAAATTAACGAGTTTGCAACATGAACAAGTAGCTCGTTATCTATTTGACACACATGAAGATGTCGAAGAATGGAAAAAGTAAGTTTCGAATATTATAATGTTTAACACTATTTTAGATTATTTTATACATGATTAATTTTGTAATATGCAGTAAATATGAAGCCTGTGAGAACAATAAAAGATGAAAAACAGTGGTACAATCAGACAGCGAATTTAGGCTATGGTTGACACAAGAGGTAATTACAATAAAAACAGTCGTTATATAACGTTACATTACACTCAAATTTTACCACTAATATAATTAATTTATCTATATTCTCAGCTCCTAAAGATGGGTGATGCGACATCAAGGCTTGCTCGTCTAGCCACTGGACCCTTGTTCGTGGCACAAGAGTACAAAAAATATCGATTGAACGGTTACATTTTCGGCGCTAAAGTGTACGAGGAAAGTACAAATGTACAGAACTCGGGAATTTCATACAGGGCTCTTACTTTCTTTCGAGCGAGCGCAAAAGATAAAAACCTCGTTGAAGCTGAAATGACTTACTATGGTGTAATCCAAAATATATTTGAATTGGATTATATAAGCTTCAAAGAGGTTGTATTTTACTGTGAATGGGTAAGAGTTGAGGATAAAAATGCTTCTAAAGTTGATCCTGTCACCAATTTGATCATGGTTGACTTGTCCAAGTTGAAGAGCAACGACCACGTGAGCGATGAGCCGCTTGTTTGTGCATTTCAAAAGGTTAAGCAAGTGTTTTACTCTGAGTATATCAACAACGAGCCGTGGTCAATTGTCCAACACGGGCCAAGGCGTCTAAATAGTAGTGTGGATGACTTGGCTGCTCCTACCGAATATCAATCCATTTTTTATGATAACCCGAATTTGAAACAATTTTTCAATTTGTAATAATTATTTCAATTTGTACCGAAACATCCATTTTTAATGCTTTTACTTGATCTGCACTTTATCATTTTCACTCTTGTGTAGTCTGCGTGTGTGGAGAGGAGATTAATACATAAATATTCCAACTGCATCTAAGTTTTGTTTATACTAATCCATGAATATACGCTTCTTACCTTTAATAGGTGATTAGTACATAGTTATTTGGGGTGTCCTATTTGTGGAGAGGAGACTGAATCTCTTCGTCTATCCGAACACTAAGAAATGCCATAATCCTATGGAGCGATGCTCTGCAAATTCCTCTCAACCGTTATGTAGCCAAACATCACCGGTTGAAGTTGTCAATTCCACTTTCCATACCCCACCACTTTCCATACCCCATTCAAAGGTGGAGTTGACAACTTCAACTGCTGATTTTTGGCTACACAACGGTTGGAAGGAATTTGCAACGCATACCTCCATAGGATTATGGTATTTCTTAGTGTTTAGATATGAAGAGAATTATAATTGACACGATTTCCCGGGGTACATTAGTTGGAAGGAGGTGCCATATGAGCTCAAGTTAGCTGTTTGAGTGACACTACAGGTAATGTATTTATATTTATATGTCAATTTCGATTTCGATTTCAATTACGATTTCTATTTATCTATATTTGAGGGGCGGATACTAATTTTACTTTATTTCAATTCAGGGGACAGGGAGTGGCCCTAAGGGTAGGCCACATATGCTCTATACTTATGTGGTTATTCGGACGAGAAGGGAAGGATAAGGAGGTGTTCCCGAGCGTCGCGGTACAAAATCTCTTTTCCATGCAAATAGTTTGTAGATTTGAGATAAAATGATGGTGATGTTGTTTCTTTATAAATAGTTTCTTATTTGAATATATATTTGCATTATCTTTAGTTTGTTCGGATATATGATGTTTGGAACAGGTACAACGTTGCTATAACAGGTACAAATATACTGCTGGGCAGTGGCCATACTGCCCAGCAGTTTTTTTTTAATTCTGCCCAGAATTGTCACGGTCATTGACCGTGACACGCCCGTGACAAAATTGACACGGGTGTGTCACGGTCAATGACCGTGACAATTTTTTTAAAAAGGGTCACGGATTTGTCACGGTTTATAACCGTGACAAACGTGTCACGATCATTGACCTTGACACGACCGTGACACAAAACACGAGTTTTTTTGTCAAGGTCAATGACCGTGACACGACCGTGACAAAAAAAGTTGTCTCGCCTCGAAATGTCACGGTCATTGACCTTGACAAGGTGAATTTGTCAAGGTCAATGACCTTGACAAATGGGCAGATTTGGTGTAGTGCATGTTGTGACACCCCGACTAATTAAATACCGGGTAGCTACTCCTTTATTAAATTAATTCAAAATTCCAAGTTGGTCCAGTTAATAGCATCACTGTCGAAAACATTTTAATGATTACTAACCACCTAGTATTTAAAAAGTAAGTGCCAAATTTTAATTAAAGTCTGATTAACATGCAACAAGTGTAATAAAGAATAATAACACCATTCACCATAAAGAAGTAAATAGAATGACCATCACATAACGTAAATAAAGTCTGGAGGAAAAACTCCTCACTACAATCCCACAACTGAAATAAGTAAACCGAAAACTAAAACAGTACATGCCAAAGTCTGAAAACTGTAATGGAAATGTAACTCTAATAGAAATGGGCAACATGCCCTACAACTGATAGATGATGAATCTGGAATCCAAGTGATAGAAGCGTCTACAAGCAAATCCCTGTAGCTTCCACAAACAGCTACAGCTCGTCACCTGAATGAATATCCTATGCATGGTGTCCTTGTGGCTGGGAACCTAAAATGGTTTTACAAAGAAAAATAGATTTGAAAAGCAAACGGGTCAGAGCCCGAATGTGGAGTTATATTTTAAAAACCTGCAAGTGCTTTAAAAACATTTAAAACATTAAATGCAAAGTACATGTTAGGACGTGCACTCACATGATATTCTCACCTCTCGTCTAACTGTGCACTCCTAACGTAAGTACCCATCTATAACGACACAAACCACTAGCTAAGTGCCATCATGTCTAGCTAGACTATCATAGGTCCTACCCATATTACACGGTTCTATTAACATTATAATGCTCGTAATTAAGTAGGGGTTTAACGTAAACTCAGATGCTCAATATGCAATATATATCACTATCAGTTAACTCGTTATATTTCTCGAAACAATACCGTAATTATATTCACAACAATAACATGAAGGTTCCCATTAATTTAGTGTATATTATTCACATCATAAATATACAATACAAGCACCCCGAGAACTAAGCTGCGGTGCACACATACTCTGCTATCCATCCCGGTACATCACGTACATAAGGATTACATATTCCGAATCTCTCAGGAATAGTTCACAGATAACAACATCACAAATAATGGAGGCGAACACAGTCACATCACATAGGTCACGCACATACCTACGCTCCTACGATCAGCGGACTTATTAATATCCCAATAAGTCTTTCTATGACCTATGTTCATTAAGGTAACCAGTCTAAATCCGGGCAACACAAGGATTAGAGGGCCCTAAGCGAACGCAAACCTCCCGTGATAGCAAGTATGGTAGGTATGTCATACACACAATTCATATACCAATACTAAGTAAACACATATCTTAGTAATCCCGTAGTTTAATCGTAGTACATATCGCAACTTATAATTATCACAATTTATACTATTCCGGTTTATAATCATACGCGCCATAATTTCTTCTCTCGTCGTAGTAGACACTCACGTCTCAACCCAAACCGTCCATTTAATTTAACTCTCGTATATAATTTACTCCTCATAATAACCCAAAAGTCCCAAATCTATCCATACATCATCAAAGGAAGGTTATCTATATCCTCGAACAAGTTTACGGGACTCCAAAAATAAAAACAGTCTAAAAAGGCCCAGACTGCCAACTCGTTAGAAGTCTCGTTCGAACGAGACTGTTCGAACGAGATTCCTCTGTCAACTCGTTAGAAGTCTCGTTCGAACGAGACTGTTCGAACGAGATCCAGTTCGTTCGAATGAACTGTACCTTCTAACGATATCTCGTTCGAACGAGATTATCGAATGAAGTTCCCTTTCGTTAGAAGCGACTGGTCAATTCGTTAGAAGCTCGTTCGAACGAGTTCGTTCGAACGACCTGGGGAGGGGCTTCTAACGACCTGCCAGTTTCGTCCCAGATTTTTCTAAATCTCGTTTTTCACCATTTTTACTCCTCAAATCTCTTCTAAAATTTGTCCCAACAATACTTTAAGGTCTCTAATCAATCCTAAACATATCAAGGTTATAAACTAAATGTAATTTACGGAGTTAATTCTTCCCAATCATCATTAAACCATCAAATCTCATCACTTTCCCCCAATATTTCAAGAACACAAACCCTAAAATTTTAAATCATGAATTTACCCAATTTAAATCCGTTTTAAATTTCATCCAATCATAAATATCATCAGTATGAACATCTACTTATCATTCTACATGCAAATCCTCCTCAAGACTTCAAGTTTTAAGTTTCAAAATACATGGGTTTTCATTATCTTTCAAGAACAATTGATATTCTTCAATTTTCTAACATGGAAGGAACATTCTACGAATTTAAATATAGTTAAAACACTTGCCTTGATTGTCTCTGAATTTGGTGTTGATTTCTGTAAAGGTTTCTGCAGAATTCCTTCTCTTTCTTTCCCTCTCTAAGCTTCCTTCTCCAAAGGTGGCTATGGTGGCTAGGGTTTTCTTTGGGAAAGTTGGAAACCTAAATGATAACCTCCGTAGCTTAATGGGTTAATATGGGTTGGTTAGTGGATTAGTGGGTCAATTCCCAATCAGATTAAAACTCCCAATTTTCGTCACTTTTAATTCCTCAAAATATAAAATTACCAAAATACCCTTTATGATGTCGGTATGGCCTAAAAATACCCCGGAATCCAAACTACACCCCCGGCTAGTGTTTTCTGACTATCTCGACCCTTCCGGACGCGTTGGCGCACTCAAAACGACCATACAGATAATAGAAATAAAAATCACTTTTATAATTAAAATAATATACCATGACGCGGCGGTCACATGCGTCTCAACAAAATTCCCAAATTGCCGTATATTAATCTCACGACAAATTTCATAATTCCAAATTCATATATAATCATATATGCACATAATCAAATACCAACTCGCATCTTGTTAGTATTTTTAACCCGGATTAATTTCCAATTAATACGCATTTAATTAATTAATCCCAAAAATAAATATAGCCAAAAGTACGGGGTATTACACATGTGCCCCTTGGTCTTGTAGGGCCTTCACCTTCTGGATATTCTGAAGACTTAGACCAGGGTCAGCCCTGGCAGACATGGAGACCTTACCCCATCTGAGGGGTATCCTCGGCTCAAGTGTGGAAGAGGGAACGCATGGGCCAAATTCCCATGGTCCAGAGGCGAAAAAATAGCGGGGCTTCCAATTATGGTTCGAGGTCTGAGTCACCTGGAGCATTTTCTTCTCAGGCCTCCGAGCCACAAAATGATAGTAGCTCAGATGGTTTTTGGCCGAGGTTGGGACATAACAACCAGTAAAGACCTGAACTGGGAGGTCAGAGTGGTGGACTGCCCTCCATAAGATAATGGCCCCTATGATAACTCTCCAGGCATTGGGAGATAGCTGTGAGGGGGCCAAGTTTATATAAGAGAGAATGGATCTAATGATGGGATGAATGGTTAGGCGAAACCCTAACTTAAACATCTGCTCGTACAGGCAGATTTCTCCATCTCGGCCGTGATAGTCCCTCTCCTCCCTCAGAGGTCTCCTTAATTTTATGGAGGGACTAATGGAGTATAAATATCTGAAGCACAGAAGATCCACCTCAGTTACCGTGATCTCGAATTAGGCCGCTTCAGAGACGTCCACATCGCTTTCAACATCTTCATCATCATCAAGCTCAACGTCGGCCGGAGCAGATGTAGATGGGTTACTAGCAAATCTCTGAACGAACTCTGCCCCTGTGACGGACTACAGGGGGATGGCGTCAAGAATGGGTGGCACAACCACACTCGGCTCAAAAATTTCAACCTCTGAAGAAGAGGCTGAGGTGCTTGAGCCACTATGGGATGAAGCTCGGCTGGAGACCTCGGCCTGATCAGGGGCCTGACCAGGCCGAGGTGTGAAATCCATGGCTTCCTGAAAAGAGTCCACAGACATGGGGTCTGAGGTAGAAGACTCAGACTCAGACATAGGTGTTGGATCAGCAGGAACCCCTGTCTGATAGAAGTTCTCCGGGGGGTCAGGATATATCACTCTCAGAGGTGGTGGAAACAAGGGTATAATGGGAAACTCTTGAGACCTACGAGCTTCCTCCTGAGCTCTCTCTATTTGCCTAATCTTTTCTAGGGCCTTCTCTCTAAGAGAGGGGAAATCCTCAAGAAGCTGGTATAAAGGTCTGAGCATCAGAGGACGACCCTAAACTTAAGGAATAACTCCTAAAACTACAAACAGGATTGACTTGTAAAATAAAGGGGTCTAAAGATCAAACTTAGAAGTTTAAAGAGAATATTGTTCGCCTGAAAATATGATGCTCACCAGAAAATGATGAAACTCGCCGAAAAATGCAAACCAAATACGAGAAACAAAGGAAATGGAAAGGAAAAAGTACTTGGAAATGAAACGATGAAGGCAAATGAAGAAAAATCGCAAGAAAACTAACAAAGGCCTCGACAGAAGAGCGTTGAGTAGAGAAGCTTTAGAGAGAGAAAAATCGCAAGAACAAAGCATGCACAGGAATGAAGTGAAGAAGAAGGAAGGAAAAGGGTTTTGAAACCCTTAAATACGTGGGCACGTTTCCCAAGGCCCATCATTGCCTTGGGAGCCCCAAAGGGCAGCTGACAGCACACGCCTACCAAGCGAGCACGCTCCAACATTGGACAAGTGTCAAGCAAGTACTGGTTCGTACGAAGACAGGCCTTGGATGCATACTAATCCCTTATTCACATTGCTCTCACATATGACTAAGGGCTGGGGGGTGATTGATATGCCCAAGTGTAACCTCGGCCTTGAGACACCAACCTCGGCCGAGGTGATGGCCGAGATATTGATCGACCCTGAATAAGCCATGGGCCCATGATATCAGCCCTCGGCCTTAGTAAGGTCGGCCCAGGCCGACACTTCCACCTACATTTCCAATGGACACTACACGCATCACAGGCATCAACAACATTCTCATATACCTGGGTATGGCAACCTCGGTTGAGTGTAGGCCGAGGTGACAAGAAGCCTTGGTGACCTTCAACATGGAACCAGACCAACCTCGGCTTGGGCCGAGGTGACAAGAAGCCTTGGTAATCTTCAACATGGAATCAGTCCAACCTTGGCTGGGGCCGACCCCAACATAATGTCTCGACTGAGATCAGGCCGAGATTCCCTATGGCACATCTCGGAAGACGTTTATCGAGCCTTTACAGCTCGGCCTCTCCCAGGCCGAGGTAATGCACCAATATGGCAGCCTAGCATCTGTTGACATTTGGATAAGGACACATGGGCACAAATCAGTTGTAACAAGATTATTCTCCACACGTGGGGAGAATATTTCATCATCATTCTTTACATGTGACAGTGACAGATGGCGCTCCCACATTGGTGAGGCTAACACACACATGCTCATTACATGCATGGGGGGTACATTACACCCCCTAGGTACTATATATAGGGGTCATCCCCTACCTTGCAAAAGGATCCCAGATATTCAACCCTAGCTAAAACTCTGTCTAGATATACAGTAGAGAGAGAAAGCTTGAGAGGTTGTATCCATGGCCATTAGTGCCTTCATTCAGTGATATTACTCACATACACTCACAGTGGACGTAGGCCAATTTAGGCTGAACCACTTATATACCAGTGCCCTCTCCTCTTATCCTCATCTCATTCTCTTATATCTTTATATAACTGTGCTGTCATTGTTATTCTTATATTGAGCTTGAAAACACCTTACACGGTGGTGCTGATTCTGGCATCATTAACGAGAGTTAGTAATTATTGAAAATTTATTGAATGTTACTGGATGAGTATAGTAATATATGAGATTTATTTTATAAAAATTTTCTCGTGTGAATAAAATGACGATTTTGGAAATTTAAGTCGGGACGCGCCCGTGCCGTGTCTGGACTAAATAATGATTAATAAAAGTGAATAAATTATAATTTGCTCATATGGTCATTTTGAGTGCGCCAAAGTGTCCGAAAGGGTCGATATAGTTAGAAAAGTGTACCCGGGAGTTTAGTTTGGGTCTCGGGGAGTTTTTAGGCCTATTTAGTACCCCGGGAGGGCGTTTTGGACATTTCGTAATTATGGGTAATTAAACCCACGAATTTGCTAGGGTTATATCAGATGGAAAGTGTTATCTTCTAGGGTTAACATAACCAAAAATAAATGACGGCCATTGGAGAGGAAGAGGAGAAGCTTTCCAAGGAGTTCTAGGCCAAGAACTCCTCCGGTTGCACCGCCGTCGCCGCCAAATCGTAGATCGCGCGAAGGGGATCACAACCACACCTTTTTCTTCCACAAATCTGAGACTAAATTTCCAGGCAAGTATCTATCTTTCTTTTATCAAGTTAATGCTCTTTTATATTAGTCTAGGATTGATTAGAATTAGTGTTCTTGAAAGAAAACGTTAATTGGAGACAAAAATTGCATTTTGTAGAGGTAGAGATCATATTTCTGAAAATCCATTTCACATGTAGAGGTTGAACCACGAATTTCCATGGTATTAGTGATAGAAAATCTGAAAAAAAATGGAAGAAAACCAATTTAAATAAAAATTAGGGTTCTCGAGACTTATAAAGATTTTTACCCTTTTATCTTGTTATAGATGATGAAAATTCGCATGTGTTACGTAGGATATTGTTTATATGGGTATACAACACTTGTAGTATAAGTAGTTGAGAGTTTGGGATTGAAACATGATGATTTGGAGGAGTTTGGGGTAAGATTTCCGTAGCTGGATTTTCTGCAGATTCGCCATAACTGCTTGATCGATCGATCGACCCCTCCTGAAAAAAAACTGCATTTTTGCTCGTGTTAGCTTAATCTAATTTTATACGTAGAAAACCTTGATTAGGGTTGCTAGAACGTATTGAGACATAAAAAGGACCAGTAGGGTCAAGATAAACCTCGTTAAGTGGAACTTTAATGTGAAGGGAAATAAAGGGTAAACGGGGAGACATTCATACTTAAGAAATCATACGTGCGTTGATTAAATAATCGAAATATATAGGAAGTTGGATTAGAAGGCGAGCGAGGGCCTACTGAAATTGTACTTAGGTAAAGAGAAAACTTCGAGAGATGAGAAATGGGTTTAGAATAACTTAATTACGAGAATAAAAGGAATGAGTCCGTTATACGAGATAATTGAGTAAAATGTGTAATAACGGATAATTATAATTATGGGTCGTGAGCGTACCTAATTTAATAATGTGGATATGAATACATATTTATATATGACGGTGTGATTGTGCATATATTATTTCTGTGTAAAAATCGTACCCGGGCTACTTGCTATCACGGGGGTTTCCGCGCTGGGACAGTCTTATCTCGATGGGACCTTTATGGGGGATATTGACTTGTACCCTAGAACATAAGATTCCTAGGTACAGGCTATCAGATTGATAGTCAGACGGTCCTAAGAGACGTGTGGGTATGTACTGACCTCTTAGGGTCTGGAACTATGCTTCGCCTCCATTTGTGTGTTTGTCTTAATGTAGTTCGAGAGTGATTCCGAACTAGCATTTCCCTAAATATGTGTGATATATGGACTTGATAGTAGAGTATGCCAGCACCATAGTTTTTTATATGGGGTGCCATTTGTATATATATTATAAGTGTAACTAATATATATACATATATCTATATGAGAACTTTCTACTGAGTGAAATAGTAGTTAAGTAAAGTATGAAATTCTTCAACTTCACTATAAGTATTCGGAAGCATTATAACGATACGGAATTATTCTAAAATAATGTAAGAAATCTTGAAGAGATAGATTTTTCTAAAATGAATATCATAACCTTAATTTCAAGTGTTAAGACTTATGGGGAATAAGTTAGAGAGATATATAGGAATTCATTAGTACGGTAGATGTGCACACTAGATGAGAGGTGAGAATTCTCAAGAGAGTGTCGCATACTAATATGACTGTTGCATTAGCCGGTAAGCATTTTAAATACTTGCTAAACTATTTTTAAAACTATTTTACATTCGGGCTATGAACCGTTTTCTATTACCTCTGCTCTCTTGTGCATATATATATATGTATTACAGGTGCCCAGCCACAGGGGCGTCATGCTTAGGATTCTTGGAATGGAACGTGCTGTAGCTTTTGTGGGAGTTGCAGGCCATTGCTTAGACGACTTCATTGTTGACTCCACTTCTAGTTCAGCTTTATCTAGTGGGGGAATGTGTCGCCCTTTTCCATTATTCAGTTGGTTTTGTCAGAGATTGTAATTCTTTTACTTTCAGTATCTTTATTTCGGGATTTATTACTGTCACGATGTTTTCCTTTAGTATTTTAATGCTGGGATTTATTATTGGTGGTTAAACTCTTGAATGTTCATTTTATTCTATGCTTAATGTGTGACTCTTAAAATGTTAAATGGTTAAAGGTTTTATAATTGAATGTAATAAAATGGAAATAAGGTTTTAAATGGTTTTGACACTTAGCTTAATTATTTAGGGTGTTTAATTGGAAAAGTTATTTTTGCGACAGTGATGCTGAGAATGAACCAACTGTTCACCTTGATTTTAATTTAATAAAGGAGTGATCGCCCGGTATTTAATTAGGCGGGGTGTCACAGCTTTCCCCAAGGAGTGTCTTGGAATAACTTGTTCCGGAGGCAAGATTACTACAAGATTATCAATTTTTTTCCACCATGTAGGGTAGTAATACCGTTGCATGATTAGTATAGGTCTCATTAGGGCTTGAACTCTCAATGCACATTTGAACTTTGGGATTCCACTGAGTTTGAGTAGGGAGATGAGCTTTGTTTCCCCCTTGTTAACTTTAAACCAGTTGTGATAATGATGTGTGTATCGCTTGCATGGACTGAGACATATAATATTTGCGATGATTGGTCATGGACACACTGTTTTAGTTGGTTCACTCTTTTGCTCGTTGCATGAGGCTCTTCAGTGGCCTTTTTTTGAGCTGGAATATAAGATACGTGAGATGAATTTGTATGAGGTGGATGTTTCTATTGCAGTAAAGGTTAATACTTGAGTTAATGATTGTATCGGGGTTAAAATGTGAAGGTGGTGGATTGGCGGGTTGGTTTCTCATCCTTTGAAATTCATATTTATGATTGTTCCTTTATGAAAATATAAGATTTGACATTCTATCAGTCGTAGTGTAAGGAGAATTGTTATTATTGCCATACAATTTATTAGAATATGTCTTTTTATGTGCCCCCTTGGCATTGACTTACTCGATGATGACCCCTTTGATACCGGGGAGTGCAGGTCACTCCTTGGTATGGTGTCCAACCAAGTCATAAATATCACAAGCCTCTTTTACAACAGGGGCCTTAGTTGCTTGCCCCGGGCTCACCCGTTGCCTCAACATTGAGATACAATAGTGCATACATTTTATGTATGTCGTCTTCCTCCACAATGTCAAGGTAAAGCCTTTGTTATTTCCATGAGGCACCAACGACTGATTTTCGAGTGCGATTATAAGGGTTGGAAACATCCCACTCTCGAGAGGTTTTATACATAAAATCAAGATGAGATTGGACGTGACCCGCATTCAATAAGAAAACTACCGTGACGCATTGTCTCAACCAATTGTCTTGTCATCGGGATGAGACCACCATGAAAAATAGATATTTGTCTCATTTTATCGTATCCACGGTGTGGACATTGGCACAATGACATTTTTAAATGTTTCCAACATTCGTCGAAAGTTTCACCTTCTATGTGCGTGAAATTATGGATTTGTTTCATTAAAGAATTTATCTAATTAATAGGAAAGAATTCTTTAAGAAATAAATCATGATGTTCATGCCACGTGCCAATTGAATTGGGAGGCATTGTTGTCAACCATTTTTTAGCCTTGTCCTTATGAAAGAAGGAGAACGATTGTAATCTTATAAGTTCAGGATAATAATTTGGCCGGAGAACGTCTTGTACGCTTCCTCGAAGTCACTTATATAACTGTAAGTATTTTTATTTTCCATTCCATGGAAGGTTAATAAAAGTGTAATCATGTCGTTACGAAAATAATTTTTTTGGGCATTATACCGGTATGTGATACATTCTGAGGCCGCAATTGTCTTTGGACTGAGATAATCTCCTAAAGTTTGTGGTGTATTCACACATAGGTTACCTAGGAAATTGGCTATTGGGTTGTATCAAGGTGGTAAATGGGATAGTGAACATGAGGATTCGACAGAGGATGGTACGATGATGGTTCGAATAAATATGTTTGTGACGAAGATATAGTGAGGGCGAATGGTAGATTGTATGAGGATGATGGTCGTCAAAACTGGGAATGACTAGTATTATACGAGGCAAGGTATGAGTCGACGAAATCTCATTCAAAATTTGAGTTTATTTCGTTTTTATGGGACAATTAACTTAGTTTATGCAAATTCGACGCTTCCTTTTAACAATCCTAGAACATTAATAACAACTAAAAAGGCAAACTAATTACAATATAAACTAATTATTATTGTGCTCACTTTTCAATCCCCGAAAACGGCGCCATTTTAATAAGCGCTGCTCATTATTTTCAAAAACATCCAATAACCACTTTGTAACCAAGGAAATGGTGAGATGTAACATCGTAGAGCCATTTTATGAAAGAGCTTTTCCAATTTCCACAACTTAATGATTAACGAATGTAGTAATAAGTTGGGTATCGTATCCACGAGGATTTAATTTTAGAGAGTGTAATTAATACAAATTGAGTTCATAAGAAAATCGCTAAATAAATAAGAAAATATGATTTGATGTGTTATTTTATTAATTCTATAAAAGTGGACAAAAATCGGATTTTAGAAGTCTTATAAAAAGACTAATAAATTTGAAAATGGAGTTTTGTATTTTGTGAAAAAATAAAGGTTTTGGATTAATTCCCGGTTTGAATTGCAATTATTATAAACTTAATTATTTTTAAGATTCAAGTATGAAATTTAAGTCTTGCAAAGTGAACAATCAAATATGCAAGAACAATTAGTTACATAAAAGAAGAAAACTTTATTAATACTTCTCGAAAATAAAATACGTATATATATATATATATATATATATATAGAGAGAGAGAGATAGAGAGAGAGAAAGGTTCAAAAGTGAACATAAAATATGAGCAATTTAATGAACATTAACAAAAAACACATAACAACCCATTAATTTTAATTCATATATTGTAATTGGTTTGCGCCAGCGACAACAGACATGCGTGTGACATATGCAACGGACACGCGTTATATATATATATATATATATATATATATATATATATATATATATATATATATATATATATATATATAGGGAGAGGTTCAAAAGTGAACCAAAAGAATGAACTTTTTAATGAACCTACTAAGAAATTAAAAATTGATCCTTAATTTCTTGTTGTAATTGGTTCGCGCCAGCGGGGGGATTGAAAAATTATTCATTACCGCTGGCGCGGACCAATTATAAGAAGAAATTAAGGATCAATTTTTTGATGTCTTAGTAGGTTCATTAAAAAGTTCATTCTTTTGGTTCACTTTTGAACCTTTCTCTCTCTCTCTCTATATATATATAAGAGAGAGAGAGAGGTTCAAAAGTGAACAAAAAAGATGAACAATTTAATCAACATTAACAACAAACACATAACAACCCATTAATTTTAATTCATATGTTGTAATTGATCTGCGCCAGTGGCAATAGACATGCGTGTGACACATGCAACGGACACGCGTTATTTTTAATATACCCCCCAATCTGCCATACCCAATGTAACACCCCGTATTTTTGTACATTTAATATTTAATTAATTCGAGAATTTTAAATTATTCGTGTATTGTAATTTTAATTGAATTAATTATGGCAATATATATATGTAAATATTAATCGGAGAGTGAATGGTTAATGTTTAGGGAAATTTATTTACTAAGTGAATAGTAATAATTTAATTACGTCGAGAGAGAGAGAGAGAGAGAGAGAGAGGTTCAAAAGTGAACAAAAAAGATGAACAATTTAATCAACATTAATAACAAACACATAACAACCCATTAATTGTAATTCATATGTTGTAATTGATCTGCGCCAGTGGCAATAGACATGCGTGTGACACATGCAACGGACACGCGCTATTTTTAATATATTCCCCCAATCTGCCATACCCAATGTAACACCCCGTATTTTTGTACATTTAATATTTAATTAATTCGAGAATTTTAAATTATTCGTGTATTGTAATTTTAATTGAATTAATTATGGCAATATATATATATGTAAATATTAATCGGAGAGTGAATGGTTAATGTTTAGGGAAATTTATTTACTAAGTGAATAGTAATAATTTAATTACGTCGTTTCGGGTATTAATGACGGGGTATGCATTTATCCTAGCCGGGAGTCGGTATAGACTAAATTGGGTGTGGAATAAGGATTTTTATAAATAAATTCGGATGCCAATTCTGAGTGCGCGGTTGAGTCCGAATGGGTCGAGATAGTCATAAAAGAGTACCCGGGGGTAGTAATTGGGTCTCGGGGTAATTTTGGGCATAGTCGGGCCCACACGGGGTGAGTTGGGCCACTTTTATTAAGCCCATTAGGCTAAAAACGGGATGGAGGGTTTTTAACCTAAGTGAGGAATTAGGAAATCAACAGCCAACACAATTCTAAACCTAGGGTTTGAGAGGGGATTTGGGGAAAAACAAATCAAGAGCAAATTGGAGGTTATTGGAGCCAAATTAAGGGACATCAACAACGGATCAGACACTACAAACACTTAGAGGCAAGTGGTTAACTGTTTTGATTCTTAAAGTGTGATAATCAATTCATATCATAGTGATGTGTAAACCAAAATTCGTTTTGGGGAAAAATGGGTACAAAAAGGGGGTTTTGTTAAGGGAACCATTGAATGAAATTTAAGGTAAGAATTAGTTGTGATATATAATTCTGAGTATGATTATCTAGTTTGATTGAGAAAAATCGGAATATAAAAGGATGGAATTTGAATTTGAAATTTGGATTATACCCTAGAAATTTGTGTTCTTGGGTGGGTCAAGATTCATAGTGTTAATGATGTTAAAAGGTTTAGATGATATTTTTAGTTCATGAGAAATGTTATGAGATGATTAATAGACTGATTTGAGGTTGGTTTTAAGGAAAGAAACCTTGAAATTTCATTAATGGTGGAATTCAACAAGGAAGGAGCGCTGGCACGAAGGGATCGATCGATCGATTGGGGGCATCGATCGATCGACGATGGGAAATTCTGGGCAGTTCGACCTTGGGTGAGGTATAAGGGGGAATTAAGTATAAAATAATTTCCATACAATTATTAGTGGTAAATAATTGTGAAACAGATATTACTAGCAATTATGGGAGAAAGTAATTGGGACTAGGATGAATTTATGTGGGACATTTAATGGATAAATTTGAGAGACTTTATTCCAAAATAGTGAGGTACGGATCAAGTGAGTGAATCCGGATATATTGGTAAAGCGACCCAAGGTAGTGAATTAAGTTTGGAGATAAACTAAGTAATTTAGAGTCGGGATATAGACTCGGGAAATATTTAATTTCGGGCCAAGTGAATCGAGTCCGGGTATGTTGATAATTATAGGCAAATATAATTGGGAAAATTCTAGAAATAAAAGTGTGACACATTGTAGGCAAAAATGTGGGTATTATATTATGAGATGTAAATTGGACCAAGTGAGTGAGTCCGGGTATGTTGGTTAAGTGACATCAAGGTATTAAATTAATTATAAAGAGAATGTAATTAGTTTGCAGTCGGAACATTGACTCGGAAAATGTGGAGGTAAGGGCCAAGTGAGAGAGTTCGGGGATAATGGTTGGGTGACACCAAGTTATTAAATTAATAAATGTGATAATTAATTTAATTAGAGACGGATTGCAGACTCGGATATGTGTTGATTAATTAATGTGTAAAGTAATTAAATAAAAGTCGGATTGTAGACTCGGGTAAGTATTAAATTAATAAATGTGATAGTTAATTTAATTAGAGTTGGACGATAGACTCGGGGAGATATTAAATTAATGGGTGTAATAATTAATTTAATTAGAGTTGGACGATAGACTCGGGGAGATATTAAATTAATATGTGTGATAGATAATTTAATTAGAGTTGGACGATAGACTCGAGAAGATATTAAATTAATATGTGTGTTAGTTAATTTAATTAGAGCTGGGTGGTAGATTCGGGGAGATATTAAATTAATAGGTGTGTTAATTAATTTAATTGGAGTCGAGCCACAGACTCAGGAAATTTCAGGCAGTATACGGGATAATTTGAGTACACGGTAAAGTCGGAGTTTATATTATATATATACGGTGTAGTGATAGTATATATATATGTGTATATATATTGTGTGTGATATTAAATATCAGTGACTAGATATTTATTCAATTTAAATACTCTAACGCTATCAAGGGAGGTTGCGCGATGTGGGTGAATCCCCTAGCTTGAGGAGTAGGGCGAGTATATCCCCAGGTCATAGCGTCTGGTACATGGGTGAGGAGATTATCTCACTTTCAGGAAGGAATATGACCGCCTCCAATTCGTTTATGTAGTAGACCAGGTTGGTGAGCGAATCCAACTTGGAAAACTAGGTTTTGTGAGCACACCTAGTGAGATGGCATTTTAGAGTGAATCATCCGGTGAGGGTATACTCGGAAGGATGGATACGCGTATGATATATGTGTGGATGTTAGTAAAGGTACGTATAATATGGTAGTAAATATTATATGTAGGCGATAATACAGTGTGTGATGTATTTACCTTATATAACTCGGGTTACGGTTATATGCTGTTAATTAATGAGAAATTAATTAAGTTATTCATTTGCTGGAATAATACAGTGTGTGATGTATTTACTTTATATAACTTGTGAGACGGTTATAGGCTATTATTTAAGAGGAATTAATTAAGTTAATTGTTAAATAACTTATAATTCAAGAATCATTATACTCGGGTTAGAGTAATATGGTAAGGGAAGGTTATATCAGGACTAGTTGGACGGGGTAGTACAACTAGGCGGGGTTAAGGTAACCGGTAGGTGTTCACAATAGTGGAGGGGTGAGAATGTCCTCAAGGGAGTGCGACACTAACTTAAATATGAAGCGCATTCATGCATTTTAAATTACTGCAGTTAATTCACTTGCTAAATATTTTCAAAATATTTTGGGTTCTAACCCTTGCTATAAAAATATTTTCAAAACCTTTTAGGTGTCCAGCCACAGGGACGCCAGGATTGATATTCTATTCTAGGGACACGGAGCTGCGATATATGTGGATGCTAGCAGGAGTTTGGATTAGACGCATCTTTCATTCATTCCTAGAGTAGGAATCTTCTATCAGTCTCAGTTTTATTTAGGGATTGTTGCCCAGACTTCTCGGTTCTGTTTTCAGGTGTTGAATATTTGTATTGGATTATTTATTTGGTGGCCGGTGATTTATTCGGCAAGTTGTGTTATTATTATTCTATTTACTTTCATTCAGTTGTGTGAATGGTTTATATTTTAATTCCGCATGTATTGTTTTCTTTAAATTAAAAAGTTAAAATTGGCACCAATTTTTGGAATAGTAGGTGGTTAGTAAGTTTTAAAAAGTTTTCGACAGTGATGCTAAGGATGATCCAACTGGGATTCCTGTTTTAATTTGGTATAGGACTGATCACCCGGTATTTTATTAGGCGGGGTGTCACAGACAGAGCGTCAGGTTCTAGTGTCCTTAGGATCTGTGCGGCTTTTCACGCTTCGGCTTAGCAATCTTAGATATAGAGCCCTATCATAGGATTGTTGTATTCTCATACGTATGCGCATATACGTTCTTCTGCGAAATTTATATTTAAAAGTGAACTCATACAATTCAATTCTCATTCCAGATGATGCCCAGGAGAGGGAGAGCAGCTAGGGAAGCAGGGAGAGGTGAGACGAGGGAGGCTCGTCAGGAGTAAGAGTTACGGCAGCAACTGCCAAAAATAATTTTGGCAGCACAGGTAACCGAACTAATGTCGCGGGTGATTGAAACGACGGTAGTCACAAACGACATGGTACTTTCCACGGAATCCACCACAAGTGTTAGTGGCGTCGGATGTTCAAACTCACGCGGGGTCGTTGGGGTGCAAATAAGAAAGAGAAGTTATTTTTAGTGGGAACCCACCAGAGTTGCGAGGAGGTTCAGGTGTAGTACTAGCGTGTCAAGGAAGAGAGGTATCCAGCGTCACCTACGCATGGGAGATTGCGATGGGGTGCGAAAATAAATGCTAACCACTTTTAGTTAGTGGGAGCGGCGCTACAGTGGTGGGGGTCGATCACCACAGTTGAGGAAAGGGACACACTAGCTACTGCAGAGTTTTGGGTGCGGTTCGACCGCAAGTATTTTTCCTTCAGCGGTCAAGACCGAAATGAGGAGAAAATTTTGTGAGGAGACTTAAAGGGAGACCGTTCAGTGGTCGATTACGAGGAAGATTTCACTCGTTGGCAAATTTTGTACCGGATGAGGTAAGCGAGGAAAGGAGAAAGGAAGCAAAGTTTATGAATGGGTTAGTATGGATAATCAGACAACATTTAATTGATAATTCCGCATTAGTAGGTTATACTGATGTCATTAACGCAACACTCCAGCACTGTTGGGAATATCGCTTCCACGCGAAAGGAAGCGGGAAGGGAGTGGGGATTAACCAGTCGGATGTGGCAGAAGGGAATAATACCAGTGGGGTATCCCAGCAGCAGACTGGGGGAGATCAGGGGTAGGATTTCCGGCAAGGAAATCATGCCAAACGATCTAGAACTGGAGGCTATCGGCGAGATGGCCAGGAATTCCAACAAGGTTGGCATGGAAGGGATCAGTGGCAGGGTGAACATATTAAAAAGTGTTTCGTTTGTGGGAGAAGCGAGACCCATGAAGAGATATTGCCTTAAGCGAGGCATGGGTTAACTATAGGATGAGGTCCTGGATATACTGCCACTAAAGCAAGTCACGGGTGCATTCGGGCAGGGAGAAGCTGCTCCGGAAATCGAGAACCAACCGTTGCAGCCGGAGTATAGAAGTAATTATTTTACCCTAGGGGCATGGGGTATATTGTTGAGTGACAAAGAGGATGTCACAGTATAAGACTTATTTTTCACTAGAGTTCACAGGTGAGTCGAACTTAGTGGGTGCGTTGGCGGTAGCAGCCATAGCATGTGGGTAAACTTTCCGTAGGGTAGCGGAGTTCCTTAGTGTTCTTCATGGGAGAGTGGAGGCGTACACTGAGTGATTGGTTGAATTATACGAGGAATTACTACTTTCGAGAATTATGGGAGTAGGGTTGATAATACTTTTTAAACATCGGCAGGATGGCGATGGAATTTAACTATTGTGGATAGTGGAGTTAAATTTTGGTATCCGCGACACCAGGGTATGGTTGGTACTAGGTATCAACGGAGAGGGCGTATAGCCTATATATATGGGGATATATATGTTGTATTGTGTGGTGCGATGGCACATAGTGAGGTTTTGTGTTCTCACATTTTATCCCGGTAAGTGGGGATGTTTACTGAAGTGAATTAGGGTGGTTAAATTGAATTTTCGAGCAAAGAGAGATAACTCGGGGTTTATTTTGCGCAAGGACTAGTGGTAGTAAGGGCGCGGTATTATGTTGTCTTTGGTAGCATAAGGGTAAGCGTATATTCTTTTGTGTTGAGAGATAAGTATTTATGGGGAGATAGTTGGACGTAGCATGGGTTGAGTACCCGGACAGTAATTATATATGTATGTATATATATATATATATATATATATATATATATGTATGTGTGATATGACTACGGGTTCGAAGTTATATTACGGGTTACGACTAGCATAGTTGGGTAACTTTCGTGTGGTAGGGCACGGGGATAGGGTGTATGGGCACCCGGTTTAATTAAGGCAAAATTTTGAGTGGTTAAGCACGGGAATATGGTGTATGGGCGCCCTGGGTAAATTTTAAATGCATACTTGTGCAACGTGGTTAGAAACAGATGGGATAAGTATAACGGGCTTGGAGGCACATGACTAGTGAGAAAGATGTGAATATCGGAACACTAGTTTTTTCTTAATTTCGAGGGAGAAATTCCTTTGTAAGGGGGGAAGTATGTAACGCCCCGTATTTTTGTACATTTAATATTTAATTAATTTGGGAATTTTAAATTACTCGTGTATTGTAATTTTAATTGAATTAATTATGGCAATATACATATGTAAATATTAATCGGAGAGTGAATGGTTAATGTTTAGGGAAATATATTTACTAAGTGAATAGTAATAATTTAATTACGTCGTTTCGGGTATTAATGACGGGGTATGCACTTATCCCAGTCGGGAGTCGGTATAGACTAAATTGGGTGTGGAATAAGGATTTTTATAAATTAATTCGGATGCCAATTTGTGACACCCCGCCTAATAAAATACCGGGTGATCAGTTCTATACCAAATTAAAACAGGAATCCAAGTTGGATCATCCTTAGCATCACTGTCGAAAACTTTTTAAAACTTATTAACCACCTAGTATTCCAAAAACTGGTGCCAATTTTAATTTTTGATTTAACAAAACAGTACATGCGGAATTAAAATATAAACCATTCACACAACTGAATGAAAGTAAATAGAATAATAAATACACAACTTGCCGAATAAATCACCGGCCACCAAATAAATAATCCAAAAACAAATGTCCAACACCTGAATAAATTACACCTGAAAACTGTACCGAGAAGTCTGGGCTACAAGCCCTAAATAAAACTGAGACTGATAAAAGATTCCTACTCTAGGAATGAATGAATGATGCGTCTAATTCAAACTCCTGCTAGCATCCACAAATGCCGCAGCTCCGTGCCCCTGGAATAGAATATCAATCTTGGCGTCCCTGTGGCTGGACACCTAAAAGGTTTTGAAAATAGTTTTATAGCAAGGGTTAGAACCCAAAACATTTTGAAAATATTTAGCAAGTGAATTAACTGCAGTAATTAAAAATGCATGAATGCGCTTCATATTTAAGTTAGTGTCGCACTCCCTTGTGGACATTCTCACCCCTCCACTAATGTGCACACCTATCGGTTACCTTAACCCCACCTAGTTGTACTACCCCATGCAACTAGTCCTGGTATAACCTTCCCTTGCCATACTACTCTAACCCGAGTATAATAATTTCTTGAATTATAAGTTATTTCACAATTAACTTAATTAATTCCTCCTAAATAATAGCATATAACCATCTCACAAGTTATATAAAGTAAATACATCACACACTGTATTATTTCCACCAATGATTAACTTAATTAATTTCTCATTAATTAACAGCATATAACTGTAACCCGCCTTATATAAGATAAATACATCACGCACTGTA
The DNA here is from genome assembly GCA_949130495.1 of Sambucus nigra. Taxonomy (NCBI): domain Eukaryota; kingdom Viridiplantae; phylum Streptophyta; class Magnoliopsida; order Dipsacales; family Adoxaceae; genus Sambucus; species Sambucus nigra. Next base: position 116,010,871 of record OX422208.1, read on the forward strand.
TTATCACCTACATATAATATTTACTACCATATTATACGTACCTTTACTAACATCCACACATATATCATACGCGTATCCATCCTTCCGAGTATACCCTCACCGGATGATTCACTCTAGAATGCTATCTCACTAGGTGTGCTCACAAAACCTAGTTTCCCCAAGTTAGAATCGCTCACCAACTTGGACCAAAATATAAACGAAGTGGAGGCGGTCATATTCCTTCCCTGAAAGTGATATAAATCCCTCACCCATATATACCGGACGCTATGACCTGGGGATATACTCGCCCTACTCCTCAAGCTAGGGGATTAACCCACAACGCGCAACCTCCCTTGATAGCATTAGAGTATATAAATTTAATAAATATCTAATCACACATATTTAGTATCACGCACAATAAATACACGTATATATATACTATCACGACACCATATATATATAATATAAACCCCGGCTCTACCGTGTACTCCAAGTCCCGTACACTGCCTGAAATTTCCTGAGTCTGTGGCCCAACTCAATGTTGTTAATTTTCTCACTTAATAATTTATCCTCTTCCCGAGTCTATGGTCCGACTCTAATATAATTAATTCACACCTAAATTAATATAATACTTTCCCCGAGTCTATCACCCGACCCTAATTAAATTAATTGACACACATATTAATTTAATACCTCCCCGAGTCTATCGTCCGACTCTAATTTAATTAATTTATCCATTAATTAATCAACAAAAATTCGAGTCTGTGGTCCGACTCTGATATAATTAATTTACACAATAATTAATTAAATCCTACCATAGTCCACAATCCGACTCTAATTAAATTAATTAATACACTTATTAATTTAATACTACCCGAGTTTACCATCCGACTCTATCTAAATTAATTACTCATTTATTAATTTAATAACTTGGTGTCACCCAACCATTATCCCCGGACTCATTTATTTGGCCCGTATCTTAATATTTCCCGAGTCTATGTTCCGACTCCAAACTAATTACTTTCTCTCAATAATTAATTTAATGCCTTGATGTCACTTAACCAACATACCCGGACTCGCTCACTTGGTCTAATTTACATCTCATAATTTCTTTCCCACATTTTTTCGCCCACAATGTGTCACACATTTATTTCCATAATTTTCCCAATTATATTTACCTATAATTATCAACATGCCCGGACTCGCCCACTTGGTCCATAATTAAATATCTCACTTAAATTCATTTACTAATGTAGTGGCACCCAACTACATTACTCGAATATTATTCCTCGGCCCACTATCCATAATTATGAATTATTTCTCCAAATTCGTTCATCTCCTGACATACCGTTCACACCCTCCTAAACCCAATTATATCACCCTATAATTGTTAAGGAAACATATATCCCATATAAATATTATCACCAAATAAAAATAAGGGAATTAAATCTTAAATTAAACCCTCATATAAACAAACTGACCGAACTGTCAAATTCCTGGGACCCTCGATCGATCGAGCCCCTGGGTCGATCGATCGATCGAGCAGGTGGTTGTCTTCCTCGGCTTGCTGTTTCAGCCATGGCCGAATTTCCAAGGTTTTTCCTCTCCATTTTTCCAACCTTAAATAATGATTTTTAACCAATCAATTACTCCCAAAACAAGTCTCAATCATCTAAAACTGTTTTACCCTTTTTGATTCATACGATATCTCACTATAATTAAAGATGGGTTTTCCCATTAAAATCCATCAATCTTGTTCTACAACCAATTTCCAAATTCAGATTTTTCCCCAGTTTATATTCCGAATTCTTATTCTATACTCAGATATGTTCAACACAACAATTTTTACTATGAATCTCATTCAATAGTTTCATGAACAAAAACCCCATTTTGTACCCATTTACACCCAAAAACGAATTTTGGTTTACACATCACTATGATACGATTTGATTATCATGCTTTATGAATCAAAACAGTTAACCACTTGCCTCAAAGTGTTTGTAGTGTCTGATCCATTGTTGTTGACCCTCAATTTGGCTCCAAAAAGCTTCAATTGCTCTTGCTAAGCTTTCCCCCAAATTTCCCTCTCAAGCCCTAGGCTTAGAATTGTGATGGCTGCTGATTTCCTAATCTCCCCATTAGGTTAAAAACCCTTAATCCCGTTTTTCACCTAATGAGCTTAATTAAAGTGGCCCAACTCACCCCGTGTGGGCCCGACTATGCCCAAAAATATTCCGAGACCCAATTACTACCCCCGGGTACTCTTTTCTGACTATCTCGACCCATCCGGACTCAACCGCACAGTCAGAATTGACATCCGAATTAATTTATAAAAATCCTTATCTCACACCCCATTTAGTCTATACCGACTCCCGGCTGGGATAAGTGCATACCTTGTCATTAATACCCGAAATGATGTAATTAAATTGTTACTATTAACTTAGTAAATAAATGTCCCTAAACATTAACCATTCACTCCCCGATTAATATTTAAATATATATATTGCCATAATTAATTCAATTAAAATTATCACACACAAGTAATATAAAATTCCCGAATTAATTAAATATTAAATATACAAGAATACGGGGTGTTACACAATTCTGAGTGCGCGGTTGAGTCCGGATGGGTTGAGATAGTCAGAAAAGAGTACCCGGGGGTAGTAATTGGATCTCGGGGTAATTTTGGGCATAGCCGGGCCCACACGGGGTGAGTTGGGCCACTTTAATTAGGCCCATTAGGCTAAAAACGGGATGGAGGGTTTTTAACCTAAGTGAGGGATTAGGAAATCAGCAGCCAACACAATTCTAAACCTAGGGTTTGAGAGGGGATTTGGGGAAAAACAAATCAAGAGCAAATTGGAGGTTATTGGAGCCAAATTAAGGGACATCAACAACGGATCAGACACTACAAACACTTAGAGGCAAGTGGTTAATTGTTTTGATTCTGAAAGCGTGATAATCAATTCATATCATAGTGATGTGTAAACCAAAATTCGTTTTGGGGGATAAATGGGTACAAAAAGGGGGTTTTGTTAAGGGAACCATTGAATGAAATTTAAGGTAAGAATTAGTTGTGATATATAATTCTGAGTATGGTTATCTAGTTTGAATGAGAAAAATCGGAATATAAAATGATGGAATTTGAATTTGAAATTTGGATTATACCCTAGAAATTTGTGTTCTTGGGTGGGTCAAGATTCATAGTGTTAATGATGTTAAAAGGTTTAGATGATATTTTTAGTTCATGAGAAATGTTATGAGATGATTAATAGACTGATTTGAGGAAAGAAACATTGAAATTTCGTTAATGGTGGAATTCAGCTAGGAAGGAGCGCTGGCACGAAGGGATCGATCGATCGATCGGGGGCATCGATCGATCGACGATGGGAAATTCTGGGCAGTTCGGCCTTGGGTGAGGTATAAGGGGGAATTAATTATAAAATAATTTCCATACAATTATTAGTGGTAAATAATTGTGAAACAAATATTCCTAGCAATTATGAGAGAAAGTAATTGGGACTAGGATGAATTTATGTGGGACATTTAATGGATAAATTTGAGAGACTTTATTCCAAAATAGTGAGGTGCGGATCAAGTGAGTGAATCCGGGTATATTGGTAAAGCGACCCAAGGTAGTGAATTAAGTTTGGAGATAAACTAAGTAATTTAGAGTCGGGATATAGACTCGGGAAATATTTAATTTCGGGCCAAGTGAATCGAGTCCGGGTATGTTGATAATTATAGGCAAATATAATTGGGAAAATTCTAGAAATAAAAGTGTGACACATTGTAGGCAAAAATGTGGGTATTATATTATGAGATGTAAATTGGACCAAGTGAGTGAGTCCGGGTATGTTGGTTAAGTGACATCAAGGTATTAAATTAATTATAGAGAGAAAGTAATTAGTTTGGAGACGGAACATTGACTCGGAAAATGTGGAGGTAAGGGCCAAGTGAGAGAGTCCGGGGATAATGGTTGGGTGACACCAAGTTATTAAATTAATAAATGTGATAATTAATTTAATTAGAGACGGATTGCAGACTCGGATATGTGTTGATTAATTAATGTGTAAAGTAATTAAATGAAAGTCGGATTATAGACTTGAGTAAGTATTAAATTAATAAATGTGATAGTTAATTTAATTAGAGTTGGACGATAGACTCGGGGAGATATTAAATTAATGGGTGTAATAATTAATTTAATTAGAGTTGGACGATAGACTCGGGGAGATATTAAATTAATATGTGTGATTGTTAATTTAATTAGAGTTGGACGATAGACTCGGGAAGATATTAAATAAATATGTGTGTTAGTTAATTTAATTAGAGTTGGGTGGTAGATTCGGGGAGATATTAAATTAATAGGTGTGTTAATTAATTTAATTGGAGTCGAGCCACAGACTCAGGAAATTTCAGGCAGTATACGGGATAATTTGAGTACACGGTAAAGTCGGAGTTTATATTATATATATACGGTGTAGTGATAGTATATATATATATGTGTATATATATTGTGTGTGATATTAAATATCAGTGACTAGATATTTATTCAATTTAAATACTCTAATGCTATTAAGGGAGGTTGCGCGATGTGGGAAAATCTCCTAGCTTGAGGAGTAGGGCGAGTATATCCCCAGGTCATAGCGTCCGGTACATGGGTGAGGAGATTATCTCACTTTCAGGAAGTAATATTACTGCCTCCAATTCGTTTATGTAGTAGACCAGGTTGGTGAGCGAATCCAACTTGGAAAACTAGGTTTTGTGAGCACACCTAGTGAGATGGCATTTTAGAGTGAATCATCCGGTGAGGGTATACTCGAAAGGATGGATACGCGTATGATATATGTGTGGATGTTAGTACAGGTACGTATAATATGGTAGTAAATATTATATGTAGGCGATAATACAGTGTGTGATGTATTTACCTTATATAACTCGGGTTACGGTTATATGCTGTTAATTAATGAGAAATTAATTAAGTTATTCATTTGTTGGAATAATACAGTGTGTGATGTATTTACTTTATATAACTTGTGAGACGGTTATAGGCTATTATTTAAGAGGAATTAATTAAGTTAATTGTGAAATAACTTATAATTCAAGAATCATTATACTCGGGTTAGAGTAATATGGTAAGGGAAGGTTATATCAGGACTAGTTGGACTGGGTAGTACAACTAGGCGGGGTTAAGGTAACCGGTAGGTGTGCACAATAGTGGAGGGGTGAGAATGTCCTCAAGGGAGTGCGACACTAACTTAAATATGAAGCGCATTCATGCATTTTAAATTACTGCAGTTAATTCACTTGCTAAATATTTTCAAAATGTTTTGGGTTCTAACCCTTGCTATAAAAATATTTTCAAAACCTTTTAGGTGTCCAGCCACAGGGACGCCAGGATTGATATTCTATTCTAGGGACACGGAGCTGCGGCATATGTGGATGCTAGCAGGAGTTTGGATTAGACGCATCTTTCATTCATTCCTAGAGTAGGAATCTTCTACCAGTCTCAGTTTTATTTAAGGATTGTAGCCCAGACTTCTCGGTTCAGTTTTCAGGTGTAATTCATTCAGGTGTTGAATATTTGTATCGGATTATTTATTTGGTGGCCGGTGATTTATTCGGCAAGTTGTGTTATTATTATTATTCTATTTACTTTCATTTAGTTGTGTGAATGGTTTATATTTTAATTCCGCATGTATTGTTTTGTTTAAATTAAAAAGTTAAAATTGGCACCAATTTTTGGAATACTAGGTGGTTAGTAAGTTTTAAAAAGTTTTCGACAGTGATGCTAAGGATGATCCAACTGGGATTACTGTTTTAATTTGGTATAGGACTGATCACCCGGTATTTTTATTAGGCGGGGTGTCACACCCAATAGTTTTCCATTTATCTTCGTCGTCAACTCCTATCCCGTGTCTAAAAAAAGGCTCCAACGCCAACACCATATCTGTATTTCCTAAAAAAAAATGAAACCTATAAGTTTGGTGGTTTCATGGGTTCAAATTTGTTCCATGTTCAATCAGACAATACAATTTTGATTTTTTGTTGGTTTAATATGCAATCCTATTAAAACAACACCTACTTCACCAAATCACTCAATTTCATTAAGATAAAAACGTCCCAATTATCCTTACACCATATCTGTCGTCATGACAATAACAGAAGAAGAGGGCCCGAAAGATAAAACTTAGGGAAAACCTACCTTCGATTTCAAATCATAAATGCTTGAAAAGGGTAATTCTATTAACAAAGCCCTTGATGAGGTTGTTTTCGTAAAAGACCCTGGTTTGGGTTGGGGGTGGGGGGTGGTTTAAAAAATAATCTGGGTCACACACGTGTCCGTTGTCACTGGCGTGGACCAATTACAACATAAGAATTAAAATTAATGGGTTGTTAGGTATTTTTTTTAATGTTAATTTTTTAATGTTCACTTTAGAGAGAAAGAGGGTTTCACAAGTGAACCAAAAAAATGAACATTTTAATGAACCTAAGAAGTTATTAAAAAATAATCCTTAATTCCTTGTTGTAATTGGTCCACGCCAACGGCAACGGACACGCACTTTTAATATACTCCCACACATGACAAACCCCTACCCACCCAACCCCAACCCCAACCCCAACCCCATCCATCTGTTTTTGGTTTGGGAGTTAACTGATATGGGTTGGCAAATGGGTATATGGGTTTAAGTTGGTTTGGTGTTAGGTTAATAGAGTTGGGTTTAAGAGGGCGTGGGTTTGATATCATGCAATTTTGGGAATTAATTCCGCCAATATTCTTGTTCTGCTTGATTTTTTTTTGATTGATTTGCAATTTATGTGCTCCATTTTAATTTTTTCACAAGGATTGTTGGTCCAATATTTCGTCAATGTATATTTTATGCTTGATTCACAATTTACAGGGTCCACTTCCATTTATTGTTTACATATCATTACTTTAATTTGGTTCAATTTCCAGTTTAGAATGTTTAGATTGTAAATCGCAACTCAACCTGTGACCCATACCTGTAGACCCATTTGTATGTGGAAGTTTGCCGAATTTTTATCCTGAGGTGTTGGCTTGAAATGGGTTTTAAATGGCCGGGATAAGGGTATGAACTGCTGGATTTTCTTGGTTTATGGAGGTAGAGATCAGGAAATGGGTGTTTGGTGTTAGGCATATGAGTGGGTGGGTGGAGGGGTGGGGGTGGTGGGGGGACTAAAACACGTGTGTGCGGGTCACACGCGTATCCCTTGCCGCTGCTGAAAACCAATTAAAACAAGGAATTAAAGGTTATTTTTTTAATATCTTATTAGGTTCATTAAAATGTTCATTATTTTTGTTCACTTGTGAACCTCTCTCTCTCTCTCTCTCTCTCTCTATATATATATATATATATATATATATAGGGTTATTTTTTTTAATATCTTATTAGATTCATTAAAATGTTCATTATTTTGGTTCACTTGTGAACCTCTCTCTCTCTCTCTCTCTCTCTCTCTCTCTCTCTCTCTATATATATATATATATATATATATATATATATATATATATATATATAATTTCAACTAACTTTCTACGGTTTTATCTTAAAACATAACTTAATTCATAAAAATATACAAATTCTAGGTGGGTTCATAAACTGCAAGCGTTATAAACTTAGTTAATCATATCCAACATGATGATGATAATGATTGAAATGCAAAATATAAATGGAATTCATGAGGTAATTTAAACTTACTTGAATGAACGACAAATATGTATAAGAATAATATAAAATGAACGGTTGAAAATCCATCGGAATCTTTATATTATAATCACGTGATCTTCAAAGAAGTAAATTACAAAAAACGGGACTACAAACATTTTTTTGGTGTTAATTGTCTAATATTCGGTGTGTTAGAAATGAACCTAATGGACCTTTTTATAGAAGAGGGATTTTAGATGAGGGGTAAAAACAAGAATTAGCATTTTGTTGGTGAATTTATTAAATGTTCAAAAAATCTACTGACAATGGGATCGTAAATGATTTTTTCTTTCTTTTGAAATAATCTTTGCCTTTTAATCCAAATGGGGAGATGATGTTGGACATGGTAATTTTGGGTTGAGTGGTAATGGGGTTAACTATAAAAAAGGAGATTTCAATCTTCTTTTAGGTAAGAATTTATTTTTTTTGGTTTGCAGCACATGGGAGTGAAAGAGTTCGAATGAAGGAAGTGGGAAAATGAAGCTCTAGCTGTGGAAATCATGTTGACTGGGACAAGTCCCGGCTACGCCTCGTGTGAAAAAGGTTATGTTGGGCAAATAGGAGGTCGCCACGTGGTGTTATGGTTTGTTTTGCTTTAAAACTTATTCAACCGCTAGGGAGAATTGAACCCAAGTCACCGTCTACCCTCCTTCCTTCCTTAACCATCATACCAAAGACTTATTCATTGATAACACTACCTCAAGTAATATAAAATTCGACCATTTAACCAATTTTTCATATTTACAAATAAGCCGCAAAGCTTGTAACTTCTTCGTATGACCCCGGACTCATGCACCGTTTGAATCGAGGTGTCCGTCATTTCAATGCTAACAATATTTCAATAATATCAGTGTCATAAGGTCTAACTTTGGGATTGATTCGAAGCTTTAACTTTTGACTTTCTTTTGGGTCCAAACTTTGACCATTAATAATTTGTTCATTTGAAAATGTATTAACACGATGTTTGAACTGAAACATTCCTTATTTCAAGGACGATAACTTCCATAAACAGTCTAAGTTCTAAATTAGTTTTCTAAAATTACCATTTTTCCTTTGAAAGTGCGTTTGTAAATTTTTTTACTCCGAATGCTTCCAAACTTCACCATTAGCTTTCAAACCCCTGTTAATACTCTAATAAACCTTGAATAGGTGATTAACCATGAATATTTATGGTTATACAGTAAATGAGCATAAAACGTGGTCTTAACGAGCATTGAACTGTAATTTTGCACAAAAAATGGGCAATAGAACACAATATTTAAAACTATTCAATCAACACAAAGATTAAAAGTGTTTCATCCAATTGGCCTACATCCACTTTAATTAAACTTGTTTTTCACTACTCATGGCGTGTTATACAAGTTACACTTTTGTGTACTTTCTCTCTTTAACTCTATCTTAACAGAATTTTGGTGTGTTTTACCATAGAATGGCCTGACGATAAAGTATCAAGGTACACAATATTTATAAGAGGCTTGGGGTGTAAGGTGAAACCAAGTCACGTGGTGTGTAATGAATGATATCTTTCTATTAGATGCTTTCATGTGTCCTTTTAGAAGTTGTAATGAATGTATGAACATTCCGACACGTGAATGTAAACTCATTCTCGCCTTCATGAAGGCTTAAAATGTCCAAAGTAGCTTTTATAATGATCTCCATGTAATTTTAGCATTCAATTGCACTCTAGTTGACCCTATTAGGCCAAGGGTGCGAGATTGAGGATATGAGGCCGAGGGAATAAGGCAATGGGTCAATAACATTCAAAATTAAAAGATGAGATCCTTTGTAGTATCATAATGAATGGCCCGCAAAATTCATAACGATTGTCTTATAATAAAAATGAATTAAAAGAAAATTAAACTAAAGAAATAAAATAAATCTCCATCTTCCACTCCATTAAACTCCAAAACTATGTATCTAGCCAACAACCTAATCTAAAATGTTAGTCAACAGTGACGAGTCAGGTCCCATTAAAAAAATACCAATTGTTCTTCCCAAAATAGGATATGTGAATATTGTTAAGAGAATTATAAGATATTCAATTTACAATAGAGGATTTTAATTAACAAGGCAATGATAATGACGCTTCGAGTAATGTAAAACTATAACAACTACCCACAAATAAAAACCCATCTCATACCTAAGTTTAATTATGTTTATTTAAACACTTATTAAACATTATTCCATTATTTTACTCAATTTCATTCATCTTTATCAATATTAATCATTCTCAATATTAATCATATTATCGATTAAACAAAATTATAGCTAGTTTGCATTTGTATTGTCCCTACACATATTAATGGCGTGCCTAGCATCTTAACACATTAATTCCATATCCCTAATTATATCCTGTCGACTCAATTTTTATTAACACACACATACCGCGATGTTCCCCCACACGACATGTCACTGTCACTAGCTAGTGTAGGTTCATTAATTATCATAATGTCCAACCCACATTAGACACTGAACGTACTCGTGATGCCAACAAAAATTGTTAAAGTAAGCAAGACAGTGTAGGTCTTGCAGTCATTATAATGATCGACCTACCCATACCCGCACATATTGGGGTTCACATCAATTCGTTTATAATGCATTTTTAATTATCTTAGGTATAAATTATCTTTTTTTATCATGTTTTAATTATACAACTAGCCCTGACTTATAATTCAGGCATTACAACTACAATTCATCCCTAGTCACATACATAGAGATCACCAATTCATAAGTATCACCTAATACTTCACCTAGGAATAATACCTAAATATAATCATCACCTAGTCTCATGCCTATGATAAAATGACGTAACGAAGTACTACCTAGTCCCAAACCTAGGAAATATCCAATCATACATGTGAAGATCCTTAGTCCCATTCATAGAAAACATCAACAATAATTAATATGCATACTCGCTAGTCCTATACTTAGAAAGTAACATACTACTACAAGGGTGAAATTTATGATGAGTCACATAAATATCAATGTCTCAAAGGTGTCAATTTATTAACACATCAAATTTCTATTTGTAATATTTTTTATCCAATATTGCAATTCTTTCTTTCACATTTATATAAATTGCATGCAAAAAAAATAATTATATCACATATTAAACGAGTTCTATAAAATATCCCAATACCTTTTCAAAATTCAATATTTCAATATGAGTAATAATAAATCAAATTAAATCATAAATCGGTACGAACATGCGTATGAACAATTTTCAGCAATTAATTAATATATTATACATCACATTAATTGTTGCATGATTTTATAAATTAACAAATATTAACGAATTACATATTTTAATTAACATGCGATTCGTCCCAACAATAAAAAATAACATGGTACAACCATCTAAGCATACTGTATTTTAAGTCTTAAAAGTAATTTTAGAAGTTTATAAATATATATTTATAATTAGGTTATCAGTTTCCCTAATTAAGTTTCTATCCGTATTAAGAAAACACACATAATTAACGTTTAGATAATATTTAGCAAAAATAATACTTAAGGAGGACAATAGTGATATGCTTGCCTAAAAAAATTATTCTAAAAATTCTGAGTGAACGGTTGCATTCGTCTCACGGAAATAAGCTACTTTGACATCAGGGCCTTTTCCAATATATGTGTTTGTATCCTCCTAAAATTAAATTGATGTTTTGTTTTAAGGGAGGTTTAGGGTTTAAAATAAGGGGCTTTAGCTTCTGTTTGTTTACTAAAAAGGGTTGAAACAAAAAGTATGCATGTGAAAGTAAAGAACCAATTGCTAAACCCTTTTAAAAGTGATAAAAGAGTCCCACTCAAAAAGGAAACAAAGAACGCATGCACCTATACTAACATACACACGCTGATGTAAGGACTAACCCCCATCCTTCCAAATTCCTATAGCGACCCGATCTCTCATTCTTCCTTAATTTATTCACTCAATGATTCCAAATTTAAAAGGTAACAAACAAGAAAATCCAAATATAATTAACTCCAAAGGTAACAAACAAGAAAATCTCGTTATTCCTTAATTTATTCATTAACTACCTTTAGAATGTAAAGGGTGCAATTGCTTGACTTATAAAGACACTCCACCCATCCACCTACTCTATGTATCTCTCTTCTATAAAGAGCATACACTCCTACCTAAGGGAGAACAGAAGATTAATATGCTCACGGAGATAACTTTGAAAGTTGATCCCCACTATTGTTGATGACTGAATGATAAACTCATGCACAATACTTGTGGACATGGGCAACCTATTGGCCTAACCACGTTAATGCCCCGTCTCAATCTCAATCTCAATTTCCCATATCTCTATTTAATCTATCCCATTGACCTCTTTATCAGTCATAGGTTATCACGTGTATTTATCATGCTTAAACTCATAAATTCACATACAATTTTAGGCAATAACAGATTGGCATTGTCCGTGGGAACTCTTCAAGCCATTTGTTGTTTCCTACCATCTCCTATCCATTAATCCTTAAACCATAACTATTCAGATATCATTTTAGTCCTTGGCAATGGGATAAGATCTGGAGAGTAGTCGTGCAAATGAAACCATTGCACCTTCAATCCCTATTGGAATGGGGGATACACGAGGTATTATAATGAGCTTGGCCAGAGTCCAAGGGGTAATGCAAGAAAGATGAAAGAAACTGACGCAGACACTCCAAGATGGAAATGGCAGGCTTGGAGGAGAATCTATCAACCTGGCAGGAGGCAAACGTCTAGGTAGAAGAGTGGAAACGATACCTCCAGTTCCTTTTCGAGGAGGACAAGACACCTACTGCACCTAGACGTTAGATAACCCAAAGAGCCTAAGTGGGACTCACAGGAAGAAGGATACATGTCCAGATATTCTGAATCCTAATATAATAGGGCGTATCACCCGAGAGCTACCTCGTCCCTAAGAACAACTAGTTTTGATCTTAGTGCCCTAATCCGCTGAGTAGGCTCTACGCACCCGCCCTGAATTCGCAAATTCAAGAGTTCGTAACTAATTTCAGAGTAATGCGCGAACTGTAAAAGTCAAATTCGTGAATCAAGAAATTCAACCAACTAACTCAAAAGAACAGTCACCAAAAAAAACTTCAAAACTTTATTCCTTCGAGAACTCTCCTTTACAGAGCCTAATTGAGTTAAAAGCTATAAAAGCATCTGACATTGCTCATTAAAGCCTGCAACATAACAAAAGAATGGAACAATTAATTTATAGCAAGAAATTAGGAGAGAACTTGTACCCTTATTCGATGTAAGACTCCACTTTTCCGTGAGACGAGATTCTATTACACTACTTTCTTATATTTGTCTTGCAACTTACATTTATCTTCCAATAATATATATATATATATACATGAAGAATAAAATTATAATATTAATTAAACAAGGATATTTACATAAAAAAAATACTTGTCTAATACTTCTCTTATGTTAGAGAAGTATTTTTTTACGTAAAGTATTTTTTTACTTCTCTAATACTTTACGTAAAAAAAATACTTCTCTAACATGAGAGAATTATTAAAGAAGTATTTTTTTATGTAAACATCCATGTTTAATTAATATTATAATTTTATTCTTCATGTATATATATATATATAAATGCACTAGTGGCGCTCTAAAATTCCAGTAATTTAAAAATCGACGCATTGGCGCACTTGCATTCGCACCCGCTCCCGCACCCGCATTAGGTCACTAAGGTTTTGATGATGAGCAAACCTTTTTGGGAAAAAAGGCATAAAGTAATAGAAAGTTGAGCATAGGTTCTAAATTTGATCGTCTAGGCCGACGGATAGTGAGGAGGCAATATCGTAAGGATCCTATCGATTTTAGATAGCACATAGTAGACTCAAAAAGTTCGGTTGCCAGGGGAACTGTGTTCATCTAGGCCCGGGGATATTTCACGTGGGTTAGTAGGTGCCGTATAGACTTTTAGGAAAGACAATTATGTAGGAAATTCATCATCGACTAGGTAAATCCGTGGCAGTCGGAGCCGAGCAAGATGACCAGCCTTGGAAGGAGACAATTCAGGGTTTGGAAGATCATTTTGGGGAAATCGCTAAATCAAAGTATCGTTTTCATGAAGGTTTTGTGAAGAGGTCTCCATTCATCCCATCAATTATGGGTTATCCCACACCCACAAAGTTCAAACCACCGTTGGTGACACTAATGTATGTTGACAAGACTGACTCGGGGTTTCACATAGAATTGTACGAGGTTGCCGTCGATATTTATTCAATCCCAAATGAGATTCGTTATCGAGAATTCTTTAGTACAATCAAGGGATCCACCCAGATCCGGCACAATAGACTACCACGAAGGAAAATTTAAGCTTTTAAGAGTTGGTCAATCTCATCACCAGTAACTTCTACTATAGAACAAAGCACAGTAAGAAGGTGGATCATTCGTCGAATGTTAAGTAGAAGGCCGACGAGATGACTTAAGAGTGTATCACCCATTTTAACAATGAGAAGCTAGATATAATCGATTATGATAAGAAAATAACCATCACAACCCTAATGAGTGGTCTGCTATTAAAAAGGTTATATTGGGAACTGGCTAAGGAGCCACCTAGGATGATAACTGATTTATTAGCCAAAGTTGGGAAGATTATGAATGACGAAAAAGCTATCACTGACAAAGAGGATAGTTACTCTAAAGACAACACCAACAAAAGCTCGAAGAAGAAATAACATAAAGATAAAAAGACTAATAAACCAAAAAAATATGATGAGTATACTCCTCTGACCATTGGGATCAACAATATACTTGAGGAAATCTATAGGAGCAAAGACATTAAGTGGCCCGACAAACTGAAAGACCCAGTAAACATAAGGGACAAAAGCATATATTGTGAGTTTTGTATAGATTATGGCCATAATATTGATAATTGCATAGACCTAAGGATTGAGATCGAGAACTTGATCATGCAGGGAAAATTGTTAAAATTTATGGACAAAGGTGGTTAAGCAGACCAAAAGGAAGAGAAAGAGATCAGAAGACGGTCGGAATCTCTAGGCAGAAGACCTTTTTTTAAAATAAATTGAGGGAAACCCCTTATTTTATATAAATACTTTAGTAGAAAAGCCTTATCAAGGTGGCGTTAACAATGCTTGAGACTGAAGAGAAATACAAACATAAGATAAATTCCTAAAAAGAAAAGAAAATTATTTAACTGATCTAATGTAAGGTAAACATTGCTTGTCCAGAATGAAGAATCCTCTAGTTGGTTTAGGAAGGTTTTTTACTTGCTCAAAGTAAATGAGAGATTGAGATTGAATCCCATGGTTAGCTAGGCTATCAGCAACATAATTGGCCTCTCTAAAGCAGTGGCAATATGAAATGGAGATATTAAAACATTTAATCTCATAAATAATATCAATTCGGGACCAAGGAGGATTTGGGATGAGTCCCAAAAGAATATATATCATCAATTTCGAGTAAGATTCCACAATAACGTGAGTGATACTAAGAGCAATACACGATTGATTCCCTCCAAATATCCATACATTCTCCTGTGTCATTATATATAACTCCTTCAGATGATAAAAATGCTTGCCTTAAATTGCCTGTATGATCTTTAATAATAAATACCCCCTGAGCTAGCAATCCCTATATTCTTGTTTGAAGCTCTACTAGTATTAAGATTATCTATACAAATCAAAGGCCTCAGCCATTTTACTATTAAGAAAGATTTATGAATAGGGCAGACTTTGATATTGAACATATTGATTATATCTCCATGATTAAGAACTTCATAATAAAAGGAGAATTTTGAAGAGCATACTTTAATCACGTTGATAACATTATAAATGATCTTCTTCAAGTCCATAGGCACACCTTTAAAAAAAGTAAGGTTTTTACTTACCCAAATTTCCCATAGTATAATACCAGGAATAATAGAGAGCAAGAACTAGTAGAAGTCCAGTTTATGTTTCTTGAGCCACAATGATATGATCATTGATTCATAGAGATGAGGGAGTTTTTGAGACCAAGCATATTAGTAAAGTGATTCCAAACAGTGGTAGCTATATGGCCCTCAATGAATAAATAATGAAGAGATTCCAAAATTTTATAGCAACACTGACATTTAGATGCTAAGTGGATACCTCTTAATTGCACAACTTCTTTTAAAGGCACTATTTTATGATAGCATTTCCATAGAGAGATTGAAATTTTGAGAGGGTATTTAGGGTTCCATATTTCTTTGCAGATAATGTAAATAGGGTTTGAGGATCTGATGGTATTGCAAGTTGATTTGGAAGACAAAGTACCTTAGGGAGTAAGAGTAGATAACTTTTGTTGTCAATTACAGTGATCAGGTTGTCTGTGTCTTCTCTGATTAGATGAATCCTCTTTTTAGTGCTTTTTCCTTCCTTTATAGATAGATTTTTGTATTTGGATAGGATAGGAAGAATTCTGACCATAGACTTTTATATAATGTGATATTCCACCAAAGTTTCATGCTAAGATACTTGCAAACATATTCAAATAATTTAAATCCCAATCCACCTTCTTGAGTAGGGTAAAATAGCTTCTCCCATTTTAACTAATGAAGTGTAGGACCAAAGTCTTTAGAGGATCCCTATAGGAAATTTCTAAATAATTTATTAATGATGGTTATTGTCTCCGGGGGGGGGGGGGGGGGGGATTAATAGTTGCCATAGTGTGAATAGTAACTGAAGTCAACACAGAAATAATAAGAGTCCTTAAGAAATTTAGTTTTCCCCCCATCAAGATTAGATCTAATTTTTTGAATCAGCTCATCATAATATGAATGTTTGTTTCTCCCCAAAAAAGAGGATGGCCCAGGTACTTTAGAGGGAGAATCTTCTTCTTAAAATTGGTCTTAGCTTCAATGAACTTTGATCTTCTTTTACTCATAAAGGTATGGATAGTGAAGTTGCTCTTAGCATAATTAATCACCTACCTAGCGGCCTTTTTAAGCCTCTTTAAGAATCCTAAGAGATTTTTAAGGCTGCTAGCACTACTATTGAAAAATATAATTGAGCCATCAACAAAACTAAGGTTGCTAATAGAAGAACAACCCCAGGGTGAGAAAAATATTTAATATTTCCATTCAGAAGAAGATAATGAATACCCTTATTTAGAGTTTCTGCTACTAAGACAAATAAGACTGGAGAAAGGGGATCCCCTTCTTTGAGCCCTATAAAAGATTTGAAGAAACAAGAAACTTGACCATTAATAATTATGAAAAACCAATTATTGGAGATACATCTCTAAATTCTATCTATCTATACCTATGAGAAACCAAATTTTCTAAGAGTTTTTAGAAGAAACATCCAAGAGACTTTGTCATAAGCTTTTGGAAGATCTAATTTAATGACCACATTCCCTCCTTGAGACTTATTCCAAACCAACTCATCATTTATTAGGCAAGCAAGATATTTTATGAATTTTTTCTTCCCTTAATGAATCCTGCTTGAGATTTATCTATAATGAGAGATAGAACTTGAGATAATCTGGTAGCTAATATTTTAGTCACTATTTTGAAACAGAAATCGCAAAGGCTTATAGGTCTGAAGTTTGAGCAGGTATTTGGAATTTTGGATTTTAGGATAAGGATTATGTTAGTGCTAGTCCAAATTTTTGGAAATTCACCACCTGAGAAAAAAATGAAATATGGCTTTTAAAGCATCATCGTTGATAATATCCCAATAAGTTTGGAGTAAATGACCTTTAAATCCATCAGTAATAGTATTAGCATTTTGTTCCAACACTGCTTTCAAAACTTCATTTTCATTAGGCTAAGCATCAAGAAATAAGGATTGATCAGTAGAAATTTTAGGCTCTATATTATTCCGAATAACATCTTCCCCTTCAATATGATTTGCTTCTATGCTGAATTGAAAGAAATAATTGAATTCATCCTTGATTAAATTTAAATCATCTAGCCAAATACCATCTATGTTCTTCACTCTATGGATCATAAGAGAAGAGTTTTTAGCTTCAACTGAGGCATGAAAGATTTTTGTATTAGTGTCCCCCTCTAAGTGCCATTTTCCTCTCAATTCTTGCTTCCAATATGATTCTTTATTTCTCAAAGATCCCATTAGCTTGATTTTAGCTAAAGATAGGTTCAGTCTATTCAAATCAGAAGGATCTTCTTCTTATAACTTTTTAATACCACCAACTTCTATTTCAAGGGACTCCACTTGATTAAAGATGTTTTAAAATGTTGTTTTATTCCAAGCAAGCATGTCTTTATTAAGTCTCTACAACTTGGTAGAGAATCACCTTGAGGGTTTCCCTCCATATGTTGATTCCATGATTCTTCTATAACTTGCTTACCATGGTGATGAGATGACCACATGTTCAAAAATTTGAAACGCTTTGCGATGTTATCAAGGCGAGTTTTTATGGAAAATTGAAGAGGAGAATGGTCTAAATAAGATTTATTTAAATGTTTGAGGGAGAAATTAGGAAAAGTAGAGTTCCATCCAGTAAAGACAAGCCCTCGATCTATGGACCAAATTTTCCCTTAATCCTTGAAATTTTGCCAAATGTATTTTATACCAGAAACCCCCACTTCCATTAGACCTACGTAAAAGATGAAATCATTGAATTCTTCTATTGCTGAGTGATCAAGTGCATTACCTCCCATCTTCTCAGAGCAATTGGATACTACATTGAAATTCCTAAGAGCAGTCATGGAAAACCTTGAGCGATGGTCCTAGGCTTTAATAAGGAGTCTCATAAAACTTTTTTATCCCCTCTAGAACACTTAGCATAGATAATTGAAACATAAACTTTTAAAGAAAAATTGTTATGATGGATTTTGAGAAGCAGTGCTTGATCATCAGACTGCACTAGCTCACAATTTACTTCATATCTCCACATGAACCAAACTTTATTATTAGAGTTTTTATGGCAACCCTCAAAGTTGACAATTCTACAAAAGTCTTTAATACTCATTTTATTTACTTTTGGTTCAAGGATAGTAAGAAAAGGAATATTAAATATATGCATAATCTTTTGATCATTTTCTTAGAGGTCTTATTAGATTACCCTCTAATATTCCAAATAATGAAATTTATCATTGAGAATTTTTAGGTAAACAAGTAAATGCTACCTTTTTAGAGGCTCTAGTTATTCTTCTAAGCATAGGGTCTCCTGGTTTATTATTTGGCTTCTCTTGGATCTTCTTATTACTACCAATATCTTCTGTTATCTGAACTTCCACATTCTGTTTTTTTAAAAGGTTACTAGCTTTTTGGAAACTGGTTTAGAAAAGAGGATAAGCTCTTCAATCATTGGAGGATGCTCTTCTTTTTTTTTCTTCTTCTTTATCAGACCAAGCTAAAGGCTCATGAAGATTAGTCTTGGGTAAGGATGGGAGATCAGGACCTCTAAATGAGAGGCTAAGATTTTTAATAACTTGGATATCTTGATCATCCACTTCATCATCTTAAATTTTGTAAATGAAGTCTTAGATTTTGGAGAAAATATGGGCTTGATTGTGATTTATAGAATGGAGTATTGGTTGAGGTTTATCTTGTGTAACCAATGTATTGGAGGTATTAGGGAGAGGTATGATTGAAGTTAAAGGGGAAGTAGGTAGAAAAGCAAAGTTTGGAGGGGTATTTTTGGCTTCTTGATTGTCAGTGATTGAATTTTTAGAGATGATTGCCTGGTTTATTGGTATGGATATTTGAGTGGAACATTTGTCCTTTTCTTGATATGTTTTCGATGGTTCTTAGGTGGCTTTGAGGAGGTCTTGAAGAGTTTTGGTGCCTGGTTTTTGGATAACTCTTTATGCAAATTCGTGTTTGGTTTGGGGTATTTTCTCCAATCTTCTAGGGACATTAGTTGAAAGGTTTGATTTATTGAAAACTCATTTGGATGCCTCATATCCTAGCTTTAAGCACTTGATGCAATAAGGAGGAATATTTTCATATATAATCTGTTGCCAAAAACCATCATCACCACATCATATCCAATATCTTTCAGGTCTAGATTCTAGGAAGTTTAGCTCTACCCAAATCCTTATAATGCTTAGTCGATTCCCAATGGTAGTATAGGCATTTAGTTTCACAGGTCTCCCCACTACCTATATAATAGAATAAAGAGAAGCGTTGGAGAAAAAATGAATTGGTAAAGCAGGTAGATATATCCAAATAGGAGCAATTGGACTCTCTATATTAGGTTTAAAGTCTGGACTCTATTTGAAGCATTGCATTGGTTATTATCCAAAATACCATAGATTTATCCATATGCGTGTAAAGTTTTCTTATGTGTAGAGTTTTATCAGTATGTGTTTCTGATCAATAAGACCAATATAAAAAGCTCCTTTCAGGCTCATCGTGTTGAAAGTTTTTCTAATGTCTTCAAGAAGCGATCTTTTATGGGAAAACTTGCCTAAAATGGAGAACTTCTAGGGTTCAGCTAACTTTTGAATGCCCACATGGAAAAACCTTATGGATGGTTCACCTTTGTGGATGAAATAGGAATCAAAGGTATGTCATTAGATGCAACTTTGCCTTTTAAGACACTGGTAAATTATTTACTGATCTGATTAGGGGGATTTGGAGTTTTGAGTTATAAGATTGGATTGGACGTAGAGATTGCCATGCAACCCTAATTAGGGTTAAGGACGAATTTATTATTAAGTCATATTTTTGGTGGTGTTTTAAGAAAAATCTTAACAAGTGGTTTTCATTGTTAAGTCACATATTTGGGTGGAGTTTGCAAAAATATTAACAAGTGGTTTTCATTGTTAAATCACATATTTGGGGGGAGTTTTTAAAAATCTTAACAAGTGGTTTTCATTGTTAAGTCACATATTTGGGTGGAGTTTGCAAAAATCTTAACAAGTGTGTTTTCATTGATAAAGTCACCTCGTAAGTGTGAATTTGCAAAAAAGTCTTAACAAGTGGTCTTCATTGTTAAAGAGTTGTATTTTCCTTCTTACTCTTCATTTCCATTCATAGTATTTCATTCGCATGAAAATAATGATGACGAGATTCTTCGAAAATAACCCATGAGATCAAAGCCTAAAATTTGAGATATGAGATAGAAGTATATCATCAAGCTTAAATGAGATATGCGATTATTACCCACGATTCACAAGTTGATCAAACATATCAAAACCTACTAAAGGAATGGGGGAAACCCCCTAAATACTCCTCCAAAATGAAAAACAAATGCGACAATAACAACCCTCAAAATTATATGCACATATACATATGGTATAGATCGAACGTGAATCACACGATAGCTTAGACAAAGTTAAAACATAGTGAAAGATATTTCGTACACACAGTTGATATGTCTCAACCAAAGCATCACCACACCAACTATGCGTACGAGGGGGAAAATGTAGAGTGGGGTTAAAGAAATTAACCCCGCACAATTGATAAAATGAGGCTAAGTGATTTATAAAAGCCCTACTGATATCCGGGCACTAAATTGACTGCAATATTATTACGCGCGATTTAATATACCGCGTATACCGCGAGTTTGACAAATTGAACTAGAAACAACTCTAGTAATGATTTAAATTAATTATTTGAGATACCACCACATATATTGTGACAAGTGGCACCATAAATATTGGACATTTATCTCCACATAAAACATGACATGTGTCAAGCCCACTTGGGCACTTTTTCTATAAAAAGAGGGTTTCCCCTCATTTAGTAGGATGATGGTCTTGGGGATAAGGTAAGGAGAAGAAGTCTAACTCTTCTCCCCTACGAACATCTTGAGCTCCGTCAAGGGTTTGGAGAATAATGGGGATATGCTGTCGAATTTTCCTCAAATTGGAACAATGTGCATGAGCTGTTAAGTATATTATAGAAATATGTGGTCTTGAATGGGATATGACCACTCACCCTTTAGAGGAGATGGAGGAAATATAAATTATATTATTTTTATAATATAACACCGAAAGATGAAATGTCAATCTTATAGTTGGAACTAAATGTTCACACTTTTATTTTATACTAATCTATGAATATACGCTTCTTATCCATAATAGGTGAGTGTTTGTAGTAATTGTGATGGGATACAAAGAGTGGATGGGTGAGACAAATAAATTAGGGGATGTGTTTCACATATGTGCTAATGAATTTATGAAATACGTAAAGAGATGTCATAATGATGAAGAGTTCTCGTGTTCGTGTGCTAAGTGTAAGAATGGTAAGGTGTTTGAGTGGAAAACAGTTGAATTACATTTGTTAAGATGGGGTGTGCAAAATAGTTATCAATTTTGGATTTTTCACGGGGAATCAAAATTTCTATTTATCCCCGAGCAACCTTCACAACAACCTTCAACAAGTAGGATATATGTACAAGGGAAGGAGGACAATGTAGATCATAATATGCTATAGGATTTATTTGATGCCTCATATGGAGTTCGTGAAGTGGAAGAAAATGAGGTCACTAACGATGTACACGTAGAATATGTTAATTTGGATTTTAATCAATTTAAGCCTTAATTCAAAGTCCATGACATGACCCGATATTGAAACAATATTTTTAGATTTCTAATGTCATTAACTCTTACAATATTCTAATTCATTTGGATTTGATCATTTTCCCATATACATGTTTGTTCTACTAACAACAATTTTTGTAGAAAATGTCTTCATCAGGGCATCGCGGTAGCAGAGGCAACGAAGGCTCCTCTACCACTAGGCCCCAAAATGGGACAAATTGGGGTTCGTCGTTGAGAACAAAACGACATTACATGATAGATTTCTGGAGTTATTGAATGCGATTATCGACCCGAGGTACACTGATTGGAGGAAGGTGCCAAATGAGCTCAAGATCGCCATCTGGGGGCACTACAAGTAGTGTATTTATATTTATATTTGTATTTATATTTTATAATTTAAATACAACTAACACTTACTTTCTTTTTGGTTTGTATTTGTCTAACAGGATCAATTCGTCCTGCCCCATATGTCCGTGACGCCATGTTGGAACAGTTAAGAGATCAGTATAAGACGTGGAAGAAAAACACGCGGTCACGGTACTTTGGGCAAATCCGAGAGTTCATTATGAGAGTGCGTGACACCATCCCATCGAAAGAGAGGATCTCATTGGCACAGTGGTAGCAGTTTGTCAACAATGAGATCGAGGAGTGGAAATTAACATCTCATCAATCGTGGAGGGCAAACCAGGTGAAAAAGCTGGACGTGCACTACTCCAGGCGAACGTTTTACGCCGAGGTGGAGAACAGGATGGTAAGTTTTTATTTTTATTTTTCTTTAATTTTAGTTTTATGTTATTCTAATTTAGCATTACTTTACGTTACATACTAATTATGCACTATTTTATTTCAGGAGGCAGGGAGTGTCCATGGGGGTAGGCCACATAGACTTGATGCCTATGTGGCAATCCGAATGAAAAAGGGCAAGGATAAAGAGGTGTCCTTAAGCATAGCAGCCACGATTATAAGTTATAATTGTTTAATTTTTTTAATTATGTTATCATTTTTTTATTAACTTAATTAACTAATCGTGTACTTTTTATCGTTTCAAGCAAAGCTTGAGGAAGTGCATGAAAAGAAATTTAATGCCGACAAAGCATCTTTTGCTACAAACGCACCCAACCAAGTGCTCGGGGAAGATCACAAGGGGAGGACTAGGAGGTGAGCTCTCTGGTGGGGAAGTCGAAGATCATCGGTATAGAGATGAGAAACACCGGGTTGGATCGTAAGGTGGACATTCATGATGATAAGCTAGAAAGGTTGGAGGCGTTGGTCCTAGATAAGGGGAAGATAAGGGGGAAGGAGGTAGATGAGGACACCACTGCTTCACCGCCGATACGCACAGACTCGTCGCTCTTATATGATCCATTTCCCATCTTCACCGCCGTCTAACGACCTATATCAACAATCAGTTGGTTGAGCGTGTTTTTAATAGACATATATGGTGGCACGTCGATAAATAGGGGGTTGAGGAACCCGGACACCCACATGGGTATGTTGGTTCATGGATGTGCCATGCAAGACTTTGAGACAAAGGTTCGTGTCACGCATAATGTGACCGAAAGGGAGAATGCATCTTTGTGGTTGCAAGAATAAGGCGGCGTTTGGAGAATTGATGGGTGTCGCAATTCATATGTTGTGTGGCCTTCCTTCCTCCTCCGACCTATTGTAGACCATACTCCAGGACATTATTTTTATTTATTTTATTCGGATATTGGATATTATTTGTATATTTTTTATTTGGCTATGGATATTTGTATTGGTTATTGAAAATTGAATGTTGCTTGATATATATGCTGTTTGGACTAGTTAAAATTTTCTATAACAGGTAGAATTATCCTGTTGGGCAATGGAAGTGGCCATATTTCCCAACAGTTTTTTTAAATTTGTCCAGATTTGTCACGGACTTTGATTGTGATAAGTTTTCCTTTGTCACGGATAAAGTCCATGACAAATGTCTTTGTCACCCCAAAACTTGTCACGGTCTTAAACCTTGACAAGTTTGAATTATCACAGTTTTAGTCCTTGACAAGTGGGTTGTTTTGGTGTAGTGTAAAAGATTTTAAGTCGTTATTACTATTGGTATCCATCGAGAAGAAAAAATAAACCAAGAGAGAAAGATAAGAACCACCCTAAAAATCACTAAACAAGGATATAACCCGAAAACTTAGTGTAACCCACTCTGATACCACTTGTAAGGATTGGAAAATATGATGAATGCTTTGATACCAAAATAAGAATGCAGAAATAAATGTGGTCAGCAAGGATGGTCACAAACAAAAATTCTATTTGTGTATTTTTCAATTTAAAAGTCCAAGCATACAAAGCCAATTTTAAACCAATTTTAATCTTTGATTAAATTAGTTATGATGGAAAATATGGGTTCAAAACAAATTGAATATGCTACGCATTCAAGAACACAACGATTGAGGAAAAATCCCTTTCTAGCAAAATAATTTCAGTAGTTTAGATAAATTACAAGACACTCGTTTTACAATACTACTTGATTCCCGCCACAAGTATAATGCAATGGTTTTCGCAAATTCATTAAACATTACTACTTGTCTCCAAGCAGTCCACAAGTGACATATTTGCTTTCGGTATCCACCGATCAACCTCATCCTTCTTCTTCAACCGTGATCCCATTGAGTTCACAAGTCATCCATCGAGTACCTCTCCACAAGGTGTATGCAAGAATACTAAACTTTCTAGGTTAAACTCATTCACACAATTATATTTTGGGATGTGATTTCTGAATCAAAAAGGTTTTCTAAACTCAAAAGAGTGAAAACTTTTGCAAAGGATATGCAAAAATTGTTCTGACAAAAGTCTTAATGAAAATAAATATGAAGCGGGTATTTATATGGCAGACATAAATTTTGAGGCGAAGACTTGTTCAAACAAAAATGAGGCTCATTTGAACGAGAATAGCATCTTGTTATAACGAAATAGAATCTCATTCGAACGACAAAGCTATCTTGTTTGAACCAACTTCAAACGATGTCAAACAGTATGCCCTCATTAGATGCTCATTAAATGTATGATCGAATGACACTTCGAACAAGTTAGACATCTCGTTCGAACAAGGCAAACAAACTTTAAATAATAATAATAAAACCTCGATTTTAAAATATATAAAAATCCCTTTACATTTTAATAAAAAATAAAACATCCTAAAATAAATTTAATGAATAAATTGCTTTATAGCTTTAGGGGATGTAGGGAAGTCTTGAATGTTGATGTCAGTTTGTCGTGACGGTTTGTAATGGGATACGACAAGCTAGCCTAAACTAATACAAGGTCTTTGCTATGAGCAATATCAAAAAATTTGCTCTTACGCACTCAACAACTGAGTCCTACAGGCCAATTAGAATTGTCATAGTATACCATTTTTTAATCCCTGAATCGTAAGGTATGTTACTTAGAGTTTCATTGATAAGGGTACAAATTGCAGGGAGTTTAGTGACTTTTACTGAAGTCGTATTTTAGGGATAACTAAAAAATCGAAAGAATCAATATACGAAATAACTATGAACTACACAAAAGAGTTCGCAATTGAAATATGAATTCAAAATATCATAGAGTGATACAATAATCAGTAGTTTGAAAGGCATAAGCCCAAGTTGTCTAATATTGAAATTAAAATCACCTACATTGAAATTTATGAATTCTGAAATTTGTGTGCCTAATTCACAAGGTTGACTGGATAGTTTGAAATCATGGAGAGTGTAAGTAGGTCATATAGGCCTAAAACAATGCTTATGTGATGCAATAGGATATTAAATTGAAATAAGTTTCATGCAAAATTAACTAGGAGGGTATAATATATAAATTTAAAAAGTTTTAAAATTAACGGTTTTCTTCATTTCTATTTAGATTTGAATTTAGTGCTAGAAAACAAAATGGCTTTATTTGAGCTAAAGAAATTGTGGAAAAAGTTTGGGGGTATATTGAAATAATTGAAAAAATAGCCAGGGGATTATGTGTAAAAGTAAAACTTAATTTTTAAAATTAAAACTAGTTTTCTCGAGAAAATTCTTTCTTGAGATCCAAACAGGGTGATGTAATATACCATTTTTTTCAGAATTAAAAAATAAATTTTTTGGAAAAAATTAGATTTTCTGATTGGAGACGCGCCCTCACGCCTTTAGTCAAATAATTTATGCGCCTGGTTTGACTCCCACTCGTGCGCGTGTAACCCACTCATCTTCAACCTTCAATAGTTTGACTTTAGGATTTTAGAACTTTGACCTTAAATTTGAAACGTTTTTGAACCTTTTGAATTGATTCTTGAAGAAAAAAATTCATAACTTTTGAAGAGGAATCCAACCATATTGGTTGTAAAGATTTTAATGGGCTAAATTGGGCTATTTAATTTCTGTAAAAATTATGAAATTTTAACTAAACATAAGCAACTAAAAGTTATGATTTTACTTCCTGAATCATAATGGTTTTGTTTTATATTGAAAATGTAGTTGAATATGCCTGGTTTGATGAATTTTGGTCGAGTAAAACTCTTGAATTTAGTTTTTGAAAATTCCAGGCCAGGAAGCTTCAAGCTTTGATTTGACGTATCAAAACATGTTCTTGGTTTAATTAAATCTTAAACCTAGGTTCCTAAGAACCTAAGCTTAACTTTCCTCTCTTTGAAATCGGTTCAAAGTCAAAGAAGGAAAATCCACCATTGCAGCTCGAGCTTTAAGGGAGTTTTCCGAGTTTTTGAGATATTTTAGTGCATACACACGCTAATTAACACATGCAAATGCATAATTGTATTCTACATACATGCATAAATATAACCAAATTGAAGAAACAAACATTCATGCATAAAATAAAAGAAATGCGAAAACTATCAAATTTTTACATTAGAAAAGCTCTCATCCTGGACGGGTTTTTACTAAGGTGAATGAGGGTATTTATAGGGTTCATGGAGAGGGTTTGATTGGTGGTTTTGGAGATGAAGATAGGATTAAAATTGTACAAGTTTCACCAGGGCTTATGTGGATGGTAAATGTGCACTGTAAATGACCACATGGTACAACCCATGCTAGCAGTCCGTTGGTGCCATGCCATCAGGAGGGAAAAGGGTAAATAAGTTTAGATTTTAGTTTGGGTCCTTTGGTAATTTTTGTATAAGTTTTAAGGCTTTTAAGTTAGTTTATAAAAGTTTAGCGGCTTATGTGTAATTATTCAAACCCAATGGATTGATTCATGATATTCCTATTAAATATATGCCATTTGGTCAAATTTTGAGTGAAAGTTGGGGTTCAACTTATATAGGAAAGTGTAAGTTTACCTAATTTTTCCTTTAGGGGAATTGTGGTAAATTAGTAAAAGTCTAGGGTTTATTTGGAATTTTCATCTATTTAAGGGACCAGGGGCTAATTAGGTTGTGTTATACAATATATACCCCCAAATATTCTTTGATAGAGCTAAAAACACACACTTTGATATATATATATATATATATATATATATATATATATATATATATATATATATATAACCAAAGCTTTCATATCCTTTTCCCATGAATTCTTTTGTTCAAGTTTTCACCATGAACATAAGCTTTTAATACCCACTGATTACCTTGGTATTTAAGATGCCTAATTGGGGTGTGTCTAGAGTACTTACTTCTAAATCCTTATAAATGGTCACTTGGAGGTTCACTTATTCACAATCATTCATATTTATTATTGTCTGAGTTTATACAAAAGAGTTTATTATATTCCAACTGAGTCTATTCCTTCATTGTTAAAGAGCACTTTGATAGTTAAACTATTGCCATTAATAGACTGTTAAACTCTCGTATAGGTATAATAATTAATTTGATATTAGAATTAACATTATTGAAAACTATATTTTCATGCATAAAGAGGGTCTTATGTTAGAAGGAGCAATAACAACAACACAACACCTATAATTAGAGCTAAGTTTCACGCATGGATTAAAATCATCACTGGATATAATGAGACAAATATCATTATTTATAGTTGTCAAGTTTTGACATATCACATTAACAAATTTCCAAATATACGAATCAATAGGGTGAGATATGCCATTTGTGCTAGACTACACTCTAACGTGCCAAGTCATTTCATTTTGAATCCATGGTAAGGTGAATAATCTCTTCAACCATATAATCAAATGAAAATGTCTCGCCATCGTTAGAGTTATTTTACTCTCCCCATTTATCCCCATCATATACTTAGGTAGGTTGCGTATTGGGAATTTTCTCTTCTTTTCATATTCCTTCCTTTATAAAATATAATCATTTTTACACGCAGGAATTATGTTATAATCCAGACCAACTTCTTTGATTAACTTCTTCATATATGGATACTTAGATAGTAATCTATTTCCTTTTGGTAAGAAATCTTTAAATATCCCGAAACAATTCATATATTATTTTTACATTATTCAATATGACAAGAAAATATAGTGTCGTATGTTTCTCGAGGCATGATGTGTACAAATGTTCACTCATTTTGACAAGTAGTTTTTATATTTAATCTCCTTAGTAGTTCATTACCATCCTCACCGCCTCCCTATTTAACACTTTCACTTGCTGCATGACCAACTAACCAATTAACATTTCGAATGCATTGTTAACAAGATATTCCATCACAGGATCAACGGGGATAGGATAATTGTATCCAACACATTATGTAGGCTATTCTTTTAACGATTTTCTTTTCCCCATGAAAATTTCGAAATGCACAAGATTGATATATTTCATATCGAAGCAAATGAATTGGATATTTTCAATTTAATACCACGTGTTTGTTGAATAACCAGATTAATTAATTAAGTGTTCTATTTAATTAAAAAGATTATTTTGTTGAAATTTAAATTAACAATAAAGGAATTAATTTAAATTTCACTCATTAAATTTTTGTTAGTTACATACATTTTTAATGCTTATTATTATATAAAATTGGTATGTGGAATTATGAGTCTTGGTGTGATAAATAACAGTGATAACCTATAACAAATAAAGAGATCAACGAACTAGATTAAAGAGAGAGATGATAAATTGATATTGAGACACGAAGTAACGTGGTTCGGCGAGTAGGTTGCCTATGTCCACAAGAGTTGTGCAGGAGTTTATCACTCAATCAACGAGAGTAATGGGTATCAACTCTCAAAGTTCTCTCTCTGAGGGTATTGATCTTATGTTCTTCCTCATGTGGGAGCGTATGCTATTTATAGAAGAGAGAGTAGGTGGGTAGGTGGAGTTACATTATAAGTTGGGAAATTGCACCCTTTACATTTTAAAGGTAGTTAATGAAGATTTAATTACAATCACCTGAAAGGAATACCCCGCGTGTGAGTAATAAGGGTTGTACACATTCCTGCACATGATCCATACGTGTGTATGGTGATTTAAACTAATAACATCAATTTATTATGGTCGGTTGCCTAGCCGACCAGGAGTAATGCTGACCGAGGAGATGATGTTCTTATAAATGTATGTGTGATACTGATTAAATTGAATTCTCAAATTTCCAAGCTAACCTTATTTAATCGTTGTCAATTTTTAATCTAATTTAATTCATCCCTAAAACATGCATCTAGGTGAAGTGGATCATGCGAACACAAACAAAAATGAATTACTGACGCTCAAATTTCAGGAAAAATCCCCGAAGGCCAAAACCTTTATTTCACTAATAATACTCATAATGACTACAAGTGAAATTCGCATTGAATTTACCGCAACAAACTCTCATAAGCCACAACCTAACTCAACAATGAATCAACCTCAGAAGATCCACAAATACACGCAGTCTAGTCAGCCTAGGAAAACTCACGAGTGGTCCCTTTGACACGCAATCACGTCATCCCAGCACCTCCCTCAAGTGGCACATAGATCGGTAATAGGTTATCCTCCATACAAGAGAAATTCCAGCAAAATCCGATCTTGGGTTCTAAAAAAATTCACTAAAAATAATTGGGATTAGTGAATTGAAAACAAAAAAAATTTATCCCTAAATGAAGAAGACAAAGGTAATCTGCTGTTAACAGGTTTTGCATAAAGAAGTTTGTTAGGTTTTATTAACGAAAACGGAGTGGTTTAACACGCTTTATATAAAAAAACTTAAGGCGGCATGTCGCTTGAACGAGGTGGAAAGTCGCTCCAACGAAATGTCATTGTCACTCGAACAACACTTCTCGCGACAATGCTATGTCACTGGAACGACAGTAGCCTGTCGCTCGAACGACCATCAGCGAAAAAAAAAATATTTTTTATTTTAAAAATCCGTCTCAACACTTAGAAAAATATTTTGACGAAAAAATTTGCCTCAACGTTTAGAAAATATTTTAGAAAAATTATCCCAACACTCTATAAGTAAATCGTAAAGTAACCAAAACACAACTTTACCAAAATTAATCTCGCGGAGGCTTATTTGTTGAAGAACGTTGATATTCGGATCCTTCTTGATGCATGATTGAACTTGAATAAGTCTTCGACGGTTGTAGCGGTATACGACATACTCAAATGCAAACTGGACAATATAAATCTCACCCTATGTCTATGCCGGTACAAAATAAAAACATCTGAATTATCAAATAAAAAATTCCTATACAAATCTAATACCATCCCATGAACCCAAAGCTGAAGCGATACTTTCTTAAAAAATCTTCAACATCAAATCTTCAAATCTTTAAGCTTTTCTCATCAGGGGTGTGCAACATAATGATCTTCAATTTTATACCTACACACATGAGACCAAGCAAATACCTTCGTGACACATCGAGTTTGAAATGATATAAGAATAAATCTATAATCAATAATAAAATTTCCCCTATAATGAAAACTCACCCTTAATTCGTTCTCCCCCTTTTTATTTGTCCGAAATAGACAAGGAAAAGAATAAATAAAACATGGAGTGTCATGACAAATATGCATAGCAA
Organism: Sambucus nigra; assembly: GCA_949130495.1. Taxonomy (NCBI): domain Eukaryota; kingdom Viridiplantae; phylum Streptophyta; class Magnoliopsida; order Dipsacales; family Adoxaceae; genus Sambucus; species Sambucus nigra. The sequence goes on from OX422208.1 coordinate 116,041,940, forward strand.
ACATGAATCAAACTATGCTCATGCAAAGGAGTAACTTAAAAGATTTCCACAAACTAGTTTTTATTTTTCAAAATTTCATACAAAAATGCAAAAATCACACACCATGAATTTACACTAAGACACCCAAATCATGGAAACGGAATGAATGGATTTGAACAATTCGATAGACAAATAAATGCAATCAAACATAATAAATGTGCATGATGAATATGTGTACTCCTAACGAATGAATCTCAAAATCATCCTTAGGTGTCGAAAAAATGTGAATTTAGATGACATCGTCTTAATCAAATCGACAAATCAAAGTCAGACATGTTTTTCACACCAATAACATCTAAAATTATGTAACATTTTTTCATGACTTTGTCAGGATGTGCAAACCCATTTTATATTCCATCCAAACTTCCTCATAATAATGCTTTTTCTTTTTCTTTTTAGGTGATGAAACTAAATAAATTGGCCCACTTAGGATATATTTTTCTTTTTATTGCCTTTAAATTTTTTGGGCTCTTTTCAGCCTCTTTAGACCCTGGCTTCTGTTTTTATGCCATACATTTTCTAGGTTTGATTTAAACGGTGGCTTAATCGCAAAGGATAAATGAGTATCTTTCGTAGGCCTTCCCCGTTTTTCAAATATATCACATAAGCTCACAACAAGGGTTCTTCCGTGCACTACTTTCATCGTCAAGTTTTATCATATTTGGTTCGTTTTAAAGACAGAATTAAGATGAAAATGCATCGACAACATGTGATAGATAAGAATAATAGTCAACCAAATTCGTGCAAGTATGTAATAAAGGAACTCATGAGTTAAACATGTAGGTAGTAATAACAAATCACATCTCAATGACTCCAAACATTGTAAGGCACAAAAATGAAATGATTACGCATATCAAAATACTATCAAACATTCGCATGGTTATGGAATGAAATTGTGACTCGGTCATCCTAAATGTGCATTCATATACGGTGTAAAAAGAAATACAAAACTCTTTTTGTCTTTTTCCAAAAAATTATCAAAATAAAATCTTTTTGGCTTTTTCAAAATTTTCTCAAAAAATTGAAAATCTTTTTGTATTTTCTCCAAAAAATATCGAAAACAAAAATCTTTTTCATTTTTTAAAAAAATATCAAAAATGAAAATATAAATACAAAAATGGTACACACTAGCAATAGGCATAAAATATCATCATGAAAATCATCCCATGATAGCAAACAAGTCTAAACCTCATCCGTTAGGTGCGATGGAGTTTTCCAAAGGTGGTGTCATACTATGAAAAACATCCATCAAGTCAAGTGAAGTTTTGACCAAAAACTTAACCTGCTCCCTAATATGTGTAAATTTTCTCATGTAGTTATCTGAAGCATCATGTGTGGGTGCGTGTGTGTGAGCACGTGTAATAGCAAAATGTGGCACATTAACCAACTTAAAACAAAACTCCGTAAGGTTTCCTCTCTTTTTGCAATGGGTGCAAACATAAACAGGCCTAGGCACACCTCTCTCAAAACGTCTCCTACGCACTGTCCTATCAGTTACGGGACGCTTAGGTGGGTTGGTTTAAAATCCAAATGGATCAATCACAAACTCAAGAACCGGATCGAGTACAACATGTGAAGTGGACGCACCGTCATGACCTATTCCTAGTATTTCAACATTACCCAAAGCGGGATCGAGGAATGAAAGAGTCGCCCTACACGAGTGTGTTTCAAATCAAGTCAATTTTCACAAAAAATTATCCGACTTTTAATGTGCACCAAACCAAGTTGTGAAAAACTAATTTTTTATGTTAAACCAATTTTATCTTGATTAATCCTAAACATGAATCTAGTGATTAAAGTAAGTAAAGTAAAGTAAAGTATACTCACAACGCAGGATGTACGAGGAAAAACCCAAGACGGGAAAAATCCTCGGACGACCCAATCCAAATAGTCACTGTGAATGTGAAATTACAACGAACAGACAAAAGGCTCACTCAACGACTCGATCCCCACGGGTCTTGACGCTCTTCTGATTTTTAACCACTCCTCTTACAGTGCCCACGCTGAAAGTCCTTCCACGATACCTGTCCAAAACACACGCATCCACGTATGTCTCGGTGTCCACCGAGTGGCTTTGATACGTCTACGATGTCGAATAAGAAGTCCTTCTATTTTCTTCACCATAAAACTCAGATGTTCAAGTATAGAACAAACCTTCTTGGTGCAACAAGATCACATAAACATATAGTAATGATAACTCGGATATTTGCAAACTCTAAGGATGCGTTTAAGCTTTGAAACCTTAAAAAAGCATGTGCAAACTCATACTGGATTGAAAACTATTTTTCAGATTGCAACACAAGTTAATTCTGACGAAACCATGCTTTAAATAGGATTTGAGGTCGGCGCCTCGAAAAATGTGTCGCTCGAACGAGATTGACTAGTCATTCGCGCGACATAGCCATCTCGCTTGAACTAGCCGAGCTGTCATTTGAATGCTGCGCATGTCAGTTTGACTTTTTCTTTAAAACGTTTCTTCCAAAGGAGATCCAATTAAGTCAACCTATTTTTTGAGCTTATCATAATAAAACGTAGTGTAAAACATTTAAAACACTTTTAAATAATTTTTCTTATAAAATTACATCCTTATCTTTCATAAAAATAATTCTAAATCTCATTAACAATATGCATTAATACCTGTGTGATCTCGGAATGCAATAAACTTGAAGACGAATAAACTTGCACCAATTAAACTTCGGCATGATTAATTATTTGAAGCTTTGCCGCAATGTCTTCAATTTCTTCAATACGTCATAGACCAAGTGGGATCGTGACAAAATAAAATCTCCCTATGACATATTACAAACACATTTTTGTTCACAGAATTAAGTCAAAACAATACAGGGACTCAATTGAAAATTAATGTCCTTAAAAATCTCACCCTTTGGCTATTCCGGGACAAAACTAAACCAGTAAAATGCCTAAGCCGGGCCGTCAAGACGTATGATGCCTAAATCCCATCCCATAAACCCAAAGTCAAAAATGACAGGACACAGACTAGTATACGTAGCACCGACAAGTATGAACTATCTGAATGTGATGTAGACTTGAAATCTCGAATCGCCGAAGCGTACCTACATACATGAAACAAACAAAAAAATACCCAGTGAAGTATGGAGGAACAAATGAAACCAATATATATCCAAATGATACCAATTTTACAATAGATACCAACATGAATAAACTCTCAAAAGTCATTTGTTAAACAATTGAGAACACAACATGATACCAATTTGTAAAATATGTAATCAAACAACATTTAAATCAAATCTCAATAAACATGCTTAACAAATCTCCCCCTACATCACATACATCTCTCCCCCTTTTTGTCTAGAATATAAAACCCGGTGAAAAGATAAACCAATCAACAAGTATCTAGCATGAAGATATACTAATTAAAAATGGCTAGATAATCATGAAACAATCATCTAAATATGATCAAGTAATGACAAATCAGTATCTAGTAATCCAAGGAATCACACAAAGAATATAGCAAACTAATCAGGTGTGATAAACAGAATCATATGCAAAATATTAATTTGAAACAATAAAACCTATATATATAAATCAGGTAGTCCAGAAAGCTTCCAGTAGTACCAAAAAATATCACAAAATAAACCAGTGGACTGCAAACAAAAAGAAGAAAAAATTTCCAGACTGTCGTTTGAGCGACTTCTGGTGACAACCAAACTTTCCCAGATTCCCAGAAATATCCTAAATTTTTGCCCATTGAAAAAATTTCCAGAAAAATCACACTGGAAGGGACCGACCGCAGCAAAACAGTGCTAAAACAGTAAGCTTTTTAACTAAAACGCAAAAACGCATAAAAACTAACAATGCGAGTTATATGCAAACATAGTACTTATGTGCTCAAACATGGACATGGAATGTATGGGCGTGAAACTATAATAAATGAGTCAAAATTCCAACACGTTGAAACGATCAATAAGCTCTAATTGATAGCGATAATTCATCAAACTTTATCATAGCCATATGACAACTAAAGTGTGAGATTAATGAACTAAACATACTACATGCACACAAATCCAGAATTTTGACGATTCTACAAACACTAGCGTCAAATTGCAATGTTTCAACATTAGGATTAGTTGTGCAAACCTGTTTAAATTTTCTCCAAACAAACTCCCTCATAAATATGTATTTTTTCAAGTTCTTTTGAGGTTTCTAGCATTCTCAACTTAGAGAAAATCTTATTGGCCCTTTGTGACACCCCGCCTAATTAAATACCGGGCGATCACTCCTTTATTAAATTAAATCACGATAAACAGTTGGTTCATTCTCAGCATCACTGTCGATAAAAATAAATTTTCCAATTTAACACCCTAAATAATTAAGCTAAGTGTCAAAACCATTTTCATACATACTTTCCAAATTTTATTTAAAAAAAATCATTTTTATTTTATTAACAACATTCAATAAGTAAGAATCACACCACCTTAAATATCTGCAACATAGTCCAATTAGTTTAAAACATTCGTCAATCGAATGTCAACATGCGAAATATAAAGTAACACCATCAAACTGAATAAAACCCATAGTAACAATACTGGAAATAACTGAAATACAAATGTCCAATAACAACGGAATAATGGAAAGAGCTACACATTCTCAACTAAATGAAAGTACTAAGAGTAGATCCGAATGAACGAAGTCGTCTAATCAAGAGACCTGCAACTCCCACCTAAGCTGCAGCGCATTCCTTCCAAGAGATCCTAAGCAAGACGCCCCTGTGGCTGGGCACCTGTAATACATACATATATATACAAGAGAGAGAGAGAGAGAGAAAAACGGGTCAGAGCCCGGAAGTGTGTTTGATTCAAAATACGTTTAGCAAGTATTTAAATTGATACAGGCCAATGCAACAACATATTAGAGCGACACTCTCTTGAGAAATTCTCACCTCTCTTCTAATGTGCACGCCTATCGTACTAACCTTCCCAACGGGTTATCTTATCATTTTATCATACTAACCTCCCCAATAATTTAGCTTATCTTAACTTACTCATAAGATTTCAAAACTGAACAATATCAGTGTTTAAAAAGATACTTCCAATTAGTAACACGACTCTCGTTTTAGCTTTATTAATTTAAAAGGTTTCCCAGTGATCATATTATACTCTCACACAAAACAAGTATTTACTATTTGAGTCATCAACCATGCCCTACTTATCAAATCACAGTAGACAGTTTCAAGTTTCCAAATCTCATATACATATATTATCTACTCGTATAATATATATATAATAACAACACCCCAAATAAAACTATGGTTCGTGCATACTCTACTATCCAAAACCCCATATCACTCATATTAAGGGGAATACAATCGGAATCACTCTCGAATTGTATTAACACATACACAAACAAAATTGAGGCGAAGAATAGATTCCAAGTCTCTAAGAGGATGGCACATGCCTGCGTCTCTTAGGACCGTCTGAACTATCACGTCGATAGCCTGTACCAAGGACATCTATCTTCTAGGGTACAAGTCAATATCCCCCATAAAGGTCCCATCGAGATAAGACTGTCCCAGCGCGGTAACCTTAGGGATAGCAAGTAGCGTGGGCATGATTTTCACATGTATATAATGTACGTACACACAATCATATAGATATACCACTTTTATCATATTAATATGGGTTCCTCTCGTCACCCATTATTACAACATTTAACCTTAAATTCACATTATTAGTATTACTTATAAGGTTTCATCTCTAACCTTAACTCGAAGGGTTTTCTCACTTATTTCGTGACACTCGTGGACTCTATTCTTCCAAGTAGAAAATTCAGTAGGTGTCACATTTACGTTTCATCGTAACTCTCTTATGTGCCTCACACTTTAACATATCAATTTACTAACCCTAAAGTAAACATCCCATAAATACCATTCTCGTCGAATATTAATGATCCCAACATTTATTTATACGCCCTACTGGTCCTCTATGTCTCCCAAATCGTTATATTAAGAATGCCCAAGAATTATATCACGACAATTCAATTTTTAAATCATTTATAAGGGAAATAAGAGTCTGCCAGGTGGGGTCGATCGATCGAGGTTTGGGGCTCGATCGATCGAACCTTCGATCGATCGATCAAGCAGGTCTGCGAAAATCTGCAGAATTGCAGTTACGGGTTTCATCTCCAAATTTACACCAAATCCATATTTTCAAGTTCCAATCGTCCAGAATTAATGCTACTAACCTTACATCATCATAACAGGTATATTCAACATAAAACATATCAATTTACATCGCTAAACATGGATTTATTATGCCATAATTCATTTAAAACTCAAGAACCCTAAAAATCTCTAACTCATGATTCTAAACTGTTTAATCCCAGAATTTCCTTCTTAATATCATCAATAATTTCGTGGTTAAAGGCCTCTACATGGCAAGGTTTCCAGAAACATCATATAAACCATTACTACATGGATTTTCCTATCACAAATTGGGTTTTCTTCTACATAATTCATCCCTAATCATTCCTAAACTAATATGGAGATTGCACCAACGAAAATAGCAAGTTAAACACTTGCCTAGGATTTCTGATATTCTGATTTATGGCTAATTTTGGTATGGTTGCGTTCCTCTTCTCGCGATCTACGCGTTGGTGGTGGCGGCGGTGCAAACCGGTGACTTTTTGGCTTTGAATTGCCTTGAGAGCTTTCCCTCTCTTCTCCAATGGCCGTACTAGGGTTTTCTGAATATTCTAACCCTAAATAACTAACCTAAATGGCTGATATAGGTTGCTGAAATTCGTGGGTTTAATTACCCAAGAATGTAAAATGACTAAAATGCCCTCCCGGGGTACCAATTAGGCCTAAAAACGCCCCGAGACCCAAACTACACCCCCGGGTACACTTTTTTGACTATCTCGACCCTTACAGACGCGTTGGCGCACTCAAAACGACCATACGAACAACTTATAAAATATTTACTTTTTATTTAACACAATTTAGTCCCGACGCGACACGGGCGCGTCCCGATTCAAATTTCCAAAATTATCATTTTATTCACTCGTGACATTCAATATAATCAATATCATATATTACTTTGCTCATTAGTAATATTCAACAAATTTCCCATAATTACTAACTCTCGTCACGTTAATAATTATAACATAATTAATTTCCGGATTTTTATTAAATAAATCACTCGCAATAAATTTAATAAATCCCCAAATTATTATAGCATAAAAATACGGGGTATTACACCCTTTTCTTAGCATTTTGCGTTTTTATTTTGGGCTCTTTTAAACGGTGGCTTTCACGACGAGTTAATTTTGAACTTGCAGCCCTTTCCCGTGAATCACTCATCATTTTTTCAATGAGGTACCAATTCTAATCCTCACAGTAAACGGTTCTTAAATGCACACTTCTCCTTAAGTCTACTTACGTATAAATGACAAGCTGAGATAAGAACACCTCACCAAATTCAAATAAGCAAGAGAAGTCAAACATCCATATAAACTCGTGCATGTGTGCAATCATGGTATATTTACAAAGTCAAATCAAAAGGCATATCAACTTCGAAACTACCCCATATAAACAGTGATTAAATTCATTCTAAGCATCGATAATAATGACCAAATGTCCTAGCCACATGGATATGAAACGATGGGGGTCCAAGCATACCAATATGACACATCAAACATGTAAAATAAAAAATAAAAATCGAAAATCTTTTTGGGTTTTCAAAAGTTTTCTCAAAACCAAAATCTTTTTGTGTTTTTTCAATAGGACTCAAACAAATGAAAAACTATAATACAAAATGATATACAAGTCATTATACTAGCAATGAATATATCATAAAGCAAACTAGTATATGACAAACATGGCAACACTATCATCCTTTAGATTTAGTATGGGAAGAATCAAGTGCACCCAAATAAGAATCATGAAGTTTTATTTCTAATGCCATTAAATCCGATTTTCTAACCCAAGTAGGTATAAAATGACGCATGGGGGTTTTGGAAACCGGGGCAACTTTATTCCTAAACTTCCTAGGATCTTATCGAAGGTCATAATAATAACGCCTAAGGTGACCTTTCCTACCACAAAACGTGCAAGTGTAGCGACAGTGGGAATGATTACCTATATGTGGATATTTTCTAAACATCCTACTGTTTCTCACACGTGCGGGGGGAATGGGAACAACTCTCTCATCAAAACCTATACCTCCCATATCTCCCTTAATTTGTACGGTGCCTAAGATCTTATCTATCTTCTCCGACCTAGCCTCCAAATCAAACTTAACTCTAAACGAGTCTCTCAATCTCTCCTCTACTCATGAATCCTAGACTCAAGTAGACGCCTAGATTCCTCAAACTCTAAAATCTCCTTTTTCAAGGCCCTCATAAAATCTCGGAGATTATCTCTCTCACCCTCGACATAATCTAATTTCTCCCTAAGAGTCTTCTCTTGTGCCCTAGGATCCACTACACCAAAATGGGTAAATTGACACCCTTTCAGCGGCTAGCCTTGTCATGGCCATTGACCGTGACAAAAAAATATGCATTTTTTATCACAGTCATTGATCATGATAAGGCCGTGACAAAGACTTGTCACGATTATTGACCATGGCAATCCTTATAATAATATTGTCACGATCAACGACCGTGACACGTCCGTGACAAATGCCTCAGTAAAAAACCCTTTCACCTTCTTTTTCCCCCCCACAGATTCTTCCCTCCTTTTCTCTCTCTCTCTCTCTCTCTCTCTCTTCCATTTATATATATGTGTGTGTGTATATATATATCCGTGTGTGTGTGTGTGTATATATATGTGTGTTCGTGTGTGTGTATGTGTGTGTGTGCGTGTGTGTGGTGGGTGGGGGTGGGGTGGGGCAGGGTGGGGGGCTATTGTGTGTGTAGTGTTGTGCGCGTGTGTGTGGTGGGGGAAGGGGGTGGCGCATGGTGGGGGAGGGGGAAGGGGTGGGGGGAGGGGGAAGGGGTGGGGCAGGTTTGGGGGGAGGGGGCAGGGATGGGTGGGTGGGTAGTGGGGTAGGGGTTAGGGGCTGCGTGTGTGTGTGTGTGTGAATGTGCTTGGGTGTGTCTGTGTATGTGCGCATGTGTGTATATGTGTGTGTAGTGTGCGTGTGTGTGCGTGTTTGTGCGTAATGTCCCTTGTAAACGAATTGATTGGTTATTAATTTTTTTAGTATATAATATATGATTGCCCTTCATTGTAAATTAGTAAATTAATATATGATTAATTATGAAAGTAGGATTGCCCCTCATTGTATTTTAGTAAATTACTAATTGTATACTTTAATTGTTAGTTTAATTGATGAAAATAATTAATTGAGTAGATGAATTAGAAGGAGTACGGGATATACATTTGTTGTTGACATTGCTATTGGATTATAGTGGATCGATGTTGGTTTGGTTAGTTTTAAAAGTGGCATGACCACTGGATTATTGTCCATATGGGGTTGAGATTTTTTAACTTTTTTTGAAAATTACTTTGTGTATCGAACACTATATATATAGTATGATAATTAAATGAAACATACTTGAAATTATATATGTTAGTGTGTGTGTGTGTGTGTGTAAGTGTGTGTGCGCGTGTGTGGTGGGGAGGTGGTGGGACAATGTGGGGGAAGGTGGTGGGGCAGGGGGTGTGGGGGGGGGGGGGGGGAGGTATGGGTGGGTGGGTGGGTGGTGGGGTAGGGGGGGGGCTGCGTGTGTTTGTGTGAAAGTGAGCGGGTGTGTGTGTGTGGTGTTTGACAGTAACAATTCATTTTTATTTATAGTAATTGTACATATTTGCATGTCTTCTTTTAATTCATTTTGATATGTACTAATAACATTTTTTACAGCAAATGTCTCCTTCAGGTATTAAGGCGAGGATGATGATGCTTGTTATGATGATGTCGTCTGGGCTCGGTGGTAGCGGAGGCCACGAGGGCTCCTCGTCCCCTAGGCTCCCCAAATATGGTATATTGGGGATGGCCATCGAGAATAAGTCGGGGCTATTAGCGAGATCCCTCGAGTTGGTAAAGACGATCATCGGCCCAGGGTACAATAGTTGGAAGGAGGTGCCATATGAGCTCAAGTTAGATGTTTGGGTGGAACTACAGGTAATGTATTTATATTTATATTTATATTTATATTTATATTTATATTTATATTTATATTCATATGAATATTTCAATTTCGATTTCGATTTCAATTTCATTTTATATTTGTATTTATGTTTATTTGCAACTAACATTGTATTTGTTGGACATGAACAATTCAGCCTGGATTCAAAGCTACGCGATTCCGTCTTGGAGCAGTTGAGGGAGAAACACAAGACATGGAAGAAAAATATGCGGACCCGGTACTTTGGGAAGACACGAGAGTCCATTATCCAAAGGCTTGAATCCATCCCACCGAAGGAGCCGATCTCATTGGCACAATGGAAAAAGTTCATTGACAATGAGATCGGGGAGCAACAATTAACATCTCATCAATCAGGGAGGGAAAATCGGGCAAAAAAGACGGACGTGCGACGTTTTACGCCGAGGTGGAGCATAGGATGATGGTAAGATTTAATTTTTCTATAACTACAGAAATATATTATTCTGCATTATTTTACTTTGCGGGGCCGATACTAATTTTACTTTATTTTGTTTCAGGGGACAGGGAGTGGCCCTGGGGGTAGGCCACATAGGCTCGATACATATGTGGTTCTTCGGACGAAGAATGGGAAGGACAAGGAGGTGTCCCCGAGCGTCATGGCCACGATTGTAAGTAATCCGACAGTTTACTTTTTGTTAATTACGTTATAATTTTTTTATTTTCTTATTTTACTAATCATGTGTTTTTTGTCGTTTCAAGCAAAGCTTAAGGAAGTGCATGAGTCGCAGTCTGATGCCGACTAGGCATCTTTCTCCACATACACACTCAGCCAAGTGCTTGGCTCTGATCGCAAGGGGAGGACAAGGGGGTGAGCTCGCGGGTGGCCAAATCTAGGATCATCGGATTGGAGACGAGCGACACCGAGTTGACTCGAATGGTGGACTCGCATGACGCGAAGTTGTCCCATTTAGAGGCGACGGTCCAAGATATGTTCTCATTCATGAAGCGTTCGTTAGGCGATGAAAAATGCAAGGGGAAAGGGAAGGATAAGGTGGTGGGGGAGGAAGGTGCGTGAGGACGAGGTGCAGGACGACGAGGATGTGGACCTCGCTGCTTCGTCGCTGACACGTACGGACTTTGATGATCCACTTCCCTATTTGGCTCCCTTCGATCGACCGATGTTGACACTTGGTTGACCGAGCGTGTTTATACTGGACATATTTGATGTCCAGCGGATAGGGCGGGGGTTGAGGGACTCGAATATCATCCAGGGTGGACTAGTTCATGGACGTGAGCTTCAAGACATCGATCCAAGGTCTCGTCACGCATGTGATACCCGGGAAGCAGAACTCCCTGTTGTGGTTGCGCGAACAATGCGGCACGATGTATATCAGTGGGTGTGTCAATTCGTATATCGTGTGACCTACTCACCTCCACAGATTTAATCTTACCCAAGACATGTAGTGATATTATTTGAATTAAATTGTATTATTTTTAAGTTGGTACATTTGAATTATATTTGGATTATATCGTGATGCATATTGTTTCTATTTTGAATGTACATTTGCATTATCTCTAGTTTATTTGGATATATGATGTTTGAACAGGTACAACGTTGCTATAACAGGTACAAATATACTGCCGGACAGTGACAGTGGCCATACTTCCCAACAAATTTTTTTTCAATTCTGCCCAGAATTGTCATGGTTAATGACTGTGACAAATTTTTTATAAACTATCACGGGCTTGTCACGATCATAAATCGTGACAAAACTTGTCACGACCAGGGACCGTGACATGACCGTGACAAAAAAAGTTGTCTCGCCCAGAATTGTCACGGTCATTGATCTTGACAATTTGAACTTGTCAAAGTCAATGATCGTGACAATTCGACAGATTTGGCGTAGTGATCCTCAATTAAACCATCATCATTTTCTATGGCACGCTCATTCAACTTAGCTTGCAATTTTTCATTTGACTATTTCACCTTAACCGTCTCAGCATAAAACTCATAAAATGCAACTTACAATTATTTCACATCTACCCCCTCTTCACCCTCACTAACATGTGATTTACTTAAAACCTCCTCGGAAGTGTCATTCACATGATAATAGTCGTCGCTCACATGACATGCCATAAACGCAACAAAGTTACGCTCAATGGGGGAACTCTCTCCCTCTTTCGGATCACTATGACTTAAGGTGGCACTATATACAATGGGTTACTTGCTCTCTTTCTTAAGTCTAGTGGGACACTCCTTAACTTTATGACCATACCCCTCACACCCAAAACACTTATCCGACTCATCCCTCTTAGGATTCTCAAACTTATCCTTAAAGGTGGGATCAACTTTGTTGTTCTTGAATTTTTCAATCTTCTTGGCATCTTTTGATTGATTTTGAAATTTAACAATTTTTTTAAATTTCTTTGCCAACAAAGCAACATCCTCAAAATTAAAGTCGGAATCGGAATCCGAAATTTTAATTTCCTCCTTCCAGGTTTTCAAAGCAATACCCTTTTCTTTCTTAGGCACTTGCTTGGAGGTAATCATGTCGATTTCATAAGTTTGTAAGTCACCTACAATCTCTTCTAGTTTCGTCGACTCTAACTTACCCAAGGAGTTTAAAATAGTCACTTTCGCATCAAACCTACTAGGCAACGACCTAAGGATTTTCTTAATGACACGGTTGTTAGGAATTTTCTCACCTAGGTTAAACGACGAGTTGACAATATTGGACAACCTAACATAAAACTCATCAAGAGTCTCACTCTTTAACATCCTAATTGTCTCAAACTGTATAGTAAGATTTTGAAGTTTCGACGCCCTAACCTTGCTAGTGCCCTCGTGAGTGAGTGACAAAATATCCCAAGCCTCTTTTTGATGTTTCACAAGATATAATACTATTATATTCTTCCAGTGTGACATGTGAAGAAATAACGTGCAACCCCTTAGAATTATATTGTGAAATTCTATGTTTAGTTTTGTTCCATGACTCGACACGCTTTAAATTAGTGACCTCACCTAAAATAGTGATAGGGGGTGTCCAACCTTTCTCAACTGCTAGCCACACACGCTCATCAATAGATTTTAATGCACTTTTCATTCTCATCTTCCAATAGGTGTAATTAGTTCCATAAAAAATAGGAGTTCGAAAAAGTTCGTTATTTCCCAAATTAATCTTTGAAAACACACGGGATCACAAAATAAATAAATTATGTTTTCTAGCTCTGATACCAATTTAAAACAGTGGTCGTACACGAGTGTGTTTCAAATCAAACCAATTTTTACCAAAAATTATTCAACTTTTAATGTGCACCAAACCTAGTTGTGAAAAACTAATTTTTGACGTTAAACCAATTTTATCTTGATTAATCCTAAACATGCATCTAGTGATTAAAGCAAGTAAAGTAAAGTAAATAATACTCACAACGCAGGATGTATGAGGAAAAACCCAAGACGGGAAAAAATCTCGGACGGTCCAAGCCATACAATCACTATGAATGTGGAATTACAACGAACAGATAAAAGACTCACTCAACGACTCGATCCCCACGGGTCTTGACGCTCTTCTGATCTTCAACCACTCCTCTCACAGTGCCCACGCAGAAAGTTCTTCTTCCACGATACCTGTCCACAACACACGCATCCACGTATGCCTCGGTGTCCACCGAATGAATTTGATGCGTCTATGATGTCGAACAAGAAGTCCTTCTATTTTCTTCACCAAAAAAGCCAGATGTAATTATAGAACAAACCTTCTTGGTGCAGCAAGATCACATAAACATATAGTAATGATAACTCAGATCTTTGCAAACTCTAAGGATGTGTTTAAGCTTTGAATCTTTTGAAAAACATGTGCAAAGCTCGTACTGGATTGAAAATTGTTTTCCAGATTGCAACATGCGTTAATTCTGACGAAACCACACTTTAAATATGATTTCAAGTCGGCACCTCAAAAAATGTGTCGCTCGAACGAGATTGACCAGTTGTTCGCCCGACATAGCCATCTCGCTCGAACGAGCTGAGATGTCATTTGAAGGACGCGCGTATCAGTTTGACTTTTTCTTTAAAACGTTTCTTCCAAAGGAGATCCAATTAATCAAACTCTTTTTCGAGCTTATCAGAATAAAACGTAGTGTAAAACATTAAAAACACTTTTAAAAACATTTTAAAATATTTTTTCTTATAAAATTACATCCTTATCTTTTATGAATACAATTCTGAATCTCATTAACAATATGCATTCATACATGTGTGATCTTAGAATGCAATAAACTTGATGACGAATAAACTTTAACCAATTAAACTTCGGCATGATTAATTCTTTGAAGCTTTTCCGCAACGTCTTCAATTTCTTCAATACGTCATAGACCAAGCGGTATCGTGACAAAATAAAATCTCCATATGACATATTACAAACACAATTTTGTTCACGGAATTAATTCAAAACAGTACAGAGACTCAATTGGAAATTTATGTCCTTATAAGGAACATCTTTCCTACTTTCCTAGATGTATCCTCTAAAGTTACCTTTACCTCCCGATCACATTCAATATATCTCTCTAATTATGACACATGGGCTATAAGTTCACTCTTCACCCGATTCACGACGATCAACTGCTTACTCAAATAAACTTTCACCCTCTCTAGTTGACCCATCGACGCCTCAAATCCCCTGAAACTCTCAATCTTTCTCTCCTAATCTATTACCCTAAGACCTAATTCCTTATTCAGCTTCTTTGTTTTTAAGGTCTAAGCATATAAATCTATAAACGTGATCTGGAGGTCACTATCACCCTCAGTAGAGCACTCACTCTCAAAATCGCTAGAAACACCAAAATCATCCTCGGTGGTCTCACGTGCACAAGTATCCACATTTTTGTGGGAAAAACTACGTGTGCTCATGTGACTAGCTAAAAAGGCAACAAACTTTCCATGTGAAGACTCATCCCCAGAATCTTTCACCTCTTCCTCACTTTCGCTAAAAATGGCTGGCACGACAATTTGTTTGCCTTTTCTCTTCAGCCTAGTGGGACACTCAGAAGCTCTATGTCCCCTACCCTCATACTCAAAACACTTATCTTCTTCCTTTTTCTCTTTCTCATCGATCTCTTTGGCATCATCTTTCCTTTTATTTTTCTCAAAAAACTTATTATTGGAAGAATTTTCTTTTGAAAACATAAGAAACTTTTTAAAAAAATTCGCAAGCATAGCCAAATCAAAATCAGACTCAGACTCACAAACTCTTACTTTCTTTTTCTTCTTACTCTGGGACACTTACCTTCCCTTCCTAGACTAGGATCTAAGTGTTATCCCTCTATCCTAAGGTTTGACAGTGTCGGGGGATATGTCAATCTCATATGTTTGGAGGTCTCCTACCAACTCTTCCAATTTTAAATTGCTCAAATTACCTAAGGAATTTAAAACAGTTACGTTAGGGATACAACGTTTAGGTAATGATCTTAAAATATTTTTAACCACTCGTGCATCAGGAATGTGCTCACCTAGATTGAAACTAATGTTAACAATATCAGACAAACGTGCATAAAACTCATCAAAACATTCAGTCTCAAGCATGGTAATTGTTTCAAATTGAGTAGTTAAATTTTGAATTTTAGATTCTTTGATCGCATTTGTGCCTTCGTGGGTAAGTTGTAAAATATACCACTCTTCTTTTGACGTGGTGCACGTTATAATACGTCGAAACTCCTCAGGAGTGACGGTACCAGAAATTGCACTCAACCCACGTGAATTAAAAGTGCTATATTTAAATTCATTCTCAGTCCAGTCTATCACGGGTTTTAAAGTAATGATGTTATTTGCGGTGATAGTGGGAGGAGTCCAGCTATTTAAAAAATAACCCAAATACGCTCATCAATGGCCTTTAACTGTGATTTCATACGTGCTTTCCAGTAGGCATAATTAGACCCGTTAAACATGGGCATCCGATTATATAAGTGCTCCATTAGAAAAATTATGATTTTTCACAAAACAGATCTTAAAAAAATCATTTTCACACAATTTTGCGAAAAATAAGGATCACTCGATAAATTAGAGAAACCTTCTCTAATACCAATTTGTAAATATATGTGTGATACTGATTAAACTACATTCGTAAATTTTCAAGTTAACCTTATTAAATCGGTGTCAATTTTTAATCCAATTTAATTCATCCCTAAACAAATGCATCTCGATGTAGTGGATGATGCCAACACAAACAAATATGAATTGGTGACTCTCAGATTTCAAGAAAAATCCCCGAAGGGAAAAACCTTTTATTTCATCAATAATACTCACAATGATTACAAGCAAAATCTGCAAAGAATTTATCGCATCTAACGCTCATAGGCCGCACCCTTAATCAGCAATGAATCAACCTCAGAAGATCCAAAAAGACACACGGTCCAGTCAACCCAGGAACACCCATGAGTACTCCCTTTAACACGCACACGTTAGCCCAACACCTCCCTCAAGTGACACCCAGATTAGTAATAGGTTATCCTCCATATAGGAGACACTCTAACAAAACCATATCTTGGGTTCTAAAAAAACTCACTAAAAACATTTTGGATTTATGAATTGAAAACAAAAGGATTTGATCCCTAAATGAAGAAGACAAAGGTAATATGTTGTTAGCAATTTTTACAGAAAGAAATTCGTCAGGTCTTTTTAATGAAAACGGAGTGGTTTAAAACGCTTTATATAAAAAACTTAAGGTGGTGCGTCGCTCGAAGGACACTTATCCCGAAAATGCTATGTCACTTGAACGACAGTAGCCTGTCGCTTGAACGACCATCAGCGAAAAAAATTAGTTTTTATTTCAAAAATTCGCCTCAACACTTAGAAAATATTTTGGCGAAAAACTCCGCCTCAACACTTAGCAAATATTTTAAAAAAATTGTCCCAACACTCTAAGTGAACCGTAAAGTAACCAAAACACAACCTTACCAAAATTAATCTCATGGAGGCTTCTTTGTTGAAGAACGTTGATATTCGGATCCGTCTTAACACATGATTGAACATGAATAAGTCTTCGATGGTTGTAGCAGTATACAATATACTCAAATGTAAATCGGACAATAAAATAATGTCCTTATAGTGCTAACCATGTTCAGTGTGTGGGCTGAGCTTATTATGATGATAGGTGTCACAAAATCATTGGACTATGTCACACTCCATATTTATGATACAACAAAAGCCTTCAAGACTTCATTCGTGACTGTAACAGGACGTAACCTCTCAGGGGTATTAGATCTATGAAGTTCCTTAGAATATGGTATGAATGGATGGAGTGTTAAAAGGTAGGAATTGATAGGCTTTGTAGAAATTTGGTCACCATCCTTTGTTTGTGGCATGGTTGGTAGACGATCTCTGAGAGTTAGTGTTTTATGATTTTCCATTCTCCTAGTTCAGTGGTAGTTTTGTAAATACAAGCAAGTTTTGAGAAATGAAGCATTCCAAGGGTAAGTTGGTTATAAATCTCCAGAACAAAACATCATGTACATTTAATCATCATTAGACTTTGAAAATTATGAAGGCACCATTTTAAGCTTATAAAACATCAATTCCCCGATTTTTTCTAATTTTACCTTTATTCATTGACCTTCCTTTGTCTCCAAGCACTTAAGCCATCTGTGAGAGATTTATATCTTTCACTTTAGCCATTTGTGAGAGCTTTTTGTATTTAACGGTATGGATCTTTTTATCCCTCTTCATAATTTCTTTACGCTACTTTCTTATTCTTCTGGAAGAATAGTTTATACTGTTGATGAATGTTCATTAGAATTATTTAGCGCTACACATGGAATCCTCCCCGGGTAGTAACTGAATTGTTAAATGGGGCTCGTGATATTTATGATTTGTCTGAGAGTCACTCGTTACCTTATATATTTATTATTGAGTGTGGGGTCACTTTCCGTTTAATCGATTATTTTTGGAATTCTGTCAACACTTTGTTGTGGTACCTTGCCATATTTTCCCAAACACTTGAAGGATTTTTAATGGAGTACATCGTATTAATGAATTGTATGGAACCTATAATGGGATTACTTATTTAATGTACTTGTACAATTGGCTTACCAGTAATGAAAACATTCATTATATTACGACAAGATTTTTGAATAGGACTTTGGTTGTGAACCTCCCTAATTCCAATAAGGATTATTGGGATCATGGTTTAATTGTGAAGAATTGGCAAATTACCCCTCTTCCTAAGGGTATAAAATATGATAGGATAAAGCGCCCTCAGTAAGTTAAGGGAATAGGTTAGGCAGTGAAATTAAAATATCTTTGTTTAAACTGCCACTTTTCGATTGATGCTGATTTTGTACTCTTGCTTTCTATTTTGTAGCGAAAAGTAAAAAAAGCTCCTCGTGAGGTTGACGTTAATTTTGGAAACCTTGAGATTATGTAGTCCCTTAAACAAAGGTTGGGTGCTAAAGAACACCTTAGGTCAGTCGCTTTTCTGCTTGGGTATAAGAGCATTACCTCTTCTTTTATAACGAGGACTATCAAGGAGGGACCAATTACTCCAAACCTTTTAGACAACCCAAATTCTTCAACCTCTAGCTCTGAGTCCTCCCCCGTAGAAAACATTGAAGGGGATAATTCTTCTAAAGAGAGAACCTCTTCATTGTTCGATCCTTTGGACATTGCTTTGGTTACCACCAGCATGTCGCTAAGTAATATAGAAAATCATAAGGTCACTAACCTAATTTCCTCTCATGCTGAAGCAAGGTCGCCCCACCTGCTCATCTTGTGAGCAAAATATTTGAAGTTAGAGATTCTAGTGACCCCTTAATTTTGGATGCCTCTCCT
Source organism: Sambucus nigra (assembly GCA_949130495.1). Classification (NCBI taxonomy): domain Eukaryota; kingdom Viridiplantae; phylum Streptophyta; class Magnoliopsida; order Dipsacales; family Adoxaceae; genus Sambucus; species Sambucus nigra. Next base: position 116,060,883 of record OX422208.1, read on the forward strand.
ATAAAGGATCATAAACCTCTATCTAAGAGTTTGATAAAACATCCACCTCTTTCGACTGAGATAGCTGGAAAGAAAACCGTCGCTGACAAAGGAAGGGTACTACCTAGTTTGTGGATGTTTGTCACGAACTTGTAGGCGACTTGATAAGTTCTATAGTCCTTCTTACCTACTAAGGAACTGCGTCTTCTCTTTCGCATTCAAGATTATTGGATCGTATAAATCATAATATGGACCTTCTAAGTTAGTCACTCATTGTTTAATTTTCATTTACACGTATCCCATTCCCTCTTCTGATATCCTCTTTTACTTATTTATCTTCATAATTCTTGATTGATTATGACCAGATCTTTAGGAGGAATAATAAAATGATTGATTCTTCCTATAATGTTAAAATTGTTGATGTTAGCTAAATAAATTTTTCGTTCATCACTAAGAAGTGGGTTCAAGAAATAAAAAGGAGTTATAGGTTCTCCACTACTAGTAGTACTTTCTTAAGTGTTCTGCATTCAAAGCATTCTTGAAATGTTCCTCTTCTAGTATTTTAATTTTATATGTCCCTAATTTAACTAGTGCATTTATCTAATATGAACCGTGCCAATTTGGCTCTAATCTATTCCCTATCTGGATGACCTTTCTCAACACATAGTCTCCCTCTTTTAAAGTGATCAGTTTTACTCTTTTGTTGTAAAAATGAGAAGTTCGTTATTAGTATGCTTACCCATAATGCTGTATTTTCTCTAACTTTCTCTATTAGATTAAGATCCAACCTTCTCATTAGGTTATTTTTCGACGAGTCAAAATTGAGAACATGATGATTGGGCAGACCAATTTATTTGGGACTACTGCTTTTGTTCTAAAGGCCAACATATAAAGCGTCTCTCCTATTGTCTTCCTGGGTGTTGTCATATATGCCCATACGACACTTCGGAGTTAATTAATCCAATTATCTTTAGAATTATCAAGTCGCTTTTTTATTCCATCGAGAAAGGTTTTGTTCGTTATTTCTGTTTGCCTATTACATCAACGATGGACGAGTGCAGAATGTAATTTTTGGATTTTAGATTGCACAAAGTAGTCTTCAAACTCTTGATTGTCAAATTCAGTGCCATGATAGGTGATGAAATAATACGACACTCCATAATGGCAAATTATGTTTTTCCAGATGAAGTGTAAGAACTTTTTATATGTAATTTACGCTAGTGGTTCAACTTTTACCTACTTAGTGAAGTAGTCTACTGTAATGACCAAATATTTGAACCCGTCTCTAGTCTTGGGTAACGGTCCAACCAAATTTATTCCCTACATCGTGAACGGGTAGGGATATGTGATTTTCATAAGAACATTCCCCGAACTTTGGTGTATGTTAGCATACTTTTGTCAGTTAAGACACCTTTTAACGTAATTTAAGCAATCGCCTTAATGGTGGGCTAATAGTAGCCCTGTATGGCTACTCGCTTACTAGTGATCTTCCCGTTGAATGTGCTCCACAAGAGCCCTTAACACTTCTTTAATTAGGTCATTGACTTCATTAGGATGGACACACCAGAGCAGTGGTACGATGAAGCTTCTTTAGTTTATAATTCCTAGTTCTAGGATGTATCTTAATGGATTATATCAGATCCTCCTCACGTGTTTATGATCTGCTGGTACGACCCCGTTCCTTAGATATGCTCGTATAGGGTTTATATAAGATGGTCCCATTTCCATATATATAAAGCTAGTATACTCTTTGTCAGTGCTTCTATGCATTAGGATATCTGCGAGCACTATTCTCCTTAATTCTATCCTTGTGTCTAATCCGAGCCAAGCAAGTGTGTCTGCTCGAGCATTTTTCGCCCTTAGAATTCTTACCATCCAAATAGCGGGGAATCTTATTTATAAACCCTTGGCTTTGGCTAGGTATTATTCCATATATTTATCTCTTGCCTCGTAAATCCCTAACATTTAATTTATAATGAGCTAAGAGTCATTGTGTGCTTGTATTTGCTCGGCGCCAAAGAATAATGCCAGGCCAAACCCGACTATAAATGATTCATATTCAGATAGTTATTTGAGGCTTCAAATTATAATGTGAGAGATTATTCCACATCAATATTATCTGGCGTTATGATTATTAATCCTACTCCACAGCCGGTGGCGTAGGGTCATCCATCTGTAAACATCTGCCAGTTATATATCTCCTCTGCAAAATTTTCGTCAACTAAACAACTATATTTGAATAGCCTCTTCATGTGATCTAAATCAGGAGAAATATTTTTTAGTCTGATCGATGACCCTAGTACATCAGTCTTCTGGTCGGCTAGATTAAGGATAATGCTATCTCCCATAGGAGTCTGATCGTTTGGTTAGACTGTTGAGTTCTCTTCTGAAGAAGTCTTCCTGGTCTTTTTTGGGGCTGAGTTATCTTTCGCAGAAGTCAACTCAAGTGTTTTTTCTTTGTTGGTGAATTCAATTATAAAATTTTCCATAGCTTGGCCATTGATGGTCGTTCTTAGTTCATACAAGATATCATACCCTCCTAATTCCAAATCTCGAGTCCTCAGTTTGCTCGATTTCTTAGGCTTATAAATGACTTGGCATGGAGGTAGGTCTATATAGACAACGATAGTATGGGCTTGAAAGTATGGCTTTATCATTCGGGAAGCCTTAATTAGGGCCAGTGTTAATTTTTCAAGTCTTGGATATCGAACCTCCGCTCCTCGGTATGCTTTTCTGGTGTAGTAAATCGATTTATGTATTCCATTTTCTTGTTGGATTAATATCGAGCTAACCGTTGATTCAGATGCGGATAAGTATAAGTAAAGTTTCTCTCCCATAATAGGCCTTAAAAGTCGAGGTGGAGATTCCAGATACTTCTTCAATTCCAAGAACACACCTTCATATTCATCATTTCATTGAAACATATTTCCGAGAAGAGTGCGCTTGCGTTCAAATAAGGAAGTTATTTAATTGAACACAGTTTTAACCACTCAAGTCCTAAACATGCATCTATATGTAATTAAATACGATGATGAAACATGCAAGAACACATATATGAGGAAAAATCCCCCAAAGGGGCAAAACCTTTTATTTTCATAATAATTTTGTAAGAGCACGAATTACAATGAAAATATATGACACAGAATTACCCTCGGGTGTCGGTTCTATTGTCGTCGGCTGGAACTATCCCTTTCTAGTAGGGCAACAGTGAAAAAGAGAGCGGCTTCCTCACAAATTACTCCAGATGAGTAAATGGTCCTCTTGAAGGTTTAAAGATTCACACACAAATATGGGAATGGTTTTGTGAATAAAAAAGGTTTAGAAAACCTTAAAAAGCGAAGTCTTATTCTGGGCTGTTTTCGCATAATTTTGAGATTGCAGAAAGACTTAAAAAATGTGTAGAAGGAGATCAAATATTTATACAAAAATCGAGGCGGTGGCTCGTTCGAATGAGATATCCATGTCGCTCGAACGAAGGACAGAAGTTGTTCGAACGATATCGCGCGACATGCCTATCTCACGCGAACGACTTTCAAAGTCATTTGAGCGATCTCGTCGATCGAGGCAATTCGCTTCTACACTTAGAAAAATTCTGCTTTTGATAAAAAAATAAAACCAGACTTCAAAAATAATTTTCAAAAACATTTCCCAAATATTTATGCAAATATTTAAAGCTCCAACAAAACATATTACTGATAGAGCGTAGTGGAGTAGTGGGAATGAGCTGAGCAGAACGTGGCATGTAGCATAATGTACGTGAAGAAAGTGGATGCATTGAATTCGGATAAAGGCGGTCGAGGATGATCGTTTTGACGTGCCGAATGTAGCGGTATCAGACATATGAACTGTGATCTAGGAGAAAACAGAAATTTCCTAGAATCTACCCTGGACATTTATAAAATTATGTCCTTACAAATCTCCCCCTATGTCTATGCCGGTACATACAAAAAAAATCCGAATTATGCAATCAAATGACATACAAGATAATATCCTCATTAAACCCTCAAACTGAGAATAAAGGTTTAGAAAACCTTAAAAAGTGAAGTCTTATTCTGGGCTGTTTTCGCAGAATTTTGAGATTGCAGAAAGACTTAAAAAATGTATAGAAGGATATCAGATATTTATACAAAAATCGAGGCGGTGGCTCGTTCGAACGAGATAGACATGTCGCTCGAACAAAGGACAGAAGTCGTTCAAACGATATCGCGCGACATGCCTATCTCGCGCGAACGACTTTCAAAGTCGTTTGAGCGATCTCGTCGATCGAGGTAATTCTCTTCTACCCTTAGAAAAATTCTGCTTTTGATAAAAAATAAAACCAGACTTCAAAAATAATTTTCAAAAACATTTCCCAAATATTTATGCAAATATTTAAAGCTCCAATAAAACATATTACTGATAGAGCGTAGTGGAGTAGTGGGAATGAGCTGAATAGCACGTTGCATGTAGCATGATGTACGTGAAGAAAGTGGATGCATTGAATTCGGATAAAGGTCGTCGATGATGATCATGTTGACGTGCCGAATGTAGCGGTATCAGACATATGAACTGTGATTTAGGAGAAAACAGAAATTTCCTAGAATCTACCCCAGACATTTAAAAAATTATGTCCTTACACTTTCCCAATACCCTAAATAATGGTAGGTAATTGTCAGTAGCTCACGAAATAAATCAGTTTAACCCAGCCACAAGCCCAGTTAACCTTTGCACTTCCTTTTTATTTATCATAGGCTATATGTTAATTAGTGCCTAAATTTTATCTAGGTTGGCCTCAATGTCTTTCTGATTGACTATGAAGCCTAAGAACATACTTCATCTGACTTGAAAGACACATTTTGTTTAGGTGGAGCTTCATTCTGTGCTTTTCTAGCTAATCGAACGTTTACCCCAAATCTCTGATATGATTAGCGGCCATTTGTCTCTTGGTGAGCATCTCATCAACATAAACCTCCATATTTCTATCGATATATTCCTTGAATACACTGTTTACTAGCCTCTGGTACGTTGCATTAGCATTTTTAGCCCAAATGTCATAGCCTTGTAGCAGTAGGTACCTTAGCTTATAATAAATGAAGTTTTTTTTTCGATCTTCTGGTTTTATAGTGATCTTATTATGCCTGGAGTATGCTTCCATAAGACTGAGCAACTCAATCCTGAACAGTCGTCGACCAATTGATCAATCCGAGGCAAGGGATAATGGTCCTTCGGGCATGCTTTGTTCAAGTTGGCGAAGTCAGCATACATGCGCCACTTATTATTCTTTTTCTCGACCATCACTATATTGGAAAGGCACTCTGGATACTTAACGTCTTTAATAAAGTTCACTTTCGGTAATTTCTCTACTTATTCTTGTATGTCCATGTTCTTATCCTAAATGAAGACACATCATTTTTTTTAACTGATTTGGCACCCTTGACTATGCATAACTCATGATAGATAAATTATGAATCAATCCCCACCATATCCTCGTGTCTCCAAGCAAATGCATCCCTCCATTACTTAAAAAAGTCCACCAATTCTTTCTTGAGGGTAGGGTCCGTCGATGAGCCAATCTAAGTCATCATCTCCGAGTGTTCATTATTTAAGATAATTAATCCTATATCTTCTACGAATTGTTCCTTGACAAACTTTTCCTCATTCCGAGGATCTAGCTTTTCAATTTGGTAAGTCATGGTCAGTTTCATATGTTCCTCCTGGTTAGTTGAAGTATAATAACACTTCCTAGCTTCCATTTAACATCCTTTTACCATACCAACCCCGTAATGAGTGGGAAACTTCATCTACAGGTGCACAATTAAAGGAAACTGCTTCAACTTTTTTTAGCCTTACCCTATCAAAGATAAAGTTATACGCTAAATGAATGTTCTTGTCCAAGATGAAGAAATGAGTCTTCTCTATTCGGCAGGTAATCCGTGTGCCGATAATAACTTCCAATTTGATTATACACAAAGGGTATACGTTTTCTCTTAAGGAATGAATTAATGGTTTATGATATAATTCAATTTTATTGTCCTTCAACCTCAGACTATTGATGCAGTCGTAAAACAAGACATCGGTTGAGTTGTTATTATCGACTAAAATTCTTGCCACCTTACCCTCATGTACCATTATAGAAATGACCAATTGATCATCGTGTGGATACAACAAGTCGGACAACTCATCTTTGGAGAAGTCGACCACATGGCGATCTTTATTTACCTTCCAAGGTCAGGTATCCACATTACCCATTTGGTTTATCTATCCGATGTGAGTGCTCATATTTGATTCATTGAGATAGGCTTTCTCTTCGCGGGTTCATCTCTTCCTCCGACATTTCCTCCTGCAATGAAGTTATATGTAAAATAGATCATTTTACCTCATGTACAGGTTCCTTGAGTCTATTAGGCATATTTGGGTCATCCCCATAAATCATCCCTGCCTCTTTTCTTCTCATCAAGTCTACTGCCTGACCTCTCTTTCACTCTCAAGTCTCAAGCCTGGGCGCACCTTTTAGAACACAGGGTACAGGGAAACGTAAATGTTAGAACAAGAAAATATAAGTTATCACAAAACTTTGAACATAGCGATTAGCACTGGCAATTTTGATGGGTTTGGGTGAGTTTGGGTGGGCCAAATATAGGTTGGCTCAGTTTTGGGATGGCCGATTATGGGCTGAGCTCATAGATGGGTTGGGTTTAGGTTGGGACAAGAGGTTTAAACATAACTTATAAGAAGTGTCTATGTCCTCATCAGACTCCCGATTGTTCAAAATTGACTAGTAAACTCAAAACAACAATCATTTGGCCCAGATAGATGTACATACTCCCTAAGAGTTATAAATTAACTTGTAGGAAGTGATGTGTCTCATCAGACTCCTGATTTTCGAAATTGACTAGTAAGTGTTCACTTTGGGGCTAAAATGGGATTTTGGGGTGAAAACTTAAAATAGCAATCGGGTGGTATAAAAAAACCAACAAACATCCTAAGAGGTACAAAAGTAACTCACAAGAAGTGGCAGTGTCCTCCTAGAACTCCTAGTTCTCGAAATTGGCCAGTATACATCCGTTTTGGGGTTACAAGAGGGAATTGGTCGTGTGAAAAGTAAAAAAACAATCAAGTGTCCCGAAAAAGGCACGCATAATCGAAAAGATACCAAAGCAATTTAAGGTAAGTTCCCATGTCCAAATTGGAATACCGGATTTGAAAATTAATCAGTATAAGATCATTTTGGACTTAAAATGGGATTTAGGGGTGAAAACTCAAAATAGTAACCGAGTGTCACGAAAAGAGGCATGAAAATTCGTATGTGTACAAAAATAACTTGTAAGAAGTGTTCGTGTCCTCATCGGACTACTAGTTTTCAAAATTGACTAATAAACGTTCATATTGGACTTAAAAGTAGGCTTTTGAGGGATTATACTTATTGACTAGTAACCTCTAGCCAAACATATCGTTCTTAATCCCAGATAAAGTGGGATTATACTAATTTTTAAGCTCAAAGGGAGATTGTAACATCCTTTTTAATCTTCATAATGTCCTAATTAAAATACCCCTAAAGGTTTTTCATAAAATTAACCTTATCTATCTCACCAAGATTTTGGTAACCCATAAGGTTAATGGATTGGCACAAGTCATCTTGCCAATGTTTGACACACGTTCCGATCGTTCATATGCGTTAACATGACCCGCAAACACAAGATCAACTTTGTATTTGACAAACCATGGCTCATAAAATACTCTCATTGTTTCCCCTTCTATATAGAAGTTAATTTAATACTTAAGTACTTTCATATTAGTTCTAATGGTATATTAACTGCTATAGCAGTTAATTTACCATTAGTACTTTCTAAAGTACTAATGGTAAATTTAATACTAAAGTACTTGCATATTGGTTCTAATGGTAAATTAACTGCTAAATTACTTTAAAAAGTACTTGCTTATTAATAATGGTAAATTCCCTGTTTTGAGATAGGTTTAGTGTGATTTTTTATGTTTGTTTGTTTTTATAATTCACCTAACAATTTTGTTTGTGTATTTTTCAGCGACGAAATTGAGCTTCGTTTTGGATCATAACCTGGAGATTGTTATTCATGTTCGAGGAGAGAATAATGACTTGATCAATTAAGATGGAGATAAGGAAGATTATGAATGGTTGGTTTTGTGTACCTTGTTATGCTTAGAACATTCCAATTGGTTGTATTGTAAGAGTATTTTAGTTGGTTTGGGGACAAGGCTTTATTAAATTGAGTTTTATGAATGGTTGAGTTGATACACTTAGTTTTTGAATTAGTCCAACAAATCTTTCTGTAATTTGAACATAAATGTAACCGGTGAGTTCCTTTTATCTCAAAATGTAATACAAGTTCGGGGTGTAATCAATGAGTATTGACTCATGTAGTTTGAATTGGCCTGTTGTTCGAGAGGTTCAGTTTGCTAATGTCACCAAACTAAATAATGACTTTGACCATGTGGGTATATATGTGCATATTGTGTGCATTGTTCATGGATTATTATGTGGGTCTATGTGAGTATACCTATGTACGTGTGGATTATTATGTGGATCTCTGTGTGTATACCTGTGTATTGTGTGCATTATTTGTTGCCCAAACGAATAACATTTTGTTTATTTTGGTCCCATATCCCGTTATTACAATAGTTAATTTATTAATTAGGTGCCTATTATTCAAGTTTTATTAAGTGTGCTTCTGCGCTATTGTATATACGACAAATTCTTTTTTTAGGAAGTAGCACCTGATCATATGGTAAAGTGGACAGAGTTGGGGTTGATATTCCCATTTTGAGAAGGCATGGGAGCAGTTTTCGGCTCTTGACACTAATTAGATACTATAGATCCCAGTAAAATTTTATTGTCCAAACTTTTTTTACCACCAATGCTAGAAGTGATGAACGCATATTGCAGCTTTTTCATGTTATGAACATAATGTTTGATAAGCACAAGGAATCAAGACGTCGCCACATATGCATTCACACCCCAATTATCATCCCCGTTTGGTCCCAGGTATTAAATTTAGGCTTATCGAATTAAGAATATTGCAAGAACCTTTCTCAAAATTTATATCTTTCTTTATAACAATTGACGGTGTGCTTGAACCAGGTCCGCATGATAGAAGATGATTTGATGTATAACACATTCCTTGAGGTATGTGAGAACCATTATGCTAGAAATGATCATGAGGCATACTTGCCTATCACCTATTTTAAGGAGCAACTGAACCTGGCCATAATTGGCCAGATATCACCACAAGGCTGTTTAAATCTCCATCTCCAGGCTTATAATGACATTATGAAATCTGTTGTTACGGAAAGTAAATTCTCCCAGTTTTTTATGAAAATACCATGATGTGTATCCCTATAGAGGACCCACCAATCTCAAATATAACCAGGGCTTATCTCGTCAATAATTCTTCAATATTCGACTTAGAAAATGCTGACTTCCCTGAGGAACTCAACTAGATTGCAGATACTGAGAATAAAATATTGGATTTAATTGAGGCACCTGTTTTATGTGAAGACCTCACCTATTTTATTAAATATGCGAGGAGCTCTACATCTTCAACCTTGATTACGGTCAACTTTCTTCTCAATTTATTTTCTTTTACCTTGTGTGCTTATTTTTCTGTGTGTTCTTATCATTTACTAGTACAATTTCTTTTATGTCTGCCTAAGGTGGTGTTTTTGTAGTTCAATTCATTGGAATATTTTATATTAATACTCACGTGTATGACTATAATGTATCGAACCAAATTCAACCTTGATTGCAAAAGGAATTGAAGTCAAATGGAGGAAATTTATTTGATGTCTTGTTCTCATGACTAGCTCTTGTTTCCTCAAATGTTGAATTTAATTCATTGATCTTTTATGTTTTTCCTTTTAAGCTGAATTCTTTAGCTGATTATAGCTCGTGTATGATTTTCCTGTGGTTATCTTTTAACACGAGGTATGTGCGAGTAGGGTGGTTTATTTTAACACCTGACATTATCTGTCTTCCTTTGATATGTATAAGTGTGTTAAGCTATCAATTTTGAGTCCATGCTTACCCTTCTGAATTATTCTTATTGATATAGATTCCCTCGGAATTGTGCTTGCTAATCATTTGGATAAGCCTCCTATTTATAACGGGTGTATGAAATCAGGCAAAGTTTTTTTCTCAACTGTGAGTTTAGTGAGATGGTATAGTTATAATACATTTAAAAATGAGAAAATTTGACATTGAATCAGAATTACTTATTATACACTGCCTAAACTTTACAGGACTAACAGATGTTATGAACCAGACTGATGGAAATTTTGGGATGGAAAATCGTGAGTATTAATACCCATCACATTGGATATTGACATGTATTCAATGTATAGGAGTGCCTTAGTTTACTTCCTATACAAACTAATTTCATTTTGCATCTTGATAAAAATCTTGATGTCTTGACCTAACATGAACATATTTCCACTTGGAGCTAACCCTGAAGGTTTAAATTCTGTTATATACCGTGAATAATAAGGCCTAGCAATCAATACCTAACATGAACATATTTCCACTTGGATTTATTGCGTTAATCTATTTGAATATTAGGTATACTTGCTCCGGATTTGAATTAATAATCTATTTTGATGTTCTATTGTTAATATAATGGTGAAATAAATCAATATGCATCGATGAAAATGAAAGTTGTTGTATAGGATGTTGCATCGATAGTTCACTTATAAACTGATGAGGTGATGTCCTTTCATATGTATTTAGCTCGCATTGATATGTATTAGCACACGTTTGTCGATTTTTTAGGATGTGTTATCGATTATAGCTATTACTCCACCTGCTCGAATACTTTTTCACTATTGTGAAATGTAAACGGTTAATTTGGGACGACCAAAATAGGAATAATGGATTCATCAACGACATATGTTGAATTTTGTGAGCATTCGAATGTAAAATAAGTTGTAGTAGCTAATGTCTATTCAACTATAAGATGAGTTACTTTTATACAAGCTAATGTCTATTAAACTTGTATCGATTAATAGACCTGTTATTACTACTTACATAAAACCAAATACCACTTCTGGATGAGGTTGAGACATATTAAGTGTTGGATACTTTTATGGCGTATTTATGATCTTTGAGGATCTTTTATGACGATTCTAACAGTGTTACCAAATCAACATACAACGCAAAATTGTTAGAATTCAATAATTGTTATATAAATCCTCACATAATATTATATAATTTCATATCAAATTTTATCCTGTCATGTGTACCTAAAATTTGGGTTCCATAATTGGAATGCAATATCTCACTGACATGACATTCAAAGCTCATATAACATCTCAACTACCTCTTGTAATTAAAGCCATATATTCTAATTCATTTATTTTTCATAGATTAGCCCAGAGTTGTATGGGGACAACTATCCTAGGTTCTTCACCTACTGGACTGTAAGTTTTATTTATATTTTAATACTTTACTTTTCTCACTCCAATATATAAATGAAACAAATGTTGTCAAATTTTAAACATTTACAATGAATTTTCAGAGTAATGCATATCAAGCGACTAGATGTTACAATTTGCTATGTTCAGACTTTGCTAAGACTAACAATAAGATAGAAATTGGGGCGACAATTTCTCCAACTTCGTGATACATTGTGGATAATTTGATATCAGTTTATTAGTTTGGAAGGTAATTTCATGTTCATTTCAGTACTTTAATTTCAAATTTACAATATTCTTTTGTCATGGAAAAATTAAATAGATTACTCTATTTTTATTCTGTTTCTCATTTCTTATAGAAAGTCGTGAACCATAATTATGGAACATAAAAAATATACTAATGAGAAAATTAAAAAAAATATACTAACATCATGAACCATCTTGAGCTCTTAAAGAATTCAGTATTACATTCTTGAGCTCTTTGTATCTTGATGCATGTTACATGTACTCCTCAGTTCTCAGTAGGCATATTTTTTTTTAATATTGAATTCAGGTTCTACTTGGTATACATCTGTGGTCTTTGTATATGACTAAATTAGATTTTTTTAGAACTTTGTATATGTCTTGTATGCGGGCTTCCGTCCCTTAAGCTGGTTCTTTTTATACATGTTAGTTTCTTATAAAAAAAAATATTATTAGCTTTTTAATTCGTGACCATTCCATATTAATCCCTGGTCAATAATCCTTTTTAATCGTGATAGCTGCTCTTAAACCTATATATACCATAGTTTCACTATATACCATAATTGTTTTTCTATTCCTCTGTATACCATATTTGCTCTTATATTCCTCTTTTACTGAACTTTTGGTCTATTATTTATCATTGACTATAGCTACTATTAGTGTAAGATACATACTTACATTTATTGTTCGCAGACACACACATGGCATATCCGACATACGTAGCATTCAAATGCCTAAATCCAGGTGTTTACACAATGTGAAAAGCAACACATGCACAAGTCAATGGACACCAAGGCGCCGCATTAAAAAAATTGAATCCATCAAACTTACTCAGTGGGTTCACTCCTAGTACACGAGGGAGGATATCAATACCCCCCACGGTTGATATACCTAGACTTCAAGAAGCATATCCATCGCATGGTGACCCTTGGTCTAGGTTTATAATGATTTTTTACATGTCATGACATTTCATGTCATAGAAATGTTGTGTCGTTATTTTTTTAGTTTATTTTTTTATTATATGTTCATTTTGTACTTGGCCCCCAAGAAGGGGTTGTTTGATGTTAAATTATGTTTAAACAAGTTTTATGTGTACCGGATATTTAGAATATCAGAAATAAAAATGAAATGTTTTTAATTTTATTAAACTTATTACATGTTCATGATATTTTTTCTACTCTCATTATTTTGTGAAAATATATATATATTTGTAACAACTCTTACCACATTTAACAAATTCAACTTTTGTAACTGCCAATAGGAGTCACAAATTTGTCATTACTGTCAATTTTGTAACCGCTAATAGCAGTTACAAATATAAGATTCGTAACTACTGAGAGCAGTTAAAAATATTAGATTCGTAACTACTAACAACAGTTACAAATATCATATTCGTAACTACTGACAGCAGTTACAAATTGGGGACACCAGTCATAACCCCCATAGGGGTTATAAAAATTTGTGACTAATGTTAAGAGTTATAATTTTTCTTTTGTCACCCCTAAATTATGACGGTAAATACAGTTATAAAGGTCATTTGTAACTGCTAAGAGCACAAACAAATCTCTCATTTTGGTGTAGTGGTAGGCTGATATGGACATATTATTTATAAGAGCTATTGAGGACTCATAACTTTTAATCATAATTTCTGAAGCCAAATTTCTACCCAATGTTGTATATGCTTGGTCACGCATCAGCCTTGCCATACTGGGTCGCGGCGTGAAACATTTCTTTGGCTCACAATGTAAATTAAATTGAGGGCGAACGTAAGGAAAGACTACGACCTAATATACAACCTTAGCCCAATTCACCACAAAGAAAATTATTGTTTAAGGAAACAAGCTCATACATAAACAAATTAATAACCTGCACAATAAAGTCTACTGCCTAATCATAAGTATTAATAAACATAAATACAACAATCTTATCCATAATATTTAGCTTAATTATCTGCCCTCCATCTTCCGATGTCGTATATAAGGGTGTCAATTCGTATTTGGGTCCTCATATGACACAACAAACACCATTTATACACAACACGACACAAAAACACATTTTTTTGTATAAAAGATCAATTTATAACACGATATGACAAGAATAAAAATTAATAAATTTTATAGCCAATTAAACATAATAATTTGTAAAACCCTGTGAAAACTCGAATAAATAGACACAACAAGATACAATGTTTCATAATTATGCCACGAACACGATACGAGACGACCTTATGTCTTAAAATCTTGGCACGGGCACAATATAGCATTCTAATTTTGGGTTAGTTACGTGTCTTATTATTATGTCCTAATTTGTGTCTAATAATGCGACCCTTTAGTTAGTATACGTAGCAAGGTTTAAAAAAATGCGGAGCGTGACCGAGGCAGGAAGGTCAAGCCTTAAAAGTCTAAGCGTGCCTTAGGCGTAAAAAGGCGTGAAAAGGTGTTTAGGACTTTTTAATCTATTTTAATATTTTTTAACCATAACAAAGCCATTAAAAATACTAAAATTGCACACACCTTAAAAATATATCTAAATATATGCAAATTAAAATAGTATTTTTTTAAATACTAAAAAAAACAATGTTTGGGATACTGTTTGTCTTTTGATTGTTTTAGTCAGAAGTCGGTCGATAATGTTAGGCTTTTTTTTGGACGAAAGGTAGAGAGGTTTGGGATATTGTTTGTCTTTTGATTGTTTTAGATGAGATATTGGTTTGATTTATAAAAAAAAGTCTTTAAAAGGCGATATTGTTTCACTAAAGCATTTTTGTTTTAAAAAAAAGTGCACCTTAAGGCTTTTACCAAGAATAAGGCGTAAAAGGCTTAAGGCGGGGTATTTCTCCCAAGCCTTAGTAAGAAGTCAAAGAGTAATGAGTTTATTCACTTTCCCATATTTAATGTGACATGATAATTAAATGTTCAACAATTTTGCTATTATTTTTCCATATGCTAACTTAAATTGTGATTATGTGGTTATTTTGAATATTTTGAGGTTCATCACAAATTTGTTTGTTGACTGCTCTTATTCTTATAAATAAGGGAGTATGTTGTTCTTTGTATAATGGACAATTTGGGTTATTTGTATATAATTTGGGCATGATAAGATTTAGTTTATAATATGGGTTCTAGTTGTTGCGAATGATAATAATGTTTCCATTATTTTGTTGTAGGTGTATAAAGAGCGGTTTTGTAAAGAACGAATGGAGCGAGCATTTTTAGTGGAATGTTTATGACATATTTTATTTAAAATAGTTACACTTTTTATTTTTAGATGGGAATATATAGATGTAACTGATATTAAATAGAATATAGTTAGGCAAGCTATTTTTTTGAATGTATGTATTTCGTATGACAACTTTCAGATAGAATATATGGATTCATTATAATTGATTTTGTAAACATTTGTGTTTTTTCTTAACTATTTTAAGTCATGCGCATCACCTAGTTGTATTTTCTTTTAAAAATAAATTTTTTTAAAACGCTTTCAAGTGAAGTGTCCCATAAAACTCCATATTTAGGACGGTTTTGGGTTGTGCTATGCAAAATAATGCAAAAAAAATTGCAACTCTTTTAAAAAGCCTGTCCTAAAAGCCTCAATTTTTAAAGACGCTTTTTTAGAAATTTTTATGTCACTCGTTTATAAGACACTTTCACCTAAAATTAAAAGCAATGTAAATGACCTTTTAAGACATTTTTTAGCCATTGTAAAAAGGTTTTTTTCTTCTATTGTTTAGTTCATTAAGTCTTTGAATAGGAAGATTATTGTCCCTAAATCTTGGGTAATAGGGAGAAATAAGTATTGGAAGTTCTTAGGGGAACTAAGGTCCCACAGTGGTAGGTGGTATCACGCATGAGGCCTTGAGGGGACAAAAAATACTCCCAACAATGACAAAATTAATAAGCATGAGTTAATTGATGATTTCATCAAGTGAAATATACTCATCGACTTTTGTAGAGGTAGTCGCCATTTTTGGTGAAAAGTTGAGAACAAATTGAGAGTATCTTGGGAGATTAAAGGGTTTGCTCGAAGGAAAACGAATGATAAAAAGAAATAATGAAAAAGAAATAAGCTTCATAGCTTGACACCATTTGAAATGTAAACATGAGCTAAATGGGCCTCAAGACATGGCTTTATAAAAGTTTCCCTCCAAGAAGTAAAGTCGCGGGGAAGTGTGGAGGCATCTCACATGTTTGACAGCTACATTATCCCAAAAGGTTTCTCATGATTGATTGATGGTGTAGTAATGACCTAAAATAGCCCAATGATTAAGTGGTTATTGTCCCAAGACAAGACAAACACATTGGCTGAAATAAAATCACTTAAATTCTTCATATAATAATTGATTATCTATTTTGGCAACTAAAAGTCTAATTAAATGGTTCTGCATGTGTGGTGAGATTAGGTGGGTCCACTGCCAATAATAATGTACACATGAATAAACTTTGAATATTAGTCATTTTAAAGATTTTCAAAGTTATAAATTAACATAGCATGTTTGGCTTTGGGGTCGAAGTGGATGAAATTATTATTAGGCCAGAAATTAATTACAAATTAGTTAAATCTCATAATGAAACCAACTTAAAATAAGAAATTAATAAAAGGAAACCACCCATTAGCATTCGTAGCAAGAAAACTCCTTCGATTAATAACTAAAAAGAATAAATTTATAAAATATAGAAGAACAAAATTGAAGAGGAATTTTATCCCCTTCATACTGTACAGTAATAAGAAAATGCATAAGTGACATTCTTGTGAACGGTGATCCATAGGCTAATAATTTCTTCTTCTTATGCATCCACGTACATAAGCTATCTCGCCACTTTTAGAAAGAGGGAATGGGCTACCCTCATACTTCGAACCAATCCTTCTACATCCTTATATTGCACATCAGAACGAATGACTATTTCCCCAAAATAAATATCATAAAGGCGATGGTATTTAGGGGAACTCTCTTAACAAATGTAAACATAGGATAACTGTTTCCAACCTTTTAAATCACAACTATCTTTTGAAAAAAAGTCTGCTTAGATGCATATCTTACAATCATCAAAGTCAACCTCACATTTTCTCAACCTACTGACAAAAGAGGGATAAATCTTGAAGACAAAGGAAATTTGGGCTTGAGGGATGGGGATCACGTATTCAAAGTGTTGGGTAATCATGATGGCCCATAAAAGGTTGTCCAAACATTAATCCTTCAATAAGATCGAAAGGGAAAAGCGAGAAAAATACTGGAGGAAGTCTAAATTCCTAACATCG
Source organism: Sambucus nigra (assembly GCA_949130495.1). Taxonomy (NCBI): domain Eukaryota; kingdom Viridiplantae; phylum Streptophyta; class Magnoliopsida; order Dipsacales; family Adoxaceae; genus Sambucus; species Sambucus nigra. The sequence continues at coordinate 116,077,779 of OX422208.1, forward strand.
TCACCCTCAGAACACATTGGTGGAACGTGGTTATAACCAATATCCAGACCATTTTGGACAAGGCTCGCTAAATCCCTTAAGGGATCCCCTGATGATGTAATGGGAGAGACAACCATTTGCGAAAAGAAAACATTCAAAAACCTAGTTTCCAGAATGACCATTTCAAACTCCAAAGTGTCAAAGCAAACCCCAACTAAAACGGAGGAAGAATGAATCTCATTACAGAAGTGGTAATGATTACCATACATATAATGGTGATGGGAGCCCTGTCGGATGGGTGATAATATCTCTCGACAAGTAAAAGATTTAAAAGTCACTCCTCACATTATAAAAACATTTATAAGGTTGAGCAGGTCGTGACTAGGATTAAGCATCATAATAATTAGAGGTGGGCATGGCCCGATCCTGGTTTAGACCATTTTTAGGACCGGACCGCATTATACAGTACATATTATTAGACTAGATTTGGACCGATTAATCAGTTACCCTATTTTATCGGTCCAGGCTAATTTTAATTTAATTCGATTAAAAAATTGGTCCAAATTTAATTTAATGGCTGATTTTTCTAAAATGTAAATTTTTTTATTTTGTTTATTAAGGACTGTTTTTATACAAAAATTTTCAAGGGGTGTTAAAATTTGTTTTATGGGCTGTTTTGAACAATTTAGGGGTTGTTTTAAGCATCTTTACCCTTTAGGGTTTGTTTTAGCTCTTTTTAAGTAAAATGCAACCTCTTTTTATTCCCAACAAATGGGGTTGGTTTTTTCAAGTAAACGGGCTTGTTTTAGAGATATTTTTAAACTATTTATGCCCTATCTGAAACAAATTCCACCAATTAAATATATAACATATCATAGTCCAAACCTAAATATTTAAAACATTACATGTCTACAAGAAAACATAATTTCAACATTACAAGTCCCATATAATTAAAATAAAATAACATCAAAACTACAAAAGAGAGATGTATTCCTTGAATCCAAATGATGCATCAATCCACCCCACAATAGTTGAAGTAGATGTCGTGAATGTTTCTCGTAAAATTTCTAGCATTATAATACAAAAATCAATTAGTTAATAATATGAATTAAAAAAAGTAAGAAACATTTAATCAATGACCATTTAATAAATTAAAATTTACCCGCTTCAAGGTTTTCCAATTCTTAAATTCCATCCATGGCATGTAGAACATTGATGGGCTTATATGAAGACTTAAACCAATTTTGTGAACAAACCAGTGCTTCCATCATTTTAGGTGCTAACGAGCGTCGAAAAGTGGTATGATTTTTTCTTATTCTTAATGCCATTTTTTAATCCTCGCAAGCATATGAAATGCCACAATAGTGACAAATAACCCTTTATTTTTTTAAGATCGTTGTTTTTGTGGAAATGAAACCCTATCAAGGTAATATTTTTTCGTTTGTGTGGTGACAGTGATGAAGGCTTTGTATGAGACTTCCTCGGATACCCAACATGTTGAATATAATTTGCTTAACCTCCTCTTGTTGCATCCATCTAAACAACACAATAAGATTTAAACAATTAAAAAATCAGAAACAACCTACTAATAAATTTAAGTTTAACAAGTATGCATTACATATATATAATAATCAATTAAAAGTTTGTCCTCAAATTTTTTACATAAACAAAAAAACCCATTACAAAAAAATAACCATGATTTTCTTATATAAAGTATAAATAACCTAATTAGCAAAAGTTTAATAAATCAGTGACATTGTATGTACGTCCAACCCATCCTTCCATATGCTTAAATTCATCGATACAACTCTCCCACTTAATATTGCATCCAATCCATCCATACAACTCCCACTTGCCCATCTGCTTAAATTAAATTCATATCAGTGAGAGTTTGTGTGTGTAACAAGTCTAACAAATTTGTTATACAAAACAAACACAAAATATATTTAAAAAACAACTCCCATTAATCATGAATGAGGGGGAAAATGAGATATAGGATAAACAAAAAATGAATCAGACAATAAAAACATATTTGACAGAGAGAACGTTTTAAAAAATACCTGATTTTTATTAGTGCCTTCGAGTTGAGATGCGGCGTCGAGAGAAGGAGATGTGTTACGAGAGGGTAAGTGTTTCATATTTGGAAAAGAGGAGAGGAGGCCGACGGAAGGCCGACGACTCTTGATAGAGGATAGAGGAGAGGATAGGAGGTGCTAATAGCCTCGAGGGAATTTTTATGAAGCAAGTTCGGGGTTGATGATTTAGAGAATGAGATAAAGGTTTAAGGGATTTGAGTTGTTTACTTAGTTGAGTGAGTTTGTTTGGGTCAGGTGGGTGGGTGTGTTTACTTATATATAAAGAGAAAGTGTAATAAACGGGTCGATCTGATTCAGACCAAATTATAACAAGCATGGACAGGGATCGAACCGAAAAAATGGGTTAATTTATTTTGGACCGATTTTGGACCGAATTGAAAAAAGACAAAAAAATATGGGGTTGGTCCAGGCAGTCCAAATGGACCGATCTATTTTTATCCCACCCCAGGTAAGGATAAACCGTGAAAGTAAAAAAAATCACTTGATCACGATGAACATTATGTTAGACTGGTTATTGAAATTAACAAAAACAACCGAGTTATTAATATGTAAATACCAAATATTGGAAAACATGCATGTGTGAAACTTTGAACCACATGGTACGTATTAATTGAAGTGCGAACTAACTCCAATTTAAATTAGGGTGCTAGTGCACCAAACCGGGAAAGAATCGAATAGGTGAATAACCACCCAGCAGTTATAAGAGCGGTTACAAGAGCAGTTACATTGCATGGGTAAGAAATACTATAAATAAGCAATGAACCCTACAACTAAGAGAGGACTTAATCATTAAAAATGCATTTACATTACTTTTATCATCTTTTCCTTTTATTTTCCTTTTCTTTATATATTTATGGCGCTTATTTCAATTATGCAAAGTAGATTGTACGGTAATTGTAACTTTTTAATTCCAAGTTTATTTAATGTTTCTTGCCTTTACATTTGTTTTCTTTACTTTCTGTAAATATTTACTTTACTCGCCGTTTACTTCTTGGAAAGAGTTACTTCAATTGCATTTTTTTTCCTTTTTCACAAAGCTTTACTTTCCTTTAATTCATGTAAATTTACCAATTTTTTCCTAGTTAGTCACTTATCACTCACTTCAATGTCTTCACTAAGGGAAGCATAAGTCCTCTTAACTGAGGCACTGAATTTAACACAATTGCCTGTCACTAAGAAAAATTCTCTGGTTAGCAAGACCACACATATTGTTTGGCACATTCTCAATCCTAAGTAATTATCAAGCCATTGGAAAATAAACCAAACAGCGATTAATGTATGCTCCGGTACCATAGCTTTTTATTAAGATTGACAAAGGTCTATAGAACCAAGCATCATTCTCTTTGATGTTTGAGATCCGTTGTGGGGTCTCTTTTCCTGTCTGAGGTTATTTGAAGGGGGTTAAGAGTCTTTGGAAGGTCAAAGGTTAAATCGGGTATCATAAATATCCCCTTATTGTTCTTTGAAAAAATTATAAGGGGGACCACCTATCCCTTCACTTAAGATAGGGATAGTATCGTAACTTGCTGATGAAATACCTATTATGGCCATGCTACATCAAAAATGAGGATTTAAGTAGTTGGGAACATTGATGGGACATTCTTTCGGGGTATGGACAGACTGAAGGGTCAGGTTTTAGGATCAATAAAGAAGCCTCTTGGGAGCCTAGGCTTTTACTATTCACACAGCATTTCCTTTGTCTTTCGAATTAAAAATTATTGTCTTTCCTCTTCTCTTTGCTAAATATGTATGCTATATGTGCTTCCCCTTCTCAAATATCTGACTCAAAGCCCCTTGATGTCTTGGGCCCTCATGTTTCCCTTCCCTTTTATTGAAAGGAGGGTGTTGGGACCCTTGAGAGGGCGTACTTAGGGGTGAATGATCCCAACTTGACTGATGAGGACCATTCCACTTCTCGAATTATTAATCAAGACATGATAACCAATAGGAAGACTTAATAGAAACCAGATTACTACACCAACAAATCATATCGAGAAGCGGAGATTCGATATCCAAGGCTAGAAAAATTAGCATTGGTCCTAATTGAGGCTTTCCAGAGGACAATGACATACATTCAGAACCATACTATTGTTGTCAATATAAACCTACCTCTATATCAAGTCATTCACAAGCCTGAGAAATTGGGCAAACTGATGGAATGGGATATAGAAATAAGAGAGTATGACATCTAGTATGAACTAATAATGGCCATTAAGGGCCAAGTTACGGCAAATTTTATAGTTGAATTTGCTTACAAAGAAAAACCGTCTGAGTAGACTTTTGCGAAAGAGAACTCAACCCCAAAGAAAATCGAACAGACTTCTGCGAAAAGAGAACTCACCAGTCCAACTAAACGAGCAAACTCTTATAGGAGATAAATTTATCATTAATCCAACCGACTAGAATAATGATGTACCAGAGTCATCAGTCAGACAAGAAGACATTGCTCATGATTTAGGGCATACAAAGAGGATACTCAAACATGGTTGTTTAGTTGATAAAAAATTTATAGGGGAGATACCTCTCTAGTAGATGGTTGTAGATGCATCACCGACAACGGAGCGGTATTAATAATTACAACGTTGGATAACATTAATGTGTAATATGCTCTAAGATTCCAATTCAAAGCCTCAAACAATGAAGACGGACCTGAATCACTTATAGTCAGGATTGTCCTGTCATCATTCCTTAGTGTCGAGAAAATAAAGGCGCACAGTGACTCTTAACTATAGTAAACCAAATGTTAGGGATTTACGAGTCAATAGAGAAATATATGGAAAAATACCTAGCTAAATCCAAGGTAGTGTTGACAAAGTTACCAGTTGTTAGGATGGTAAGAATTCCATGGCAAAAAATGTGTGAGCATACACACTTGCTCGACTTTCATCCTCCACAAGGTAAAAATTAAAGAGAATTGTGCTCGTCGAGATCCTCACTTATGAAAGCACTAACAAAGATTATGTTAGCTTAATAAAGCTGGAATGAAAATGATGTAATACCAGGAGATCCTAAAAATGAGAGAAGGCTCCGATATAATGCAGAAAGATGCATCCTATAACAAGGAATTATATACAAAAGTGCCTTCAACATACTATTTCTCATGTGTGTCCATCTGAATGAAGTCAATAACCTAATAAAATAAGTACATGAGTTCTCTTATGGAGCATATTTAATGGGCAAATCACTTGTAAAGTGAGTAGCCACACATGACTATTATTAACCCACGAAGAAGGCTGGTTATGGAAATTAGATGAAGAGGTGTGTTAAGGGCCAAAAGTACGTCAACATATAAAAGAGTTCGTGGGCTTATCTTATATCGATCACATCTCTCTGGCCATTCACAAGGTGGGGAATATATTTGGTTTAACCTTTGCCCAAGACTAGAGGTAGGTTCAAATATGTAGTCATTGTAGCAGACTATTTCACCAATTGGGTGGAAACTGAACCACTGGTGGAAATTCCATATGAAAAGGTCTTCCACTTCATCTGGAAAAACATCATTTATCGTTATAGAATGTCGTATGCTTTATCACCGATCAAGGCACTCGATTTTATAATCACGAGTTCAAAGACTATTATGTGCGATCTAAAATCCAAAAATGACATTCTGCACCCAACCATCCTCAATGCAATGGGAAAACAAAATTAACGAACAAAACTTTTCTTGATGGAATAAAGAAGTGGCTAGATGATGCTAAAGGGAATTAGATTAATGAAGTACAAATTGTCCTATGGGCATATAGCATGATACTGACTATGGCAACATGTGAGACCCCTTATATATTGGACTTTGGAACAGAAGCAAAAGTCCCAATAGAAATTAGTCTTCCCTATCACCATGTTCTCAATTTTGACTCGACGAAAAGTGACCTAATGATAAGGTTACATATTGATCCAATAGAGGAAGTTAGAGAACTTATATCACACCGAGTAGCAGTGTACCAATAATTAACTGGTCATTTTTACAATAAAAGAGTAAAACCAAGAACTTTAAAAGAAGGAGACTACGTGCTGAAAAGGATCGTCCATAAAAGGAATAAATTATAGCCAAACTGGCATCGTCCGTAAAGGTTAACTGCAGTTATCCTTCTAGGGACCTACAAAATTGAAACACTGGAAGGGGAAAATTTTAGGAATCCTTGGAATGCAGCATACCTAAGAAAGGACTACCGGTAATGGAGAACATGTACACCCTTTATTTATTATAACCTACTTCTTAGTGATGAATGAAAAAATTATTAATTTAAGATTATTTTCTTTTAAGTTTTTCTTTCAGTATATGGAGATATGTTCAATCAATTCTTCCAAAAACATAGCATACCACATAACTTCATGAATGACCCCGTCAAGAGGTCACGAAAAAGAAGTTTCACATCACGTATGATCTCGCCTTTAGGGTAGACCAAGAATAAAAAGTTCACCAAATTTAAGAAATAATTACAGTCACATTTCAGCATTAAGAATGAACTCTTTCTTGGAATAAGTTAATTCTAAAGAATTAACTTTTGGTCAAATACGCTACTCTTTTGTAGACCGACCAACTTCTTTTCATGATCATCCCGAAGATTTATCATTGATTCTTTATGGATCTTTTTAATATCAAAACTCATGTCATGATAGGTAGCATTATCTATAATTGCCTGGTGAAAAAGGCAATGTTAACTTAATTATGATTATTTTGGCTAGAGAAGGTGCACCAAGGTCAAGTAGCTCCTCGAGCTTATCTTCTTTGATCTCACTAATCGACTATGTCTCTCCTGGAAGTCACTTTGGATGGCAACCAAATAGGCCAGTCTTGTATTAAACTTTAAATTAGTGACCGAATGTAAGTATTCATTAATGAAAAGAACTTTCAAGAATCTAATTGGGACAACAACACATGGAATAAAAATTTCATTTCATTGTGAAACGGGGTTACATTAAATAAGTCCAATACATTGATATAGCAACAAAAATAAGTGAAGTAAAGCAGAAAGAAAACTCCTAACAGAACTATAGGGATTTATTTCCCCACCTTCTACTTTTCAACGGTGGTGTAACCTTCAGTGTGCCTAACAACCACTAATTATTCCTTTTCAGTGGCATTAACGAATCTTTCTTATCGTTAATTTATTCATCAACTTGAAGGGGAGTGGTAGGATGGTGTACCTAGAAGATGTCAAACTCTTTGGCAGTGGCAACCTTGTTAAGTGCTTCATTCCAGTAATTCTTAAAAAACATATTCTTCAAGTTGTCGATCTACACAAAGGAATTGGCAAAGGCCTTTTCCCAAACCCTTGACAATGCCTCTTATTTAACTCTAGTAATAGATACCAAAGATGGCTCGGCCTTAGTTTCTACCCGCTCGGCCACATCTTTAGCATCCATTGCCTCATTTCTTGCCTTTTACGATAATAACATTGTTATCCGCCAATCTTCTCCTAACCCTCTCCTCCAACTCCTTTTTCTTATTCATTTAGTTTTCTTAGCACGACTAACTACATCCAGATATTTGTGCTACCTATTAAAAGTGGTTACAACATCACGGGATAACTCCCTCATTTTGTCATTCCTCCTCGGGAGCTGGTTGTAATCGATTAAGAACTAAAAAGTCAAATAAGGAAAAGAGCACATCAGGAGACAAAATGGGATAAGTATAAAGGGAAATTAAATTGCACGATCCATATATATTGGATAGGGGAAATAAAATAAAGCTACTTAGTCGATAGGAAGGGCTCCAGAACTTATCAAGTTGTGCGTAAGTTCGGGGCAAACATCCACAGACTGGATAGTACCCTGTCCCTTGTCATTAGTGGTTTTCTTTCTAACAATCTCAACTAAAGGAGGTGGATCTTTTCGTATCCTCTTACAGAGGTTCATGATCCTTTGTAGGAAAGGAATCCAAAATTAAGGGACCACTAAAATCTCCAACTTCAGATCTTTCACTCATAAGATGAGCAGATGGTGGCGACCTTGCTTCAACATGAGAGGCAATTAGGTTATTGAACTTACGCTTTTCCATATTACTGAAAGAGATACTCGTAGGCACTAAAGCATTGTCCAAAGTCTTGAACAAGAGAGATGTGATATCCTTGAAAGAATTATCCCCGACAATGTGTTTCACAGGTGTAGACATCACATTCTAGGACCCCCTAAGTCTCTCCTTAGGTCCCTAGCACCTCCCTATTTCACTACAACCCCTAAGTCATACTCCGAGTACCGATCTAGAGGCCATCGAGCGCTCTCGAGCCCCGTTTAACTCTAATCAACTCTATCGTCATAGAAAAAATACATTGAATCTCTAAAGGGCTCTAAATCCTCTTTCCAACGGTCCACTCCATGTGCGAATCAACATAACGGTTCGAACAGACGAACTATTTTACTATCAAAAATTGATTTAGAGGTCACCGGGCGCTCCCGAGCCCTGATTTGACCCCAATCAAATTCATCATCAGAGTGAAATCTCTTTAAAAATTTGAAAGGCATTAAAACCCCTTTTTAATGGTCCATCCCGTGTACAAAACGATAAAACTGTTCGGACAAATGATTCATTTTTCCCCAAAAATTCATTCGAACGCCACTGGGCGCTCCTAGGATTCGTTTGACCAAGGTAAATCCTTTAGCTCGAATGAGACTGAATGAATATTTTAATGGTACTGAATACCCTTTCCAATGGTCCACCTCATGTGTGAATCAGCTACACGGTAAGGACGAACAATCCGTTTTACTCTGAAAGGTCACTGGGTGCTTTCGAGCCTCGATTGACCAAAGTCAGCTTTTCGAACCGAGCGAAGATCTTTGGAATATCTAAATAACTCGCATAACCTTTCCAATGGTCCACCCCATGCTTGATTATGACTTACCTTTTGGACGAACGATTCGTTTCTCTTCGATGATCTCCTGTCCAAAGGACCAACGAGCTCTTTCGAGCCACGTTTGACCCAAAGTCTACTCCTGGACCCGGGAGCATACCAAAGTACTCTTAAAGGTCTCTGAATTACCTTTCTAATGGTATACCCCGTGCACAATTTGGATCAACGGATTGTGTTCTATAACCGCTTTTTGGAAAATCTGAACGAGATTGTCGATTGGCAGGTCCATTTCCCTACCTATCGGCAGTGTGCCTAGGGTTACAGCCGATTGGGAGGGATTGGGCATTGCCAATCGACACCCCCTTACCCTATAAATAAAGGGCATAACCTCACTCCCAAGGCACACCTCAGATCTATCAATATCATTGATCTCAGCAACATTCTCTAATAATCAACAAAGTTTCCTCATTTGAAATTCCTTTCAATCTTTCATTCACATCCTTTTCATAACCAATTTAGCAAAAATATAATTCTCTCTCATCCAACATTCATCTAAATACTCAATGGATTTCATCAAGGATCAAGATCAATTTTCAATTCTCCAAAGAAGGTCCAAAATCCTTCTCTCTCTCTCTTTAAATTCTTTATTTTTGCATTAGTTACATAAATTCTTAATCTAGCTTTTACTTTAATTCATACACGTTAATATCTCACCTTTTTACTAGTTATATTGCAAATACTTTATTTTCTATAAAAAAACAAAACAAACAAAAAGAGGGTAACACTTATAAATTCCAATGTGATTATCAATCACAAGTTCTCAAAACAAAAATAAATTTTCTACACAAGCACATATACCCGTTCGAATCTATGGGATAAACCCCACCTTTATGATGCATGCAAACTACGTGAACTTTGATACCTTTATAGACTACGTAGGCTTTTTAGGATTAAACTCGAGACTCGAGTCCAATTTTCCAATTTTCCCAATTTTTCTCAATTTTTCCATTTTCGTATTTGAATATATATTGAATTTGTGATCCTTATTGGCATTTTATCCCAACATATATTATCGTTTCATCATAAAGATTAATATCTCAATAAACTCATACATTATATTTTCTAAATATTATTTTGGGAACATTCCTAAAGATGACCCCACTCTACCCTTCCATGGTATGAGTTGGGCAATTCCGATCTCCAATTTATATACACGAACACACACTTCACGAAAAAATAAAGGAAAACAACAACACAAGCCCATCAGAGACTGAAAGGGCAGGATGGGTGCTTAACACCTTCCCATTCCATAACTTAGGCCCCAGACCTTCGAACTTTTCGTTTTGTAAGCATCAGTTTTTCTTTTATGCCGCTCTCTCGAGGCGGTGACATGTTTTTTTGCCTGTTTGGTGTAAAATAGGCTGGCGACTCCATCTCTTTACATTCACCCCACACCGACAAAGGCCAAAGCACTCCTAGAGTAATAGGGCACAAGACTTTTCCCCCATTGTGAGTATAGGAGAGATATGGGATGGCCATAGTGGCGACTCTGCTGGGGATTTTTTTCATAAGAGGGTTAGACTCTGTTTGCATGGGTGTTAATGCTTTCTTCTTGTGTGCGTATGCACCTACCTATATGTACCCCTTTTTCTCCTCTATTATTTCTTGCCCATACATACTTCATGATTATGTCACTACTCACTCACACACTCGTAGGTACTCTCCATGTACATTTCAAACTACTTACACATAGGATCACTTATATCCATGGGTTGCACTTAGAATATCCATGCTTAGGTGTCACTAACACACACCTCCACCCATAACACCGTTATATATCCATGCTCACTCGCACTTGTCACCACTTTTAGTTGATCCATACTTAGGTTCACTGCCACACCCTCACTTGTAGATATTAACACATCATTCACCCTCACATATCCATGTTTAGTATAATCTTATTGATACATATTAGATTTGCCTTTTTAAATTCTTCCCTATTAGTATAGTGCTCATCATGTTAAATAAATATACTCTCTCCGTATTATGCTAATCAATAAACATGCATGTTTACACACTGCATCACCAAAGATCATGGCTATTCACCAAATTATATCCCGTAACTGGGGGGTCACTTCGTGATGGGTGCTAGTCCGGTAGGTCACAGTTATCCAAAGCGATATGACTCTCACCTTCCATTGGTCAAGTACCTTCGACACATATCAAACGGTTCCCCCCGCATCATACCGCTTGACCGAAGTCATGACGAGAGGTATATCGCAGGGAACTCGTTCACATACATCAAGTATATCGAATTCTCTCTCACACAAATTATCCCCATGAGGTATATAGTGAATCAATTCATGTACACTCAGGTATATCAAATGGCTTGTCCACATGTTTCGATTGCCTTCAAAAGCAAGACGTATATCGTGGTAGTTATGCCAAAGGGGGAACCCTTCTAATTAACCCAACAACTGCATACCTTCATATAGGAGTCAAATCTAGGGCAATCATATTTAGTTTGTCAGTCACTACTCGAAACTCTACCGAAAAGACGAGTCGGCATGCAACCCAAATTTTCATGCGATTTTGCCTTTTTTAAAACGGACCCTGTCCATGAGCCTGACAACAAGTCAAACCACGTTTTTACATATTTTTCAATCCCAATTTTACTAGACTCGGGGGCCGTCTAGCATTTCTTTTTGCATTTAGAAAAACCTAATACAAGTGAGAAAATAATAATGAAAAGCGTACCACTTAAGTCGTTTAATTCAAGTTTAAACAGTTCAAATGGCTCCGAATAGTTTTTTGAAGAAACTCTTTAATCATAATAAAAAGCTAACACAAGATGTGTATAAAAGATTACATGAACGAGTTATTTAAGGTATAGGTGTACCAGTTTTGAAAAACAAACTTATATAGGTTCTAACTTAGCACCGTCTCAAGAAGGTGATGAGAGGAAGAGTAAGTATTCAATAACACAAGATTTTAATGTTATAAAGCCCCACCCAATTGGGGAAACATCCACGGAGGTCTCTACACCTCAAAAGCAAAATCCACTAAAATAGAGTAACAGATTACAAACTATATAACAAACCAAACACACAAGCAGACCTAATCTAACTCCAGAATGTTTACCAACTCCTATGGATTATTCTAACTCCTCTGAAGGTTCTGACGTTGAGGTTGTTCTCCTATCTTTGTAACCGCTTCTCCTTTTAGTTTTACGTCGACTCTAAAGTCAATAATCTCTCTACCAACACTTCTTTAGTGTTGTAGTGTGACAACTGTAAGAGATGGAGTGCCTAATCACATGCACGTAACCCAGACACACTTATACAAATAATATTCTTAAAAAATTACAAATATTGTTCTAAGATTCAGTAAGGATTTATGGATCACAGTTTGTTTGATAGTCTCAGACTACTGATCTTTATTTTTATCCACAGATCAAGAGGAAATCTTTCTATTAAAAAGAGTCAAGATCCTAAACACTTTCTTTTTATTTGATATACACAGTTATTTCACAAATTGTGAAATATTCACGAAAGTATAAATCTCCAATCAAGATATTAACTAGATCTAAGTCTGGTTTTTCTCATAAACTATAAATAGAAATTGATTTGTCGATTCTGGTTTTGAAAACAACATATAAGAGTAAAATCAACCAACAAATGAAGATTTCTTGAAAAAAGAAATCAAACTAAGCAAGTGATACGTGAGATGTATCACAGAGTTTCAGATCTCAACTTTTTATGAAGAGAAAATGAGATCTAAACTTCGTGACTTGGTTGGACCAGAGATTAAAGAATAGAGAGGATAGATCTTCACTAATACAAACTCACTCCAACTCACAATGGTTTTTTTGAGAAAAAAATTGGTCGGAGTTTGATTAGGGTTTTCTTTCTCTCTCTCTCTCTCTCTCTCTCTCTCTCTCTCTTCTCTTATCTTCCCTTTTTACTCTCAATTCCTAAATGAGCCAAAAGTCTCAAAATGTTCCCCACTTGGTCTCCATTTATATTACACAAAGAAGGATCTGGAAGGGTTGAACAATATCAATGGTTGAGATTAAATCTAATACAAACGATGTAAATCTAATGGCTTTGGATGCACCTCCATTAAACGCGTTTTTTGGTTCTGTCAACTATCACAAGGATTATTACAAAGACATGCAGGCCGTTGATAAATAATAATCTAAAGGATCGGATTACGTGTTACGATTGTGAGAGGAAACAAACACAAATCCAATCGCTCACTGACCAACACGTGTAAGGCAAGGATGAGCCCTCAAACGCGTGTTTAATTTTTTTTTAAATCTCATTTTCCACCACAGAAGTCTTTGTTGCTTTCGGATCCTACCCAAGCAAGGTTTTAGCAAGAAATGATATTACAATTAAGCCCATAATATTTTTTAAACCAAATATTAAATGTTTAAAACTATTTTAAAATTTTTTAAAAATTATTTAGAAAATCCCATAAATTATTAAAAAATCATTTTTTATTGGAATTAACACGCTCTAAATTATAGTGAATGCAATGAATGAATGCAATACTAGGTGCAGTATTGGTATTCTACCTTTGAGACTATTAGAGGAATTGATATGTAGTGTCTGAAGCTCTTTGCTAGATAAGGATATGACTCAAATTTTTTCACTATTTCCATACTAGACAAGCGCCAATATAATATAGACTAAAGTGAGTCAAAGATATAGGGTGCTTCAATCTCCCCCTTTGGAAATATGATACAAAATCTCCTTTGAGTCATCAAGGACTCGTAAGGATACAAAATATAAGAAAATCCTATTCATATAGAAAATTCTATCTACCCCATATCCTAGAAAAAAAATTACATTACTCAACTAAATACAAACCAATACCCTAACAACATTCTGATAACACGGGGTACTGATATCCAGCAAACTAAGATAACTAAGATCAAGCATTTTAGTTGAAGTAATCAAAATAATGCCCAAGTGGACTCAAAGCTTCTCCCCCATTTTGTCTCAAATGGACAAAGGGTGTATATATAGATAAGAGAGAGAAATATCAAAGCATAAACATCAACGATATATTACAATTCTGCCATAACCATCCCAATTGATTTACGTAAGGATTCAAACTGTATATTGTCCAAGGGTTTGGTGAATAAATCAGCTAATTGCAATTCAGTTGGCAGGTAATTAATTTCCAATACCTTTGATTCAACTAACTCGCGTATAAAATGATGTCGTATTTTAATATATTTAGTACGAGAGTGTTGTACAGGATTTTTGGAAATATTAATCACGCTTTGATTGTCACAATAGAGATGTAATTTCTCTTCAATAATACCATAATCTCTTAACATTTGTTTTAGCTAAAGTAATTGAGCACAATAGCTGCCTGCGGCTATATATTCAGATTCGGTTGTGGATAAGGAAGTGCAATTTTGTTTCTTACTATTCCACCCTAACGAATTCTTACCTATGTAATAACATTCTCTTGACGTATTTTTACTCTCATCGAAACACCCAACCCAATCAGCATCGGTGTAGCCAATTATTGTGTTATATGTGTCATTTGTGTACCAAAGTCCTGAGTTGAGAGTTCCGTTAACATATTTTATAAGTCTTTTAACGCAAAGTAAATAACTATCTTTAGGGTTATTTTGATAGAGGGGACACACACAAACAACATACATAATGTCAGGACGGGAGGCAGTAAGGTATAGAAGATTTCCTATCATACTACGGTATAAGGTTGAGTCAATGGATTTTCCATGTTCGTATTTTGATAGTTTAACCGAAGTACTCATGGGAGTCATAGCATCTTTGGCAGTTTCTAGATCGAACTTTTTTATAATCTCTAAAGCGTATTTAAATTGCGATACAAATAAACCATCTGAATTTTGCTTGACTTGAAGACCTAAGAAGAATTGTAACTCCCCTATAAGTGACATATGGAATTTTTTATGCATAATGTCAGAAAATGTTTTAACGTCCGTTGGGGAGGTAGATCCAAAAATGATATCATCTACGTATACTTGGGCTATAGTAATATTTTTATCAAAGTGTTTGACAAAAAGAGTTTGGTCCTTCCCTCCTAGCTTAAACCATTATTTAGAAGGAAGGTAGATAAACGTTCGTACCAAGCTCTAGGAGCTTGTTTTAACCCATAAAGAGCTTTCTCAAGACGGTAGAGGCGATTTGGATGATGAGGGTCATTGAGCCCTTTAGGTTGTTCTAGGTAGGTCTCTTCAGTTAAGACACCATTAAGGAAAGCAAATTCATTTGATAAAATTTGAAATGCAAATAACATTCTATTGCAAAGAGTAATCGAATAGACTCGAGGCGAGTGATGTACAAAAGTTTCTTCGAAATCTATTCCTTCAATCTGAGAGTAGCCCTAGGCAATTAATCTAGCTTTATTCCAAATAATCATCCCAGATTCATCTGTTTTATTTTTTAAAAGTCAACGTCTACCAATAACCCTTTTATTTTTTGGCCGGGATAAAAGATACCATACATCATGAATGACAAATTGAAGAAGTTCCTCTTGCATAGCACTTATGCACAATGGGTCATTCAGTACTTCATTAACATTCTTTGGTTCTATAAGAGAAACAAAGCATGCATAATTAGCAAGAGTACGTAGTTGGGATCTTATACGAACTAGCTCAGTAGGGTTACCAACTACACTATCTAAAGGATAATCTTTGGAAACTCAGTTAGGCAATTCAGGGGTGTCAGTTGGTAAAGAATCATCTATCTATGGAGAATCATAAGTTAAAGTGTTTTTGGATTCATCCGCCATAGTTGGTCATTTGATCTTACTCTCTACATTAGTGTCACTTACAACCACATTAATGGATTCCATTAAGGTTTTGGTACGAAGATTGTAGACACGGTAGGCTATACTATTTGGTGAATATCCTAAGAAAATAACTTTATCTCCTCTAGTTTTGAATTTAAACAAATATTCTCTATCCTTGCATACATAACAGGTACTACCAAAGGATCTAAAGTATTTTAGGTTAGGTTTCTTCCCATACCAAAGTTCATAGGATGTTTGTTTAGTATTTTTTCTTAGGTATACACGATTGATTATATGATAAGTTGTACAAATGGATTCTACCCAGAAATATTTAGGTAAGTTCTTCGCATGAATCATAACACGGGCCATCTCTTGAAGAGTGCGATTTTTACGCTCAATAATTTTATTTTGTTGAGGTGTCTTAGGGGCATTAAATTCATGTTTGTAACCATTATAGTCACAGTATTCGATGACATTTGTTCTATAAATTTACTTCCTCTATCGCTACAAATTCTATCTACTTGGGAGTCCTTTTCATTTTCAATACGAACTAGAATTTTCAAAAATTTACAAAATGTTTTTGATTTGTGTTTTAAAAAGGCAACCCAGGTAAATCGAGTGAAATCATCAACCATAATAAGAATATAGTTGTTGTCATAAAGACTAACAATACGAGAATGACCCATTAGGTCCATATGGATGAATTCTAGAGGTTTAGTGGATAAAACTTCTTTAACTTTATTGTACGGAGCCTTAACAATCTTTCCTTCTTGGCACGGACCACATATGATGTGTGAAATTGGTTTGATTTTAGGAAGACCTCTAACTATCTCTTGAGAACATAATTTACCAAGGTTGTCATAATTAATGTGACCTAACATATTATGCCATATCTCATTGTAATCCATTCTGGCAATGTTACAAACCTTTGTACTTGAATTGATTGTATAACAGTTATCTAGAGTACGTAGTCCTGTAATAATGTAATCACCATTTTCATTTAAAATTTTGCAATTATTCTTTGAAAAGGTGACAATATGGATGGAGTCACAAAATTGCGATGTACTTAGTAAATTTGCTTTAAGACCCTTTACTAAAAGAACATCCTCAAGAATAGGTAATCCTTCTTCATGGAGTGTTCCTTTAGCAATGATCTGGGCTAATACACCATCTCCAAACAAGACTTTACCTCTAGAGAAGTTAGTTTTATTTGAAAGTTTGGTATCATCCCCGGTTAGGGGTGTGTTTTGGCCAGATCGGATCGCAATAGGGTGTTCGAAATTTTTTTCCAAAATTTTCGAACTATTAAAAACCTTTCCAAAATCGAAAAAATAAATTTCGAAAAATCAATTTATTTTCCATGTCGGCGATTCAGAATATTCGGAATATTCGGATATTTTTTTATTCGAAAAAAATTAGGAAAAATAAAAAATATCAGTTTTATCTTTTTCGGATAATATCGGAAATACAAAATTATCAATTTTATCTTCTTTATTCCACTTTTTTTGTGGGGGCGGGGGTGGGGGGGTCTTATTTCCATACAAATGTCAATTTCAAGCAATATTGTGTATTGATGCTACGCTTAAAATTTGAACCTGATAAGACCAAGTGAGCAGTGCACATTACTATGTGAAAAAATAAGCAAAGAATAACATCAATGTTAGTAGGCATACAAGGAAAACACTTAAGTTATTTTCCCTATGATTCCATGAACATCCCAATAATAAATTGCAATTATTTACAGAGTTATACACATACAGCAAGATGCAGTCAATATACAATGACTATACTGTGTTTCAATGAGAAAAGATGGATGAAATCGTTGATGGCAAGTTAAGTCAATTTAAGGCTAAGATATGTTTAATAAATAGAGCTACAAAACTGTGTTTAATAGATTGGAGAGGAATGAGACCATACCTGATTGAGTGAAAGGAATTATAAATGAAAGGATTCAGGAATTCTTTCTAATTAGTTGAGAAATGAGAAAAGAAAGGGGGTAAAAGAACCTTTATATAGGTAAAAATTAAGGGTTGAGATTATTTTAAATGAATGGGTGGGATTGTTTTAAATGAAGGGTGAGATTACTAGGAAATGTGATGAGTAAAAATTATTAAAATGAATAAAAATGCTATTATTTCGAAAAATATTTTGGATAAATTGGATCGGCGTGATATCGGAATTTTCGGATCGAAAAATCTGAAAGTCGGAAATTTATATTTCCAATTTCATTCCAATTTATATCAAAAAAGTGGGAAGTCGAAAAAATTCGGATCGGAAAAATTAAAATGGTGCCAAAATTGAAAAAATTCGGATCGAAAATTGAGAAGTTCGGAAATAATTGACACCACTATCCCCGGTCATATGTTTAGAACATCCAGAGTCTAAATACCATCCAGACGCTGTTTATTCAGCTTTGAAAGCACTGATCACAATGTGGCATTTCACCTAGGGTAATAGCTCATCTTTTCTAACCCAAATTGCTCTAGTTTTCAATTTACCCTTATTAGCTCGTATTTGATAAAACTTGCGAGCTTCAGCCTTTTTTCTAAAAGATTTTTGCACAGGTTTTTGAGTATGATAAAAGGTTTGAGCATTTGGTTTAGAAAAGAATCTTGGATTCATTCTTGTTGATGATCTAGTAGTGTTTGATCTTCTCTTCCTATTAGGATAATTAGAATTCTTATCCGGTTGTCTAGGTAGGATATAATTGTTTCAACTTCTCCAAGAATAGTTGAAGTTATGGTAAACAGGTGAGTGATAGATTGGTTTATATAGACGTTTATAAAAACATCCATCAATAGAATGTCCAAAGACATCACAGTATGAGCAATAGAAATGGCTCGTCGAGGGTTTAGATTTAGAAACATTGTTAGACAAAGATTTCTCTAAAAATTGAACTCTAGCCTTATTCCTAGAAGATACAGATTGAAATGATGAATCACTTTTTCTAATAGGAGGGCAGACGTATTTAGCCTTATGTTTAGCGTTACGCTTAGAGTTACTTGATTCACTAATGTTTAACTTTTGTTGTTGCGAGTCAAAATCATTTTTCAAGGCTTGAACATCTGGACAAGTTTCAACAAGTCTTTTGCCACCAGGCACAAACTTGATATATTCAAAAGTTTTAGTTTGCTTGGAATTATTTGGGTAAAAACCTATTCCAGTTCTGTCATCAGAATCGGTCTTACTTTCAGCAACACAGTCTTCAAAACATTTTGAGTTATTTTCAAATTTAGCAAACTTTTTGAAGACTGATGAAGTTTTTCTTTAGTTTGTTCCAATTCTAACAATGTCCCTTTATATTTCTTTTCCAAAATTTCATTTGATTCATACAACTCTTTCAATTTTTATTCAAAAGCTTTAGTCTCATTCTCATGAATTAGACATTGAGAAGTGTACTCTTCAGCATTCTGTTTGATCATATGGCTTAGGGTTTCTATCTTCTGTGTAAGGTCTTTGACGATTTTTTCGAGTTTAGTGCTTTTCCTGAGAGTTTTTTAGTACAGTGTGTGAATGTCTGGGAGATTCTCATTGTCGGAGTCACTAAGTGTGTAGTGTCCCCTAGCGATTCATTTTTAGGACTCACACACCCATTTGCGTCAATAATATATCATTTTCCTTGACTCACACACACAGCGTTTGATGAATTATCAGCATTCTCAAGTAATAAAGCAGACAAATCAGTAGGACTATCATCATTCAACATAGCATGCTCAGATTCCTTATCATCAGTGTATATGATTTTGGAAAAGAAAGACATACAGGGGTCAGAAGTATTTAATGACTCAGTTTCATCAGATTTTCATTCACTTGTGTCATCCCAAGTCTTGCACAAATTAGCCCTAGTGTTCTTATTTTTATTCAAATTGACTCTATAGTTACTGGCTATCTGTCCTAACTTCCCACATCTGTATCATTCAGTGTTCTTAAGATCTCTACTGGGTTTGTCATGTCTTTTCTCATGAGGTCTATTATTATAGTGGTTTGAATAGGTAGGTTTGCCTTGTCTATTTGCAATTTTATTTCTTAATTTCACAATTTTCTCTGTTTATACATTAAGGCAATCTGTTTATCCAAACTCTCTAAATTACAGTCCTCGTCAGAATCTAAGTCAATTTCAGGCACATGACAGTCAGGTTTAGTCAACTTAGAGGTAAAGACAATATTAGAGGTAGATTGCTTCTTATGGGTCTGTATTAATTGCTTCTTAAACTCTAATTCCATTTCCACAGTTCATAGCTTGCTACGGAGGAGTTCAGGGGTAAGGTTTTGATCATCTATCTCCTCAATTGCATAGCGCTCATTGCCAAATTTTTGGGGAAGTTACATTAGAATTTTAGAGACAATTTCCTTCCAATCATAAATTATACCATTAACATGCAGCTTAGTCACTATTTCTGTCAACCTAATGTAGAAGTCATCAAATAACTCAGGCTCAGTCATGAATAAAGTGTTGTACTACTGGATTAACATATTGGTTTTAACAGCTTTAGCACGTGTGTCTCCTTCATGTGCAGTCACGAGAGTATCCCAAGATTCCTTAGAAGTTGTGCAGGAAATGCTCTTCTTGACTTTGTGTTCATTTATGGACATGAATATGTCATTTTTGCCTTTGTTATTACTAAGGTAGACTTGTTTCTCTTCTTTAGTGTATTCACTTAGCAGTTTCCTAATCCTCCCGGTACTTCCACCCGCGATTGGTTTAGTAGGAAAAGTGTAACCATTCTAAATAACATCCCCGACATCATCTCCCAATGTCCCTTGGATGAAAGCAACCATCCTCACTTCCAGTAAGGGAAGTTGGTTCCATCAAAGAGAGGGGGCCTGTACAGGTTACCTAATCTCATAAATTTCTCGTCCATAGTTTGTTTTGAAAAAACAATTTCAGAAACTCAAGATCTAAAAAAATTGTAAAGCCAAGCTGTGATAACAATTGAAAAACGTACCACTTAAGTCGTTTAATTCAAGATTAAATAGTTTAAATGGCTCCGAATAGTTTTTTGAAGGAACTCTTTAATCAAAACAAACATCTAACACAATATGTGCATAAACGATAATATGAACGAGTTATTTAAGGTATAGGTGTACCTGTTTTGAAAAACAAAACTTATATAGGTTCTAAATCAGCACAGTTTCAAGAGGTGATGAGAGGAGGAGTAAGTACACAAGAACACAAGATTTTAACGTGGTAAAACCCCACGTAATTGGGAAAACATCCACGGAGGTCTCTACACCTCAAAAGAAAAATCCACTAAAATATAGTAACATATTACAAACTATATAAGCAGACCTAATCTAAGTCCAGAATTCTTACCAACTCCTTTGCATTATTCTGACTCCTCTGAAGGCTCTGATGTTGAGGTTGTTCTCCCAGCTTTGTAACCGCTTCTCCTTTGAGCTTTATGTAGACTCTAAAGTCAAGAATCTCTCTACTAACACTTCTTTAGTGTTGTAGTGTGACAAGTGTAAGTAGTGGAGTGCCTAATCACATGCATGCAACCTAGACACACTTATACAGATAATATTCCTAACAAATTACAAATATCGTTATAAGATGCAGTAAGGATTTCTGAATCACAGTTTGTTTCATAATCTCAGACTACTGATCTTTATTTTTATCCACAGATCAGGAGGGAATCTTGTTGTTAAAATGAGCCAAGATCCTAAACACTTTCTTTTTATTTGATATACACAGTTATTTCACAAGTTGTGAAATATTCACAAAAGTGTAAATCCCCAATCAAGATCTTAACTAGATCTAAGTTTGGTTTTTCTCATAAACTATAAACATAAATGGATTTGTTGGCTCTGGTTTTGAAAACAACATATAAGAGTAAAATCAACCAACAAATGAAGATTTCTTGAAAATAGAAATCAAACTATGCAAGTTATACGTGAGATGTATCACAAAGTTTCAGATCTCAACTTTTCGATGAAGAGAAAATGAGATCTAAACTTCGTGACTTGGTTGGAAGAGAGATTAAAGACTAGAGAGGATGGATCTTCACTAATACGAACTCACTCAAACTCACAAAGATTTTTCTAAGAAAAAAATTTGTCGGAGTTTGATTAGGGTTTCTCTCTCTCTCTCTCTCTCTTTTCTTTACTTTCTTCTCTTTTTACTCTCAATTCTCAAATGATACAAAAGTCTCAAAATGTTCCCCACTTGGTCTATATTTATATTACACATAGAAGGATCTGGAAGGGTTGAACAATATCAATGGTTGAGATTAAATCTAATACAAATAATGTAAATCTAATGGCTTAGGATGCATCGCCATTAAACGCGTTTTGATTGGTTCTCTCAACTATCACAAGGATTATTCCAAAGACCTGTAGGCCATTAATAGCTAATGATCTAAGGGACAGGATTGCGTCCGAAGGTTGTGAGAGGAAACAAACACAAATCCAATCGTGTAAGGCAACGATGATCCCTCAAACTCGTGTTTATAAGTTTTAAAAAATCTCATTTTCCACCACAGAAGTCTCTGTCGCTTTCGGATCCGACCCAAGCAAGGTTTTAGCAAGAAATGATATTAAAAATAAGCCCACAATATTTTTAAAACCAAATATTAAATTTTTAAAACTATTTTAAAATTTTCTAAAAATTATTTAGAAAATCTCAAAAATTATTTAAAAAAATCATTTTTATGGGAATGAACACACACACACCTGAATTATAGTGAATGCAATCCTAGGTGTACTGCTGGTATTCTACCTTTGAAACTATTAGAGGAATTGATATGTAGTGTCTGAAGCTCTTTGGTAGACAAGGAAATGATTCAAATTTTGTCAATATTTCCAAACTAGACAAGCGCCTATATAATATAGACTCAAGTGAGTTAAAGATATAATAATAATAATAATAATAATAATAATAATAATAATAATAATAATAATAATAATAATAATAATAATAATAATAATAATAACAATAATAATAATAATCATAATGATGATGATGATGATGATGATGATGATGATGATGATGATGATGATGAGATCCTTTTTTTCTCGTTTTTCCTCCTTCTTTACCAAAAGTGTCAAAAATATTTTTCCCTCTTTTATCAAAATACCAAAAGCGCCTTTCCTTCCTTTTACCAAAAATATTTTTCCTCCTTTTTACCCAAAAAATTTTTGTCTTCCCCTTTTTCAAAAATTTTAAAAATATTTTCCTATAATAAAAGTCTTTCCCCCCACTCTTTCAAAAATAAATTCGATTTTAAAAATAAATTTGACTTCAGTCTTCCGTCGAACCTCCCCGAGGCTTTGTCAGTTCCCTCACTACTTCCTTCGAGTTCGGGATCCACCTTCACCTGCTTTCCATGGAGAACGTTGACTAAGTATCGAATGTGCAGCCGAATTTGATGACAGTCCTAGCCTAACTCACTGCCAAGATTGACAACCTTTAAACCAAGGTTCATGAGATGCAATGAAACCGGGTCCCTATTCCCAAAGATCCCGTGGTCCTCTTCCCTCGCGCTATAGGTCCGTCCGCACCTGAGCCTATTTGGGTCCCCGAGGAATATTAGCACGCGCTCCTCCTGACAATGGGCCGCCGCCAGCTCAGCTCTCTATTCCGAATCTTGCCCAACCAAGGGCTAACCCACCCGTGACCATTGATCCGAAGGAAGAAGAGTTGAACAAGGTCAAGGAAGACCTCAAGATGTTGACCAAGAAGTTTTACCAAGTCATAATCTCCGATAACAACACATATTACACCCATATGTCTCCCTATCCTAAAGAAAGGCTGCCAGGAAAGTTCAAGATGCCTAACATCGAGAAATTTGGGGGTAGTGTACCTCCAATTGTTCATCTTCGAAGTTACCACCAATCCATGACTCTCCTAGGTTCCTTTGAGAAAATAATAGCCTAAATATTCCAACAGACTTTGAATGACAAGACTCTTCGATGGTTCTTATCTCTCGAGGAGTCCAAAATCCATAGTTTGGGAGGATATTACCCGTGAATTCATGTCATTATACAAGTATAACGAAGAGTTTAAGGCCACCCGTCGTGATTTAGAACTGCTCAAAAAGAATCTCGAGGAGTCTGTCAGTAATATTATAGCAAGGTGAAGAGAGAAAGTAGCCCCCGTGACCAATTGGCCTTCCGAAGAGCAGTAATTCACTATTGTGAAGAAGAATTTATTACCCCATATTCGAGCAACGATGGGATGAAAGTACTACCCTCATTTTTTAGCCCTCCGAGAAGCGAGAGTAGAGATCGAAGAAGGTCTTGTCAAGACAGAAGTTGAGTCGAATAAAGTATCCGAACAGTTTACTCCCAAAATGCATGAGAAGCCTACCAATACTGCAATTTCAACCATCAGTAACATCTCTCAGCCTGCCACTTCATGGGCACCAGAAATCCACCCTAACCCAGTCAAAAATGAATATACCAGGCTTCACTATCCCCTCTCCAAAGTTTACCAAGCCATTTTAAGCTGTAATCTTATCATGTCATTGGACCCTCGTCCATTATCAAACCCACTTCCCAAAAATTTCAAACCAGGTGCCCTTACGACTTTCACCAAAGTGACGGCCACACCACTAATCAATATTTCCACCTTCGAAGTGTAATACAAACACTACCCATAATCTACTCCCAAATCATACAAATTCCCTCTTCCAAGAATAAGACTCATAATTTGATCCATCTACCTAGATCGTACCCAGTAAATCGTCCATCATACTCATATTTCGTAAACCCCTCCAAGTCTTCCCATATTTTCTCTTGCGCCTACATCTTTTACCGATCAGGCCCTGTCACTCCTTAAAAGTGCATGCGTTATTGTTTGTACCCATTTCGAAGGGAAAGATATGAAATTATCGGCAGTTTTAAACTAACTTCTAGAGTTCGGGCTGAAATTGCCCTCAGAAATGACTATTGACTACCAGAGATTCATCACGTTACTCTTGAAGCTTGAAAATAGGATCTGAAAGAGCCGCTAAAGCGGAATAAATGCAACTTCACAAATAAAACTAATTTTAATCATTTGTTAACAAAATCAAATTTAATAAAACCCAAGTTTTAATTTAATCTTAGAGCATGCATTTAAGTGATGTGGAATCATAAAGCAAGAAGCATGCAAAGGTTGGAAACACCAAGTTAAGGAAAAAATCCCCGCAGGGTAAAAACCTCTTATTTCCACTACAATTTGTAAAGTAACGGTTTACAATCGGATTACAGCGAAAATACAATTTGACTTACGAATACCTGCAAGTGTCGGTCGCAGTCGTCAGCAATGAATCCACATGCAGTGAACTCATAAGAACCGCAGTCCTATCTTCAGCCCAAGAATACCGTAGCACTCCCTGATTTTGACCTCAGTCTGGTGTAGGTTTATCCTCTCTACAAAGAGTAAAACAATAGTAAATATTTGTTCTTAGGTTCCAAAATAATTCACTAAAGATTGGGATGTTTTATGGATTGAAAAATAAGAGATTTAACTCTTAAAAGGTTGTAGAATAAAGTAAAACACTCAAAATCCTTTTCTGTTTAAAACCAGTGTTTCTCCACACAAAATCATAAGTCTGACACCCTTTAAATACTAAATATTGAGGTGGTGACATGCCTGGAAAAAAAACTCTTCTCGTTCGAACGACATACGATGTCATTTGAACAAGATTCTTATCTCGTTCGAATGAGATCCTTTATCATTTGAACGACCTATCATTTCATTCCATAATTATAGATAATTTCAATACGAACGTGTGGCCGCCAGTTTCGTATTTTTCTGATTTTTTATGAATTAGTTATGATTTTTCTGCGGAAAGGTGTCTAAGAACAAAAACTTTAGATAGAATGAATAAAAAATAATAGATAAAAACATTTAAAGCTCCAACACTTAGAAAATATATTATGAAATATAATCCCAATACTCTAAGTGAATTATTAAGGTACTTTAAAACGTAACCTTACCAAAGTTAACCTTGCGAAGACTGTTTGTTGAAGAACCTTGATTATTCGGATCCGTTTTGATGTGAAAGTGATCTTGATATTCTTCAATGGTGTAGCGGTATACGAGATATAAATTGATAACGGACAAAAATATCCTTACAAATCTCCCCCTATGTCTATGCCGGTACAAAATAAAAATATTCGAATTATCAATCAAAATATGACCTATACAACTCAACCCTCCCATGAACCCAAAACTGAAAAGGTAAATGACAAGTCTTCAAACTTTTTCATTCTTCAACAAACTTCAAACCTCAAAGCTTTTCTCATCAGGGTGTGCAATCCACTAATTTCCAACTTTGTACCTACACACATGAGACAAAGCAAAGACCTTCGTGACATATCGAGTTTGAAATGAGATAAACATAAAGTCAAATAAAAACATATATAAAATTTCAAATCTCCCCCATAAAATCATAATTCGTTCTCCCCCTTTTTATTTGTCCAAAATAGACAAGGAAAGAATAAACACAATAAAGCAAATTGGGGTGTCACGGGAAACAAACCAAACAAACTATTTTTGAATTTTTCAATATTTTCATACAAAAAAGTAAAAATAATTTTTCAAAAAACACACACCATGAATTTTTACTAAGATAACCAAATAAGGAATATGGAATGAATGTGTGTGTGTGAACAAATTCAATAGGTAATAAAACTCAATCAAGCTTATGTGCACGATGCATGCGTGTACTCCTATCGAATGCACATCAAAAGTATCCTTAGGTGTAAAGTTGTTGAATTTAGATGATATCGACTAAATCAAATCAACAAATCAAAGCCTAACTGATTTTCACACCAGTAACGTCCAAAACTAATTAATGCCATTTCGAGAAATTTTCAAAGGACGCGCAAACCCATTAATTACTTTCCAACCAAACTCCCTCATATATAATAACACAATTTTTGTATCTAATGAGGTACTAAATTCTCAACTTAAAAAAAAAACTATTGGCCCAAATTTTGGCATATTTCATCTTTTTATTGCCTTATTTTTTTGTGCGGGCTCTTTTTAAATGGTGGCTTTCACGACGTGATAGTTATTCACTTGCATCCCTTTCCCGTGTCACTCGTCATTTTTTCAAATTTAAACAAATTCCTCACGGGCAATGGTTTTTACATGCACTAATTTTATTACTCTCGTATTGTTGCACTTGGTTCATTTAAAGGGCAGGATTGAGATAAAAACACTCGAACAACATGTGATAGACAAGTACAATAATCAAACAATTTCGTGCACGTGTGCAATAAAGGACATAATGAGTCAAACATGTAGCAAGTAATAAGTGATTACATCTCAATGACTCCAAACATTGTAAAGCACATGGATGACATGATATATTGTCTCAAAACACTAACAAATTGTCATATGGATAAATGGAATGAAATTGTGACTCGGTCATCCTAAGTGTCCATTCATATATGGTGTAAAAAAAATACAAAAATCTTTTTGTCTTTTAAAAAAAAATTCAAAACCGAAAATCTTTTTGATTTTTTTTTTCCAAAAATAATATCAAAATTGAAAACCATAAATACAAACATGGTACATATTAGCAATAGGCATAATATCAGCATATAAATCATTCTATGATAGCAAACATAAATCACACAAATAATCATCAATCAAAGCAGGTGTGATTAAACGAGCAATGCAGTATGAGCAATTAAGCATGAAAATTAAGAATAATTGCATGAAAACTGCTCAGAAGCAACCAACAGTACCAAAAAATTAAGCAGATGAACACATGGTACAACAAACAGAGAAAAAAAATATCCAGGGGTCGCTCGAACAAAACATCTTGTCGTTCGAACGACAGCTTCTTCACGCGAGACATCATTTCATTCGAACGAGATGACAAATTTTTCAGTTTGCCCAGAAAGTCATGTAGTGTTGCCCAGTCAATAAAATCCCAGAAAAAGATACCTGGAAGGTGCTGACAGAGTCCAAAACAGTAGCATACATAAGAAAAGCAATGTAAACTATAATAAAGTGAGTCGTAACACTAGTAAGAATATATCAAGAAGCACAACTAGCGTATGACAAATGTCAACACAATCATCCAGAAGATCTCATATAGGGTGAATCACGGGCAAGTAACCGAGAGTCATGCACAAAAAGACTATAAGCCTCTAAATCCTATTTCCTAACCTAAATTGATGTGTAACGGAGTGTGGGGGTCTTGGTAACTGGTGTGACTCTCTCTTTATGTTTCCTAGGTCCATTCAAAAGCTTATAGCAGAAACGCCTAAGATGACCTTGCCTATCACAATGTGTGCAAGTGTAAATCGGGCGGTGAGTGTTACCTAAAGGCGACCTTCTCATCAAATTCCTAGGTGGTTCCTAGGTGGCGCTCTCTGAATTTGCCTAGGTGGCTCTCTCCTAATGATCCTAGGAGGCTCTCTTACGATGTTCCTAGTGGGCTCTTTCCTAACAAACTTAGGTTACTCTTACTTAACAATTCTAGGAGGCTCTCTCACACGTGTGGGAATGGGTGTAACCTGTTTTTCAAAACCAATCCCAACCCTATCCTCTTTGATTTCACAGTGCCTAAAATCTTATCAAGTTTTTCAGACCTATACTCCAAATCAAATTTCACCGTACTCGAAACTTTTAACTTGTCTTCTAGCTCACCTATCCTTGACTCGAGCAAATGCCTAGAATCCTCAAACTCAAGAATCTCCTTTTTCATAGCCTTCATCACGCCTCGAAGATCATATCTCTCACCCTCGACATATCCAAGCTTCTTTCTCAAAATTTTCTCTCGTGCCCTAAGTTCTTCAACTAAGACATCATTATCAATTTTTAAGGCATGCTCTTGCAAATGGGCTTTCAATTTCAAATTTTCTTTCTTTATTTTCAAAGATTCAGCATAAAGATTATTGAAAGCAGTTTACAAGTCACGCTCATCCTCACTTGTGTCGTCCTCACTCACCTCACTTTTATCACTAGTCACACGGGTGGGAAACTCTTGCCTAAAAGCAAAAAAAAACTTCTTCTTCCTAATCACTGTCACTAAGTGTAGAAATACGAGATATCAATTTATTCAATTTCATCCACAAATGTTTGGGACAATCATCTATCGTGTGACCTACACCCTCACAACCTGAACACCTCTCAGAATTCTTTTCAACGAAAGATATAAAATAAGAGTTCGTGTGAATTTCCCAATTAGATTTTTCAAAAATTTGACACCGAAAATCATCAAAACCACCAAACGCAATTTTTGAGAAAAACATGATCAAAAACTGATTTTCCAACGCAATTTTCGAAAATAGGATCAAACGCAATAGATTAGCGATACCTGCTCTGATACTAATTTGACGACGTGACTAGTCAAATTGTATCAGGAAAAAATTTAAAAATCAGTATCACTCGATAATTTAGAGTAACCCGCTCTGATACCAATTTGAAAAATTCGCTACAGCGGAATAAATGCGACTTCTCAAATAAAATTAATTTTAATCGGGTGTCAGCAAAATCAGATTTAATAAAACCCAAGTTTTAATTTAATCCTAGAACATGCATCTAAGTGATATATAATCATAAAGCCAGAAGCATGCAAAGGTTGGAAACACCAAGTTAAGGGAAAAAATCCCCGCGGGGTAAAAAAACTCTTATTTCCACTATAATTTGTAAAGTAACGGTTTACAATCGGATTACATCGAAAATATAATTTGACTTACAAATACCCGCAGGTGTCGGTTGCAGTCGTCAGCAATGAATCCACGCGTAGCGAACTCACAAGAACCGCAGTCCTATCTCCAGCCTAAGAATACCGCAGCACTCCCTGATTTTGACCTCAGTCCGGTGTAGGTTTATCCTCTCTACAAGGAGTAGAACAATAGCAAAGACCTGTTCTTGGGTTCCAAAATAATTCACCAAAGATTGGGTTGTTTCGTGAATTAAAAAATAAGAGATTGAACTCTTAAAAGGTTGGAAAATAAAGTAAAACACTCAAAATCCTTTTCTGTTTAAAATCAGTGTTTCTCCACACGAAATCAGAAGTCTCACACCCGTTCAATACTAAAAATCAAGGCGGTGAAGTGTCAGAAAAAACTCTTCTCGTTCAAACGGCATACGATGTCGTTTGAATAATATGCTTATTTCGTTTGAATAAGATCCTATCTCGTTTGAACGAACTATCATTTGAGGCCATAATTGTAGATAATTTCGATACGAACGTGCGGCCGCCAGTTTCGTATTTTTCTAATTTTTTATGAATTAGTTATGATTTTTCTACGGAAAGGTGTCCGAGATCAAAAACTTTAGATATAATGAATTAAAAAAATAGATAAAAACATTTAAACTCCAACACTTAGAAAATATTTTTTGAAAAATAATCCCAATACTCTAAGTGAATTATTAAGGTACTTTAAAATGTAACCTTTCCAAAGTTAACCTTGCGGAGACTGTTTGTTGAAGAACCTTGATTATTTGGATCCATCTTGATGTGAATGTGATCTTGATCTTCTTCGACGGTGTTTCGTTATACGACATGTAAATTGATAACGGACAAAAATGTCCTTACAGGATCGAGAGTCAGATAATTGTGTGGTACCTACCAATGAAGTCATCTTAAATGATGTTGTCCAGATTATGGCAGATTTATTCCAATAGACCGGTGAAATTTATTGTACGTCCGAGCTACTTAATGCTTTGAAACTACAAGGGGGCCTGATCACTTCACTTCTATATCTCCCCGTTGAGTGGGAGGATCTATACGAAGAGGCCGTTGAGGTTATGGAATGCATTAATTTCTCATGGAAAGATGATATCTTTACCACCGGATGGGGAGACGAATTCGATAGTTCAGATGAAGAGAAAAACCCATAAAAGACTAGCCCAATAGTCAGCATATGTGGAATGGTATCATTTGAGGAGCTGTTAGGATAAATCAATAAGCTGGATGATCAACCCGAGATAGACGAGGAAATGGGGTTTTTATTTTTTTCCTCTTTTGTGAACCATATGACTAGATCAAAGAGGCATTACCAAATTCCAAACCCGTAACCATGAATGATCGACAAAGGAAAAGGTGTTGAGAAACTTCCAATGAATCTCAAGGAAAGCAATATCCTCGATCAATTGAAGAAAACCCAAGCTAACACTACTCTATGGGGACTCTTTATGTCTTCCCAGATGCACCGAAATGCCTTGATCAAACTACTCACCGGTCCCATGGTCCCTCCTTCCACCACGCCAGAAGAAGTGATAAATATGGTAGAATCTCTAACCTCTACTTGAAAGCTTTCCTTATCCAAAGAAGAAATCCCTAAAATTGGTCTAAAACACAACTATGCTCTCAATATCTCTGTCAAAGTCATGGGAAATACCGTCCCACTTTCACTTGTAGATAACGGATCAGCTCTTAATGTTTACCCGTTGAGAACCCTCAATTTCTTGGGACTGAAGGTGAGTGACCTTGCTCCAACCGCTGTTTTGGTGCATGCTTATGATAATACCCATCAGGAAGTGATGGGATCTATAAAGCTTGTTATAGGGGTTGGCCCTATAAATCCCATTATTGAATTCCAAGTCATCGATATCCCAATTTGTTTTAATCTATTTCTTGGACGACCATGGCTCCATAGTATAAAGGGTTGTCTTCTTCCCTACATCAGAAACTGAAGTTCTTCGCCAATGGGCAGGTCATCACCATCTTAGGCGATGAAGATAACACTGAGAATGCAGGAACCAACAATCCGGTACTAGATATACATGTAGACATCACATTCTAGGACCCCCTAAGTCTCTTCTTAGACTCCTAGCACTTCCCCCTTCCACCACAAACCTAGGTCGTACTCTGAGTACCGATCTAGAGACCATCGGGCACTCTCGGGCCACGAATTAACCCCAATCAACTCCACCGTCAGAATGAAAGATCTTTGAATCTTCAAAGGGCACTGAAACCCCTTTCCAATGGTCCACTATGTGCCCGAAACAGCATAACCGTTCGGACGAACGATTAGTTTCCCCCTAAAAATTGATTCGAAGGATACCAGGGGCTACCGGACTCTATTTGACCAAAGTTAACTCTCCGAAGGGCACTGAATACCCTTTCTAACGATCCGTCCTGTGCGTGATTCTGCCCTATGGTGCGACGAACGATCCATTTTACTCTGAGTGGTCACCGAGCGATTTCGGGCCCCGGTTGACCACGCTCAACTTTCCAAACTGAGCGAAACTCTTTGGAATGTCTAAGTACATCTCATAATCTTTCCAACGGTCTGCCCTAAGCACGATTCTGACTTACCATGCGGACGAACGATCTATTTGTGTTCGATGATCTCCCTTCCAAAGGATCGACATGCGCTTTTGAGCCATATTTGACCCAAAGTTAACTCCCGTACCCGAGATCGGTCCAAAGGACTCTTGAAGGTATCTGAAATACCTTTCTAACGGTATTCCCCATGCGCTATTCGGATCAACGGTTTATGCTCTACAGTCATTTTTCTAGAAAAGTCCGCACGAGACTGTCAATTGGCAGGTCCTGAACCCTGCCTATCGGCACAATGTCAAGGGTGACCTGCCGATAGGCACCCCCTGGGTTACGCCGATTGGCACCCCCTGACCCTGTAAATAAGGGCCATGACCTCATTGTTAGAAGGAGCAAAAAAAACATCAGCATCAGTGATCTCAACAACATTCTCTCGAAGTCAGCGAAGTTCCATATGAGAAATCTCATTCAAATCTAAATACCCATCTTTTCCCACCCAATTTGGCAAATATCCTTATCTCTCGTCAACATCCATCAACATTCAAAGGAGTTCATCCAAGATCCAAGCTCAAGCTCCAAATAAGGTCCAATTCCTTCTCCCTATCTTTTAAATCTCTTATTTTTTCATAAATTAGCTTAGATTCATAATATAGTTTCATTTTTCATACATATTAACACCTACGCTTTTACTAGTATATTGCACGTACTCTATTTTTCATTAAAACCCCCAAAAACAAATAAAAGAGGGTTCACCCATAAATTCCGAACGAATTATCCACTTCTTTTCCAAAATTAGAAACACATTTTCTATACACACACACCTAATAAAATTCCATTCGAATCTTTGGGATAAACCCCACCCCTGTTCTACATTCGAACTACGTGGACTTTAATGCCTTTATCGGCATCTCGGATTAAAATTCGAGACTCTAGTATAATTTTCTAATCTTCCAATTTCTATCATTTCCATAATTTCTCAAATCCCTCATTTTCATCACACATATACATATATCATATGCTTGTTCGCATTTCATCCCTCACATATTATCGTTTCCCAATAACGATTAATATTCCTAAAATAGTAATAAATGTATAAGATAAGGGTCATGACCTCATTGTTAGAAGGAGCAAAAAAAACCATCAGCATCAGTGATCTCAACAACATTCTCTCGAAGTCAGCGAAGTTCCATATGAGAAATCTCATTCAAGCCTAAATACCCATCCTTTCCCACCCAATTTGGCAAATATCCTTCTCTCTCATCAACATCCATCAACATTCAAAGGAGTTCATCCAAGATCCAATCTCAAGCTCCAAAGAAGGTCCAATTCCTTCTCCCCATCTTTTAAATCTCTTATTTTTTCATAAATTACATTAGATTCATAATCTAGTTTCATTTTTTATACATATTAACACCTATGCTTTTATTAGTATATTGTACGTACTCTATTTTTCATAAAACCCCCAAAAACAAATAAAAGAGGGTTAAACCAATAAATTCCAAACGAAATTATCCACTTCTTTTCCAAAATTAGAAACACATTTTCTATACACACACACCTAATAAAATTTCGTTCGAATCTATGGGATAAACCCCACCCCTGTTCTACATTCGAACTACGTGGACTTTGATGCCTTTATAAGCTACGTAGTCATCTCAGATTAAAATTAGAGACTCGAGTCTAATTTTCTAATATTCTAATTCCTATCATTTCCATAATTTGTCAAATCCCTCATTTTCATCACACATATACATATATCATATGCTTGTTTGCGTTTCATCCCTCACATATTATCGTTTCCCAATAACGATCAATGTTGATACCAAATTTAGTCTGCTGACATGGCCCAATTAAATGAAGACACGTGGTGATCTACATGGCAACAACAACACTTCCGAGGAACCCACAAGCTCCGAGGTACAAGATTACAATGAGGAAGACTATTTCCCCGAGGAACACTGCTTCCCCGAGGAACTCATACGCTCCGAGGAACGAGAACTTTCCGAGGAACTCTTGTGCACCGAGAAGCTTAGGTGGTCCGAGCAACTCAGGCGGTCCGAGCTGCACCTCAAACAAAGCATTAATAATGGGATAACCAACAGTTAGACTGTTCATTAAATGCTTATCATTCAGACGTATACGCTTAAAGGGCATTGAATGTATTACCCTTTTATATGTATATCATTTAATGTAGTACCCTTTCACTTTACAGCCTCAGGGCTATAAATACATTGTACAAAACTCATTGGAGGAGGACCCCAGACCGAAATTTCTTGAGATAACTTGTAATCGAGAATTCCCATACAAACAGCAATACCAAAACAGTGGACGTAGGCCATTCTTATAAGGCTAAACCACTTTAAAAACTCTTTGTCTTATTTATTTATCTGTGATTGAATAATTAGAGTGATCTTATTTTTTACATCAACGGATTGGCGCCGTCTGTGGGAAACGACTGGTAATATCGTTTTCTCACAAAAAACAATCCATCACAAATGGCTGATATTCCGGAATCCAGCAATCGAAACGCTGGAACCCCTCCAAAACCATCTGCTCCGACAAATATTCCAGGTCTGGCTGGAATAATGACAAATCTGGCTCAGGGCCAGACCATCATGCAAGAAACAATGCGACAACTCATCAAAACTCTCCATGGCGGTGCGTCATCCCATTCAGGACCATTGAGTATTCAAAGAAACACCCGCGCACCATCCTCACGTACTAGGCGTACCGATTCACATCGCAATGAGGAATCTGATGATTTCTCTTATCAACCTGGGCGAACTTCGTCGGTGCGAGCCACAGATACTGAACAACGTGTCACTCTCTCTCCAGAAAGGACCAGCGCATTAGAAAGATTAAGTAGGGTTTCTCCTTTCGACCGATTAGGCCCTAGGAGGAACAAAAGTCCTCTTAATGCAGCGTCGAGGAGCTTTCGATGATCAACAGCCTTAAGGGAAGGATCTGCCCAGTCGCGACCAACTGCTCGTCAAGAGAGATCCCAGGAAGCCACCTCAACGCGATCAGCTGCTCGAACCAACAGGCCCGAGGAAAGAAATGATGCATGGAAAGGTTCTATTCAAAGGCTAGAGGATAGATTAGGGGAAATGGTTAAAACCAAGAACCATTTACAACGAACCTTTGTTCGAGGAACACCTTTTGTCCAGGCCATTGTAGATTTTCCAACACCATCAAAGTTCAAAGAACCTGTTGTGACCCCCAAATATGATGGAAAGACTGATCCTGTTCTTCATATAGAACAATATCAAGCTGCTGTCAACATCTATGCTGTCCCAGACGAGATGAGATGCAGGGCATTCTCGGGAACTCTTTCCGAATCTGCTCAAATATGGTATAATAATCTTCCTCGGGGTAAGATCTCAACTTTTTTTCAACTGGCCGAGTTATTCATTGGAAATTTCTGCTTTGGGGCAAAGCCAGTTAAACGAGTAGCACATTCTTAAGTGTTAGACAAAAAGCTGGTGAAAGTACCAGAGATTATATAACTCGTTTTAATAACGAGAAACTTGAAGTCATTGATTATGAAGAAAAGACAACGATCACTGCCTTGATGAGTGGGCTATCGCCTAACAAGTTGTATTACACTTTGGCCAAAGATCCACCCACAACTATGTCAGAAATGATGGCAAAAGCAGCCAAAATCATGAATGCTGAGGAGGCTATGGCTGCGAAGAAGAATATGGATAATGAAACCAAGGTAGAAGTCGACAAAACCAAGAAGAAAGAACATAAGAACAATGGTGGTGACAAACAATCCAAAAATAGGTCGTCATGGGAGGTATTGAAGAAATTTGATAATTAAACTCCTTTGAAGGTAGATATCAACCACGTCCCGAAAGAAATTAAGAACAGCGAGGAGTTAAATTGGCCAAAGAAAATGAAGGCAGACCCTGACATGAGGAATAGGGAAAAATATTACGAGTTTCACAAAGATCATGGCCATATGACCAAGAATTGCATTTCTCTTCAAAATGATATTGAGACACTCATCAGACGAGGAAAGTTATCAAAGTATGTTGATCGGGGAAACGAAAGAAGAAACAACGACCGAGCAAGAGAAAGGTTTATATCTCCTCATCGAGGAGAGGAGAACAAGAAAAGAAATCATGAAGTTGATCCCGAGAATGACCCCGATCTTCCCAAGAGACCAAGGCAGCCAGAACGAGAGGTATTTTCAATACGCTTTGGGTCATTTGACTGTAATGTTATAACAGGTGGAGATGGAGGAGGAGACCTTACCGCAGAGAGAAAAGCTTACCTCGGTGAGGCTCAAGCTTGTTCGTACATTCAGCGAATAAATCTAGCTGAGGAGGATCCCCCGAGAAAGGTGAACAAAGAGAAGTTGGTCATTAGTTTCTAAAAAAATGACCTCGCAGGTGTTCTATATCCTCACGATGATCCACTGGTGATCAAAATGAGGATGAAGGAGGTTATGATTTCAAGAGTACTGGTCGACAATGGTAGCTCGACAGACATTATGTTCTACTCGTGCTTCGATAGTTTAAATCTAAAGCTATCTCAATTGGAGCCTTACCACAGACCCCTCATCGGTTTTGCTGGTGAGAAAGTATTTCCACTTGGGACGATCAAGTTGGATATATTCATTGGTACGTGGCCTGCTTGTCGGACAGAAAGAATACGTTTCTTCGTGATGGATAAGAATGTCCAATCATCGTACAATATCATCATGGGAAAAGTAGGATTGAAGAAGTTCGAGGTTGTACCATCTACAGTGCATCAGTGCCTAAAATTTCCAACAAACTTTGGAGTAGGAGTTGTGAAAGGTGATCAGAAAGTAGCTCGAGAATGCTATTATTCATCCGCCGAGCAAGAAGAATTGGAGGAATCAAAGAAAAAGACTACTACCTATCAAGTCGACGAAGGTGCAGAGATTGAAACATTAGATCCTCGAGATGAGTCGCAACTCGTGAAGGGTCAAGTGGTGGAAGCTACTGAAAACATCATTCTGGACGACGAGCACCCTGAGCGAACTACTCAAATAGGTTCGTCGTTGGAAGCTTCATTAAAACAAGAATTAATAACTTTCCTTAAAAGCAGAAAATAAACTTTTGCATGGAGTCACGAAGATATGCCAGGGATAGACCCAAACTTCTTATGTCACAAACTCAATGTGAATAAGGAGATCAAGCCTGTGAAGCAGAGAAGAAGAGTATTTAGTCCCGATAAGAATCAAGCTATACAGGAGGAAGTCGAGAAGCTCCATATGGCTTGTTTCATTGAAGATGTTAAATATCCAGACTGGTTAGCCAATGTAGTGATGGTAAAGAAGAAAAACAACAAGTGGAGGATGTGTGTAGACTTCACCGACCTCAACAAAGCATGCCCAAAGGATCACTTTTCACTGCCCCGAATTGATCAACTGGTGGACGCTACCTCGGGACACGAGTTGCTGAGCTTCATGGATGCTTATTCTGGCTACAATCATATCAAAATGAAACCTGAAGACAGGGAGAGTACTTCTTTCATTACCCCTCGGGGAACTTATTGTTATAATGTTATGCCTTTTGGTTCGAAAAATGCAGGTGAGACATATCAGCGGCTGATGAACAAAGTCTTTGCTGAGCAAATCAGTTGTAATATGGAAGTCTATGTTGACGATATGCTGACGAAAAGCAAGAAAGCTGCAGATCATCTAGTTGATTTAAGTCAGACTTTTGATCAACTGGATAAATATCAAATGAAGATGAACCCGACGAAGTGCATATTTGGAGTACGAGAAGGCATGTTTCTCGGATACATTGTCAATCAGCGAGCCATTGAGGCAAATCCTGAAAATATCAAAGCTATATTAGGGCTGCGATCTCCAACGACGAAGAAGGAAGTACAGAGTCTCACAGGACGAGTAGCAGCACTCAACAGATTTGTGTCACGAGCAACTGATAGATGTCTCCCATTCTTCAAGACACTCAGAAAGACTTTTGAGTGGAATGATGAATGCGAGAAGGATTTTCAAGACTTGAAGAAATACTTGGGAGCACCTCCACTGTTGTCCAGGCAAGTAATGGGAGAAAAATTGTACTTGTATCTCGCAGTGTCCAAGAATGCAGTTAGCTCAGCGTTGATCAGAGTGGAGAATGGAGTGCAAAAACCAATTTACTACACAAGTAAGGCCTTCCGAGGAGCAGAGATCAGATATCCAAAGCTGGAAAAGTTAGCACTGGCGCTTATTGAGGCAAGTAGGAGAATGAGGCCATACTTCCAGGCTCATACCATAGTAGTATATACCGATATGCCATTGAGGCAAGCCTTCACAAGCCAGAAAAATCAGGGAGATTGATGTACTAGGTAATAGAGCTCGGTGAATATGATATAGTCTACGAACCCAGATCATCGCTAAAAGGGCAAGCTGTGGCAGATTTTATAGCAGAGTTCACCTATCCTGATATCCCCGAGGAGCAAAAGTTGCTCGCTGATCAACCTGTGGATGTTACAGGATCAACAAACACTAGCTCAGACCAACTCCGATTGGTAAAAGGGAAAGTGGATGTTACAGAATCATTAAATTCGAGCTCAGACCAACTCCGGTTGGTAAAAGGGCAAGAAAAAATAATCAATGAAGAGCGAGAAATATCCGGGGAGGATGAAAGGAAGCAACAAATATTTCACTGAGAAACTCTAACTGATCAGAAATTTGAAGACGAGTTACCTATATGGAGGCTATATGTAGATGGCTCATCTTGCACTGCAGGATGTGGCGCGGGGATATTTTTGAGCACTCCGGACGAGGTTGATATGGAATACGCCTTGCGTTTCCAATTCAAAGCTTCCAACAATGAGGCTGAGTATGAGGCCATATTGCAGGACTTAGTTTGGCAAAAATTATGGAGGCGCAGTAGATTATTGTCTTCAGTGATTCTCAATTGATCGTAAATCAAATGTTGGGAGTATATGTAGTTAGAGGAGAATTAATGATCAGATATCATGCAAAGGCAAAGTATCTGGTGTCAGAATTACCGCTATTCAGCTGGTCAGAATACCAAGAAAGGAGAATGCAAGAGCAGATGCCCTAGCTCGACTAGCATCAGCTACTCGCACCGAGCTACGACGAACAATCCCAATTGAAGTGCTATCTGGTCGGAGTATAGATGAAGATCTGAAGATGAACTTTATTACCCTTGATTTAGGACCATCTTGGATGGATCCCATCAGGGCATATATTGAAGAGGGAGAATTACCAATTGACAAGCTTGCAGCCAATAAATTGAAGTTTAAAGCTGCTCGGTATGTATTAACTAATGGTGTTTTATATAGAAGACAAATTATGGCAGGTTTGCAGAGATGTGTACATACCTCCGAGGTGAACGAATTGATTAAATAGATCCATGAAGGGTCCTGTGGAGCACATGTAGCAGGTCGGACGCTTTTACAAAGGGTGATGAAGCAGGGATACTACTGGCCGACGATGAGGGCTGATTGTATAGCCTATGCCAAGAAATGTGACAAGTGCCAGCGCTTTTCCTCCATCCGAAGAACTCCACAAGCATTGTTGGCACCCATAACTTCCCCTTGGACATTTGCCTTATGAGGAATTGATTTGGTTGGGCCATTGCCAATGACCCGAGGAAGATTCAAATACCTCGTCGTCGCAGTAGATTATTTTACTAAGTGGGTAGAAGCTGAGCCACTCATTGATATAACGTACGAGAAGGTGTACCAATTTATTTGGAAGAGCATCATTTATCGATATGGTCTTCCTCATGCTTTCATCACAGACTATGGAACACAATTTGATAACGAGGAGTTCATTGCCTATTGCCATCAGTCAAACATTTTGAAGGTCCACTCAGCACCAGGCCATCCTCAAAGCAATGGACAAACTAAAGTAACAAACAGAACGCTGCTGAATGGTTTGAAGAAAATACTGGATGATGCGAAAGCAAATTGGATCAACGAGCTACAATTAGTACTTTGGGCTTACCGAACTACTCCCCGAGTAGCAACAGGAGAATCACCATATATGCTGGCCTTTGGAAGTGAAGTTGTTATACCTACCGAGTTGGGCCTCCCAACACACAAGGTACTGAATTTCAATTCCCCTATCAGCGACTTAATGAGAAAACTGGATTTAGACATGCTCGAGGAAGTTAGAGAAGAAGCAGCCATCAGAAATGCTGCATACCAGCAGCGAACAGCTTTGT
The DNA here is from genome assembly GCA_949130495.1 of Sambucus nigra. NCBI lineage: Eukaryota > Viridiplantae > Streptophyta > Magnoliopsida > Dipsacales > Adoxaceae > Sambucus > Sambucus nigra. Next base: position 116,117,801 of record OX422208.1, read on the forward strand.
TTTACAACAAGAGGGTGAAGAAATGCGACCTGAAAGAAGGAGACTATGTGCTGAAGAAAGTAATTCAAAAGCACAATAAACTTGGAGGCAATTGGCATGGACCATACTGAGTTACAGAAGTTGTTCGACCAGGAACTTACCGAATAGCAACTCTAGAGGGAGAGGAGTTTAAGAATGCATGGAACGCAGAGCACCTATGCAAGTATTATCAGTGATGTATATTCCCATGTAATGCAGTTCCATCATTATGAATAAAATGAAGATATTCTGCCAAAGTTATTCCTTTTATTGAGAATTTTTTGGGGAATACTAGTGTTACACACTACTCGGCAAAGATCAGACTACTCAACAAATATATTACTAAAAATGCCAACCTCAGTTGGTTAGGAAATAATATATTCCTAAAAATGCCAACCCCGGTTGATTAGAAAATAATATATTCCTAAAAATGCCAACCCCGGTTGGTTAGGAAACAACATATTCCTAAAAATGCCAACCTCGGTTGGTTAGGAAACAATATATTCCTAAAAATGCCAACCCCGGTTGGTTAGGAAACAATATATTCCTAAAAATGCCAACCTCGGTTGGTTAGGAAACAATATATTCCTAAAAATGCCAACCTCGGTTGGTTAGGAAATAAAATATTCCTAAAAATGCCAACCTGTTTGGCTAGGAAACAAAATATTCCTTAAAATGCCAACCTGTTTGGCTAGGAAATAAAATATTCCTAAAAATACCAACCTGTTTGGCTAGGAAACAAAATATTCCTAAAAATGCAAACCTGTTTGGCTAGGAAAAAAAATATTCTCGAAAATGCCAACTTATGTTGGTCGGGAGGTAAATATATTCTCGAAAATGCCAACTTATATTGGTCGGAAGGTAAAGCGCTAAAATCTACTAACTATGTCTGGTTGGGGATAAAAACCCATCAACTGTAGTTGGTCGACAAGGAAAATTTACCGAACTTGGTTGGTTGGAAACATTTTATGGGCAAAATTATTTCAAAAAGACTAACTATAGCTGGTCGGGGATAAAAATCCACTAACTGTAGTTGGTCGACATGAAGAATTTAACAACCTTGGTTGGTTGGAAACATTTTAAACATTTTTATACTTATTACTTTATTACTAAGTTGGTCGAGAAACAAAATGTTGTTTTTGCCAAATGACTATCACAAGTTCAAACTACACAATATTGTCATCTTTTTATCAGATATGCATGCACAAATATAAAATGTTATAAGACAATAGCGAATAAAAATGAAAGACTTTCATTGAATTCAAAATAAATTACATTGATAACGAAATGAAAGTTACATTGATATTGAAATATATACTAACTATTACATCGAAAATTCCTATTCTACTGGCCTTTTCCCCTCTGCTTTTGACACAGGTTCCTCGCCAGCAGGAGGATCATTTAAAGCCAGAGGAGAATTGATGAAGTTGAGATCCTTAAACATCCTAACATTCATCATGGATGGTCGATCCAAAAGATGCTCGGGACGAGATATCTCGGCTTTTGAATGAAGATTGTAGTCACCGAGATACTTTAAAATCAAGCTCCGAGGAATGGCCTGTGCAGGGATCCAACTCATATCCAATTTGTATGGTGGAATAGGTAAGTCGAGCAACCCGGGATCGTGGTAGTCCCAAAGGTAATGACCCTGTTCGAGCTACAGCACACTTAAGGCGTTCAACCAGCCTTGTTTGTAGCCCTCATTATTGGCATTCTGGATACGATCGTCCAAGTGGTAGAGCGCTTCATTGTATCCAACCATTCAGAACTCCCTGGGATGTTTGTGCAACTGATATGTTAGTCTGTCCAGCTGCTCGTGGAGATTTTTGACGAGAGCTCTTTGTCCTCCAAGGTAGATTTATGCTCAGAGAGTTGCTCTTTCAAGTCCCTGATCTTCTTCGACATTTCAGCCAAAGCCTGGTTCTTCGCCATCAGCTGGAAGGCCTGGTTCTCTAGGGCAGACTGAGTCCTCTGTTACTCGACAGGAATCTGAGCTGCTCTAGATCGTCCCCGAGGTGCTCTTCCTCATCCCCGAGAAGATGTGTAAGGGCCAGACCTCTTCAAAGTTTCCAACTCGTCCCTCAAGTTGGCGTTCTCAACTTCCGGGAATAAAAATCCCTCATCGGTCACTGGGATTAAGACTTTGGAAGAAGAGGCTATAGACTTCAACTCTGATAGCTCTTTCTGCAAGATGTTGTTCTCTCGCTCCAGCAACTCGACAATCTGTCTGCATTCCTCGACCTCACCTTTCAGGGTTCTCTCCCTCACATCGTACCCAGCAAAAAGCTTCTCGTAGCCCTTGTCGGCAATAATCAGCTTGTACTTCTTCTCATACCCCTCATGCAATAGGGCAGTGGATTCTTTGTATTGAAGCTGAAGGTCTTTGAGGGTGCCTTGGAGATCCTCGATCATGTCATAATAGGCCACATTATTGGCCACCGCTCGATCAAGTAGACACTTCAGATATTGATATGCTTCCACTGCTTGTTCTGAAGCATCTTGGCCGAGGATGTCTACAACTTGTGCTGCACTCAGGTCTGTGTGACCAGCTTTAAAATAATCATTACATTGTCGCAGCAACTTAGTATCATGGGCAGATAGTAATTCCATCCTGACCAGAAACTAGCAGAGAAAGAAAGAGCAATCATCAATAAGAAAATATAAGCAGAGTATGAATAGAAGATAAACAACGGTATGCATAAAAGTCCAAGTTTTATTAGATCATAAAGTTCAGAGTTACATATGTGGGTTACATTTGAAAAAGAAAAAAATAAAGAGAAACCCGAACAACTCTACACCTTTTCCTTATCTCCCAAAACCTTCTCGGGAGGCTGGGACGAGGAAGCAGGTTGCTCGGAGGGAATGGATAGTTGCTCGGGGAGCACGGGCAGCTGCTCGGAAGAAGTAACAATCTGTTGAAGTTCCTCGGTAGCAGGCTGAATGGCTGGAGGATTATCTCCCATCACCATAGAAGACTCTTTTGAGGCAGCTTCGTCCTCTTCAAGATCTTCTGGGGTTGGAGGGGGACGAGTAATGTGTTGCTGGAAAAGCTCAGAAGATTCATTAACTTTCATTTCCTGGAGAGCATCAACCCATCCATCCCTAAAGTATTTGAGACTGCTATAGTCCACTTGCGACACCATAGCAGCCAACCCCTTGTCCCAGCCAGCGCTGAAGGACTTCTTCACAGCCATCTTCCTCTTCAATTTCTCCGAGGAGAGCTTCTCGGACAGTAGGTTATCAGCAGCTTTCAATTTGTTTTCAATCTCTTCCTTCTGCCGACCTACTTCCCTAAGTTGAGCCAGCTCCTCCTCAGCAGCCTTGAGCTTATCTTCAAGCTCCCCAGCATTTTTGAGCTTCTCTTCGAGCTCCTTATTTGCCTTCTCCAGGGCATTTATTCTCTTCTCCAACTCCTTGGAGGCATCAACAACTCGATCTTTCTCTTGCTCGGTGGAGGCAAGCTTTTTCTCCCAGACAGCCTTGTCAGTAGCGTATGTCTGGCGAGAATCGTCCAAAGACTTTATATCTTATGTCAGAGCTCCCTCCACACTGGACGAGGAGCATGAAGCTTTAATCGCTTCATCCTTCTTCAGGATTATATTAAAGCAGCTCGTCAACTGTGAAAGTAAAAAGAAAACAAGTCAGAAACAGAAATAACAAAGGAAATATGAAAATTCCAAAGTAAGAAGACTTACAGAAGCAAGGTGATGAGCAGCTAACGAGGTGACCATGTCCCGAGTAAGGTTTTCTTCAGTACCTTGGACCTCGGGAATGATACAGGACTTTATCGAGCTCATGGCAGAGCTCGGAGGAACAAAAGTGGGAACCCCTGTCCCAGCAGTGGTGGGCTGAGTGATGGTGTCAGCCAAATTGACCGAGGATCTCTTCTTCAGCCTCCTCGGGGGAACAAGAACAGATTCAACCAAGGAAGAACCTTTGGTCCGTGATATTACAATCACCTCTCCAGGAGCAGCAGACCTGATCGGAGCCACTGCGGGCTTCTCTATAACCTTTACGACAGTAGACGAGGAAGGCACATCATTCTTATTTGTCCCCTCCCCTGGGACATCAACTTTATTTCTTTTTACCTCTCCAGAACCAGAGGCAGGTTTCTCGAACAAAGTGGGAGGTCTTCTTCTCTTCATCCTTTCGCTTAAAGGGACGTGAGATTCAGGCGAGGAACTGGTGGAAGCTGGTACTGGCTCTGATTCACTTATCACTAGACGAGCAGTGAAAGAAGTGGTGTAGCTCTTGTATTGCAGGAGATATGAGGCTGATCTAATCTGCTCGTCGGCAATAGATTGATGCAGACTCCAGATAAGTTTCAAATGCCTTATATTGACATCTGCTTCTTTTGGGCACTTTTTTTTGTTATCAACTGCAAATAAATAAACATTGCCCTCAGTGACACATTTTATCAAACATTCAAAATAAATAAAATGAAATAAAAATAACCTATCCCATTGCCATAAGGAGGGCATCTGGGACCCTAGTAAACCTCCTCTCCAGTTAATGGAGGGTGTTGCCAATTTTTTATGACAACCCCATGCTCAAAATAATCCCTATTAGCATCAGGGAGATTGACTACTAAGGCTCTATTCAAAATTCTAGTTTTTAAATAAAAGATGTTATCATTAACTGCCCATCTACAACAAAACATAATCTCAGGAATTCCTATGCGAGTTCCATGGATTTGATTTAATCTATGCACCCCATTAACTATTCTCCATGTGTTGGGGGCTATTCTTGCAGGAACAACGTCAAAGTAATGACAGAATTCCAGACACGAGGGATTTGGTGGAAAAGAAAATCCACACTCAGTAATAAAGATACTGGGGAACCAATGTGCCTCAGCCAAACGAAAGTAATCATAAGGCTCAGAAAGCTCTTCCAAAACAACCCAGGAGGGGATGGAAAAATCAGCACGAAATTTATCAAGAGATTCAACAGGGTAAACCATGATGAATAAAAGAAATGAAGAAGAAGGAAGAAAATCTTACAGAAAAAGAGTGGATCTGATGACAACGGACGATGGAAGAGATGAATACACAGGAGAGAAAGAGACGATGGAAAACTCAAGAATACAAATTTAAAAAGGTAGAAGACGATGGGAGCGTCTGTGAAGTTTAAATGCCTTGCCTTGGGAAATGGTGAAGTAATGATTACAAAAAAGTATGATTACGTTACCGGCGGCTAAAAAGATGAAAAGGGGCGCGGGAATCAAAGCGGGCAACAGCGGCTAAAAAGACGAAAAGTGGCGTGGGAATCGAAGCAAGCAGAAAAGTTCAAAAAAGCATGATTCTACGAATTTGGAAGGAGAAATAAATACGAAGGAAACACTCCTAAAAATCAGGAAGATCATTTAAAGCTACCATATTCCGAGAAAGAATGTTCCTACTCCTCAAAATTCGAACTATGAAACATTGGGGGCTTCTGTTGATACCAAATTTAGTCTGCTGACATGGCCCAATTAAATGAAGACACGTGGTAATCTACATGGAAACAACAACACTTCCGAGGAACCCACAAGCTCCGAGGTACAAGATTACAACGAGGAAGACTATTTCCCCAAGGAGCACTGCTTCCCCGAGGAACTCATACGCTCTGAGGAACGAGAACTCTCCAAGGAACTCTTATGCACCGAAAAGCTTAGGTGGTCCGAGCAACTCAGGCGGTCCGAGTTGCACCTCAAACAAAGCATTAATAACGGGATAACCAACAGTTTGACTGTTCATTAAATGCTTATCATTCAGACGCATACGCTTAAAGGGCATTGAATGTATTACCCTTTCATATGTATATCATTTAATGTAGTACCCTTTCACTTTACAACCTCAGGGCTATAAATATATTGCACAAACCTCATTGGAGGAGGATCCCATACCGGAATTTCTTGAGATAACTTGTAATCGAGAATTCCCATACAAACAGCAATACCAAAACAGTGGACGTAGGCAATTCTTATAAGGCTGAACCACTTTAAAAACTCTTTGTCTTATTTATTTATTTGTGATTGAATAATTAGAGTGATCTAATTTTTTACATCAACAATAAATATCACGATGAACGCTCATATTCTATCTTCTATATTTATTACTATTTTGGGAATATTCCTAAGAATGACCTCACCCTATCTTTTCCATGATATGGGTCGAACGATTCCAATAACCATTATATAAAGACATGCATACACTTCACGGGGATAAAAAGAAAAATATCAACATTTGCCCATGAGAGACTGAAAGGGCGGGATGGGTACCTAACACCATCCCATTCCATAACTTAACCCCCGAACCTCCGATCTATTGGTTTCGCACGCATCAGTTTTGTCCTTGATGTCGCTCTCTTGAAGTGGCAACATATTCTTTTGCCTGTTTTGAGTAAAATAAGCTGGCGACTCTATCTCTTTACATTCACCCCACACCGACGATGGCCGAAGCCCCCTTTTCGAAGAGAGTTTCTTCCCCAGGGGATCCTCCTTCCTTCCCCCCCCCCCCCCCCACCCAAAAAAAAAAGAACGCCCCGCCGAACGGGATGGCCACATTACAGCATAAGGCAAATGATATGCTTCTATCAGGTTTTTGAGTCAAACCACTTTCACACCCAGCAGGGGAGGATTTAAGAGATAGAGTTTTTCTAGAACAAATCCCTTATGGGAATGTCAATGTGATACAGATAATCAAGAACATGCACTTCACGCCCGGACATGGGCTGGGACGACAACAACAGGGAATACTAGAACCCATAGTATTGAAGAAAGATTTTCTTCCTTGTGGCATGGGTTATCAACCATCAATAGAGGAACGCAGAATGCTCCGCCAACCTCGGTTGAAGAGAAGTCTAGAAAGTGCCAAGACTATCTCAAGAGGATCCTTGAATGGAAGATTCATCAGAGAGGGTGAAGATTTCCCCTTTTACGGCTTTTCCGAACCGTGGTATGATCATGTGGACAAGAAAATGAAACCAGGAATGCATATATTTTTCCAAGACATCTACTCATGGGCTGAAAATTCTCAGCATCATGTGCAACCACTCATTAAAAATACTATAGCTGTTATCGAAGTTTCTGAGGAAAGTGACTCCAAGGATTTATTCAACTTACAAACACTGGGGCTGACACTTTGCATGGTCCACTCGAGCGCTACATCATCGGATCCATCCTGCCTAATCAAAGTTGCTGATGCACTTCTCCTCAACTGGCATGCTATACCTATTCCACCTGCTGAAATTCAACCCAACTCTGATGTTTATACCATTTCCTCTTCATTTGTTGTTCCTCCCTATTTTGATGTAATCGAGACCTCCTTTGGTGAGGTTCTCAACGTTGTTTTTCCCAATAATGAAATAAACAAAGATTTTGAGTATCTTATTATGCCTTACATTAATTGTCTTGATTCTAATCAAACTCTTGATGATGATGACTTTGCAAATGAATAATTCTTAACTGACCTTAATAAGGTTAATAACAAACAACATAACTAGAGGATACCCTTGACAAGCAAGAACGTGCACAACTCGAAGAATTATTTAAGAAATTTATGGATGTCTTCGCATGGGCTTACGATGACATGCCCGACATTGATCCCGAGATCACTCAGTATGAGATTCCAACACTCCCAGAATGCATATCGTTTAAACAGAAACTGTAAAAGCTTCTCACCGAATGATCGCTAAAGGTTAAGGAATAAGTGGTTAAATAGTTAAACGTGGGTTTTATTCGTGTGATCGAATATACCACGTGGCTATCCAATATCGTACCCGTGATGATTTCTGGAAAAAAGGTTCACATGTGCGTTGACTACCGAGATTTGAACAAGGCCTCTTAGAAGGATGATTACCCGCTACCCAATATCCTCATGATTGTGGATAACACGGCTAGTCACGCTCTTAAGTTATTCGTTGATGGGTTTATCGGATATAATCAGATAAAGATGTACACGGATCATCAATAGAAAATCGCATTCATCACCCCTAGGGGAACCTTCTATTACATTGTTATGCTAATTGGTCTAAAAATGTAGGGACTACCTACTAGAGGGCTGCCAAAATCATCTTACTTGATCTGATACACAAAGAAGTCGAGCTTTATGTGGATGATATGATTAATAGGTCATGTTCCCACTCTTTGAAAGTTCTTCGAGGACTACGGCAATACCAGATGCGACTTAACCCATGTAAATATATTTTTGGCATTACCAAAGGTAAGCTCTTGGGATTCATGGTTAGCGAAAAAAAGGGATTAAAGCAGATCCTGCCAAACTGAAAGCCATACTCAAAATTCCACCACCCCAAACGGAGAAGGAAGTTCAGGGATTCCTTGGAAAATTGCAGTATATCAGCCGGTTCATCAGCTAGTTGACTTCTATTTGTGAACCCATCTTCAAGATCATCTAGAGGCATTCAACCAAGGTTTGGAATGAAGCCTGTCGAGAAGCCTTTGATCGAATCAAGAAATACATAACCCGACCTCCAGTACTTATGCCACCACAACCTGGTTTACCCCTACCCCTATACCTAACCGTAATAGCTACCGCAGCTGGGGCCTTACTGGCCCAATACCTTGAAGACTCCCGTAAAGAAAAATCCATCCACTACACTAGTCACAAGTTAGTTGGGTAAGAAGTTAACTACACTGCCTTAGAAAAAGCATGTGTCAACCTTTTCTGGGTCACCCAAAAATTAAGGCACTATATGCTCGCTTTTCCCATCAGACTTGTGTCCCGAATGGATCTTATCAACTACCTACACGAGAAACCCTCTATGTCTAGCAAAATGGCCCGATGGTTGATGTTGTTAGTCGAATTTGATATTGTGTATGTCACGCATAAAGTCATGAAAGGACGAGACATCTCTAATTACCTTGCTGACCTCCCCATGGAAGAAACCGATGTATGGATTTTCGTGTAACCGGATGAAAATATCCTTTCTACCTCACAAGAAAAACTTCGATGGAAAATTTTCTTTGATGGCTCCGTCAACAAGAAATGGTATGTCATTGGGATACTCCTAATTGCCCCTGATGACTCTCACAGGCCCATTGCCATCAAGCTGGATTTTTCCTGCACTAACACCATGACTGAATACAAGGCATGCACGGTCGGCCTTAAAGTTTCTCTCAAGAAAGGAATTCGATACCTAGATGTCTATGGGGATTCAATGTAACACCCCGCCAAATTAAATACTGGGTGATCAGTCCTTTATTAAATTAAAATCAAGATGAACGGTTGGTTCATTCTTAGCATCACTGTTGCAAAATAAAATTTCCAATTTAAACACCCTAAATAATTAAGCTAAGTGTCAAAACAATTTTAAAACCTTATTTCCATTTTATTAAATCCGAATAAGAAAACCTTTTTAAATAACTAACAATTTAAGAACTCCGATATACTAAAGATGGAAAATAACACACAAGAATTACATTCATCCAGATAAACCAAACCAGTTTAAACTATAAATAAAACCATCCTAACAGTAATTAAATCCCAAAGAGTACCAACAAATGGAAATATAAAGGAACGTAAAACTCTGACAAAAATCCAAACTAAATAGAGAAACGAGCGACATATGCCCTAACTAATAAGGACTAAAAGTAGGACTAGAATTAACAACGAGGTCGTCTAAGCAATGGTCTGCAACTCCCACATAAGATGCAGCGCGTCCGGTCCAAAGAACCTAAGCATGACGCCCCTGTGGCTGGGCACCTGTATTATATACATATATATACAAGAGAGAAGAAATAACAAGAAACAGATCAGATCCCGAGTGTAAAACAGTTTAAAATTAGTTTAACAAGTATTTAAAATGCTTACCAGCTAATGTAACAACCATGTTAGTATGCGACACTCTCTTGAGAAATTCTCACCTCTCATCTAATGTGCACGCCTACCGCACTACTAATCCAATAAGTTTATTTTAACTTTACTTCCCCCATAAGGTTTCATTTCGTCATATAATATGGATAATATAATTAATTTCTGAAAATCAAGCTTTCTCATATACCTTAGGTTATTTGAAATAATTCAGTGATGTCACAAAATTTACAAACACTTATAATAAAATTGGAGTAATTATTCATTACTTAACTACTTTTATGCGCAGTAGAAAGTTCTCATACTTAAGTATATATATATATATATATATATATATATATTAACCACTCATATAATATATATATATATATATATATATATATATATATACATTCGGCACCCTGCATAAAATCTATGGTGTTGGCATACTCTGCTATCAAGTCCCCGTATTACACATATTAAGGGAAATACTAGTTCGGAATCACTCTCGAATTGTATTAACATAAAACACATACAAATGAAGGCAAAGCATAGTTCCAAGTCACTAAGAGGTCAGCACATACCCTCACGTCTCTTAGGACCGTCTGACTATCAATCAGATAGCCTGCACCAAGGAATCCTATGTTCTAGGGTACGAGTCAATATCCCCCATAAAGGCCCAATCGAGATAAGACCGTCCCGGCACAGAAACCCCCGTGATAGCAAGTAGCCCGAGTATTATTTTTACAGATATATATAATATATGCACAATCACACAGTATATGTATATATATACAGAGAGAGAGAGAGAGAGAGAGAGAGAGAGAGAGAGAGAAATATCCATATTTCTAAATTATGTGCGCTCACGACCCATAATTATAATTATCCGCTCTTAGCACATTTCTACTTGATTATCTCGCATAACGGATTTGTCACTTTTATTCTCATCTATATAAGTTACTCCATACCTACTTCTCATATCTCGAAGTATTCTGACTCCCTAAATATAATTTCAGTAGGCACTCTCACTTACCTTCTAGTCTAACTTCATTACAAGTCTCGACCTTTTATTAAACGTACGCATGATTTCATATGTGTGAATAACTCCCCGTTAACCCTTCATTTCATCTTAAATTAAATTCTCACTCAACAGAGTTTACCTAGACCCTACTAGTCCTATTTATATCCCATTATGCTCCAACAATAATAATTAAGGGTTACTATGCATTTTTAATCGGATTAAACCAACATAAGGGGAATATGCAGTTTTCCAGGAGGGGTCGATCGATCGAGAAAATAGGGTCGATCGATCGATCAATGTTCTTGGGTTGATCGATCGATCAAGCAGTTATGACAAAAACTGTATTAACCCAGTTACGGGTTTGCCTCTCCAACCTCGGCCAAATCTCCATATATCATTGCCAAACTCCCAACAAACGTTACTACAAGTACTATATACCAGAACACATAATTTTCTAAGTAAAATATGTTTCAATTCATCAATTACAACAATTTAATGGGTAAAATTTTCCTGAACTTCAAGAACCCTAATTTTTCTTTTTCTTTATATTCTTCCAATTCTTTTCCAGATTTCCTACTTCTAAATCCATACAAATTCGTGGTTTATCCTCTACATGCGATTTAGATGTCCAGAAAATGATTACTTCTACTACAACATGTGATTTTAAGTCTCAAAACTATACTTTTTTTTATGAAACAAGTTCTAAATAACCCTAGACTAACATGATTAAGACATCAACTAAAAATAAAGCAAGATAGATACTTGCCTGGAAATTGAGTTTTTGATTTGTGGAAGAAAGTGGTATGGTTGCGTTCCCCGTCGCGCGATCTACGATTTGGTGGTGGTGGCGGTGCAAACGGTTGAGTTTTTTTGCCTTGAATTGCTTGGGAAGTTTTCCCACTTCTTCTTTAATGGTCGTTCTTTGATTTTGCTCTTGTTAACCCCAGAGGACAACTCCTAAAGGCTGAAATAACCTTGGGAAATTCGTGGGTTTAATTTCCCAAAAATATGAAATGTCCATAATACCCTCCCGGGATGTCAATTAGGCTTAAAAAAGCCTCGAGACACAAACTAAACCCCCGGGTACATTATTTTAACTACCTTGACCCTTTCGGACACATTGGCGCACTCGAAATGACCATACGGGGGACTTATAATTCGTTCACTTTTAATATTAATAAATTTACTCCTGACACAACACAGGCGCATTCCGATTTAACTTCCATAATTATGAAATTATACAGTCATGATAATTTAATAAATTCGATTATACATATTACTTTATCCACTAAGTATTGTTCAACAAATTCTTAATAATTAATAACTCCCATCACGCTAGTAAACATTTAAAATAATTTTCGAATTAATATTAAATTAATATATAAATTTAAATTTAATAAATCCCTAAATTTAAAAGTCATAAAAATACGGGGTATTACATACTTCCTCCCTAATAATGGAAATTTGTCCCGAAATTCGAAAAATAAGGCATAGCTGGTAAGAATAAGTCTGAGTATTTCTCGTGCATATCTGCCTCACGCTCCCAAGTGGATTCCTCCACATTATGATGCTCCCACTGGACCTGTACAAGTGGGACTACCTTCGACCTCAATTTCCTCTAGCTATAGTCTAGGATAGCCATAGGTCTTTCCTCGTAAGAGCTGTCGGGCTGTAAATCAATCTCCTCTATCGTGATGTGAGTATGGACCATGTCATCCCGAAGGTATCGTCCCAGCGACGAAATGTGGAACACATCATGAATGCAGTGCAAATGCTTCGATAACCCTAACCTGTATGCCACCGGCCCAATCCTCTCGACAAAGGGAAATGGTCACACGTACCTCGGAGCCAACTTTCCTTTCTTTCTAAACCTCATTACTCCTCTCATAGGATATACCTACAGTAATACTTGGTCCCCGATGCTAAACTCTAGGAAGAATCGCTTCGCATCAGCGTAGCTCTTCTGTCTGTCATGTGCTACCCGAATGCGACTCCTGATGAGTTCAATCCTAACTAAAGTTTCCTGAACCACCTCAGGTCCGAGCAATTTATTGTCCCCCACCTCTAGCCAATAAGAGGGAGAACGACAAGGCCTGCCATATAATGTCTCAAATGGATCCATGTCGATCGTGAACTGATAAGAGTTATTGTAAGCAAACTCCACCAGTGGAAGATACGACTCACATCCTCCTCCAAAATCAAGGAGACACATGCATAGCATATCCTCCAATATCTGATTGGTGCGCTCTGTTTGTCCATCTGTCTGTGGGTGATAAGCTGAACTCAATCTCAACTCTGTACCCATGGCCTCCTGAAAGCTCTCCCAGAAGAGCGACACAAAAATCTTGTCTCTATCAAACACGATATCCAAGGGCACCCCATGTAGACTAACAATCTTGGCAATGAACAACTTTGCATACTAGCCCGTTGTATAGACTGTACGTACTGGCAAAAAATGAGCCACCTTGGTCAACTGATCCACTATAACACATCTGGAGTCTTGACCCCGCTGTGATGTAGGCAGTCCAGTAATGAAGTCCATGGAAATACTCTCCCACTTCCACGCAGGTATATCCAACGGCTGAAGTAACCCCGACGGTCTCTGGTGGTCTACCTTTACCATATGGAAAGTAGAACACTTGGACACGAACTCAGCAATGTCCTTCTTCATCTCGCTCCACCAGTACTGCCTCCTTATATTGTGGTACATCTTATCTCTTTCAGGATGTATCGCAAATCTGGACCCGTGAGACTGTGTCATTACTGCATGACGTAAGTATTCTCCCTCTGGGACTACCAATCTCCCATTAAACCTCAAACCTCCATCAGAACTTACTGAGTAGGACTCAGCACCCTCAGCTAAAATCCGTACAATCTGCTCCTGACAAAACGTATCCGTTGACTGTGCCTGTATCACCCTCGTAACAATCTCTAGTGTGACTGTCATAACAGATACAAAGGAACGGGCTACCGCATCTTGGTGACCCAACTCTTTCCATTTTGCTTTCCAGACATCCTCTACATCGCCCTCTGGTCTACGACTTAATGCATCAGCAACCACGCTAGCCTTTCCTGGATGGTACTGTATCTTGAATTGGTAGTCTTTCACAAACTCCAACCACCTGCGCTGATGCATATTCAGCTTTCGCTGAGTGAATAGCTAATGCAGTGACTTGTGGTCTGTGAACAAGTGAAACGTCTCCCCCAACAAGTAATGTCTCCAAATTATCAATGCAAAAATGACCGCTAATAGTTCTAGGTCGTGGGTGGGGTAATTCCTTTCCCGCGGCTTAAGCTTGCGGGAAGAAAAAGCTATAGCCTTCTCCTCCTGCTGAAGTACTCCCCCAAGTCCTCGTAAAGAGGCATTAGTGTAAAACATTTACTCCACTTCCATCTTGGGAGAAGCAAGAACTGGCACGGAAGTTAACTTATCTTTTAGCTCATCGAAAGCCAATTGACAAGCATCGTCCCAAATATACGGTACCCCCGTGTGAGTTAGATTCATCAACGGACCCGCTATCTTCGAGAAACCTCAGATGAATCTCCTTTAATACCCGGCTAACCCCAAGAAACTACGCACTTTTGTCGGTGTCGTGGGATGTCCCCACTCCCTCACTGTCGACACTTTGCTCGGGTCAACAGATATTCCCAATTCTGACACAACATGCCCCAAAAACAGTACCTCCCGTAACCAGAATCCTTTCTTCTCATACTTAGCATACAACTGATGCTCTCGTAGAGTCTGAAGAACCTGCCTCAAGTGCTCGACATGCTCCTCCTCAGTGTTTGAATATATCAGGATGTCATCTATGAATACGATGACAAACTGATCCAAGAACTCTTTGAACACTCGGTTCATCAAGTTCATAAATACGGTTGGGGCATTTCTCAGCCCAAACGGCATAACCCTGAACTCATAGGACCCATATCTCGTCAAGAAAGCAGTCTTCGGCACATCCTGCTCCCTAATTCGTAGTTGATGGTATCTCGATCTCAAATCTATATCGAAAAGAAGGTTGTTCCTCTCAACTGGTTGAACAGGTCATCGATTCGAGGCAATGGATATTTGTTTCGTATTGTGACCTTATTCAACTCTCGGTAGTCCACGCATAACCTCAGTGAACCATCTCTCTTTTTCACAAACAACACTGGAGCACCCTAAGGTGAGGTGCTCCTACGGATGAAGCCCTGACCTAACAACTGTTCTATCTAATCCTGTAACTCCCTCATTTATGCTGGAGCCATACGGTATGGTGCACGTGCTATCGGTCGAGTATCCAGTATCAAGTCTATGACGAAATCTATCTCTCGACTTGGGGGTAGGCCCAGTATCTCTTGAAATACATCGGAATACTCATGAACGACTGGGATCGAATCTAAGGGAATCATGACCTCCTTAGAGGTATCCTCCTCTATGTAGTACTAATAGGTGGAAGAGCCTCCCTCAGGACGAGGCATCACCACCAAAAAATCACCGAAACAATCTATCATGGCTATGTACGCAGCGAGCTAATTCATGCCAATAATAACATCGTGCTCATGCATCTCTAAAACTAGCATGTCTGCTGGTAAAATCAAGCTACCAATCTTTATTCCCACACCCCGTTATATAAAGAAAATTAAAGACCCATTTCCCAGCAGTGAGTCTACGCATGTCACAGTGCTCTCTGTTGTGTCTAATAACTCTGAGGCCTTTGTAAAATGAGTAGCTATAAAATAGTGCGACGCCCCAATATCAAATAAAACCCTACCCATAGTGATATGGATAGGAAACATACCCTCAATCGTGGGTGGTGCCTGAGGTGCTGCTGCCTGGTGGACGTTATAGACACGTATGTACTGCAACTGTCCCTGCTGAACTGGAGCTGCTGGGATAGCTGGTAGGGCTGGCATCTGAGCTAGCGCTGGGAGGGCGGCTGGAAAGAGTGGCCTCTACGGCTCATTATGGGCACCCTGCTGTTGTGGGGCCCTATCTCCCTCTGGGCAATCCTGGCGCCTATGACAATTCTTGCCACATCCGAAACATCTGCCGCTGAAGTTACCTCCCCTCTACCCTTGCTGACCACGACCCTATTGGTCGTTACCACCTCGCCACTGGCCCTGCTGGAAATGTTGTTGGCCCTAATGGCCCTGCTCCTGTCCCTGTTGCTGATCGTATTGGCATTATTGGCCATGCTGATTAGATTGGCCCTGCTGGCCCTGTTGGCCCTGCCTAAATCCCCTAAATCCCTGTCTGGAGTCATCTAATCGGAATCGCTTAGTAGGGTCCCCTGATAAGAACTCTGCTCACTGTGACGGGTCTGCCCCTGGGCTGCTGATGGCCCACCAGTACTACTTCCCCTTTCCTGCCCTGCTGGCTGGACTCCCCTACTCGTTTACTCCCCTGCATATGGAAGCAGTGATCCTGACAGTGTAATAAAGCAGCGTTGAGTACATCAGTGGAGGTACTCAATGATAGATAGTCTATAAGGTGCTGACGGGTCCTCCGGGCCAATCCATCTATGAACAGCAGTATCTTCTTCCCCTCTATGTGTGCCTCATTTGGCACTATAGTGAGAAGTCTAGTGAACTCCTCCTCATATTCAGCAACAGTCATATTCTCCTGCTTCAAATTCAGTAACTTCTGCCTCATCTCAGTCTGCACTGCAGATTGGAAGTACTTGCAGTTAAGCCGCACCTAGAACGACTGAATCCTGATGCTGCCCCTCTCCTCCAAGGTGGTGGAGGACTCCCACCACTGCAAAGCGGCCCCCACTAACTTGAAGGAAGCCAAAAGATATCTTTGCACGTCAGTGCACTCATACATGTGCATATGCCTCTGGACTTTCTTCTATTGACTGGCATTTATGATGTCCGAACTACCCTAGAACTCCGGGGGATATGCCTTCTGAAAGGCATCCCTAACCCGCTCCCATGCAGATGAAAGTTGTGCTGGTACTGGCGCCACTGTCTGATTCTGGGGTGGAGCCTGCTGCACTACCGCTAATGCGGTATTCACCGCCTGAGCAATAATAGCGGCTACCTCAATAGCGTTCATCGTCCCCTGTGTTGGAGCTGCTGGCTGCTCGGGCTGGGCATTCCTATCTCGGGGTGCGCATCTCGAAGGCATCTGAAACGAAAAGGAAGTTTCTTAGTCTATAGTTATTAACAAATCTCTAATAGCTGAAGACGTAAGTGTAAACATAAGAATACAACAATCCTAAAAATAGGGCTTTATATCAAAGACGCTAAGCTGGAAACGAAATAAGCCGTACAGATCCTAAAGGACAATAGAACCAGATGCTCTGATACCACCTGTGACACCCCCGCCTAATTAAATACTGGGTGATCAATCCTTTATTAAATTAAAATCAAGATGAACGGTTGGTTCATTCTTAGCATCACTGTCGCAAAATAAAATTTTCAATTTAAACACCCCCAAATAATTAAGTTGTGTCAAAATAATTTTAAAACCTTATTTCCATTTTATTAAATCCGAATATGAAAACCTTTTTAAATAACCAACAATTTAAGAACTTCGATATGCTAAAAGTGGATAATAACACACAAGAATTAGATTCATCCAGATAAACCAAACCAGTTTAAACTATAAATAAAACCATCCTGACAGTAATTAAATCCCAAAGAGTACCAACAAATAGAAATATTAAGGAACCTAAAACTCTGACAAAAATCCAAACTCAATAGATAAACGGGCGACACATACCCTAACTAATAAGGACTAAAAGTAGGAGTAGAATCAACAACGAGGTCGTCTAAGCAATGGCCTACAACTCCCACATAAGCTGCAGCGCGCCCGGTCCAAAGAACCTAAGCATGACGCCCCTGTGGCAGGGCACATGTATTATATACATATACATACAAGATAGAACAAATAACAGGAAACGGATCAGAGTCCGAGTGTAAAACAGTTTAAAATTAGTTTAGCAAGTATTTAAAATGCTTACCGGCTAATGTAACAACCATGTTAGTATGCGACACTCTCTTGAGAAATTCTCACCTCTCATCTAGTGTGCACGCCTATCGCACTATTAATCCCATTAGTTTATTTTAACTTTACTTCCCCCATAAGGTTTCATTTCGTCATATACTATGGCTAATATAATTAATTTATGAAAATCAAGCTTTCTCATATACCTTAGGTTATTTGAAATAATTCAGTGATGTCACAAAATTTCCAAACACTTACAATAAAATTGGAGTAATTATTCATTACTTAACTACTTTTATGCACAGTAGAAAGTTCTCATACTTAAGTATATATATATATATATATATATATATATATATATATATATATATATATATATATAGTAACCACTCATATAATATATATATACATTCGACATCCCGCATAAAATCTATGGTGCTGGCATACTCTGCTATCAAGTCCCCGTATTACACATATTAAGGGAAATACTAGTTCGGAATCACTCTCGAACTGTATTAACATAAAACGCATACAAATGGAGGCGAAGCATAGTTCCAAGTCACTAAGAGGTCAGCACATACCCTCCGGTCTCTTAGGACCGGCTGACTATCAATCGGACGGCCTGTACCAAGGAATCCTATGTTTTAGGGTACGAGTCAATGTCCCCCATAAAGGCCCAATCGAGATAAGACCGTCCCGGCGCAGAAACCCCCGTGATAGCAAGTAGCCCGAGTATGATTTTTACAGATATATATAATATATGCACAATCACACAGTCACACACACACACACACACACACACACACACACACACATATATATATATATATATATATATATATATATATAAATAAATATCCACATTTCTAAATTAGGTGCGCTTACGACCCATAATTATAATTATCCGCTCTTAGCACATTTCCACTTTATTATCTCGCATAACGAATTTGTCACTTTTATTCTAATATATATAAGTTACTCCATACCTACTTCTCGTCTCTCGAAGTATTCTAACTCCCTAAGTATAATTTCAGTAGACACTCTCACTTACCTTCTAGTCTAACTATGCATTTTTAATCGGATTAAACCAACATAAGGGGAATATGCAGTTTTCCAGGAGGGGTCGATCGATCGAGGAAATAGGGTCGATCGTTCAATCGATGTTCTTGGGTTGATCGATCGATCAAGCAGTTATGACGAAAACTGCATTAACCCAGTTACGGGTTTGCCTCTCCAACCTCAACCAAATCTCCATATATCATTCCCAAACTCCCACAAACGTTACTACAGGTACTATATACCAGAAAACATAATTTTCTACGTAAAATATTTCCCAATTCATCAATTACAACAATTTTATGGGTAAAATTTTCCTGAACTTCAAGAACCCTAATTTTTCTTTTTCTTTCAATTCTTCCAATTCTTTTCCAGATTTACTACTTCTAAATCCATATAAATTCGTGGTTTATCATCTACATGCAATTTAGATGTCCAGAATATGATTACTTCTTCTACAACATGTGATTTTATGTCTCAAAACTATACTTTCTTTCATGAAACAAGTTCTAAACAACCCTAGACTAACATGATTGAGACATCAACTAAAAATAAAGCAAGATAGATACTTGCCTAGAAATTGAGTTTCTGATTTATGGAAGAAAGTGGTATGGTTGCGTTCCCCGTCGCGCGATCTACGATTTGGTGGTGGCGGCGGTGCAAACGGTTGTGTTTTTTGGCCTTGAATTGCTTGGGAAGCTTTCCCACTTCTTCTCTAATGGACGTTCTTTAATTTTGCTCTTGTTAACCCTAGAGGACAACTCCTAAAGGCAGATACAACCTTGGTAAATTCGTGGGTTTAATTGCCCAAAAATACGAAATGTCCATAATACCCTCCCGAGATGTCAATTAGGCTTAAAAAAGCCCCGAGACCCAAACTAAACCCTCGGGTACAATATTTTGACTACCTCGACCCTTTCGGACACATTGGCTCACTCGAAATGACCATACGGGCGACTTATAATTCATTCACTTTTAATAATAATAAATTTAATCCTGACACGACACAGGCGCATCCCGATTTAATGTCCATAATTATCAAATTATACACTCACGATAATTTAATAAATTCGATTATACATATTACTTTATCCACTATGTAATGTTGAACAAATTCCCAATAATTACTAACTCTCATCACGCTAGTAAATATTTAAAATAATTTTCGGATTAATATTAAATTAATATCTCAATTTAAATTTAATGAATCCCCAAATTTAAAAGTCATAAAAATACGGGGTATTACATTCAACCCTCATCATCAGTCAAGTACTCAGAAGGTGGAAAGTCAAGAACAAGAAACTCTTACCCTTCCATGCCCCCTAGAAGAGTTGGCCTCCCAATTCGAAGATATCACCTTCCACTACCTGCCCCGAGCAAAGAACAACTTAGTCGATGCCCTTGCTACCTTGGCGTCCATGGTTGACATGTTCGAAGGAATAATAATGGTCTCCTTCCTGTCCAAAAGAAAACTAAACCTACCCACTGCTACCACACTGAGCTAGTCACAGAAGTGGTCCATGAGTATGGGATTCAGAGATACAAATCTTCTCCTTACCGACCTCAAACCAACGGTGCAGTCGAAGCCGCTAATAAAAACCTGAAAGCAATCATCAGTAAAATGATTGAGAGTTACCAATATTGGGCCGATCGGATCCCTTAGTCTCTAGTATACGACATGGAAGAAATTCTACCCGTTAAGCTAGAAAATCCTTCTCTACTCATCATGCTTGAAAGCAAAGTCAATGAGGAAGACTGGCATCAAAGTCTTCTTAACGCGTTGTCACTCATCGCTGAATAGCACGGTCATTGAACAAGAGAGTCAAAGGCAGTGGTGTTAGAGAAGGGGACTTAGCACTTAAAGAAATAGCAGAACCATCTGGGACCTTAGAGGGAAACTCAATCCCAATTGGAGTGGCCCATACTTTGTGAAGAAGATCCTATCTGGTGGCACCGCTATGCTCATCGACCTCGATGGGGAAGAGATGGCCCGTCCAGTCAACCTGGACCATCTCAAGAAATTATACCCTTAATCTCGACCCGTTGCGACTCTTCTTATCTCCCTTCTATTCTAAAAAATAAATCTTCATTTCCCTCTATTCAGAAATACGTGGTGCCTGATCCTTTAAAAATCTTTTTAGTTTCAAAAATTGAACTCAAAATTTTTTCAAAACCTCCAAAGGTACGTAGCCATCTCATACGCTTTATATGAGCACGACCCCCTTCTTTTTCATAAAATGCTATTATTTTCTTATCTTCGAGAATGACGGTTTATTTTTATCATTTACATGAACAAAAGTATTATGTATGCCTTAGCGATTGGTATAAATAATTCAAATGAAAAACTCATCAAGAGGCACAACAATATAATTAAAAAAATATTTATTTCATTAATTCCGTTACAAATTACATCAGCTTAGGGTAGGGGTGTTCGCGGTCCGGTCCGATCCGATCCGATTTTTAGCAATTTTAAGGGCCGGACCGATTAAACCGGTCCTAAAAAAAAAGGACCAAGACCGAACCGATTAAACCGGTTTTTCGGGCTTAGTCGGTCCGGTTTTTTGTAGGGTCGGTCCGGTCTAACTTGTCGGTCCTAATCTTATTCAAATAATCTTTTTAAAGGGAAATCATTGGTTATTTTCAATAAGAATTAGCTGATTACACTGAAACCATTAGAGTTATCTTATCGCACTAAAAATCATTATTAAAGCCTGCAATTTCTTTATGGTGGTAGATTGTAAACCTCACTGATATTATCTTTATGGTGGTTTGATGAAGTATTGTTTGCTGTTTGTCCTAGTTCTCAGATATCCGTCCCCTTTATCACTGTTATGTGAGATGATTATGAAATATATTATGCAAATAAAAATTTCCATAAAAAAAAAAAAGGCTGCAATTTTTACACTTGAAAACTGAAACAGAGGAAGAACTTTCTTCCAGCTAATTTGATTTGGCTCCTCATATTTCAAATATATGTGCCTTGCATGACAGCTTGTCTACAATATATATAAAAGAAAAAAAAATTAAAATATGGAAACATGAAATAATTTATTTACACACCTGAAATACATCCAGAGCTGAAACACATCCGCCCAGAGCTGGAATACACGCAGAGCTGGAATAATTTACACAAAACCGTGTGAGATGAGACAGCTCAGAGAGGTGTAGAGCTTCCGCATGTGAGGAGAGATCTCAGAGTTGTAGAGCTTCCGCGTGTGAGGGTGAGGGCTGCGTGTGAGGGTGAGGGCTGCGGGTGAGGGCTGCGTATAAGGGTGAGGGTGAGGGTTGCGCTGCTGCGTGAGAGAATATGAGAGAGATGAGATGAGGGCTGATATTGTGAGCTATGTGGTGGAGTGTGTGTATAGTGTTAGGTTTTTTTTACTTTCAAAATGACGAGCTTGTCCTTCTTGAGTGTTTTCTAACTATAAATATAATTATATATATATATATAAATATGTAACCGGTCCGGGCCGGTCCATATCGGTTATTTAATGTGACGGACCAAGGACCGGACCGGGTAGACCGATTTGTAAAAAAAAAATCTGGACCGGACCGACTAAAAAAAAAACCGATAAAATTAAGCCGGTCCGGTTCGGTCCGCCGGTCCAATCGGTTTTTTGAACACCCCTAGCTTAGGGAGTCAAATAACTTCCACGCCAATCTAAACTTATTCTCCTAAAACAAAACCAAAAACAAGCCAAGCTACTCCTAATAACCATTTTCTAGATAACAACCAAATACACAACCAAACACCATACAAAAGCTTCACAAATAAAACTCCCCAGGCATCCTACCTGCAGCTACTAGAAGAACTTATCCCGTCATCATCTACATCTTGGGGTCCCCAAACCTCCCCTGCTTGGATGGAATACCGAAGGCACTCCATGGAATGGTAAGCCCAGGCCAGCCTAGGGAAAATAATAATGCATCCCTCCATGGTGTCAAACATAGCGAATCACCTTTGCCAAGTTTCTTCAGCCAGCATCTTGGCAACCACCGTCCTCCACAATCACTTCATGTAATCCTCAGACGCATGCCAGACTCGGGCAACAAATTGGGAAGAACGGGTCAACGGTCGATGATTCTCCTATAAAGAGCCCAGCCGCATATGCAGACATTCTGTCAAATCCCCCATAGGAAAAAAGTTGAGTGTTCGAGGAGGCACAATTTGCTGATAGACAAATTGACGCAAGAGCCATCGAGAAAAGTAGAAAGACGTCCGTCGGAGGCCAACCAACCGAACATACTGGTATTCCCCCAGTTCTAGAATGGGTTGCAACTCTCCCCACCAAGGAACTGACTAACACAAAAATTGAGCCCCGTGCTCCATAAACCAGTTCTCCCAGCTCTTAAAATCCAGGCCCATGCTGATTAAGTAGCGAGAAAAGAAGTTTGACATAAATTCCAAGGGATATTCACGATGGGCCACCATATAAAATCTCTCCGACATCCACATGAACAGCATAATGGGGATACCCCTCAGAAAGTTAAAACGACTTTCTCGCCAAACGTCTAGACCATTCAAAGTCCCCGCCAGTATCACTGCCATATGATTGCAATGATATGACATCCACGAAGTGATGGCTGCAAGTTATGTGTCCATCAATAGGTCCCTGGTCACCAACAATAATTTTAAAGTCAAGCCAAGGATAATGGCTTCGTCATAGCCTACATCACCATCATCCTGCAGATGCGCGAAATGTAGCATAGTCGGGAGAAAGATCATTCCTCCCATAACCAATGACCGGGCTGCCAAGGCCTTCCACTACTCAAAAATTTCAAAAAATTCATTTTTATTAC
Source organism: Sambucus nigra (assembly GCA_949130495.1). Classification (NCBI taxonomy): domain Eukaryota; kingdom Viridiplantae; phylum Streptophyta; class Magnoliopsida; order Dipsacales; family Adoxaceae; genus Sambucus; species Sambucus nigra. The sequence goes on from OX422208.1 coordinate 116,141,415, forward strand.
TTCTCGAAATAAATCCCTTCAAAAGGGAAGATCTTTTTCAACCAAGCCTCCAAGGCCATCTTCTACTCAAACATATTCAAAAAAAATTCAAACAGCACACTTTTGCAACTCGTTCTCAAAGGAAAAAAACTCAACATCAAATTAAAGGTGCATGTAGAGTAAGTCACTAAATCCAAGTAATCAAAATATGCATCTTTCTTTGCCTTATTTGAGTCTCTTTTCATGGGCAATGCCGATACATCAAGCATGCAAATGCTAAGCTCCCATAGTCAATGATGAATCTGTAATAAATCCCGAAGGGAAGGAACCAGAATTGGATGTCACCTCACTTGACATACCCAAACTCAGGCGCCATCAACTACGCGCTTCCCTGGGTCACCCCCATATGCTGGATGGCCATCCCTCAGGGATAGAAGGTCGCCTGCAAGATCCCCAACGAAAAATCAATATCTGAAAAAGGTCATCAAAGAAAAATGATCCTAAGAGGAAAGGAGAATTACCCGATCGCTTGTCAGGCCATTCAAGACCCGACGCACCACCGCCACTCATCGATCGCCATTGTCCCTTTAACTACCCGAAGTACTCCAAAAGACCATGCCACTACCATTTAGCACCTCCTATACCCTGTCGGTCGGCACCTCCCTGAAATTTTGTACAAAAAATGCAGAAATTTTTTGAAAAATCCCCAGAAAATTGCTAAAATTACAAAAATGAATTTTAAAACCTTTTTCACCAGGCAAAACATTTTTTTATACAACACTTACTTCCTCAGCGAAACACTTATCTCCTTAAAGGAATTCTCAAAATCAGTTGGATATCTCCCGAACAACATCTCCCAAAAACACCGCAGAAATTGAAGAAAATATCCCAACAAGGATGCATATAATCCAGGGATTAATACCCTTTCCCACGAAAATTATATTCTACTTAGGTCCTCAGAATTGACCTCGGCCCTCAGAATTGGTCGCTCCCACTTAAGCCCTCAGAATTAGCTTTGACCGCATAATTGGTCACCCTAACTTACGTCTTAAGAATTTACCTCAACCCTCAGAATTGGTCAGTCCCAATTAACCCCTTATAATTGGCTTCGACCCTCAGAATTGGTCGCTCCCTACCCTAGGTCCTCAGAATTGACCTCAGCCCACAGAATCGGTCATCCCCAATGTTTCCATAGGTCCTCAAAATTTGCCTCGACCCTCTGAATTGGTCATCCTCGCTCCTTAGGTCCCAAGAAACGACCTCAACCCTCTGAATCGGTCATCCTCATCCTTTAGGTCTGCAGAATCGGCCTCTCTCCTAAAACATCATGTGGTGTCTATTCGATGGATTTCACTTGTTCTAAGCTAACCCGTCAAGGGGCTCTATGATAGACAGGGTTTTGTCGCAGCGAGAGAGTCACCTACACGCCGGTCGTTTTGTGTTCGGCTCACCTGAACTATACAAAAACCTAAACTACGACTACACTCAACGGGTGAGTATAGCGGTAAGTCGGGTATCGAAAATCCACAGAGACAAGTTGCTAGAATTTAAGTGATTTAATACTCTGAAATAAAAGTGTAAAAGATGATTTCAAACTAAAAGGAAAAGTTAATCTAGGCAATGTGCTGAAACTAGATTATGAAAGCGAGTAAAACTATAGGTTGCGTCGAATATCCCTCACCCGAGTTAATTTGTATAAAATGGTTACATGGGTCGACGAGTTATTACAAGTGCGTCTCGTTTCGACAGTTAATTAAATCAATCATAAAAGCCTAATAAGATTTTGGCGTCAACAAATATCCCGGAAATTACGCGCGAAAGGTCGTAAGCACGGGACATACATGATATGCCCCATCAAATATCCTAGGCGTAATAACTAGGACAACGCACCCGAAATAGACCCGTAAACTCCATCACCAAAGCAAAGCAACGCTTCAACTCGAGTGAGTTCAATTCAAACACAACCTATTTTAAATTACCTAGAAAGCATGTTAAAAACGCGATAAATGGAAAGTGGTAAATAAACGCGGTAAATCTATACTAGAAAGCGTGTAAATCAAAGCATGTAAACCTAAACTATAAAGCTTGTAAATTATACTACAACAATGGAAACAAAGGAAATACAACTTAAATTAAATGGAGAGGATGATGAATAGTCAACTTACACAACAAATGGGGTGTCAAACCAAGAAGAAATGAAGAAGAACTAAGCAAATCACCCAAACCCTAACTACCACTCTCTACAATCTATTCTAACTAAGTATATCTGAATTAAAACCAAAAAAATGGGTTTATATAGTAAGTGGGAAAAAGTAAGGGAAAAAGGAAAGAAAGAGGAAAGAGCCCAAAATATCTGGCACTACCGGTCGACCGGTCGCAGGGGCGCGGTTGACCGGCCCCTTAGGCAAAAGCATACTGTCTCCTTCCCACGATAAAAGTTGAAACCGCGATCGACCGGTCCCAGGGACGCGGTCGACCGGTACTCTGTTTTCAGGCTGCACTTGGTCCATGATGAGGGGAAAAAGGTCCATTACGGAAACGAGCCTAGCTTCTTCGTCCGAACTCCAAACGACGCACCGTTTACGACCACGCGATGCTAACTCAATGAACTACGCATCCGTGAAATTTCCATGAGCTGGATAAGAAATGTGAATTGACTAAAATGCCCTCGAAGTAGCGTCCAGCGATGGAACTTCTTCGAAATGCAACCGAACCTCACTTTTAGCGTTCCAATACCTACAAAAGCACAAATAACCCCTACAAAGCATGTATATATCCAAATTCAAGGTTGTCTGGTTAATGAGCATAATTATAGGCATTTAGGACCGTAAAAGTGCTAGAATGCATAAAGATAATGGACGAAAATATGCAATATTCGATACGAATCACACCCCCTAACTTAAACATTGCTAGTCCCTAGTGATGAAACAAACAAAACTAGTCCACAGAAGGAAATACAAAACGCATATATGCATCGAAATATAATTGCCACTTTCGTAGGAAACACGATTGCATTTAGCATATGCAATAAGTCGTTAAACCCCTAGGTTATCCTAGTGTACGAGTGTCGTCTCGTGAGGGTTTTCAGAGATGGTACCCACAAACATCATATGGTTTCCTCAAAATATGCCCAAACCAACGTGCGACAAGCCCAACAAAAGAGAAAAGGATTTCATACACATTATTAGCACATTGAATGAATTCAAACAAAAGTCCAAATCATTAAAATTATAGAATGCACCTCATAGAATTGAAACCTTAAAATGTGGGAGGGGAGTGAGCACATGCAAAGTGTGATTTGGTAAAAACTTATATAAATTGGATAAACGTTAAAGCAAGCATATATTCAATCCTCACGGGCATTACACTCATCAAGCGAATTCACTCGAAACAGGGAGCTAACACACGGAACATGCGGGTTAAAGAGTAAATGGAAATGGAAACTAGGTCGCACACATGTCACAGATGAAGAACGCTATATATAAACTGAAAAACTGTAATCTCAATGAAAGGATACCACTCACTAAAAGAGGCGAAATGTATTTTCACAGATTATCACAACTATTATGACTTTTAAATTACATCAACCTAAGATCACATAGGACTTTAATAAGGTTATAATGTAGGTATGGCTAAGGTACGAAACGAAGGAATGTATGTACGAATTCAAAGTGTTCGGAATGAAAACTCGGGATAATGGGATAATGGGATAATGCGGGCAATATCAAAATCGAAAAACAAGTTCCAAAAAGGCATTAGATATATCATCGGGGAGAGTAATCAAAGCTTATTGAACTATATACAACATATACAAACTTCTCTTTCTTTTTCTTTTCTTCTTTTTCACATTTTCTCTTTTGTTTTCTTTTGCTTTTTGCTTTCTCTTTTTCTTCACTTTTTTTCACTACTTTCTCTTCTTTACTTATCAAACTCTCATATGCCTAAATTGCAACCGGCATCATAACAACATCATTCAATCCCAAATAACATTCCAAACAAAGGTATGGAAAGTGTATGTATGGGCTAAAACTCAAATTTAGAGTTAGTTATGGTAATGGGGTTATGAAACGAAAGGCTAATATTTAGGCTCAAAGGGGTTAACGAGGGTAAACATATAAGGGTGAGGTCAAGGCTAATATGGGTGATATATCAAAGAGGGCCTATGATCATTTCACAAAGTTTACGCAATTCTCGAGTCAAAACAATATATGAAAATCATGCTCAAGTAACACATTTCAAGTATGAACTCAATTAATGAACGGTGAAATGAAAGAAAAGTGAGATTACCAACGAATTCAACGTTTTCAATGAGGAAAGAATAGTGTATAACACTCACAAACGACGAAAGGTACAAAGCTTACTCGGTGTAAGTATATACAATGCAACAAAAGATTACCGAGTTATAAAAATCTTAAACCAAATCAATAAAGCAAGGAAAGTGCATGTGCTCATGGGATTAAAGTTTAATTCATGAAGTTATTCATCATATCAATAATTGAGACTAAAGTCTAATAACTTCTAAAATCGAGAACATGCATCATTGGGTTGTCTATTGGATCGGGCAATTATTGAAATTTATCATCAAAAACAAAGGCAAGATTCCCAAAAAAGGAGAAAAAATAAAGAAAATCTTTTTGAAATTTTTGAATTTTTCTAAGAAAAGCATACTAAGTAACTAACATGTGAGCAAAAACATGGACTAAATGAAGAAATGGATAGAATATCCCACACCCCCGTAACTTAAAACTTGACATTGTCCTCAATGTAAATTAAGAACCAAGTCAAAGAGAGGAAAAGAGTGATATTACCCAAAATTGGAGCGATCCCCATAAGAACAAGTCCAAAGAATCTACAAAACAAGTTAGTACCGAGCATAGTAAAAACAAATAACAAAAAGTTAACTAATTACACTAAACTAAATTAACAAGGAAAGAAAAAAAATAAATAGAAAGAAAGAAAGAATAAAAAGCTAACTATATACAACCTACTATTTAGGCTTCACACTAACTATACACTAGAAGTCTAAATAGCTGAGGGTCCACCATAAGAACGATTTGACTTTGGAGGATAACTGGTGTACCCTCACATACAAGCATGCCCTCCGAAAAATATGGATTCCGTTTGAACAACGGAAGGCATGTGTAAGGCGAAAGAAATGAACCATCGCCAATTAAAAGTTTTGGTGGGACGATGGAGGGTTTGTATTGAACGGGTGACAAAAATAAGTGGGGACCGAGAAAAGCCAAACATCCTCCAAAGGATTTTGAAGTTGGAATGGGAGGCGGCGCACACAAAGGCAAAGATGCGATTGTGGAGGGCGATTCGAACAAGTACTCCTCATCGGCGATAGGGTTTAAAACATTAAAGTTCTAAACCGAATCATTGGGTACTTGTTCCGGTGGGGTAATAGAGAATGAAAATGGGGATGAAAAAAATTCAAACTCATGAGATGAATCATCATCGCATGAAGTTGGAGTTTCAAAGGAAATAATATCATTTTCAATGAAATGTTCTTCTTTGGGGGCCAAAGAAGAAATCATTTCATTGCAAATAGATATTACGTCATTTTCATCCTCGCTTTCAATATCTATTACGCAATGGGCAAAGTCTAGAATGGCTTGTTCCAAAGTAGGCACAAGTACCTCATTTGGTTCAAAACATTAGTCGACCTCGAAAGTCTCGGAAGCAAAATCGTCGTCGGACTCAAATAATAAATCCAACTCATGTTCCCACGAACGATTTTCTTCCCGATAACGATTTTCAAGTTTCTCATTCTCATACATACGCAAACCCTCACCGAATGTCACGGGTCGAGGTGTGTATGCATGAAAATGGGAACTTTGAAAGTTGCCATCGGACTTAAACGAAAACTCATTATTATAGGAATTTTGAAAACTATTGCAATTCGTTTCAAAATTCCTATTATAAGGAGGTAAAGGCCCAAAATCATTATCATCATCATCAAAATTCCAATAACCTAAGTTTTAACTTTCATTATACTCGCCCAAAGTAATATTTGAATTTGTAAATTTTTGGGATTCTAAGTATTCATCGAAAGTCATAGGTTTGTGAGAATTTTGAGAATTATAACAAGGATTACCGAAAGAATTGGAATAAGACATGCTTACCCCAAAAATGGCTCGAAGTGGCGGATTCCACAAAGTAAGTGCGCGCGGGATGGATTCAAGCGTTTCTTGATTCTCAAGTGTAGAAGTCCTACAAAAATGTTAGGCAAAAAATACAAATAGAAAGAAAATACTATGAAATACTAAATCAAATAAAGTTTAAAACAAACTCATCCCCGGAAATGGCGCCATTTGATAGACAGGGTTTTGCCGCAGCGCGAGAGTCACCTACGCGCCGATCGTTTTGTGTTCGGCTCACCTGAACTATACAAAAACCTAAACTACGACTACACTCAACGGGTGAGTATAGCGGTAAGTCGGGTATCGAAAATCCACAGAGACAAGTTGATAGAATTTAAGTGATTCAATACTCTGAAATAAATGTGTAAAAGATGATTACAAACTAAAAGGAAAAGTTAATCTAGGCAATGTGTTGAAACTAGATTATGAAAGCGAGTAAAACTATAGGTTGCGTCGAATATCCCTCACCCGAGTTAATTTGTATAAAATGGTTACATGGGTCGACGAGTTATTACAAGTGCGTCTCATTTCAGCAGTTAATTAAAGCAAGGATTGTTACGACCTAAATCATCATAAAAGCCTAATTAGATTTTGGCGTCAACAAATATCCCGGAAATTACGCGCGAAAGGTCGTAAGCACGGGACATACATGATATGCCCCGTCAAATATCCTAGGCGTAATAACTAGGACAACGCACCCGAAATAGACCCGTAAACTCCATCACCAAAGCAAAGCAACGCGTCAACTCGAGTGAGTTCAATTCAAACACAACCTAATTTAAATTACCTAGAAAGCATGTTAAAAACGCGATAAATGGAAAGCGGTAAATAAACGCGATAAATCTATACTAGAAAGCGTGTAAATCAAAGCATGTAAACCTAAACTAGAAAGCTTGTAAATTATACTACAACAATGGAAACAAAGGAAATACAACTTAAATTAAATGGAGAGGATGATGAATAGTCAACTTACACAACAAATGGGGTGTCAAACCAAGAAGAAATGAAGAAGAACTAAGCAAATCACACAAACCCTAACTACCACTCTCTAAAATCTATTCTAACTAAGTATATCTGAATTAAAACCAAAAAATGGGTTTATATAGTAAGTGGGAAAAAGTAAAGGAAAAAGGAAAGAAAGAGGAAAGAGCCCAAAATATCTGGCACTACCGGTCCACCGGTCGCAGGGGCGCGGTCGACCGGCCCCTTAGGAAAAAGAATACTGTCTACTTCCCACGGCAAAAGTTGAAACCGCGGTCCACCGGTCCCAGGGACGCGGTCGACCGGTACTCTGTTTTCAGGCTGCATTTGGTCCATGATGAGGGGGAAAAGGTCCATTACGGAAACGAGCCTAGCTTCTTCGTCCGAACTCCAAATGACGCACTGTTTGCGGCCACGTGATGCTAACTCAATGAACTACGCATCCGTGAAATTTCCATGAGCTGGATAAGAAATGTGAATTGACTAAAATGCCCTCGAAGTAGCGTCCAGCGATGGAACTTCTTCGAAATGCAACCGAACCTCACTTTTAGCGTTCCAATACCTACAAAAGCACAAATAACCCCTACAAAGCATGTATATATCCAAATCCAAGATTTTCTGGTTAATGAGCATAATTATAGGCATTTAGGACCGTAAAAGTGCTAGAATGCATAAAGATAATGGGCGAAAATATGCAATATTCGTTACGAATCACTCTATAGACACCACATTCTAGTACCCCCTAAGTCTTTCCTTAGGCCCCTAGCATCTCACCATTTCACTACAAATCTTAGGTCATACTCTGAGTATCGATCTAGAGGCCATCGAGCTCTCTCGGGCCCCATTTGACTCCGATCAACTCTATCATCAGAGCGAAAGCTCATTAAATATTTGAATAGCTCTGAATCCCCTTTCCAATGGTCTTCCATGTGCGCAAATCAGTATAACGGTTCAGACGAATGGACCATTTTACAACCAAAAAAGGATTTGGAGGCCACCAGGCGCTCCCGAGCCCCGATTTGACCATAATCAAATTCATCGTCAGAGTGAAATCTCTTTTAATAGCACTAGAACCCGTTTCTAAGGGTACACCCCGTGCATAAAACGGAATACTCATTCGGACGAACGATTCGTTTTCCCCCCTAAAATTGATCCGTAGGCCACTGGGCGTTCTCAAGCTCCGTTTGACCAAGGTCAACCCTATAGCTAGAATGAGACTGAATGAATCTTCAAATTTTACTAAATAACCTTTGCAAAGGTTCACCCCGTGCACGAATCAATCTTACGATATGGACGAATAACCCATTTTACTCTAAAAGGTCACCGGGTGCTTCCGAGTCCCGGTTGATAAAAATTAATTTTTCAAAGCAATCGAATCTCTTTAGAATTAGAATTACCTCGCATAACCTTTCCAACGGTCCACCTCGTGCATGATTCTGACTTATTGTTAAGACGAATGATATGTTTCCGTCCAACAATCTCGAGTCTAAAGGATCGATAAGTGTTTTTGAGACACATTTGACCCAAAGTCAACTCTCGGACCCAGGAGCGACCTAAATGACTCTTGAAGGTCTTTGAATTACCTTTCTAATGGTATGCCCCATGCACAATTTGGATAAATGGATTGCGTTATACAACCATTTTTTCGAAAAAATCTGCACGAGACTGCCGATTGGCAAGTCCATTTCCCTACCTATCGGCAGTGTGTGTAGGGTTACCAGCCGATTGGCAGGGCTAGGGCTATGCCAATCATCACCCCCCTTACAAATAGAGGGCATGACCTAAATCCCAAGGCACACCTCAGATCCATCAATATCAGTGATCTCAGCAACATTCACTAGTAATCAGCGAAGTTTCCTTGTGTGAAATTTCTTTCAATCTTTCATTCCCATCCTTTTCATACCTAATTCAGCAAAAATCGCATTCTCTCTCATCCAACATTCATCTCAACACTCAAGGGAGTTCATCAAGGATCACGATCAAGCTTCAATTCTCCAAATAAGGTCCAAAATCCTTCTCTCTCTCTTTAAATTCTTTATTTTCGCATTAGTTACATAAATTCTTAATCTAGCTTTTACTTTAATTCATACACGTTACCATCTCACCTTTTTACTAGTTATATTTCACATACTTTATTTTCTATAAAATAAAACAAACAAAAAGATGGTACACCTATAAATTCCAACGAGATTTTCCATCACAAGTTCTCAAAACTCAAATACATTTTCTATACAGGCACATATAATAAATTCCTGTTCGAATCTATGGGACAACCCACACCCTTATGACGCATGCAAAGTACGTGGACTTTGAAGCCTTTATAGTCTACGTAGTCATTTCGTGATAAAACCAAAGACTCGAGTCCAATTTACCAACTTTCCTAATTTTTCTCAATTTTCCCATTTTCTTATTTGCATATATATTATATTTGTAATCCTTATTGGCGTTTTATCCCATCATATATTATCATTTCATCATAACGATTAATATCTCAATAAATGCATACTTCGTATTTTCTAAATATTATTTTGGGAACATTCCTATAAATGACCCCACTCTACCCTTTCCATGGTATGAGTTGGGCGATTCCGATCTCCATTATATATACACGCACATAAACTTCACGGAGAAATAAAGGAAAGCAGCAACACAAACCCATGAGAGACTGAAAGGGCGGGATGGGTGCCTAACACCTTCTCATTATGTAACCTATCCTACGGACCTTCGAACTATTGGTTTCGTAAGCATCAATTTGTCTTTGATGCCGCTTTCTTAAGGCGGCAACATGTTCTTTTGCCTGTTTTGTGCAAAATAGTCTGGCTACTCCATCTCTTTACATTCACCCAACAACGACGATGGCTGAAGCGCTCCTAGAGAAAGAGTGCATGAGACCTTTACCCATTTTCCCCCACTGAGAGGAAATGAGAGATATGGGATGGACACATCAGGGGAGGACTCAGAGTCAAAGGTTGAAGCCTCTAGTCGTCTAATAGGATTGGAGTAACTGGTATCTCCTCGATAAGCCTTTCTATAAAAGAGGAGACAGTGCTCTTATACCCAAGCATATAACCGACCGACCTGGGGTGATCTTTAGCACCCAACCATTATTGAAGGGACCACGTAATCTCAAGGGGACAAAAATAACATCGGCCTCACGAGGACCTTTCTTTTTACTTTTCGCTCCAAAACAAAAATAAAGAGCACAAAATCAGCATCAGTTAGAAAGTGACAATTCAAATAGAGATATTTTAAATTTATTGCCTAACTTATTCCCTTACCTTCCTGAGGGAACCTTGTCCCATCATATATTATACCCTTCGAAAGATGGGTAAGTTTCCAATTCTTTATAATTAAACATGATCCAATAATCCTTAATGGTATCAAGGAGTTTCACAACTAAAGATTTCTTCAAAAATCTTATTTTCATGTAATTTAGTTATATCACTACATCAACTCAGTAATCCCAATATGGCTTTGATACAATTCGCTAATATAATGTACTCCAATAACAATCCTCCAAGTGTTTAGAGCAATTTGGGAAAGACCACATTAAAGTATTGAGAGAATTCCAAAAGTAATCGATTGGGGGAGAAGTGACCCCAGACTGAGTGATAAATATAAAGGGTAACCAGAGACCCTCAGACAAAGTACAAAAGTCACAGGCTCCATTTAAGAATTCAGTTACTACCCATAGAGGGATTCCTTTTGTAGCCCTAAATAATTTTAATGAACTCTTATCCACGGTATCAACCATGCTTTGGAAATAATAGAAAAGTATTGCAAAGTTAATTAAAAAGGGATAAAAAAATCCATACAGTGAAATATTGAAAGCTCTCACAAACGGTCAAAGTGAAAGATGTAAAGCTCTCACAGATGGTTGAGTTGCTTGGAGACAACGGATGATTTTTAAATAAAGGTGAAATGAGCAAAAATGGGGAACTGACATTTTATAAGATTGAAATGACGTCTTCATGATTTCTAAAGTCTAATTATGATTAAATGTACCTGATGTTTCATTATGACTGTGACTCGCCACTGGAGGCAGTTTATTACCAACGTACCTTGGAACTCTTCATTTCTCAAAACTTGTCTATATTTATAAAATTTCCACTCAACTAGGAGAAAGGAATATCATAAAACACCAGCACTCTGGGATTGTCCACCGGCCAAGCCACAAACAAAGGCCGACGACTAAGTTTCTACAAATTTGATCAATCTCTACCATTTAACACTCCATCCATTCATTCCACATTCTAATCCACTATATAAATCTGATACCCAAAGAGTCCACTAAATGTTACAGACACGAATGAAGTCTTGGAGACCTTTGTTATATCATAATTATAGAGTGTGACGTAGACAAATGATATTATGCCACATGTCATCAGAAGAAGATCATCCCACCTACAAAATGTGGTCGGCACAACATCTCATTGGCCGACCCAACAATACTCCTGGTCGGATAGGTTACTGATCATAATAGATTGATAATTTAAATCACCATACACGTATGTGGGTCACACGTTGGAATATGTATAGCTTACATTATACACACATGGGGCAGTCCCTTTATATGATTATAATTAAACCTTCATTAACTACCTTTAAAATGTAAAAGGTTATAATTGCTTGACTTATAAAGGCATTCCACATATCCATCTACTCTCTCTATATCTATACCTATCTATCTATCTATCTATCTATCTATATATATATTTATCTTCTATAAATATTACACACTCCCACCTTAGGGAGAACAAGAGATTAATATTCTTACAGAGAGAACTTTGAGAGTTAAACCCACTATTATTAATGATTGAATTGGTCAAACCATGTTAATCCCCTGTCTCAATCTCAATTTGTCATCTATCTCTTTAATCTACTCCGTTGATCTCTTTATCTGTTATAAGTTGTCATTAGTATTTATTACCTTAAGACTCATAAATCCACATACTAATTTAAGACGATAACACTTACCTTAATGCAGCTAAATCGGACCATCAATGATGTGAGTGTGGAAGAAGGCATCCTTAGGAAGGAGAAAGATTCCCTAAGTCTTGACTCACTAATATAGAGCAAGAGAAAACTAACGATTCTAAGAATCTGAAGGACAGTGCTACCTTAAAGGTTGTCGCGAGGGACTCTCTAGCAAAGGTAGAGAAACTTTATGCCCTCGGGCAGATAAAACTATTTGATATAATAGAGGCTCTTCGGGTTCGGAAAGTTGGGGTTCAAGGCTTGAAGGAAAATCTTCTCCATATTAATTAAGAGGTGGAACTTTTGAATTCGTGAGTTAGAGAGGTCACAGTGTGAAGGGGAACCTGACTTTCAAGAGTTAGAAGATTCAAAAAGATTATGTCAGGGTCTCTTTACTTTATTCGACTCTTTAGGCTAATATTCAATCCATGGTTAAGAGTAATATGGACCCTTATCTTGGATCTAAGCATACAAGAAATACCTTTTCAAAGTTTTAACTCTGGGTTTGATGCCTGAAAAGTGAAAGCTCAAAGGTTATTTCCCGGTGTGAATATTTTTGGCCTATTTGATGAGGCTCCTGAATTATTCTTGAGATACCAAGTCTTGATTGGCTCTTTGTGTAATTTTTATTCTAAACTGATGATTGGACATGGGATGTTTGATGTAATTTCCCATCTATCATCTTTAGTTAAGGTAGTTATTTAATGGAAATATGTTGTTCTTTAGTCTTTACTTCTTACTTGAATTTTTTTCGTTGCTAAGGAATTTTATGCACTAATTGATATGTTTGACAGGATTTTATATACTGACGGAGATGTCTGAGGTCTGCCCAGTACGTTATATACCTTAGTCCCCCAGATTCCTTGGTAAAGCAAGGTAACTTGAAATTTCTTGTAGTAGCACTGAGGGCGTTGAGACCTCTGCATTATTCTTGCATAGTTAATCGAATTTACTACCAAAGATTTGTAGTGGGGCGTTGATCTTTAGAACCTTATCATATATGATACATATTCTTATCGGAGAGTGCAAGCCCATAATTTTTGTTTAAATACTTAGACCATAAAAAAAATTGGTCATAAAGGCTCAAAATCAAACCTATAAAGGTAGCTAAGACCTCAGGCTTAAAATTTAGATTTGAAAATTTAAAATATAAAATCCTTATAAGGGTATTAAGACCTTTATACTAAAATGCATTTTACCTAGAAGTTTAGCATAAGGGTCATAAGACCTCTGAACTTAGGTAAACTTGAATCTGAAGTCCTACAAAGGGTCCTAAGACCTCTAAATTTAGAAATTTTGTAATTTAAAGTCCTTATAAGGGACTGAGACCTCTAAACTTAGAAAAATTATAACCTGAATCCCACAAATGGTCATAAGACCTCTAAACTTAAGTAAACTTGAATCTGAAGTCCCACAAAGGGTCCTAAGACCTCTAAACTTTGAAGGTTTGAAATTTTAAAGTCCTTATAATTTCCTAAACTGGAAATATTTGGAAGTTGAAGTCCTTATAAAGGGCTAGAGACCTCCGAACTTGGAAAAAATTTGACATTTTGAAGCCCTTTTAAGGGTCTGAGACCTCTGGACCTCAAGCCTTTCACCCCTGCTCTCTTAAAAACTAAGGCCTGGGTTAATTTTTTGTATTTTAACAAAGCCCACAAAAATTTTGAAATAGAAGTTTTTTTCTTAAACATCTTCAAAAGTTATGTTTGAGGGACATAAAGCTTGTACAATTTTGTGGTAAAGAAAAGATTTTGGGGTAAGGAAATGGGCTTATTTATGTATCCTTATACCTTAGCCTTTTGGAATTATAGATAAAACTCTTAATAATCCCTCTTGGCTTTAATAGCTCCAAAGACTTTTGACTATGCTTTTTGGGATGTTTAAACCTGAGAACTATAATCTTAAGCCAATGTTGAAATCCTTGCAACTTGAATATTGGTACTGAGACCTTAGTTTAAACCTAGAACCAATGATGAAATACCTACAACTCTATTATTAGATCCTCGGATCTTGGTTTAAGTTTTAAGAAAGGGTTGAAGTCCTTATAACTCAATTTGTGGGTTATAAGACCTGAACTTTTTAGAGCCAGGATAAACTCCTTGTAACTCTTAAAGAATAATGATATTCAACATGTCATATTCAATAAGAACTTCATTTTACTTCATTAAATCATTAAATACATCACTAGTAATATTTTTTTAGGTTCTCTATGGTCAAGGAGAAAGGAGTTTCCCCCATAGGACCTCTGATTGTGGTCATGTAATCCCATAGAATCCTTGGCGCTTCTTTGACCCACAGACATTTGGCCTTCTCTAGATCGTTCTTCAAATTATAGAAGATCATTCTTCAAACTTTGACTTGACCGGTTGCAAAAGGGTGGCCTGGGGATGAATATTGATTACTTATGCTATAGTCTGAGCAAAACTCCCTAATGTTGGGATATATAACTGATTATAATTGTCTGAGATGATGTCCTTAGGTAGGATAAACCTGCACATGATGTTTTTCCAGATAAAGTTAGTGGTATTATTCTCGGCGATGGTGTCTAAGGGTTCAGCCTCATCCCACTTGGTAAAGTAGTCAATAATACTATACAATATTTATTTTGACCTTTTCTAAGAGGTATAGGTCCTACCAATCCATTCCTATTGAGAAAAGCGCCATGGACTTTACATTGAAACCATCCACTCTAGTGGCAGCTTCGAAACAAAAGTAAATATCTAGTAATTGTCATGATGGTGAACCAGGTTCTTGGCTTATTTTCTCAACATTGGCCAAAAGTATCCTTACCTTAGGACCTTGCAGACTAAGGTCTTCGAGACTGTATGGGCACCCTATAAACCTTTATGGAGGTATCTAAGGATGTAACTAGCTTGTGATGGACTTAGGCATCTCAGAGGTGCTGAATAGTGTGAGAACTTGGGACTCAAGGTGGCGCACCTCTCTCCTGACCTTTCGTATGGGCTTATGTAACCTTTCCGAATGAGATGTGGTGGATAAGGGTAAATGACGGTGACGTATGGTCATCACCATTCTCTCTTTTAAAAAGAATACATTTTCCAATCTATTTTACCCAAAACAGACAAAAGAAGGGGCAAGCATCCATACAGACCAAATGATGTCAAGTGGTCTGACATCCGCTTTGCCCTTTTGGTCTCAAATGTAGATCTAAAGTATGTAAGTTAGCATGTTATAATGTAAAAAATAATAAAGTGAAAATATCCAGTATGTTCCTAGACTGTGCAATACAATGTGGGATGTATGTGTAGATAATAAAATAAGGGATTAATATGTATAAAGACAAACTTGTTCACTTGGATGACAGTCTGAGTGATCCTACGTACTCGCACGGGGTGATTCAAACTCCACATAATTCATAAAGGCAAAATGAGGGGTTCTACCTCTTATAAAGGATCGATGTGAGAGATCTGAACTCTCTTTGATTTCTTAAATAGTTTTTAAAGTGAAGTAAGTATAGATCTGAAAATGTAAAGAACTTTTTGCTCAAGAAAGAATCTTGGATGACATGGTTTAACTTGTAAAACTACTCCGAGGGAGGAAGAGTGTTGAGACTTCTAATATTAAGACCAAAATAATAGGTAAAATACCTGATCTAATAATCCTTTAACGTAGACAAAAACATTTCATATATTTGATTTTTTTTGTTTAGTTTTGAAAATGAAATGTATAATGGGGGAAATATTTACATGGTTTAACTTGAATTTTAGAGATCAGGATTTTTTAATATACATATGTATTCGTGATAGGCAGAGTCAAAGCTAACGTAGATCGAACTTGACCTTTGGAGAGAGATTAAGCCTTATGGATCACATAAATACACAGAGATGGTTTGGGTGGTGTTGAAAGACAATACCACCCTCTTATATCAAGACTTCATAATAAAAGAGTGAGATATGGAGTACCTGCAAAGTTACACATTCTCCTTTCCATTTCGATAATGTTCCAACTTGGGATTAACTCTTTTTTAGATGGATCTAAGGTTACTTTTAAGAAAAATTACCTTTAAAGGAAGAAAAATGTAAGAAAGAGAAAAAAATGTTTTCGTTGATAATGGTTGTGGATAATTAAGAAAAAAGCTAGGACTATAAGGTAGACTTCTAGAAATATGCATGGGAGAGGGTTTGCAGTGAATTGAAGAGATCTCTGAGGCTTTTGGAGAAGAAAAGAGATTTTGGGAAAATAACATTACATTTATGAGGCGAAGTTAATGCCTTAACTGATTGGGGATGCCTCCTTTTATAGGCACAAAAATAGGGCATATGACCGATTGGTTTGGGGTAAAGTGCAACCTGATCGATCGGTCAAGCGCATTTCATTATGGGACTTTTGTCTCCTTTTTGGCTCGGTTCTGACATGTGTGGTTTTATGAGTTTATTTTTTGGGCTTTTCACCTTTTAGTAGTGTCTCCATATTCTTGGGTCAGTCTTTGTTCCTTTGATAGGCTTTGTTATATTAGTACCTTTATTGAGCGAAATGGGGTGTCTTAGAGAGCCCCTAAACAACGAAGTTTTTTTTAAAACAAACGTTGCTAGAAAGAGAGACCACTATTATGAGACTTTTGAGGGGTTTTCTCTTGCTCATGATGATTAAGTTCATTTTTGTACGCCTTGTTTAAGAAATATAGTTTTATTGGATAAGGCTTTTCCTCAAAGTGTTTTTTCTTTTATAGAATGTTCTCTTAAGATAAGGTGTTAGTAATTTCATTGAATCTTTTAAGGTAAATCTTGCATAAAGGTAAAAGGTGTTTGTCGATACACTGAATTAATTGGAAATGGGTGTCTGCTAGGGGATAAGGTGTTTGTCAAAACATATAATCATTTAGAAGGCGTCCATTGGGGAAAAGGTATTTGTCGATACAGTGTCCGTTGGGGGATAAGAGGTTTGTCAATACACCAAATCTTTAGGAAGGTGTACACTTGGGAGAAGGTGTTTGTCGATAAACCAAATCATTTGGAAGGAGTCTGTTTGGGACAACCTATATGTCCATACACCAAATTGTTAGGAGAGTATCCACTGGGTGATAAGATATTTGTGAATACATCGAATTGTGACGTAAGTCTTTTCTTGGGACAAGATCTTTGTCAATATACCAAATCATTGGGAACCATCCGCATAAGATGGGGTGTTTTTTGATACACCGAATCATTAAAAAGGTGTCCGCTCAAGACGAGGTGTTTATCGATACATTGAATCATTGGGAATCGTTCGCATGAGATGAGGTGTTTGTTGATACACCTGTAGGCCCTTTTTTCTTATGTGTGCTTGAGGTGAAAAATATTTTTCCCAAAAAAATAAACTTTTTCCAATTTTAATTCGCACTAGTTTTGTGAACCAATTTAACTTAACCCAATTTTATCTTGTTAATCCTAAAAATTCATCTAGGTGATTAAGTAATTAAAATAAATCAATTCCACAAAATATATAACGCCGATGTACGAGGAAACCACTAAGGGAAAAAATTTCGGACAACCCAAGCCAGATAATCACTATGATACGGTATTACAAAGTAAAGATAATAGACTTACACAATGACTCGATACCCCACAAGCCTTGACGCTCTTCTATGCTTCAGCTGCTCCTCCACAGTGCAACACAACAATCCTTCAACGTCAGGTCCACAACACAAGATTCCACGTGTGCCTCGATATCCACTGATGTAGCTTTGGCAACCGTCTACGATTCGGAACACGAAATCCTTAGCTTCTTCACTGTAAAACTCGACAAAACAACTCTTCAATATGGATGGACAAAGTAACGGTGCAAACAAGATCTCTATATCATATGTATGAAAGCTCAAATCTGAAAAATGAGATCGTTTTATTATATATTTTGATTACGCACACTTCGAAATTCGGAGAGAAAAATGCCTTAAATAAAAAAAATTGAGTCGTTAGGTCGTTTGAGCGACTTGGCTATGTCGTCAAAACGACTAGTCCATGTCGTTTGAACAACACTGAGATGTCATTTGAATGACATCAAATGTCGTTTGATCCTCCAAATCACAAGGGAAGAACTTACACGACTCTAAACAGTGTTTATCTCGGAATAAACGAAATTAAACCCTTTTAAAAACATATTTGACATTTTAAAATAATTTTTGAATAAAATAACATCCTTAAAATATTTTTTGAGTCCCATAAACATTATGCGTTCATACTTGAGAGTTTCTCGGAATGCAATATTATATGAAGACGTGAAACGTGCACCAATAAACATGACATGCTCTATCTTGAAGTTTGGTTGTTATGTCTTCAAACAACAAGTCATAAACTATTGTGACACCCCGCCCAATTAAATATCGGGTGGTCTGCCCTTCATAAAATTTAAAACAGAATATCCGGTTGGTTCATTCTTAACATCATTGTCGAAAATCAATTTTTGTTTTAATCACCTAATAATTAATTAAGCTAGTAAAACATTCACCATTTTCATGCATAAATAGTAAAAGAATAAATCATCATCCAACTGAATATAGTAGACTAGAATAATCGTCCCAGTCAAATAAAATCCAAACCAACAATAATAAATCCAACTGAAATGGAAATAGTGAAATAAATAAGAACAATGTTCCTCTGACTTAAATAAACTGAGAATGGGCGACACATGCCCTAACTGAGATGTCTAGATGCTAGAACTGAAAGGATACAAGTGGAGGCGTCTAAATGCAAGGACCTACAACTTCCACAATGGTTGCAGCACGTCAAAAGATCCAATGGTCTAACCCTGGTGTCCCTGTAGCTAGGCACCTAAAATAATACACAAGAAAAGAGATTTTTTCAAGAGACGGGTCAGAGCCCGAGTGTAAAAATTTTTAATATAATTTAGCAAGTAATTTAAAGATTTTGTAAAGCAAATATAAAACACATATTAGCTTTTCGAACACTCACTTGAGATTCGCACCTCTCAAATATTGTGCACGCCTAACGTACCACTAAACTACTCTAGTCATAATTCTCATCTAAATAGTTTGTAAATATAAACTATCTTTCTATCATTCGTAGTAATATCCCATAGTCCCCCCCCCCCCCATACCATTACTATGCATTGTTCTTATATATATTATCCCGAGTATAAGTTTCACAAAAACTGTTTAAGGATTCACACACTTAAGTTATTTAAGAATTCGTCAACTTATTTACCTACAATTATCCCACAGTAGATAATATTACAAGCATATATACATAACTATCACAATATTATTATATATATACTAAAACAGCACCCCTAGACTCAGTTACGATGCATGCATACTCTGTTATCAAGTCCCGGTACATCTCGTACTAAGTGAGGACTAATGATTCGGAATCACTCACCAACCATCGAAATCAAATCACACATATTGGAGGCGAGCATGGTTCCAAATCTATGGGCTACGCACATACCTACGCACCCATATGACCGTCATCACTATCATTCTCACAGATAGCCCGTACCTAGGTTCCATGTTCTGAGGTACCAAATCTAAAATCCCCCTAATTGGGTTCATAAGGATAAGACTGTCCCCTTTCCTAAATAACCTCTCGGGATAGCAAGCAGCGTAGGTATGTTATACACATCGTAAATCAATCATGTAGGTATTCTCGCAACATATTCCTATTAGTAGGTATACACAACCTAAATACAGATTCGTATGCAGTATACTTCTCACCACACTCCCGGTATTATTTAATTAAGATTGTTCTCACTACCGTACCTCATGTAAAGCGATTCATAATCCCAAGTATCTTTTACAGTAGCTAATCCCACTCTTACACTACTAACATATCATAAGGAGTCACGATATAATTGTAGAACAAATTTGCCAGAAAATGAACCAATACGGTCCTTAGTGATCGGTCCGGTTCGACCTTTATAGAAATCTGTAGAAAAACGAACCGATCCGGTCCTGTAGAAAAATGAAACGATTCGGTCGACTTATACCTTCTGAAACTAAGTCTTTCCACCATTAATGATACAAAAACCTCTATCGAATCATCCCAAACACCAATCCAACAATTCTAATCGATGTTCTGATATATTTTATATGATTTCTAACAATCTAGGATCATTAAATCATGCATAGCTCTTAGTAAATTTTAAAATCCCCAAATTAGTTCATCATACCCTATTTCTTCAAATTCATAATAAATAATACCAAAAATTTTAGATTCGTTCAACATAATGAATTCTCAATTCATGATTCCTAATCTACATACATGAAGAGTTCAACCTAATTATCTCCAAATTTTAATTATTTACTCTAACTCATCAATTTCATTAAATAAACACCATATTCATATTCAAATTGAACCTACACTAACATGGCTTCCATTATTGCTCTAAATTAAGCAAGTTTAAACACTTGCCTCAAAAGTGAGGGTCTGATCCGTTGGTGTAGTTGGTATGGTTGTGCTCCACGTTCTCCGCTCTATGCAGTGGTGGTATCGGTGGTGCAAGATGGTTATTTTTGGTTTTAGACTCCTAGAATTGGCTTTCCCTCTCCCTATGTAACTCCCCCTTGGATTTTGTGAATGATAACCCTAATCTCCCTTACGTAACTGATATAATACCTCTCCTACTTTCGTAGGTAATTAATGCCTAAAAATAAAAATCACCAAAACGCCCTCCCGGGATGCCGTTTAGGCCTAAAATTACCCCGACACCCAAACTAAATCCCCAGGTAGACTTTTTTTACTATCTCGACCCTTACGAACTCAATGGCGGACTCTAAATGACCATTCGAATTACTTATAAATAATTTGCTTTTATAATATTAATTTAGTCCCGACATGACTGACACGCGCGTCCCGACTTAATTTTTGTAACTGTCGTATTTCTCACTCGCGACAATTTATATCACTTCACAATCATATCCACAATTATATATTACTTTATTCACTCAGTAATATTCAATAAAGTTCTCACTGACAAATACTAACTCTTATCTCACTATTTTTACATTTATTTTAATCCGTATTAATTATCAATTAATTTCCCATATTTAATTTAATTAATCCAATAAGTTAAATCATAAAAATACGGGATGTTACAACTATATGGGTATCGTGACAAGTAAAAATCTATCTACGACTCAAATTGGATTTTGTCCAGAATAATGCCAATATATACAAATCCTCCATCAAACCACAAAATTTATAATCTCTTTCTTCAAATCCTCCATCAAACCACAAAGAGTATCTCTCTTATCCTCAACATATTCTAGTTTCTCCCGATGAGTCTTCTCCCGTGCCCTGAGATCCTCAATTAATGCATCATTATTTTTTACGGCACGCTCTTTTAACTTAGCCTACAACTTTAAGTTTGATTTTTTCACCTTTAGCGCTTCCTCATACAAATCATTAAAGGCATCTTTTAACTCTCCCACATCTATCTCCACCTCCTCACTAGTTTCACCTTCACTCTCTTGGGATTCACACAAAACTGCCTCGGAACTGTTATTCATAGGCGTATCTTCATGAGAAGAAAAATCATCATTGCTCACATGACATGCCATAAACGCTACAAAGTGTCGCGCAATGGGGGAACGCTCTCCCTCTTCCGTTTCACTATCACTTAAGGTGGTATTATATGCTATCGTTTTATTTCCCTCATTCTTAAGTCTAGTGGGAAAATCCTCTAGTTTATAGCCATAACCCTCACAACCAAAACACCTATCCGACTCATCCCTCTTATCATTCTCACTTCGATTCTTAGGTACGTGATCCGCCTTTCTTGAATTTCTAAGTCTTTTGGCATCTTTCGATTGCTTTTGTAATTTAAGAAACTTTTTTAACTTCTTTACCAATAAAGCTACATCTTTGAAGTCGGTGTCGGAATAATCATTCAAAACTTTAGTCTCCTCCTTTCGGACTTTCAAAGTAATGACCTTTTCTTTCTTTGGAACTTTTTTGGAGGTAAACATGTCAAGTTCACAGGTTTTATGTCGCTTACAATCTCTTCTAGTTTTGTTGACTCAAGCATACCCAAGGAGTTTTAAACGATCATTTTTAATCAAATCTACTCGATCACGACCTTAAGATTTTCTTTATGACTCGGTTGTCGGGTATTTTCTCTACCAAATTAAACGACGAGTTGACAATATGGGATAATCTAGTGTAAAACTCATCAAACGTCTCACTTTCTAACATTTTTATCGTCTCAAATTGGGTAGTGAGGTTTTGAAGTTTAAACGCCCTAACCGTGCTAGTTCCCTCGTGAGTGAGTGCAAGAACATCCCAAGCCTCTTTCGATGTCTCACACATCATAATACGATTATACTCTTTCGGGGTGACACATGAGGAAATGACATTTTAACCTTTAAAGTTATAAAGTGCAAATCTATGTTCGGCTTCGGTCCATGACCCAACAGGCTTTAAACTAGTGGCCTATCCATCTCTCGTGACCGGTGGTGACCATCCTTTTTCTACCGCTAACTAAAAACGCTCATCAATAGCCTTAAGTGCACTTTTATTTGCATTTTCCAATAAGCATAATTAGTACCATAAAAAATAGGAGTTCGAAAAGCATCAAACGTTTCAAAATTCATACTTACAAACACAAGGGATCACACACAATAAAAAAATATTTCTTGCTTTGATACCAATTTGTAGGCCCCTTTTTCTTATGTGTGCTTTAGATGAAAACTTTCCCAAAAAACAAACTTTTTCCAATTTTGATTCTCACTAGTTTTTTGAACCAATATAACTTAACGCAATTTTATCTTATCAATCCTAAAAATTCATCTAGGTGATTAAGCAAGTAAAATAAATCAAGTCCACAAGACATACAACGTCGATGTATGAGGAAACCACTAAAGAAAAAAATCTCGGACGACCCAAGGCAAACAATCACTATGATAAGATATTAAAAAGTACAGACAATAGACTTACTTAATGACTCGATACCCCGCAAGCCTTGATGCTTTTCTATGCTTTAATCGCTCCTCCACAGTGCAACACAGAAATCCTTCCACAGTAGGTCAACAGCACAAAAGTCCACGTGTGCCTCGGTATCTACCAATGCAGCTTTGTCAACCGTCTACGATTAAGAATATGGAATCCTTCACTTCTTCACCGCAAAATTTGATGAAACAACTTATTCAATATGGATTAACAAACCAATTGTGCAAACAAGATGTCTATACCATATGTATGAAAGCTCTCGGATCTTTTAAACACTAAGGATGTTTTTAACTTTGAATTCCTTAAATAACAAGTGCAGAAAAATGAGAATGTTCTATTCTATATTTTGATTCTGCACACTTCGAAATTCTGAGAGAAAAATGCCTTAAATAAAAAATTTATGGTGGTAAGTCGTTTGAACGATATATATACGTCGTTTGAATGACTTGGCTATATTGCTAGAACGAATAGTCCATGTTGTTTAAATGACATCAAATGTTATTTGATCCTCCAAATCATAAGGGAAGGATCCGCACAACTCTAAATAGTGTATATCTAAGAATAAACGAAGTTAAAACCTTTTAAAAACATATTTGACATTTTAAAATCATTTTTGAATAAAATAACATCCTTAAAACATTTTTCGAGATTCATAAACATTATGCATTCATACACGAGAGTATCTCAAAATGCAATATGATATGAAGACGTAAAACGTGCACCAATAAACACGGCATGATCTATCTTGAAGCTTGGCCCCTACGTCTTTAAATAACACGTCATAGACTATGTAGGTATCGTGACAAGTAAAAATCTATCTATGACTCAAGTCAAATTTTATCTGGAATAATGCCAATACTTAAAAATTGACTCTACATAGAAATTTATCCTTACAACACCGAATCATTAAAAAGTTGTCCACTTTGGACTAGGTTTTTATCGATACACCAAAATTTTAGGAAGGTGTCCTCTTGGGATAAGGTGTTTATCGATACATCTAATTGGTATAAAGGTGTCCGCCTGGGACAAGGTGTTTGATAATACAATGAATCGCTAGGAAGGTGTCTAATTGAACAAGGCGTTTGTCGACACACCAAATCATTGGGAACCATCCGCATGAGATGGGGTGTTTATTGATACATCGAATCATAATAAAAAGTGTTTGGTTGGGACAAGGTGTTTATCAATACACCAAACTGTTAGGAAGGTGCCCGCTTGGATACATCAAATTTCTGGGAACCATACGCACGAGACATTGTATTTGTCATTACACCAAATCGTTAGAAAGGTTTCCTCTTGGGATAAGTTGTTTGTCGATACACCGAATCATTAGAAGAGTGTTCGTTGGGGGACAAAGTGTTTGTCGATACACCAAATAATTAGAAATGTTTTCTCTTGGGATAAGGTGTTTGTCGATACAACGAACCATTAGGAGAGTGTCCGTTGGGAGACAAATTGTTTATTAATACACTAAATTGTTAGGAAGGTGTCCGCCTGAGGGACAGAGTGTCTGTCTATACGAAATCATTAGGAGGGTGTCCGTTGGGGGATAAGGTGTTTGTCAATACACCAAATATTAGGAAGGTGTTCACTTGCGACTAGGTGTTTTTCAATACACCAAATTATTAGGAGAATGTCTACTTGGGGATAAGGTGTCTGTTCTAGGGTGTTCGTGGTACGGTAAAAATGTGATCCATACCGTTTCTACCAAAAAAAGTGGTAATGGTTTACTTTTCTTACTTACAAAAAATCAAAACTACCAAAATCAAAATTATCGATCTTTTGTGGTTGGTTTTGGTTTACACATATAAAAAACTGATTTACCAAAATAAAATACCGAAACTACAGCCCAAAATGCGGTATTGTAACATTGAAAAAAGATACGAACTAATGTTATAGTTTATTAATTGGGTAAATTAAAATTATTGTGATTAACTTGTACATAAATATACAAAGTTGGGGTAAATTGATTTGAGATGGACATGTACGCTTTTAAACTAGTCACTATTCATGGAATGGATTAAAGACGAATTTTGTTAAAATTGTAAAAGTAATCATTTTAAGATGAATTTTTTTATGGATTCTTAACGTTTAAAGGCACCCGGATAAAAAAATATCAACTCAAAATGATGTTTCTTTCTATTATAAAAAAATAGGTAAAACAAATGTCAGTTAATAAGGGGTTATAAACTAACAACTTTTTTTACCCATTTATTAAAAATAACAAAACAGTTCATTTTGGGCCTTTTTTTTAGGGATACCCAAATATGTTAAGAACTAATAACAATTTCAGCTCAAAATTATTATTTTTACTATTTTTAAAAAATCGTTTGTTAATCCGTTTTATAAAAATTCTCCTTGAGATGGAACATTAGCATAATTGGATGCATTTGAAAACTAATAGTGTCCCACATAAAAAAAAGAATAAAATGGATATGAGTGAAGGTCTATAAATAATGGGCTACTCTTTGAGCGTTTAAAGTTTAAGCTTTTGCATTTTGTTTGGCTTTCTAAAGTTATAGAATTTGGTAGGCTTTTAGCTTGCATTTTATTTGGTGAACATTATTTTGATCAATTTTTTTTTACTATATAAAAAGTGTTATAACCTTGTTTTTTTAAATCTAATAATTTGAGTTGCGTTAGATGTAAATATAAGGCTTAATGGTGGAAATTCAAAATTTAGTGTTATTTTAATTTTTTTGAAGTTATACCAAAAAACCCGATTTTATCGCGGTTTATCGAAAAGTGTGTGGTTCGATTTTAGTTTAAGCCAAGTTGTACCAAGCGGTATGAATGGTAATTTTATTTTTTTTAGTATATTAAAATTGGGTTGGTATTGGTATGTTCAATTTACCGACCAAACCAACCGAAAGCCAGTCCTAGTCGATACACCAAATCGGTAAGAAGGTGTCCGCCTAAGACAAGGTGTTTGTCGATACACCAAATTGTTAGGAGAGTGTCCACTAGGGGACAAGGTGTTTATCGATACACCAAATTATTAGTAATATATCCTTTTATGAAAAGGTTTCTTTGATATATTAATTTGTTAGGAAGGTATCGACTTGGGATAAAGTGTTTGTCGATATACCAAATCACTGGGAATTATCTGCATAAGACAGGGTGTTTGTTGATACACCGAATTGTGATGGGAAGTGCTTATTTTGGACAAGGTATTTTTTTATACATCGAACTATTTATAGAGGTTGATCGAAAATCATTTGGATGAAATAGGGTGTTTAAGTAGGCGAATGTTTTGCTAAAACTATTTGACTTTTGAGACTTTGTTAGTGAAAAGATGGGATGATTTCGATTTTTTTAGAATGAACCTTTGGAATTAGGGGTACTGAATTCGGATTTGATAATGAACGTTTGAAAGTGATTTTTATTTGATGAATTTTTTGTTAGAGAAAAAACTTTTAAAAAGGTGATTTTTCTGCTGCCCGAGAAGTTGGACCGATCGAATCAATGCACGCCTGACCGATCAGTCAAGCACTTGGCTCCTTTATATAAGATAGATCTTTGAGGTTACTAATAACTTATTATTTTCCAATCTCTCTCTACTTTCAGATATCCAGTCCTTTAGTGCATTTGTAAGCATTATGGGAATGAGAGATGCGGTTGTTGCTGAGATTTTAGAGATTCCTTAAGGGGATATCCTCGATGTTTAGATCCTTATCAAGGTTGACAAGCCCAGTGATTAAGAGGACATAGAGATTCCTATGGATCCATGGGTGAGAGACTTGGGGGTGCAATATCATGTGCTCATTGAACTTTTAGAGATTCTTTAGGGGATATCCCCGATGTTTAGCTCGTTATCAAGGTTGACGAGTCCAGTGATTAGGAGGACATAGAGATTCCTGTGGATCCATGGGTGAGAGACTTAGGGGTGCACTATCATGTGCTCGAGTCGGGCAACCCTAAGGACTCGCTTCCTGATCCTACCATATGCATCTTTAATTTTGTCTGTCGCGGTTTGGTAAGTTTTTATTTGTTATCTTATGGTCATATTTTTATTTTAAATACATTTTATGTTTAAGGAGTATATTTTTACATTTTTTTTCCTTTTATGTATTGTTTAGGTGGTTCAAACCAATCATGTTTCCCGCACTCCTCTTAAGGGTTTCCCAAGGCAAGTTGTAGCTCTCTACAGGGTGAGAATTTCCCTGCGGGTAAGGGACTTCCTGTGATTTCTCCCTTTTTCAGTCCAGGGGTCAGAGTTGCATACGTGCATAAGTCTTTCTGGAGAGTATGGTCTAGGCATAGGGACCTGGTTTCCCAATGTTTTCTCGAGGCGATTTTGTGATCCAGGATGGTGTATCGGCATGGGTACTGGTTTTGAATTCGGATTTCGAGGATGATAAGGGTGACTCATCTTCTATTGGCCCCTGGGATTAGACCTTTTTGTATTTTCATAGTTTTTGCAATTTGTTATTATTTTGGGTTTTAAGGGGAGGTTTGTCCCTTATTCCCTTTTTTATGTAGAAGAACGTGTTTATTTATGAAATTCATTATTACTTCTCATATTTTTTTTATTAATTTCACGATAATGATGAGGATGATAAACAAGATTCGTAGAGATATTTGATTAAAGACTAAAATGGAAAGAAAAATTATTGTCAAATATTCGCATAAGTTGGAGTTACCATTCTCGTATTGTGTCACGTCAGATGGCTTTTAATTAATAGGTTTGCTAGAAGCAGGATGAATATTCTGATTTTGATTAGATGATCGATCGGTTTAGGGGATGACCAATCAGTCAGATTCCTCTTTTTATGAAATGGAAGTTATTCTAAACTTGAAATCTCACACTTCCTTTATCTTCTGTATCATAACTCTCGAGTATTATTGATTGCTTTTTTCCCAAAATGGTCTTCCCTATTTTAGCTTATTAAATTTCCTTAAGTCATCAGATCGAAAACTTCGTATATAACTTTGATGGTTGGTCCCTCTCAGGTTTGGATTATTTTAGCTTAGTTCCTCTACTTTCTTGGAGGATTGCGCCTGTGAATTGGGCATTTTTATAGGAGGTCTCCCATTTATGGTATCCAGAAAATCACTTGTTTTATTTTGCACTGGAGAAGATCTAACTAACCTTTAAAGATGACAGATGTCTAAACGGATACGGTCCAAGCCAGGTTATTGAACAATATCTAGCCAATGAAGGATTTATTCTCTCATGGAGTTGTTAGATGTGGACTTTTTGACAGTGAGGGGGTCCTTAATAAAGAAAGGAGGGAGTTCCTTACTAAAGAAGGGTTTAAATTGATGTCAATGTCCGCATTCTTCCTTCATGACATCCCTAGGAGAGTATGTAGAGGTGGCTACAGGGGTGAACTTGCTTTGGCTTTAGTTTGCCAACACCTCCTAGTTACTGTCATTACCTGTGCTAATATCCGTCGGGCGGATATTGTTATAGAAATGAAGGAAGGTAAGAACCGGGTTCCTTTGATCTTGGGTGAGAACATAAATAGTCTTACAACCTTTCCTTTGTGGTAATGCCCTTTCTTGCGAGGGAGTCCCTTGATTCTATACATGTGTTCTTGGAGATATCGATCTGGATTATAGATCCTCGCTCTCTCCCTTATCACCCTGTTAAGTAAATTTTTTTAGAACCATTGATCCTTGCAAGGGAGACTGAAAGTCAATGGGTAGAGGGGATGTTTGAGTCTGGGCATTCTTATATCCATTAGTACCTCCCTTGGATGCCAAATTTTATGCCTCGTTTGTCTTCGGGACCGATCCTTTATATCCGACTCTTTACTTTGTGCTACACTTCTTTTTGTCTTCCCTAGAGGGCGATGAGCTAGTTTGGAAGAAGGCAAGAGCTTTCACCTCCTCTGGGTCAGTTGTATCCCATCATCATTTATCTCCATACCTAATGAGTATGATTTCTAATCTCTAGAGGAATGAAGTTCCTCTATTTCTCCCTATGCTAATGTCTTATTAAACGTACCCATGATCCTATATGAAGAGTACTTTATTTGGCTCAGGGAGAAGGTATATTTTTATTATCAGAGAGGCTAGCCTTCGTTGGCTTTTCGGATTGGCTATTCCTGGATCTGAGCCAGTTCATAGGATTAACATTTTCATTGATAATATGGTGATAAATTGTAATGATCCCACTTTTATATGTTCATATATAGTTTTATTTTTGTATTATTTTATATGTGATATGGATAATGTTAATTTATTATTTTTAGTCTAATCCTCCCTTCATAAATCATGAAATATCAAATTAGTTACAAACATAAAATTTTAAAGTTTCGATAGGAATGTTCATATTAGAGACTAGTTTTGACCATTATAATATAACAATTGACTTGAGATAAAAACAAAAAAGTTGCAGATATATGAATTAGGTTTCTAACACAACAAACGATGTGTTAAACGGAGCTCCGAGCAAGAAGTTATATCGAAATTACGAAATAAGGGTAAATTTGTCCATCCTTTAAGTCGTATTTTGTCTTATTACCACACCATGTGTTATATTTTGATTGGTTGGAAGGGAAGACTGGTTTGGCCAACTTAAACACTTTGAAATACTTCCTTCTTCATCAAAATGGATTAAATCAAACTCTTATAGCATACCCTAAGCTAAATAATAAGTTTTGGGGTAAAAAATAAAATTCTATGAAACTATAGGGACTTGATTTTAAATAAAGAAAGTTTCAGGGACTTAGATGAAAATATAAATATGACCATTTTGTAAATAAAATATTTTCAAGGACCTCTAAGAAATATTGAAAACGTATGGTGTAAAATTACTAAAATACCCTTCATGTGTAAAATGATCCTTATACCCTTAATAACTTTACACCTCGTGCTTGGTTTTCACACCTCCGCCATATACGTGTCGCCTTTAAAGGAAAGGACAAAACGCATTCATGCAATTAGAGAAAGCCAATACCCGTTTCATCGTTTAGTGAATTAAGACTGCAAGACATCTCCGTTACGCGACACGCTAATGCCGACTCACCAAAATAAACGCTTAGTCATCAGGACACATGTTAACTCCCTAATAACTTTGGAAAACTATAAATAAGGCCTTTAGGATCAATTATTACATGAAATTCATTCAAAGGATCGGAGATAAATAGTGAGAGAAAGTGCGAGAAAGTTTAAGAAGAAGTTTTGTCTTAAGATTAACGAGCGATCCAAGACTCTGTATCTGTAACTTCAAACTTCTATTCTTGGTGAGTACTTTATGACATTACTTGTGTATTTTGATTATATGATATTATGCAAACTACATATATTTTGTGAAGTGATTTTATTCTCAAATTCATCTGATACCGATGATTTCGTCGTTTGTTACATGTGTATATCTCTCGATATAAACATCTGATTTGAATTATGAAATTATTAATTCGGCCTATGGAAACTCTCTTACTATGTTGGCCTTGACTACCGGGCGGAAATATTTGGGTGTTACCTTCCCAGTTGGTTTATCGTTGGTGTGCCCTAAATAAGGCGTTGTTCCAGAGATCATGATTTGTTGTCTGTGTTGTTGCCGGGTGGAAACAATTGGTAACAGTATCTGTTTATCTGGGTATTAGAGCGTACATGGCCATTAAAATAAAATTGAATAATTGACATATTTCTCAATTGTTTTATCTGTTATGTTCTAAACTGTTTATTCTGAAAATATTATTGTCAAATACTTTATATATACTACTGTAAATTCCTGTCTCTATATATATGCCTACTGCTCTAAATTGCATAGGTATCAATTTTTTGAAAAATCCTGGAATATCAGGAGATTAAATCTCACTCGGTTTTTAGCTGATGTTGTATAAATAACCATTTTTCAGGAAATAAGTAGACTCGTGGAGAGAACATACAAGGACTATGTTGAATATTTAGCTTTTAAGGCCGTTTTTGTTATTATGTTTGTTTTATCATTTAGAGCATGTTTGGCTCTCATGTAATAAGTTTTTAGATTTTGTCTTAAGTTGTAATTCATCATTACTTTTAATATAAATGAAGTTTCCATTAGAAAGCTCTGATTACGTAATTCCTTTACTTTCAGTATTTTACAATTCATAACCATGTGATTATATTTTCGTTGCCCTTATTTAAAAAAATAATTTAAGTCAGAATATATGTTGCCTTGGTGGCATATCAAGACACTCGTTCCCTACTACTATTTTGGGTCGGGGTCGTGACAGAGGTGGTATCAGAGCATAGGTTATGAATCCGTAGACTATTGGACATAGGTTTCTAACGTTATAGATTTTAAGTTTCCATACATAGGAGATGGGATTAAATATCCGACTTATATAATAACCCTCCATATGTCTTACAATCTACATATAATTATTTATGTATAATTGTTCTTCTAATTTGCAATCTTGAGATAGTATAATACGTCTTATGTTTGACCATGTCTGTAGAAAATGACCAAGACAAGATCAACTGTGAGAACTAGTGGTTCAAGTATGAAAGGACTGGAAGGTGCATACAAGGTAATTGAGAGTCTGGCAAAGATTGCGGAGCATCAGGTGAATAATGGAGCACCAAGGAATTTTGAACTAACTAGCTATACCATTGAACATTTCAAGAAGTTGAATCCGTCTTCTTTTAAAGGTACTCCTAACCCCACTGAAGCAAAAAGTTGGGTGATGCAGATAAAAAAGATGCTCGATGTTCTTAAGTGTACCGATGAACAAAGGGTTTCATTTACAACGTTTATGCTAGAAGGTGAAGCCGAACATTGGTGGAGAATGACTAAGAGAATACACGAGGAAAGGAATACTTACATAAGTTGGAATGACTTCTTGGTGATTTTTTATGAGAAATATTTTCCTGAAACGGTGAAGGATAAAATGGCAGCTGAGTTCATGAGTCTAGTGCAAGGGAATATGACGATTAGTCAATACGAGGTAAATTTTACTGAGTTATCCCGTTTTGCACCTTATGTTGTGATAACTGATGTTTTAAAAGCCAAAAATTTTGAACGTGGGTTAAAGTTGAGTATTCGTAGTCGAATTTCCATCCTAAAGTTGACATCATATAGTGACGTTGTGGCTAGGGGCGACGATGGCTGAAAGGGATGGCAAAGAGTACAATCGAATTAGAGATGGTAAGAGGAAGTTTGGGGAACAAATAGGGAGGAACCCAAATACTAGAAATAATTTTAGGAGTACATCCAATATTGGGGGAGCTAATGATAACAAACAGTTTAATAATAAGATATGTCAGCGATGTGAGAAGATGCATGGAGGATGGCCTTATTACAAGGTTACAGGAGCTTATTTTAGATGTGGACAGAAAGGACATCAGATAAAAGACTGCTCAACCCCAGCAAGGATCCCGATACAGCCTTTAGGTGAAAAGAAGGACCAAGGCAGACATGGTAGAGTTTTTTCACTTTCTGATACCCAAGCTTCTAATGCAGTAGTGTCAG
This sequence comes from Sambucus nigra, assembly GCA_949130495.1. NCBI lineage: Eukaryota > Viridiplantae > Streptophyta > Magnoliopsida > Dipsacales > Adoxaceae > Sambucus > Sambucus nigra. The sequence goes on from OX422208.1 coordinate 116,173,805, forward strand.
GTACACTTTCTATATGTGCACGATCTTTTTAAGTTTTAATAGATACTGGTTCTACCCATTCATTTGTGTCTGGGCGTTTTGTTAATTGCTTTTCTAATATGCCCGAACCCTTAAATCATAGCATGCACATTTTTACTCCTATGGGTGAGTTATTAACAGGAACATTAGTATATAAGTCTTACCCTATAGATGTTAGTAGTCATAAATTATTCGTTGATTTGATAGTTTTAGACATTAGAGACTTTGAAGTCATTTTGGGGATGGATTGGTTAGCATCGTATCATGCTAAGGTAGATTGTTTTGAGTAGAGAGTTACTTTCCAAATCCCTAACCAACCAGAATTTAGTTTTGAAGGAACAGGCATCCTATCTCCCATAAGTATTATCTCTATAATGCAAGCTTGTAGTTTTCTTAAGAAGTAATGTCAAGGATTCCTTGCAAGTGTTATTGATTTACAAATAAAAAAGCCTAGTTTAGAAGATATTCCTATCGTTAAACATTTTCCAGTTGTTTTTCTAGATGATTTACCCAGTCTTCCTCTTAGTAGAGAAATAGAGTTTACGATTGACCTTATTCCTGGAACTATACCAATCTCGAAACCACCTTATCGTATGGCACCTTTATAATTAAGGGAATAAAAAGTTCAATTATAAGATCTGTTAGACAAGGTTTTATTAGACCAAGTGTATCGCCTTAGGGTGCTCCAGTGTCATTTGTTGAAAAGAAGGATAGGACGATGAGGTTATGTATAGATTATCGTGAATTAAATAAGGTAACCATTAAGAATAAATACCCCTTACCTCGTATAGATGATTTGTTTCACTAACTTCAAGGTGTGCAAGTATTTTCAAAGATTGACCTTAGGTTAGGCTATCACCAATTGCATATTAAGGAAGATGATATTTCAAAATTAGCTTTTCATACTAGATATGATCACTATGAATTTTTTGTAATGACATTTGGACTAACTAACGCACCAACCGCTTTTATGGATTTGATGAATAGAGTGTTTAGGAAGTATTTGGATAAGTGTGTGGTTGTTTTCATTGGTGATAACCTTATTTATTCAAAAAGTATTGAAGAACACAAAAAGCATTTAGAGACACTATTACAAATTCTTAGGAAGGAGAAATTATATGCGAAATTAAAGAAGTGTGAATTTTAGTTGCCTAGTGTCTCTTTTCTAGGACATGTCAGTTTTATGGAGGGAGTGTCGGTCGACCCTCAAAAGATCGAGGCTATACTAGGTTGGCCTAGACTAACTAATGTGACAAAAATTCGTAGTTTTCTTGGATTAGCAGGTTATTATCGAAGATTTGTTGAAGGATTTTCTAGTATTGCCAAACATCTATCTAGGTTAACCCAAAATAAGGTGAAATATGAATGGTATGAGGAAATTGAGAATAGTTTTCAAGAACTTAAGAATCGATTAGTAACTGCCTCAATTTTGACTATGCCTTCCGGGACAGGGGGATTTATGATTTATAGTGATGCTTTTAAAAATGGTTTGGGATGTGTGCTAATGCAAAATGTAAAAGTAGTAGCTTATGCCTTGAGACAGTTAAAACCACGTGAGCAAAATTATCCAACCCATGACCTGCAATTAGCAGCTGTAATTTTTGCTCTTAAGATTTGGAGACATTATTTGTATGGTGAGACATATGAGATTTATATCAATCATAAGAGTTTGAAATATATCTTTACTCAAAAAAAGTTGAACATGAGACAAAGGAGGTGGTTAGAATTAATGAAGGATTATGATTTAATATTCACTATCACCCTGGGAAAGCAAATATAGTAGCTGATGCTTTAAGTAGAAAGTCTACACCAAATTTAGTGTGTCTTATTACAAGCCAAGAAGCACTGTTAAAGGATTTGATAAGTATGGAAATAGATGTACGTATTTATAGTAAATGAGGAATAATCGCAAACTTACAAGTACAACCCATGTTGATGGAAAGGATCAAAGTTTCACAAGTAAATGACCTACAACTGAAGAAGAATAGAGAAGGAGTTATCGAAGGGAAGAGAATTGAATTTGCGATACGAGATGATATATTGAGGTTTGGAAATAGAGTGTGTGTTCCACGTGATGCCCAACTAAAGTGGCAAATTTTGGAGGAAAGTCATTACCCGAGATTCACATTTCATCCCGAATGTACAAAGATGTATAGGGGTCTTCGAGAAGTATTTTGGTGGAATAACATGAAAAGTGAGATAGCCAAATTTGTATCTCAATGTTTAGTTTGTCGACAAGTAAAAGTTTAACATCATAAACCAACAGGATTACTACAACCCCTACCTATCCTTGAGTAGAAATGGGAGCATATTACTATGGATTTTGTGACAGGTTTACCAAGGAGTTCAAATGGTAATGATTCTATTTGGGTGATTATTAATAGGTTAACTAAATCTGCTCATTTTCTTACCATTAAGATTACCCATTCCTTAGAAAAATTAGCTAAGTTATATGTGCGGGAAATTATTAGGCTTTATGGAACCCCAGTTTCAATTGTTTCTGATCGTGACCCTAGATTTGTGTCTGCCTTTTGGAAAAGCCTACAAGCAACCATGGGAACACAATTGAATTTCAGCACCGCTTTTCATCCTCAAACATATGGATAATCTGAGAGAACCATTCAAACCTTAGAGGATATGCTTAGGGCATGTGTACTTGATCTGAATGGGAATTCGGTTGGTCATTTACCGTTAATAGAATTTCCATATAATAATAGTTATCAATCAAGTATTCAAATGGATCCGTATGAGTCACTTTATGGTAGAAGGTGTCGTTCCCCTGCATGTTGGGTAGAAATTAGAGAAAGAAAATTATTGGGACCAGAATTGATCCAGATCACACGAGAGAAAGTGAAATTGATACAAAACCGACTTCGAATTGCTCAAAGACATCAAAAGAGTTACATTGACAATCAACACCGCTAACTAGAATTACAAAGAGGAGATTATGTGTTATTGAGAGTATCACCAGTAAAGGGAGTAAATCAATTTGGGAAGAAAGGGAAATTAAGTCCAAGATACATAGGACTTTTTGAAATCCTGGAAAGGATAGGAGTTGTTGCGTATATAATAGCCTTACCCCCTGAACTCTCTAGTATGCATAATGTGTTTCATGTGTCAATGATGAAGAAATACGTCCCAGATCTAACGCATATCCTAAGTCATGAACCTCTTCGAGTTAAAGAAGATCTAACCTACATTGAGCATCCATGATAAATTTTGGACCATAAAGATCAAATATTACGGACCAAGGTAATTCCACTGGTCAAATTATTATAGCGTAATCACTCCATTAAAGAAGAAACATGGGAGCTAGAAGATGAAATTAAGGAGAAATATCCATACTTGCTCGAAAATTAATGTAAGTAAAGTTTGGGAACCAAACTTTTTATAAGGAGGGTATGATGTAATGACCCCACTTTTATATGTTCATATATAGTTTTAATGTTGTATTATTTCATATGTGATGTGGATAATGTTAATTTATTACTTTTAGTCTAATCCTCCATTCATAAATCATGAAATATCAAATTAGTTACAAACATAAAATTTTAAAGTTTTCAATAGGAATGTTCATATTAGAGACTAGTTTTGACCATTATAATATAATAATTGACTTGAGGTAAAAACTAAAATGTTGTAGATATATGAATTAAGTTTCTAACACAATAAACGGTGTGTTAAATGGAGGTTTGAGCAAGAAGTTATATCGAAATTACGAAATAAGGGAAAATTTGTCCATCCTTTAAGTTGTATTTTGTCTTATTACCACACCATGTATTATATTTTGATTGGTTGGAAGGGGAGACTGGTTTGGAAGACATAAACACTATGAAATAACCGCCTTCTTCCTCAAAATGGATTAAATCAAAGTCATACCCAAAGCTAAATGATTAGTTTTGGGGTAGAAAATGAAATTTTATGAAACTTTAAGGACATGATTTTAAATAAAGAAAGTTTTAGGGACTAACATGAAAATATAAAAAGGACTATTTTGTAAATAAAATATTTTCATAGACCTCTAAGAAATATTGAAAATGTATGGGGTAAAATTACTAAAATACCCTTAATGTGTAAAATGATCTTTATACCCTTAATAACTTGACACCTCATGCTTGGTTTTGACGCCTCCACCATACACGTGTCACATTTAAAGGAAAGGATAAAACACATTCATGCAATTAGAGAAAGCCAATACGCGTGTCGTCGTTCGGTGAATTAAGACTGCAAGACATCTCCGTTACGCGACACACTAACGCCGACTCACCAAAATAAACGCTTAGTCATCGGGACACATGTCAATGCCCTAATAACTTTGGGAAACTATAAATAAGGCCTTTAGAATCATTTATTACACGAAATTCATTCAAAAGATCAGAGAGAAATAGTGAGAGAAAGTGTGGGAAAGTTTAAGAAGAAGTTTCGTCTTAAGATTAACGAGCGATTCAAGACTCTATATCTGTAACTTTGAACTTTTGTTCTAGGTGAGTACTTTATGACATTCCTTGTGTATTTTGATTATATGATATTATGAAAACTACATATATTTTGTGAAATGATTTTATTCTCAAATTCATCTGATAAAGATGATTCTGTCGTTTGTTACATGTGTATATCTCTCGATATAAACATCTGATTTGAATTATGAAATTATTGATTCGGCCTGTGAAAACTCTCTTACTATGTTGGCCTTGACTACCGGGTGAAAAATATTTGGGTGGTACCTTCCCAGATGGTTTATCGCTGGTGTGCCCTAAACAAGGCGTTGTTCCAGAGATCATGATTTTCTATCTGTGTTGTTGTCAGGTGGAAACATTTGGTAACAGTATCTGTTTTTCTGGGTATTAGAGCGTACATGGCCATTAAAATAAAATTGAATAGTTGACATAGTGATCAATTATTTTATTTGTTCTGTTCTAAACTATTTATTTTGAAAATATTTACTGTCAATTACTTTATAAATACTACTGCAAATTCCTGTCTCTCTATATATGACTTATGTTCTAAATTAAATAGGTATCAAAATTCCTGGAATGTCAGGAGATTAAATCTCACTTTGCTTTTAGTTGATGTTGTATAAATACCCATTTTTTAGGAAATAAGTAGACTCGTGGAGAGAACATACAAGGACTATGTTGAAGATTTAGCTTTTAGAGTTGTTTTTGTTATTTTGTTTGTTTTATCCTTTAGAGCATGTCTGAATCTCTTGTGATAAGTTTTTAAATTTTATCTTAAGTTGTAATTCATCGTTACTTTTAATATAAATGAAGTTTTCTTTAGGAAGCTCTGGCGACGTAATTCCTTTACTTTCAATATTTTATGATTCATAACCATGTGATTTGTATTTCCATTGCACTTATATAAGGAAATAATTTAAGTCAGAATATATGTTGCCTTGGTGGCATGTCAAGACACTCGTTCCCTACTACTATTTTGGGTCGGGATCGTGACTTAAATAGTGGTTCCCAAGACATGAGCATATCTAAAGAGGAAGTGGATGGTTTCGAGTCTTTTGATAGTGTTGGTAGTAACTCACCTCTAGTATCTTTATGTTATTTTTATTCTTTTGATGATGGTATTTTACCATTTTAATGAAAAATGAGTCTCTGTGAGATTCAAACCTTTCTTTATCATCTTATCCAGTCTCCCAATGATTTTTAGGAATCTAATAATGAAACGAGAAGAATATAGAGACTTTGGTTCCGTCGGAGGGGTGTGATTTGATTTTTGTGACTGCACCCAAGGGGTTTCCTATTTACCTCCGTTGTGTGACTGGTATTGACTTGATAATGATTACGATGATTTTCTTTATCTTATCGAGGATCAGATCGTATGTAAATCTAATCGATAGTTTGAGTGTCTTTTATATGTAGTATTTAATTAAGTGATCTAGATTAGTTGACTTAGCTAGCTTTATTCAGTGGATGTCGACTAGGAGGGCTGAACCTCTAGATAGAATATGTTTTTATCACATAGGGACCTACCCAGTTAGGATGAAACTTACCACAGGGATCCCATATGGGTTCAATGATTTCTTTGATCATAATAGCTCTTTCTTTGACTCCTCGATTCTTGACTCTCTTGTTAAAGGCCCCGGAGATCCGTTTGTGGTACCCTTATATGTGATACCCTACTCACAATCGCCATTCGTCTAACAATGCTAGCTCTTTATATTTATTTGTTATCCAATCTTCTTTAAAGACTTAGTTCTCCATTATTACCCTCAAAGAGTGAATTTTCATTTCAATTGGAAGCATGGCTTATATCCCATATACGAGTGAGAATAGTGTACCCCGAGTTGGTGTCCTGACGGTTGTCCTATACCCTCATAACGCATACAGAATGTTGGTTGGCCCAATCTCGACATCATTTGATCAACTTGCTTAATAACACCTTTATGTTTTTATTTGTATATTCCATAACACCATTGGTCTGGGGGCGGTATGGGGATGCCTTGTGTCTCTGAATTCCATATTTTACGATAAGGTCCATGACTTCTGCTTCGAAATGCATCTTATTGTGAGATATAAGATCTAATGGTACTCTATTATAATAGATGAAATTCTTTCCTATAAATTGAGCCACATTTTTTGCATTTAACACAATTGTGGATTTTGACTCGACTCATTTGGCGAAGTAGTTTATGGCTATCAGGATGAATTCATGGTTGCTCGATGCTTTGGGGTCACCTTCCTGATGATGTCGATTCCTCAGGTTAAGAAAGGTCGCGGTGATGTCATAATCTAGAATTCTCATGGGTAAAATGTTGTAGGTTTCCAAACCATTAGAACTTTGGGCATCTTTGAACATAATTGTTGCAGTCGTGCTAAAGGATGATTGATCAAGGGTGAAAAGTAGTGCAGTGTCAGTACGCTAGTCGTTGAATTCGTTTCACCTTCTCAATACAAAAACCTAAACTATTGGCTACACTCTTTACGGGAGTATAACATTCAGTCCGGGTATTGAATCCACAAAGACTGATTGTTAGAATTCTATTAATTTAATACTTAAAAAAATAAAGTGTAAAAGATAACATGTGAGCAAATCATTAAATTAGGCATGTATTTAAATTTAGATTAATAAAACGAGTAAAACTATAGGTTGAGAATCGTCTCCCTCAAACGGGCTAAATAACATAAATGGTTACATGAACATAATAGCGCTAACAAGATTAATCACATTTGGACAATTAATTAAACCTAGAGTTGTCACCCTCTAAATTCTCATAAAATCTTAATTTGAGTTCGGTGTCAACGAATATTCTCAGAATTACACATGAAAGGTCGTAAATATGGAGCCTACATGATATACCCCGTCAAAGCTCCTAAGTGTGACATAATGAATAATTAACTCATTAAAACTATCCTAGACCCATCCTACTATGGCATAACAACTAATTAACCCACGTGAGTTTAACAATCTCAACCTATATTAAGTTACCTATAAAGCATGTTAAATGTCACTAATTAAATGAAAAAAAGTAAAAGAAAGCAATTAAATCTAGATTAAAAAGCAAGTAAACAAATAACAAAGCAAGAAAAACAACAATGGAAGATTGAATTTAAAGAGATAGATGATGAATAGTATTCTTACAAACCAAAGTGGGTAAAACCCTAGGAGAGAGATAAGCCACACCCAAAATCACCTCCAAACCCTAACGTCCTCTAACCTAACTACTAAAAAGATGATAAACACAATCTAAAAAAAATAAGATAACAGTATATGTCTTCAAATACCAAAAACACACTTAAAATAGTAAGTGGTGAAAGAAATAAGGATAAAAGAAAAGAAAATGATTTATCCTAATAACCTAAGGAGCTCCCTATAAAAAATGGTCATAACATGCTCATTAGGAGATGGATTGACGAACCGTTGGAGGCCACGTGAAGCCGACTCGAAGGGACACAACTTTCGTGAATAGTTCAGGCACGAAACTTGAATGTAAAAATGACTAATATGCCCCTGAAGTTGCGTACTTTATTAAAAACTTCCAGAATTGCACCAATTGTACCGTTAAACATTTCAATACCTACGAAAAATCAAATAAACCTCAACACACACACACACACACACACACACACACACACACACACACACACACACATATATATATATATATATATCGAAACCCAAGGTTATACAGTAAATGAGCGTAAATACGAGAATTAACGGACATAATTATACTAGAACGCATAAGTAAAACGGACAATAATATGCAATATTCGTGACTAATCAATGCTCCAATAATACCCTTAGTGGATGATCTTTTTTGCGAGCATGTGGATGCTCACGTTGGGGCCACATTCTGCACCATGGATTTTTTCCATTATCCTTTCTACTTATGCCTTTTCAAGACATCGTAGATGAGGGTCGTCATGGTGTCTTTTGCACAGGTGTCCAACGCACATGATGAATTGGGTGGCCTATTGTCGGAGTGTTATTCTATCTTTCTTATTAGATTCAAAAGGTTACTTACCTTTTTTGAGGAGTTCTTTCACATATTAATACCAGGTACCCTCATTTATAGCCTCGATTATGTATATCTCATACATGAAACTCCATTTCTCCGTCTTGCATACGGTTATTTAAACTTTATCTATATCATTTGGGATGTCTACCATGGAGGCTAAAGTGTCCAGTACGCCGGGGAAGCTATTTTGTGCTTTTGGGAGGTAAATAATTATTTATCATCAAATAAGGCAGTGACTTGTTCCAAGTGATTATGGTAGGGTAAGGGCTTTCTTCCATAATTTTCCAATGTCCCCGAATTTGGCAAATGATGAAGGGTGAATCTCCATACACATTGATCCTTTAGATTCCTCTTTTGTAATCCATTTTCAGCCCCTCTAAACATACTTCATATTCGACAATATTATTGGTGAAGTTGTAGTTGAGCTTAATGGCTGCAGGATGGTGTTTTTCATCTGGAAATATCAATAGCATCCCAATGCCGAATCATTTTTTATTGGTAGCTCCATCGAAGTATAACTGCCATATGCATTCTTCTTGACCTTCGATGCCCAAAATGTCTTCATCTGGGAAATCGACGGTAATCTCTCCTTGTCTATCTAAAAGGAATTCAATTCGATAGGTCGTAATGGCTTGACCTTTAATGGCCTTATAATGTACGTACTTAATGTCAAATTTTGTAAGTAGAAACAACCATTTAACCTTTATACTCATTTAGGTTGGCTTTTCGAGTAGTTATTTCAAGGGATCAATAGGAGATATTAACTTGATCTCAAGGAGATCATGTAATGTCTTAGCCTATGTGTTGCATATATCAGGGATTGACATGATTTTTCAAGGCTCCTATATCATTCTTCTCGTGTATTGAGTTTTTAAATGGCATAGTATATGGCTTATTCTTTATGGGACTCTTCAAAGTATTGGGTCAACATAGCTCGGGTGGTGCCATAACTGGTTGATTGGTCAGATTATGTTTGATTTTTTTTAAATCTTCTCTATAAGCTCAGTTCCAAATATTGGTGGAGTATTTTCAATGAAGTTTGAAGGTGGATCGCGTATAGATGTCCTTTGGGAAGTGAACCTACTACTATATTGTAAACTTTCTAACAAACCTTTAACTTTTTTCTCGATCCATGGTGGCAGAATTTCTAAGATGTCTTTAACCTTGGTTAGTATTACTTCGATATCTTTTTCACTGATGAGGAATCCTGGTAGTTTCCCTTCAGTGATTCCAAAAACATATTTTTAGAGGTTCATACGCATTTGATACATTCTCAACCTTTTTAAGAATTTCCTTAGTGCCAGAACGTGTCCTTCTCAGGTTTTGGACTTGATAATCATATCATCCATATATACATCGACTTCTTTGTGGATCATGGCATGTGTTAAAGTGGTGGCTCCTCATTAATAAGTGGCACCGACATTCTTGACACCAAATGATATCACTATGGTGTAGAAGGTTCCCCAAGGGTGGCTATATTCTCCTGGTCGTGCATTTTATCTAATTATAGCAAAAAAATCCATTGACAAAGGATTTTAGCGCATGATTCGTCATATTGTCGATGTTCGATAATGGGTAGTCATCCTTGGGACTAGCTCTATTCAGGTCTTGATAATCGACACACATTCTTACCTTTCCCTTATTTTTGGGAGTGGTACAATATTGGCCAACTATGTGGGGTATTCGAATAATCTTAAGAATCCTATGCTGAGTTGCTTTATAACCTCCTCCTTTACTTTAGGGGACCAATTCGACCTAAACATCTTGAGCTTTGCATGACTAGCTTGGCTTTGGTGTATGTGGGTATGCGATTAATTATAATCTCAGGGTCAACCCTCGGCATATCGGCGTATAACCAAGCAAAAATATCGATGTATTCCTTGAGGAGTTGGACGAGAGTGGACTTTACTATATCCTCTAAAGAAGTTCCTATCTGGATTTCTCTCATTTCGTAGGAGGTCCTTAGGTTAACCGTTACCATTTTGTCGACATGTTGTGCACGATTGGCTTGTTTGTTATTAAGTACTTTTTTGTGATCTTTTAATTCTTCATTAAGTAAATTTAGTTCATTACTTTGATTTTCACATTCACTATCATCAATGTTTTTGCACATAAGGATACTCATAGCTAAAGTTTGTTTCATTTGCAAATGTATTCACACGATCAAGGACATCAAAGTAGTTAGTAACGATGACCCTTTCCTTGAAGGGGGATTAAACATAGTGGGTAGGGGTTCCTCTTTGAATATATAGGTTATTTTATCTCTGAATGGGTTTTTAATCACTAGCAGGTGACATAAGGTCGAGTTGCATTCTTCTTCCTCCATCACTTCTTGAATTTTCTTATTAAGTTTTAGATCCTCGAGTGGGTCTCAATTGGCAAGGGGTTTGTCTAGATTTTTGATCAGGTCTGCCATCTCATGCATCTACTCTTTTATAAATGAAATATGGTCCTCGAATAATATTTCCCATCCTTGCATTTGTCTCCCCGAGTTGGCTTTAATCCACGATTTTAGAAATTTACAGAATTTTAGGAATCCACCGTTAAGGCTGGAGCGACTAAACACAGAGGCAACCCCTAGTTTCTTGAATGCTGGCTTCTTGACCTTCAGTGCCTTGGAGGTGAGATCACCACTCTTTCATTTTTATCCCAACCCCTGAGTGTTAGATTATTGTGGCATGGTGATAGGTTCAATGATTCCTTATTTATTTTCCCCTTACTCTATTCCTGGCATGAACTTCATTTTTTCATCATATGGGTAACATTGTAACACCCATGTATAGAGTATGAAAATGGGATTTCTTCCTTTATATCTATTGATATGGTGACCACTTTCATGTTAAATCTCTAGAACATGAGTGTTGGGTCCTTCCCCATTGAACAATCTAGAGGCTCCGGATACCGTAATCAAGTTTTCTCTGTGGAAGAATTTCAATTTTTTAGGTAGTGATGAAGCGATACCTCCAATTTCATGAATCCAAGACATTCCTAGAATTAGGTTGAAATACCATGTATGTCGATCACTTGGAAGTATATAATGCTATCGAGTGGGCCAATATTGGAATTGAGATTGATAGATCCCATTACTTCTTTACGAGTGTGTCATAAGCCCTTATCGCTTTAGTGGTAGGTGTGAAATCTTCATTCTTAATTCCCAAACTCAGTGGGTAGGCATTTAAAATCTATTGTTGATAAGCATCATAGTGTTACTTTGTACTTGGATGTTCACTATGATATTCAAAGCCATTTTATGGTGTAGTCGCGTCTTAGTTAGTTACATGTTGGCGAAGGAGAGGCTTTTTGTGAAGTTTAGGTTGCTGACAGTTTCCACGAGCTCTTCTGGGCTGGCAGAGATCGGTACCATTTTTGAGAAAATTACTCGAGGATTAAATCCCTGTGTGGTTGGGAAGACATAAGAAGCCTTTATATGGAGATATCGGCTCGTGTTTTCTTTAATTGTTTAAAAAATTGATTTTCCTTTATTTCGTCGCATAGGGTTTCATTGAGAACTTCTTTTCCCTTGTTCTTATCATTTTCTATAATAGGGACGAGGTATAGGATTAGGTCACTGTAGTTACTTTCGGGGTGAGTTATGTGGTCGACTTCTAAGGATTTCCACTCTGGAATGAGGAATTCTTCTATTATTTCGTTTAAGTTCAAAATGAAAATTTGGTTTTCATTTTTCGTGGAGGAGAGATAAGCATATCATCGAAGTGGAATATCAAGTCTTCCTCTGCAGATAATTCTGTTATTGAATCATCTGGAGACCTCCATGGCTATGAGTCTTGACTATCCCCAGTTTTAAACTCCTCACCCCATCTAGTTGGGATGATTTCTCGACTTTACTATGATATTACCCGTTGCTTGTTATGTTTCATCATACATCACCTTCCAATGTCTGTAGAGGTTTTTATGTTTAGGTTCTACGTCTGATAATAAAAGATCCAAGCATTCTTAAGACATTAAGTACATCAGTTGATATAGGCTTGCCTCGAGAGGGTCTCACCCTAAGGATTTTAAAGCTCCAAGTGTTTGAACCATAAGATCCTATTTTCTTTTTCTGTATTGAGAGCATTTACCCTCATTCCATGATGGGTAGAAGGTTGGTGCTGACATAAGGCTTAGGATTATTCAGAGTCATGATTTTTCCTTAATCGATCAAGTCTTGGATGGCAAACTCTATGATTCGGCACTCCTTTAAGTTTTTCCCTGTTATTTAGTGGAACTCAAAGTACAAGTAACTTCATAAGCCTTTTGTAAAAGGTCCAGGTAATGGCTTGGGGGTCTCGGGGCTTGATAAGCTCCTCTTTCTTGAGAGCTTGGTATATTTTACCTATGGGAGCATATATAGGGTGAATGTGCATTGGACCTTTCAGTATTCCAAGGTGCAGGTAGGAGTGCAGACATTGGGTTTTGAATGGTGTTGATAATAAATTCGCCTTGATTGTATGTCCTCTTACTTACGAAAGGAGGATATTTTTACAGCTAACAGTTTTTTTCTTGGATGGTCGATTCATGAGATTATCCTCTAGTTGTGATCCTACATCCATAAAAGCTTTGAAGTGGGGCAGGTATTGGGTTTTTCAACTGATCCTGGTAGGGTTGGATTATATTCTTTCTTACAATGGCTATTTGTTCTTCCTCTGAGGGTTGATTCATCATTTGCGAAGCCTTGTTCTTCTAACGAGCTATGAAGGTACCTAAGTGTTCGTTAATTTCTTATTTTGTCATTCCCAAATCTCGATGAGTAACTTCTAGTTCGTCATTATACTTGTAATGTCTCACAAATTCCAGGAAAATGTCATTCAAACTGGTGGTTCTACCTTCGTCAATGGACAAAAAACACTTTAGGAAACCTCTCGACAGGTTGTGCCTAAACATTTGGGCTATTACTTCCTCTAAAGCCGTAGGGCTTGCATGGCTCGGATGTACGGTTTGAGATGGACTATTGGAGGTCCCATTTTGGTGAACTTTTTGATATTCAACATCTTGAATTTATCCATTTAACATTGAATGTTTTTAATTTTTTCAGCAAGTTGGAGTTACAGAAAGTTCTGTTGGGGTGTTTGGAAATCCATTTGAAGGCATCCAATATCCGTAGGAAACTCTATTGTATTAGACAAGACTGTGCTTTTAGTGGTAATGGTTGAAGGGTTATTAAAAGCTTAGACCACTTATGTAGGAGGTATGAGGCTGGTAGAGTGTGGATTTTTCCCCTGACCCTCAGTGTTCTCCAATCAACTTCGGGAGAGGCTTGCTCTTAGCTAAGGGTTGACATTTCACTCCTTAAGACTGCCAAGCTAGCTGAGATGTCAGTTAGTGACACGATTTCTTCATTCAATATGTTATTGAGGTTATGATATATTAGAGTTCAAGAAATGCAGCTTCCGTCCCTTGTTCAATAAGGTGACTACAAAGTTATATGTGGCCACAAAATTAAGATTTATTACCTTATTACCTTAAGTGTATCGTAGGAGAACCAGCCATGGATTTAAGCATAGCATATATTTTTCTTTTTCGAGGTGATATCAGGTAATGACCCATTTCCTACGGTACTCATCACTTAGTTCGCAAGCCTTAGTTTGGAGCTATGAAAAGTGAGTGGGTTTTTCAATTCCTAGAGTTCCATCATATGTTAGAAAATTTTATTGGGTGTACAAAACCTTTTTTGGGGAGATTCACTGTTTGGGGAATCTCTTATCTCACTTATGCTATGTCCTCAAGTTCTATTATATTAGGTTATGCAAGTCTTCTCGCGAGGCTAAAGGTTCCCTTCTTTGGCTATGACTCCTTACGATAGATTTTAGGTGTGTGTGTAAAAGAGACATTTTAATATACCCGAATGCACATGAATCAAGCCTCCTGATATACCTCTTGAAGGCCGTACATAGGAGAACTAACTCGATATACTCAAGGTACATGAGTGATGTTCACCGATAATATATCACTGTATATACGCTTAGGGTACGTGGCCAAGAAGAGCGAAAATTATCGCTAGAACTTGTGTTTTTTAAACACAATCCCATGACTAAGTTTCCCAGGGTAATGGGGCATGTAGTGATATGCAAATGTTATGCTTGTGAAGTAGTGTGCGTATTTTTTAAAAAGTCTTTTATTTTTCGAAAAGAGCCATTTTCACTTGATATTATAGCGTAGCGTATATAGACATATATGTCACAAACAAGGTTAAAAGGTGGCCTGTAGTGTGATCTTATCCCTGCAAGATCATGCAATACCAGTTTTTTTCTACCTAGTCAAGTATCTAGCAAGAATAAATAATAACGAGCCGTATAGACAAGAATATATAAAAATAATATATTGATCTTAATAAAAATCTATACTAAATTATCAGTCCTCTTTTTAAAAATTATTTCCCAACGAAATCTCCATTGTGAGAATTCAGGCCCGAGGCAGCGCACCTCTTTCCTGCCCCTCCGCACGCACTCACGCATCCTTTCGAGATGGGATGTGGTGGATCGGGTTCATCGACAGTGACGTGCGGTCATCGCCCTGTTCTCTTTTGAAAATAATGGAGACACCAATCTATTTTACCCAAAGCAGATAAAAAAAGGGGTAGGCATCTGTAGAGACCTAGGGATGGAAAATGGTCTGCATGTTTAACCAAAAAGTTAAAGGTTCGTGGACTGGATTACCGACTGGGAAGGTGTTAAGCACCTGCTCCTTTTTAGATAATGAAAATAGAATCTAAACTTCTAGATACATATTTGGGAGATGGTTTATAGTTAATCTGAGAGACTTTCGAGGCTTTTGAGAAAGAAAAGATCTTCTGGGAAGAGAGCACTGAATTATAATACAAAGTTAGTGCCTCCAACTTATTGGGGGAGGCGTTATTATAAAGGAAAAAAATAAGGCATATGATCGATCAGTCCAGGTTACAGTGCGCCCCTAGACGATTGGTCAAGTGTGTCTCATTATGGGCCTTTTGGGTCCTTTTTGGCTTGGGACTGACCTGTGTAGTTTTATGAATTTATTTTTTGGGATTTTAACCTCTTAGGATTGTATCCATAAGCTTAGGTTAGTCTTTGGGCTGTTGAGAGGCTTTGGTATGTGAATACCTTTGTGGAAAAGAATGTGATATCTGGAAGTAATATCCATTCTTGTACAATACTTCATTTTCCTAGTAGTACATGGAAGCTGTGCACTTCACCTGTCTAACCCGGGGCTTGTCTTTGGGTAGATCACCATTTCTAAGTAGGCTATGATGGTAGTGGTCTAGTTTAGACTTTATTCGAGCTATACGATATTGACCTATAGCTACATTATGCTTGGCTAATCCAGAGTGACAACTAGGTTCTCGGGGGGTTTATTTCATCTGATGATGCCACTCATGAAGGATGTCCCGACTCTAAGTTCTCAGTCCTGAGGACCCTTCTGATGTCAAATATGAGGATCCTGCTGATGAGGTGTTGCACAATTACCAGGTATCCTGCCATCTTATCGCATGTAACCTTACATACCTTAGTAATATGGTTGAACAACAATTGAGAGTCGTTGATGGCCTTTACTTACTGAGACTTTAGGTGGATAACGAGGCCTAATCCTGCCACCAAGGGTTCATATTCTGCTTCATTATTAGAGGCTTCGAATATAAAATAAATATAAAGGGAGATAATACCTTTTTCGGTGTGGCTAGGTGGAGTCCGACTCCATTGCCTCAGCTGTTTGAGGAACCATCTACGTGCAATACCCATGTTAGAGAGTTAACAGGAGTTGCTTAGTCTCCCAGAGTACCATTGTGACCTTATCCATAGTACTCATGAGTTCTTCTTCCATTTCTTCTAGGTTGTTAAACTCCCCAATGAATATAGATAAGGCCTTCGCTTTGATAACACTTTGAGATTGGTACCTGGTGTCGAACTCACTCAACTCTAAAAACTGTTTAACCAGCCTTCCTAAGGTGTCAATCTTGTGTATGACCTATTGGAGGGGTTGGTTGGTCATAACCATGACAAAGTGGGACTTGAAGTAGGGCCTCAACCATTTTGTTGAGATTATGAGGTGGAAAGCCAATTTCTATACCTTTGGGTATTTTTTCTCAGCCCCTTGGAGGGCTCGGTTGACGTAATATACGGGGTATCACATCCCAAATTCTTCCCTAGTAAGAGAAGAGCTAACAGTAGTGGGTTAGACAACAAGATATAAGTACAAGTCTTCTCCTATAATTATTCAAGATAGTAGTGATGCGGACCATAAGTATGTTCTAAGATTCTGGAAGGCATCTTCAGCCTCTAACGTCCACTTAAAGGCTTTCTTCAACACCTTGAATAAAGGAAGTCACCAATCTGTGGTCTTGGAGATGAATCATTTGAGGGCGACTGTCATTAAGGCTAGGCTTTAGATCTTCTTTACCGTTCTTAGATATTGCATATCTAATAGAGTTTGGATCTTCTTTGGGTTAGCTTCAATGCCTTTCCTCGTGACCATTAACCCCATGAATTTGCCTCATTTATTGTTATTTATATATATCCTAACATAAATATACATATTGGGTGAGATCCTTAAAAAATGGTTTTCATTTTTGTACGGTAAATCATGGTAGCTGTCTTACATGCAATATTGTCAAATGAATATTTTTCATGCTTAAAAATGTTGTAATCCCAAAAATTTCAGGTTAAAGCGTTGGAAAAGTTGAGCTTATTATGGATACGAGTTTGAAACATTAGTAATGAGTACAATTAAGGTTAAAATGGTTAAAAGAATTTAAAAATCACATCGTTGTGTTGAGTTTAAAGGAGTAAAAGTTTGATTTAAGCACTTTTTTATGATGAGTGTTAAAATCGTAAGTGACTTTAGACCCACGGGTGCTCCCCTCTGAACCTCAAATGAGTAAGATGAGAGATGTGTCAAAGTAAGAGAAGAATATTTAAAGTGGTTCGGACGTTAGATGAGGGACGTCCACTGTCAAAGGCGTTCCACTGGTTTATTAGATTGTAAAAGAAGTATTACAGTCAAAGAGACCTCTTGAGCTTTGGTCAAGAGAGTTTGAGGTGTTGCGGTCTTTGTCAATAACATACATGACCTTAGAAACTAACTGAATGACTTCTGTAGGAGTACCATGGTACTAATTTAGGGCTCTACAAGATACACAAATGGTCCAAGCAAAGGAATTGGTCCAAGATACGAATTTAAGATCACGACAGTGGGTCATAAGATGGAATGAAATGTAAACACTTGCGAAATGCTAGAACTCTTGTAAGTATGATTATTTGAATGCCTTAATCTCTTTGAATACTCGAGACTGGTCCCTTTTCATCTTCTAACAACCTTCTATTTATAAGAGAACTATGAGAGATGTGTGTGTGGGTGGGGTGGGGGTATCACAGCATAGCTTCGACAATTCTGAGGTCTAACAGTGCCAGGAGGGAGGTGAAGTGTTGGACAAAACCCTCGTCTTCCACTCTCTTAATATCATTCTATGGTTCATTCTTTATATTTTAAATGAAACACAACTATAACATGCATATATACAAAGCCTTGCTAACATACTTGTTACTATCCTAAACAAATCAATGAACATGATCTAATAGCACACTTCTCATCAATGTGTATACTTTCTCGCAAAAAAAAAACTATTTTGTAATATCTCTAACTAAGACCGTGATACGAAATCATCCTTACCAAATATTAGTTATTATCAATTAACTCTAATCATGCATTAACCACAGTTCACAAATAATAAAGATATTCACAACTAAAATTACGAAATCTTAATCCTGACATTTAATTCTAAGCTTTATACACAATTATATATGAATACTTTTACTAACTCAATATTCACCATTATTACTTTTAACCTAAACCCAACCAAAATCATATTTGAAATCGGTACAATTTTAACTCGTGAATAATATTAAAAATACTATATTGGAGTTAACTTTGACTTTTTCCTATATTTTACTTCCCTTTGAATAGTATACCCCCGTTCTTTCTCTCACTTTCTCATTTTTTCTTTCAATTCAAAATGTTTTCTTTCTATCATTACCAATATATTTCCATCCTCTATGAACAAGCTATATAACCCTGTAAACATAAGGTACCATTTAATTCACTTTATTCTTAGTCAAATTATGGTCCTAAGCCCTATCTTTGAGAAAAAATATAGGTGCAAAATTAACCACACACTTAATTTTTCAAGATGACAACACCAAGCTCGCAAGTGCGAGCTACCTACGAGTTTCTCAAAAATCTCCCCAAAATCCCAAGTTAAGATAAATATAGTGGGTTGCGAACAACCCTATGCATTTATTTGCACCTAATGGATTTCTTGCGGATCTGCATGTGAATCATTTTGTACATAGCAAATAATCTGTAAATAAGTTACAAAACTCCTCAAAAACCCATAATTATACTTATCACACACCATATATAAAATTAAACTTCAATTCAATTACGAATATACCCAATTAATGTGTGAATAATTATCCTACATGTATTTATACTTACAAATGGAATTATTGAATCGAGTTTTAACTAAATCATTTTGAACATCCCGTAATACCTCATAACAAGGTTTAGGGATCTTGCACATAATATATATACAATAAGATTTATTTAACACCCTTGGTAGTATCTTTCCAAAATGCTTTGAAATTGACATACATAAACAATTGTTGAATCCATGCCACTAGTATTCTATCATAAATAGTCTTTATGCATGAATTTTTTAAGTCCCACTACTAGTAAAATACCTAGTTGTATTTACATAAGCGAGTATCAATATATTTTTCTTCCCTTTTTGAAAGTACACAAAAGTTTTGATATGTGATAACCCCTTGGATAACTAATGAGTTTCCAAGCATCATTTCATTTTGCATAGGCAAAATGGGTTAATCCAAATTTTCATGGGTGAGCAGAAAAACATTAATGTCTTGACAACTTTATATTTTTGGCGGTACGAATTCTTCATTCTCATATGTTTCTAGCATCAAAATTCTTATCGCCTAGATAATAAAGAGTTTTCAATGACTAGAATTTGTAAAACAATATATGTGCTCCTAATTTGAATAAAAAAAATTCTCCAAAGTCGCAAACTAATATTGTATGTGTCTCCACCCTATAATTTTTTATATGTCCACCCATATCAGCCTCCAACAATGGACTTTGTTACTTATGCCCGAACCTAACCTTTATTAGGACACAATATGAAATTCTACCCAGTTCACTCGTAAAATATAAACAAGGAACTCCAAGGTCAGTCGCGGCTAAGACCTTGAAACTTACACTTCACATATATCATAATCCATCTCATATTGCAATCATAATATACTCATTAACATTAAATTATTGTCAGAACATATATGAACTGAAGTTCGTAATCACACAAGCATATCATAGAGATATGTATAATGAAGTCCTCATTCAAAATATGTATTACATAAACATCCTAAAAATAAAATCAAGTACAATAATAACTTTCGTGGCTTCAAATACACAAATTGGCCTCTTATCCACATCATTACACATTCTGCTCTCACTGGCTTGAGGAGTCACCAAAAGTAAATAAATGTGCACTCAAATAGCACAGTAAAGGATTGGTTTAACTTTTAATAATCGATATCTTCAACAAGTATTAGTACAATACATGTACTCTAAATCTCGATGATATTCAAATAATTAAAATTAATTGATATGATATGCCAATCTGGATCGATATCCACTGTTAAATGTGTTCCACTAGTTTAGTAGATTGCAAATGAAGTATTACAGTCTAAGAGACCTCTTGAGATTTGGTCAAGCGAGTATGAGGTCTTGCGACCTTTGTTAAAAACATAGAGGACCTATATTTTACAACTATATTGGTTATAAAATATTACATAAAAATAATAAGAACAAGTGTTAAAATCATGAAATTTTATAACTATATTGGTTATGCTCGATACAATATAACCTATAAGCCATTCAAAGGATTTTCAAGTTATTTGAACAACACAATAAAATATTAAAAATTATCGTATTATCTTAGTTTTCTAAATTGTTTTCAAGCCTACAAAGTCATGTTTTTACTATTTTACCCACAAAGTGCGATAAAAAATGTTAATCCTAAAATGGGTATTTTTATATATTAACCAATGTGTTTGGGAAATAACATGGCAATATGTGTATATTATGAAAACACTTTTGGTATAAAACTAAAAGGGTCTATTACAAACAGCTACTTCTGAGTAACTAAGATTCTAATAGTTTATTGAATTCCTATGCACGTAGAGTTTATGTTATGCTAGCCTACTTAGCTTTGAGGTTGGAGCATCGCATTTGTAATGCGATTGTCATCGGTTCGATTTCGATAGTAGACTTTTATCTATTTTTATTCAACTTTTTCCATGATTTATAATGTCCCTTTGAAATCAAAGAATATTGAAAAAACTTTTCCTCTTATAACCTAATTTCTATGGTAATAAATATAAATCACTTGTAGCAATACGAGTAAACTAGTATATGTAGGGTGAATTATTGTGTTAGCCCCAACGATCGTAATTAAAAGAATATATTATAGAAGGATCCACTTGGTATTAACATAAAAAAATGGATAAAAGTATAAAGATTAAAGGTTCACTAGGAAAATCGTAACCTTAGGGTAAAAGGACCAAAAAACTGGGTAAAAAACATTGATAATGGCATTTAAAATGGATGAAGTGACCCTGTGGAAATATGTGAGATTTAGTGTACCCAAGGAAATAAAGATTGATAAGTGTAGCTTGGTGCTTCGATACATGTTAATAAATGAATAAATTGTCGAATACATTATTTTATGAATCATTATTAGTTAAATAATTAATGGATCACGATGCTTTAGAATCAATAACTTATTAACTATTCACGTTGTAACTTAAATTACCATATTATGGGATATTTCACCCAAGCTAATTAAATTATAATATAATGAAAACATATAATTATGTGTACGATATTAAGATATTTGGAAAAGTGTGACTTGTCCATCCTCATCACACATATGGTACCTTATACCTTGTATGTTCGACCTATCCCAT
This sequence comes from Sambucus nigra, assembly GCA_949130495.1. Lineage (NCBI taxonomy): Eukaryota > Viridiplantae > Streptophyta > Magnoliopsida > Dipsacales > Adoxaceae > Sambucus > Sambucus nigra. Next base: position 116,195,303 of record OX422208.1, read on the forward strand.
ATTGAAAGAGTATTTTTACTAGTCCACCACCCTTTATCTTAAAATTATAATATCACCACCAGCTAGGCCCTTGACTTACCTTTAAGCTTAACATGACATCGTCTCATTTATGTAAGAAAGAGAATCCATGCCTCGCATATGACTCAACTTAATAAGTTATACAATCCCATCAGACCCACGACACACACACCAACTCATAACATTTATGATGTCATTTAACATTGATGAAGTAACCTTGTGGAACTAGGTGAGATCTAGTGTACACAGGGAAATAAAGATTAATAAATGTAATTTTACATTTCGATACATGCTAATATTCTAATAATTACTATAAGTTAACTAATGAATGGAACATGATGCTCTGGAATCAATTAATTATCAATTGTTCGCGTTGTAACTTAAGCTACCATATTATATTCTATCGTATCCAAGTTAATTGAATTGGAATATAATGAAAACATACAGTTGCATGTACAATATAAGATATTTGGAGGAGTGTGACTTGTCCAGTCACATAATAAAAATGGTCGTATTAAAATGCATACCTTATACTCATATGTCTCGTCCTATCTAATCTTAAAAGAGGATTTCTACCTATCCACTACCATTCGACTTAAGAATTATGATACCACTACAACTAGGCCCCAAACCTACCTTTAAGACTAACACAACCTCGATTCAAATAAGTAAGCAGGAGAATCTTGACCTCACACGTGGTTTGATTTAATATGCTAAATAACCTTAACACACCTACGATACTTACCTAAGATCATACCAGATGACCCTTGACATAACACGTATACCAATAATCTGTGTAATATACTTCGCCAAAGGAAATCTAGCTATCATAAGACGCACAACGGATTTGCTTACCGCATTTCTTCACGTGATAAATATGCTGTCATGATCACCATTTATATCATGCAACTACGTGTTCCCGTTACTAACTATTATTATTAAAGAGACACGCAATATCCTTGTGTGCGCACTTCACCAGCCTCTTATTATATATAGAGATGTTATCAACCCGTGTAAAATAAGGTTGATCACATTTGCCATATTTTAATGTTAAAATTCTTTACGTGTGTGTGTGTGAGAGAAGAACTTGTACATACTCAACTAAGGTGATTCAACACCATTGATAGTGAAAAAAACTCATCCTTCGTAGACGTAGGCTAGTTTGTTCGAATTATATACATCCAATACTATCTATTCCCCCCTTTTACTCTTTATTAGCTTATGTTTCACTATTGCTAAATTGTTCATGGTTTAACTATTTTTGTTAAATTCACTTTATAATTGATTGTTGATACAACATAAAAAAAATTAATAATCCAAATGACCAAGGCAAATAATAAATGAAATGATAACGATATACAACTTAGTGAGTAATGTAATTTACCTACATATGATGACCTCGACATGGGTCAATTACGTGTACAAAAAGAACGATTGATTGAACATTGATGGTAAAATTACATTCAATGGTAAATGAAACAATGAATTAATGGAAGTAGTGTACTTGTTGCCTCACATTTAGATAGCTAATCAAAACTAAAATACAAAATACATGTTATCACGAGATGACCCTAGCATAATTTACATCAATTTAAGGGTCAAGGAGAATTTTGGTAAACAACAAGTATATAATGCTCGCTTTCGTGTTCCTTGTATTACGTTATCTTACAGGCCCCGCCTCTCTCTCTATCTCAATCGCCTCTCAAACGTAACAAACTCTCCTCTCAATCCATTTCTCAAACCTTAAAATCCCTTATCTGTCTATATATTTTACACACACAAACACACATACACACATATATCACCACCTCCCTCTCTATATATATCTATTACATCTCAAACCCTATCCACTAGCTCCTCATTTATTTTTACCACCGCCTTCTCTCTCTGTCTCTCTGGAAACCCTAATTATTTATTACTTAGATACCAATCCTCGTTTTGATCGAAATACTCTTGTTAACTTATTTGCCGAAATTACTCATATACCAATCTCTGATCTATTTATATATATCAAACGAAGTTTAATTTGTGAAACTGAAGTTTAAGGGGTGAGATGGCTGGGGGAGGAAACAGGAGAGATGAAGGATCGTTGGTGATCAATAACACCAATGTTTTTGCTGCACTCGAGACTCTGAGGAAGAAGAAGAAGTCTGGAAAAGAGAAAGAGCCGTCCAAGAGTAAGGGATCTTCGGCTAAGGAGCCTGTGTTTTGGGCGCCCACGCCTTTGACTGTGAAATCGTGGGCCGATGTTGACGATGAAGATGATGACGACTACTACGCCACCACGGCTCCTCCTCAGTCCGCTTGGGGCTCGTCGCAACAGCAGCCTGCCAAAGAGAAGCATGCCCCTTCTGAGGTAGTTTGTTACCATTGGATTTGTGCAATGCATGTTTATTTGTCCTTTTGATTATGATTGATTCTGTTGACTTGTCAAAATTTATGAATACACGTGTTCGGTCGTTGCATGTGTTTATATATAATGAACGCGCAAATTGGCGCTTAATGATGACTGGGCACCATTTGATTGATGATGTACTTAGTTATTAGTTATAGTTGTAGGAGGGTAGTAAGTTGGACATCGTGCTAATGTGGGTGTTTAGGGTTTTACCTTTTGGTGTCCGCGAGGCATAACTTGCTTCCACGCTTAATGGCGGAGTATATGAGAGCAAGGCCAGAGAGTTTGACCCGATGAGGTGCAAACACGTATGTAGTCTAAAGAGAGAGGTTTGGCAGGTACGAGGCACGACTAGGTTATGACAAGAAAAGGTTGTGAAGTGTGATTAAGTTCTTACAGAAGCAGTGTAAGGACAAGGATTAGGATTTTTCCCTGATAAAAAAGAAGGGGTTGTGTCTTTATGTAAGGAAAAGAATCGTGTCTTTATGAGCCAATCATATTAGAGGAACGTGTCAACGCACAAGGGCAAGGAGGAAACATGTATGATATTCAGGTGGCTCTGAAAGTTGCAAGTTGTGCCAATGTTAATTAGTGTATCATCGCCGTATCTGGAACAGGTACATGTTGTGTTACTTGTTATTAAATGTGTCCGCAAGGAGAACCTGCATGATATTCAGGTGGTCAGCATTGATGGAAATAAAGACAAATCACGTAATAAAGCATAAATTCAAATCAGATTTTTTATTTATTTTTTAATGCATGGCAGCCTGTTTTTTTTGTTTTTTTTTCTTCCCTAAATTTTTAACAAGAAAAAATGTCGGACTTATTAGTATTTTAATATTGCAATCTTTACATATGAATGTGTCAAAAAGCCTCCATCTTTCGTTCCCATTGTTTACTTGCCTTAAAGCCTCAAGGGCCAAAGAAAGGCTTATGCGTCGGAGCGCTGAGGCATTACGCCTCCATGCACCAAAACAAAGACATTTTTTCCTTTTCTCATTTGTTCATTCTCCTTCCATTGTCATCGAGCAGCCTTTTCTTATTTTGATCAAGTTGTAGTTGTTTTCTTTTAGGAAAGAGGCTGCCAACACACATATTTTAACAATATACATAGTGATTGCTTTACATAATTATACACACAACACCTTTCCCTGTCAGCGATGTTGATAGGCTATCTGATGATGATGTGATGACTATACACAATTTGTTTGGTTATATTAAGTAAGTCACATTTTATTTTTGTTGTTTTATTAGTATAATAGCTCTCTTAATTCCCAAAATATCAGCGGAGGGTTTGGAATGGAATGAAACTGCCTTTTGACTTTATTCACATGAATCTTTTGTTTATAAACTTCTCTTACTACAATGGAATGCCTAAATCTTCAATCTAACTAGATTTAGAAAGTGCGATCCAGATCCTTTAGTAGGTACGATTTTTGGTGATATTGACTTGTATAATTAGTGTGAGACAAATTTGGGTAATGAGTGGGAGATAAATCTGGGTAGACTTAGACTATATACGTGTTGTACAAATCTCGGTGGAGCGATGTTTTAAAAAGCGCTAGGCTGTAAGCAGGAGGCCTTTTGGACACTTAGGTGGCAAGTAAGTGGGGGCTAGGCTATTTTTATATAATACGATAAGAGGTTTTACACAAACGTTTTTTCATAAAAAGTGGCTAAAATGGTATTCACTTCCATACTATAATATATATTTGAGCTTATTATCTTTATTATACATTTTTTAATATACAAATGATTAATTGTTTAAATACTTAAAATTATTTTTGCTAAAATTCAGAATTTGCATAAAACGTTACAAATGTGGAGAGCTAATTGAGTGGCCATATAAGAGGAGTATATTAGACTTTAGTTACCTTAAAGTGAAGCGAGTAACTCCACCCATAAACCTACCATCTCATTTCTATTATTCCTCCTGCTGCTCGCTCTATGATTCTCTCAGTCTCGATCTCTCATTGGCACTTGAGTTCGACCCCCCCCCCCCCCCCCCCCCCCCTCTTTCTCTCTCTCTCTTTGAAACAATGTTCTAAGAGGCGTTAGGCGGTGGGGTTGCCTAGCTAAGCGGTTTTATTTTTAAATTTGATATTATAAAAAATAACTTTTGGAGAAGAATTACTAATTACAATACATACACCAAAATAGTACCAACTATATATGTATATAATTGGGCCTAGACGAGACAATCTATCACCGCCTAGCGCCTAGACATGATAGCAGAGCAGGGCTTGGCGCCTAGGCGGTGCTTAGTGTTTTTCTTAACTATGTTAGGTCTGCAAGGATGGATAGATTGTTTTACTTTAGGGACATGTGACCACCAAGATTTTGTTTATTTGTGTATTTATTTATTATTTATTTATTTTTATCACTGGGGGTTGTCTCTCAATATTTCTAGTGTGGCTAGGCAATGATGATGGCACATCAATACGTTTCAACATCAATTCCACATACCCTCTTGAGTACGAGAGGGGTGGCCATTCGGGTTAGTCGTGTCATTTTCGGGTCGCGTTGATTTTTATTTGAGTATACATTTTGGTTACTCTTAAATCTATACAAGCTAATCGTGTCAATTTCGGGTCATTTCGGGTTATTACCATAAACGGGTTATCGTGGCAAAAATTGCCAGCCCCAACGAGAGGATGGTCAGCTTGGCCCTAGGTGATGTTGTCAAGGCTGTCACTCCGATCGCTCTTGGTAAGTAAGGCGGTAGCTGATTTTAATTTGACAGGTAATGCAAGGATGGATAGATTGTTTTACTTTAGGGACATGTGACCACCAAGATTTTGTTTATTTGTGTATTTATTTATTATTTATTTATTTTTATCACTGGGGGTTGTCTCTCAATATTTCTAGTGTGGCTAGGCAATGATGATGGCACATCAATACGTTTCAACATCAATTCCACATACCCTCTTGAGTACGAGAGGGGTGGCCATTCGGGTTAGTCGTGTCATTTTCGGGTCGCGTTGATTTTTATTTGAGTATACATTTTGGTTACTTTTAAATCTATACAAGCTAATCGTGTCAATTTCGGGTCATTTCGGGTTATTACCATAAACGGGTTATCGTGGCAAAAATTGCCAGCCCCAACGAGAGGATGGTCAGCTTGGCCCTAGGTGATGTTGTCAAGGCTGTCACTCCGATCGCTCTTGGTAAGTAAGGCGGTAGCTGATTTTAATTTGACAGGTAATACTATTGGCATTACATTATTGGTAGTATCACAATTTAGGGAGGTCACGGCCTACAGGGTGCCCTTGGTTGGCAGGCAACCGCCTGGCGGGGTTTTCTCTTGACAAATTCTTCTTTTGGTTTGGGGTAATTAGCCCGGTTGCCACTGGCTAGATGGCCAATTGGTCAGTGAAGCCCTGGTAGGAGCCCTGACAGGATATCTTTCTGGCAGGATTCTCTTGTGGCGTATAACCCTTTGTCTGTAATATGCTTTTAATGGGTGTGACCTTTAGTGTCACATTAATTTTAATAATGTTCCACTTTTCAAGGGCTGGAAGACCCTATAATATCATAGTATTCCTCATTCAAGTCTGCTTGGTATGTAAAGTGGTAATAATCAACATGTTTAACATGTTTCACCCTTTTATATAAATTTAATTTTATTTTTTTTATATATTTACATTTTACAATTATATATCTTTATTTTTATAAACCACACATTATTTATATTAAAAAAACTGTATATTTTGTGTAATGCATGTATTAATTATTATAAAATTGTGTTTTAAATTGTTATACCTTGAACACGTTGGTTTAATCAAAAAATAAAAACTATTCTATTTCAATTTTAAATCTCGATTCCCGTGACTTTATTGGAATACAACAATAAATAAGGTTAATTAAATGCTTGTTTTTCTCATAAAGATTTTAAAATTATTCGCTATAAGATCTTTGCTGCAACTAAAAGGTCCTTACTAATGAAGTGTCTAAAACTAGATTTAATGCAAGCTAGGAAGTTGACACACCCGTGTCGGACACTCCGGACACTTCGACACACATACAAAACTTTGCGCACACGGCACATGGCGTGTTGGACTTGTTCGTCCATTTAGAGAAGGCGGACACTTTGCAGACACAAAGGGGTGCCAAAAATTAAAGAACATTAAGAAATTCTTTTGTCATGTAAATTAAATCTTTTAGGGTTTCTTGAATAATAACAAGAAAAGTTAAAGAGAATGAAGCTAGTCTCTCGCCTAATATCAATGCATACTGTTGACTTATGGTTCAAGTGTTATTAAGAAATATATAACCATGTTATTTTTGATATATTAGTTTCATCACCAATTTTTGTTTATAAAGTGAAAAATAAATGTAACTATATATATGATTATAAAAATATATTTATTTGTGGTCGTGTATCTGTCGTGTCTTAAATTTTAGAGATTTGTTGTTGGCGTGCTTGTGTGTCGTGTCGGACACAACACTCGTATCTGTGTTTTAGAGAAGGCAAGTTTTTGCTGAGAATTTGTATTGACAACTGTAGTAGTAGAGTCACCAACTGAAACAAACTTGGGGTATGTTTTGGCCATGATTTACTTTTGTGGTGCTTAATTGCAAATATGTACCATGGAAATAGTAGTCTTAAATTTGACACTCTCCATCTTATCCTGATTTTTCATGGAAAACATTTCTCAGTCACCCACAAAGAATTGAAATTCATGGAAAACCAGAAAAGTAAGAGAACTTCTTGCCATCTTTTTCCAATATTTTTTTAACCTTTTACAAAAATGACCTGTTTTGAATCTTTTTCCAACTTCATAATTAAACTCACCTAAAATTTGCGTTAAGCTGCTTTGGTGTGTGCAATTGTTGTGGGTTTGCCATTAGTTACCGGGATCACACATCCCCTTCCGTACTGCGATCTGGGATTGTACGATATGAAATATGGCGCGTTCTCGATCCAAATCTCCAAAAAGGGCGTTCCCAAATTTAACATTAATTACTTTAATCATTATTAGTTTTAAAGCAACTTTCAGACTTTAATACTTGAATAAATGGGAAGAAACAAGGCTTCTCAACCATCTTATGTACATAATGCTTTATATATCTTATTTATACTATAGAATATCGATAAATCCACTAAGGGTGGACATAGGCCCGAGGCCCACCAGGCTTGCCCAGTTCCCCCTCCCCCAAAAAATAAGGTTTGGGTAAGGTAAATAGCCTAGAGAACCGGGCTTGACAAAATTTTATATGCCCAATTTTTTTTTGTACGGGCCTGAGCATGTATTCTTAGGCCTGGCCCGAGGCTCGATATATATATATATAGTTTAGTTTCTATTGCTTTAAGATTAAAAGTCATAAAAAAGAGTATACCTAGGGAACATTTAGAAATATCAATTTTAGGCTTTATTTACTCTTAATCTTGAGAGCACATTCTAAAATTAATTTCCTAAACAATAAAATAGGTCATAAATTTGCTAAAACATAAAATTTATTTTAAAAAAAGTTTGTTCGGGCTTGGGTTGGCCTGGGAAAGAAACTTCTAGGGTGGGCCTGGGACAACCCAAATTTTTACCGGCCTGGCCCGAGCCCACCTAGCTCGCCCCACCCACCCAAATTTTTACCGGCCTGGCCCGAGCCCACCTAGCTCGCCCCACAACCACCCTTATTATCCACTACGTACATTTCTTAGGGAACCTTTTATATTGGTGCACTACATAAATCTTGACAGAATACATGATTATAATACTAAGAGAACCCGACAAAGGTTCTAAAGTACCCTTGTGATTTGAAGTAGTGAACCAACTAAGCATACCCCCACCGTACTGCGTACTGGCTAAACCAACGTGCCCCTTGCTTGTACCCATACCGGAGTGACCCACGATCCAGGTAATATTGGGTTTGACTGCCTGCGGAGTTTCGTGATTTGGTGCACATGGTTGTTTGTGCCGGGTCACATTGGTGAAGTTGAGGTTCTCAGGAATATTGGTGTTGGTGGGGATAAGTGAAGCAAAAATATGACATGGCTACGAGTATATAATACTCTGATCTGTTCTGTTGAAGCTTGACGGCCTCTTTTTTTTTCTGCTTTCTAGGCCTGGTTGTTCCTAGGCAAGACACATTTTTATTACCTTTCTTTAGAATAAGAAGGAAAACCTTTAAATTATATTTTGCCCAGAACTTCCTCCATTCTTTTTGGTGATGATATTTAATCAACCAAACACATTCAAAATCTAAGTAGTTCCAAGCTTTCTTCATCAAGAAAGATGAATAAAAAAGTGATTGTTCAAATGGGTTCTTTCTTCCCCACCACCCCCTCTTTTTATTTTTTATTTTTTTGTTTTTTTATAAATTTGTTTTTAACACGCATTTATGATTTTCTTCTGGATCTATTAGTGTATTGGAATTCTATATCTCATACAACAAGGTCTTATAGGGGTTCAATCAACTATTGTAACTTCTGAAAAAGTAGAATGCATTGTCACACACTATTTATTTATATATTGCACACCAAGGAGAGTAGTAAAGTTAAATGTAAACGATGATTGTGTTTTGTAGAAAGGGGTGGCAAATCGTGTTTTGGCTTGACACGACACGACCCGGATGGGTTTTTTTTTACACGAAAACGACACTACCCGATATATATATATTTTTTTTAATTAACACGAACACGACAATATTTATTTGACATGCTTAGTTTTTTTTAAAAACCCAAATAGACACTAAAGCACGAAAAGACACGAATGAAACATCAGCCCTTTTTAACTTCTAATTCTTGAAGGTGATCTGAACACAAATAAACAATGAAATCTTTTTAACTCTTAATTCTTGAAGGCCAGGGTGGTGGACCTGCACTGAAAATCAAAATTTTGAACTAGTTTATTTAATGGCCCAAGCCAGCTTAGCCCAATAACATAGCCCATGATGTTGGGACATGACACTGATTGTCTTTATAACGGAGCTAGTAGGAATATATTCCCTCCCAACCGATGTGGGAGGGCTTATGCTGGATTTATAGTATGTTGAGAGCAAAGTCTCTTTAGTTCACAGTTGATGTGGGACTACATCAGTGAGACTTAGACTAACATCATATCTATTATAAGAATCAATTAATATAAATATATTCATTTTTATATTTAACATCAAGATACTCATTTATATATATAGAATAAAATTATTATATTAAGATATATAATTTCATTCTCTGCCTTGTAATATGTAGTGTACATACATACGAAACATATATTCTATAGTGTCCTTTAATGTAATTAAAGTGTTTTTTACTTTTATCTTTGTATATTTATATATAAATAGATTTCCCCCCCAAAACATGAAATGCAATTGTGGTACCCCTTCTTTTTATATTTCTATAAAAAGTTGAATTTATTATTTATGTATAAATAATATACCCGAGTTCTTAAATACACATTGAGTTTACATATTATTATAAACTCAACAAAGTCCTCCTAAATATTTGATATTGGTTATATTAATAAAATTTCTCTATTAGTTTATATTATTCATTATATATATAAATTAAAAATATAAAATGCAATCTTGTTAATTTCGGGTCTAATTTTAAACACGAACACGACCCTACCCGACTTTGTGCCAAAAAACTCAAGCACACGAACACGTCAAGCCGTGTCAATAATCGGGTCAATTTTGCGTCGTGCCGTGTTTTCGTGACGTTTCCAATATTGCCACCACTCCCAAAAACATCAATGGTGGTCTTTTGTTGTTTTCTTGCATGATTATATTCCATGACCCACTTTATTGAAAACTAAATATGATAAGCAGTAACTGCTCATATCTGTTTAAAATTTTTAATAGACTTAATTAGTCCCAGTGCTAGTGAAAATTTGGAAATTTTCAATCAATAATATTAGTCCTGGTTCATTCGTGTGGTTCATTCGTGTGTTGTGTGACATGAGTAACTGATTTTGGTCATATGTTGAATTTTTGTAAATGTTTGACCAAAATTAAGTTGTTGGTTTGAAATGCGACGTTGTTTGAGTTTGATGTTTAACTAACATGAGGCTTGTATATATGGAATTAAAGGATAGTGAAAGTGAAGAAGATCTTCTTGATGAAGGTGATGATGATTTAGACGAAGAACATGACCATGAACCAGAACTGGAGCCGGAGGTTCCAGCACAACCTGAGCAAGAAACGAAGAAGCCCCTTGAAGTTTCTTCGGTACCTAAAGAGACGGAAAGGCAGCTTTCAAAGAAGGAAAGGAAGAAGAAGGAGCTTGCAGAGCTGGAGGCCCTCTTGGCTGATTTCAGAGTTTCCCAGAAAGATAACAGTGTCCAAGATCAGTCATCTGGTAATCACTTGATTCTTTTCTCTGCCACTATAATTATATTGTCCGTGACGAAATTAGGGTTAGCTCTATATTTTGTACCTTAATTCACTGTTATGTGTTAAAACATGAACATCAAAACAATTACATTGCATTGAGGACGTTGTCCCCTTAAATTAATGTCTGTGGCTTCATCTTGTGTCATTGCAGGAACATACTTCCCCTGTTTAACATTATTATGAGTTTTTTTGCTTTTCTTGTGTTCATAGATTTTGGCAGGACACATTGTTCTGTCATGCACTTTTTCACTTGGAATTTATTCTGACTTATCATTATTTCACGATAAGTTGAAGGGTGATTTACATGGGCCTCCCATCTTGTCTGTCATATTTATAAATACCTCCCCTCCTATTCTAATTTAAATATTACGCCAGCCTCCCCTCATGTTACATATTACTTTCCTCTTCTCTCCAGCCTTGTTTTGTTTTTGTTTACCTTCTAGCTTTGTTGGAGTACGAGTATAACAATTTTGAAAAAAGAGGGGGAGGTGAGTGAAATATTTAAAAAAGTGGGGGAGTGGGCATAATATTTGAAAGAATACTTGAAACAAACAAGAGTATGAAACCTTTGTAATTTACACTAAGATGAATAAACATAGTCTAATCTATATAATATAGAAGTTAATAGCCGAGTATGAGTCATCACCAATTGTTGTCACAAAATTCCCACGCTGCACATAAAATTGTTCCTTGAGCAGTGTATAACAAGTATAACAAGGTGGGAATAAATGTAATCTGATTTCCTTCGTGAATTGTACAATCATATACCATGGACCCCCATTAATACCACGCACTTGTGTGCTTAGGAAGAGCTTGTTGTTCTATATCATTTAGAGGTGAAGCTATGTGGATGTTCCTTATCTTTAAATTTCTTGCATTTTGCAGATGTTGTAAAAGAGGGGAAAGAGGAACATCCAAACGGGGATGAAGAAAAGAAGGAGAGTGTCCCCGGAGAGTCCAAAAATGCCAAGAAGAAGAAAAAGAAGGATAAATCTTCCAAGGAAGCGAAGGATACCCAGCCCCAGGATCAGCAGCTCTCAGATGTCCCCACAACCGAACAGGTTGAAGAAGATGCTGCATCTGCTGTTGACGTGAAAGATCGTCTAAAGAAGATGGCATTAGTGAAAAAGAAGAAATCCAGCAAAGAGATGGACGCTGCCGCTAGAGCTGCCGCAATAGAGGCTGCTGCGAGGAGCAAAAGACTTGCTGCTGCAAAGAAGAAAGAGAAGAACCATTATAACCAGCAGCCCGTCCGGTAAGATCTCATCGTTTGATTTACTGCACACAGCTGGACTATGGATATACATATATGGAAAGTTTGACCTTCACCCCCATTGTTGTTCCGCCTTTTTGTGTTGCATCTCTATATTATCAAAAATTAGAAATACATCCCAAGAACCGATGCTAAAGACACCTTCAAAAGTGACACATTGATATTTGTGATGCTTTTGGGGATGTCCCAAAATTTTCAAAGAATAGAGGTGTAAAACGAAAGGTGAGAAAAAGTGGGGATGACAGTTAAAATGATATATATGTAAATCTAATCGTTCATGTGCTGGTGCAAAATAAATTGCGGTCTCCGGATCTGGTTTTGTGAGAGATGACATAGCTCTGCTGCGGCCTCCCTGGACAATTTCCCTTTTTGTCGTTCTAGTTCTTTTTGTCTCAATTTATATCAGCGAACTCTTCTTTTTTCTAGACAGTTATGCTTTTTAATGGTACTTGAACTTGGTTGGTCAGATTGTATCATAGTTGTATTTATCGGTCTTGAACTGGTGAGGGATTAGCCGTTCTTAGAAAGGTGTTTAAATGTTTTGTTGTTCTTGTTTTTACACAAATGGAGCCTATCCTATTTATTTGGGATTAGTCCTTTGTGGAGGATGGTATAGAAAATCAATGGTATGACTGCATGGGAAGCCAATTTCTCGTTTCGTGTTTTGCAAAGCTGGTTTTCATTATGAAAGGAGAAACGTAAATGGAAAATTCATTTATGTGATTACTTATCAGCAGGTTGGGGCCTTTCTTTTGGATCGGCTGTACTCTTATTTGTTTATCCAGATGTAGGACAGGCTAAATATGGGTTTTAGGCAGAATAACAACTGTCATTTCAGGAAAGCTCCATACAAATTCACTTTGTTCCCACCTCTCATTTTCTAAAGACTGTTGCAGAGGATACAACTTATCCTGAACTTGTAAAGTGGGTTGAAACTCATTATACGAGTGTTCTTGGGGATGATAAAAAAGAGCAGAATGATATCTCCTTTTTGACCTTTTGCTTTGTTGCGTGTTGGTAATGCTTTATAGTGCTGTCAATGTATCACAGGCAACAGGCACATGAGATAGAACTGTTATTATAATGAAAGCGATGACAATGATAAGATAGAAAGACCCTTGGCTACAGTTCTACATTGAGTGATTCGGTCACTCCCTCGTATGCTCTGGCCCTCCCACTTTTGGGCTATAACGAGGAATCACTACGAGTACGTTCCCTCACTCCTATTAGAGTAGATCACTGAATGCTTATCCCACACCGGCCAACGCTACCACTAGTCTGTCGCTCAATGATCAATAGAATATGCTCCCTGGCGACAAGGACTTGACCTGCTCCTACCCACCCTGGGGCACCATAGCATGTCGGTAACAATGGGGGAAATTTTGGGCGTAACCACTCCCTTGGTGGGGGTGGGGGTGCATTACATTCCTTCCATCGGTGTCATCTGCCCTTTCTATTATCATTATTGTCACCGCTGCCAACTTCATTGATGCCACCGCCACCCTTGTTGTACTTATTGCTGCCACCATTGCGACCACCATCAAAGTCCCTTTTGTAGTCGACACTGCCATCCAGTACATAGACATCACTTAGATTGCCATAACTGTTCAAAGATTATGACATAATATGCATTATTTATTTATTTATTTATTCATAATTCTTGAGCAAGATTGAATCCCATTAATTTTAGAGAACTTTGATCGTTGCGTGTGATGCCAGTAAGCTTTGACTAATTTTGTTTCTCATCGAATACCTGTTGAGATGCTTTAATGTTTGCGTGCATTTGTTTGAGTGTTCTTTTGTGCTTGTTGATGTAACTTGAACCTATATATATATATATATATATAGTACTGTTTTTGTACGGAGTGTCTCGCATTTTAACACTGCGGACTGGACATGTGTCACCTTGTGGTGAGCTCATAAATTATCAGTTAAATTATAGGCGCTATCTTTCTTTTCTGGGTTCACCGCCAAATGAAACATGTCCGGGCCGCACCCTTAAAGTGCGGGATTTAAAGGGGTTTATTGAGTTGAGTCCACAAACAATTTTTATACATTTAAGGACACATCCATTTACCCCCCCCCCCCCCCCCCCCTCTCCATGTCGGAACTCTAGTGTTGACATAGTCGTTTTTTTGGGGTAATTTACAGTTAGGTCCCTTGATAACAATTTTTAAACATTTAAGGACAATTTACAATTAGATCCACTTATTATACCATTAGCGTGGACTTCTACAAGAAGAGAATTAGTGGACCTAAGTGTTTAAAATTTGTTTGTGAGGGACCTAAGAGTACTTTTTCCTTTTTTTCCCGGGGGGTGGGTGGGTGGGTTGGTAAGCGTGGACTTTTATAAATAAGAGAGTATTGGATAAATAGGAGTTTGAAGGACATAGGTGTTTAAAAAATTATGAACTTGGTTTTAGAGTTCAAAAATTGCTTATCAGGATTAAACTGCAGAAATACCTTATTTAAAACACAAAAAAAAGAAGAAGAATTTTCCAGCCAAATTTGGCGGAGATGATCTCCATAACGAGGAGATCATTTTCAAATAACTTAATCATCAAAAGTTTAAATGGCTCCAAATGCACGTACTTGTCAATTTTACATTTCATCCACTCTCTAATTGAATTTTTTAATGAAATTATTTGCATACGATCTTATTGTGAATATCATCTCCTCTAAGTTGGGTTGAAAAATATAGTTTTTTGGTTTTTAAACTAATTGGTTCATTTTTTGGTCATTTCTTTAAAGATATGCTTTAGATCATATTTGCTCTTTGTGCTATATTGATTGAAGTTTGTTGCTTGTGTTCTACATGGTTGAACTTGAATGTGCTTTGCAAGACTCTTGTTGACGATTCTTGTTGATGATGGAGCGTGATCCTTGTTTGGTTGATGTGAGTTGTCCTTCGTTTATTAAAGTGTTCCTTGGTTTCATATGAGGGTAGAGTTTGGTTGAATGCTTCAGAATTTTGCTTTGGTGTCTCGTTAGGTGTCCTTTCGTCCTTTAATTCCTTTAAACTCACTTTAGATAACATAATGGGTTATGCATCATCAATTGGATTGTTATCTTTAAAATCAACCATATATTATTTTGAAAACATTTAGGTTCACATAATTAACACTTGAAAGCTGACACTTAGGATTTAATAAGTAGCCTTACCCATCATGCATTTGTCATCCTCACTCTCTATAAACCTAAAGCAAATCGTGACAAAGATGTGAATTTAATATCATACTCCTTTACTATTTTTCTTTCTTAAGTCAAAAGCCTGGTCTTCCACTCTCTCAATATTATTCCCTGGTTCATTCTTTATATTTGAAATGAAACACAAATATAACATGCATGTATGAAAAACCTCACTCGCATATTTGTTACTATCCAAAACAGGTCAATGAACATGATCCAATAGCACACTTCTCATCAATGATTATACTTTCCCGCAAACAAAATACCATTTTATAATCACTAAAACTTTGTGTATCCTCATTTTGTACCCTTTTTCATACCCTTTGCTTTAAAATCGTATACCTTGTTGTGGGTTTCGTCAGGACATAAGGTACCACCTCTTACTACATTATCTTATTATAGGGTACAAAATGAGGGTACAACATGAGGGTTTATGTAGTTTTATTCTTTTATAATATCTCCAACTAGGGCCACAACACAAAATCATCCTTACCAAATATTAATTATTATCAATTAACTGTAATCATGCCTTAACCACATTTCACCAATAATGAAGCTATTCACAACTAAAATTATAAAATCTTAATCCTCACAAGTAATTCTAAGCTTTATACACAATTATATATGAATATTTTGATAAACTAAATATTGTCCATTATGTCTTTTAACCTTAACCCAAACCCAACCAAAATCATATTTAAAATCGGTATGATTTTAACCCATGAACAATATTAAAATACTATATTGGAGTTAACTTTGAATTTCGTTGGATTTTACTTCTCTTTCAATACTGTACCCCTTTTCTCTTTCCCCTTCTCCACCTCCCTCCTTTTTTTTCTTTTGATTCAATATGTTTTCTTTCTATCATTACCAACATATTTCGATCCTCTATGAACGAGGCATAACCTTTTAAACACTAAGTACCATATAATTCACTTTATTCTTAGTCAGATTAGGGTCTCAAGCCCCATCTTCGAGAAAAATTGTAGTTGCAAAATTAACCACGAACTTAATTTTGCAAGATGCCGACTCCAAGCTCGCAAGTGCAAGCTACCTACGAGTTTCTCACAAAGTTCCCTAAAATCCCAAGTTACGATAAATAAACTAGGTTGTGAACAACCCTGCCCATTTCTTTGCACCTAGTGAACTTCTTGCGGATCTACCTGTGAATTACTTCAGACCTAGCGAATAAATTACAAATAAGTGACGAAAGTATTTAAAATTCCATAATTATACCTAACACACACCATTTAAAAAAAAAATATCAATTCAATTACGAATATACCCCAATCACGTGTGAATAATTATTCTAAAAACGTTGAAACAATAAAGTTAGTGTCTGGTGGCAAAAGACCTATTGAAACTTGTCAAGATTTTCAAAGTTTGAAAAATGAGTTTGATATAAAACAACTGAAGTTAGACATTGGTGAATCAAGTAAAAGCATAATGTTGAACAAAAAACTAAATACGTCTGCCCCCCTATTCGACAAGCTGATTCGACATTTCATCCTGTGCCACCTAGGAGTAAGACTAGAGCTCAAAACCTAGACAAACTTTCGAATAATAATTTTCCTAAGGTTATGAGATCTACGTGCCATCTTTACTGCTCCTATTGTGATGTCTATGGACATTCCCTTGATGGTTGCTATTCCAAACGACTATGTAATCCAGTCTATAACTCACCTGTTTACCATAACTTCAACTATTCTAGGAGAAGTCGAAACAACTATGTCCTTCCTAGACAACCAGACAAGAATTCTAACTATCGTTGTTGATACCAAATTTAGTCCGCTGACGCGGACCAATTATGAGGAGACACGTGTCAATCTACATGGCACCCGCAAACATTTTTTGAACAACACCTTGGTTCCGAGTAACTCAATCTCCCCGACCAACTCAGGCGCTTCGAGCAACAAGTGTTCTCCGAGGAACTCTATTGTACCGAGCAACTTATGTATACCGAGCTACTTAGGCGGTCCGAGCAGCTTAGGCTGCGAGTTGCATCTCGTACAGAGCATTCATATCCGGATAATTAAGAGGATGACTGCGCATTAAATGATCATTATTATCACACAGACGCACACGCCTATTGGACAACTATGTATTATTCTTTCATTTGTACCGCCTCAAGGCTATAAATACATTGTAACCTCCTCATTAGCAGGGGACTCGGAATTTCTTAGTAAACCCATTATCGAGAATTCTGCAAACAGTCAGTAATAACACAAACAGTGGACGTAGGCCATTCTTTCAAGGCTGAACCACTTTAAATTTTTTTTATCTTGTTTATTTTTATCTGTGATTAAAGAATTAGGTCAAATCTAGTTTTTTACATCAACAATCGTAATAGAAGGAAAATGACTAATACTAAAAGACCATCAACAAGAAGGAATCCTAGATTCTTTTCTAAACCAATTGCTTAAACTGTTTATAATACTAATAAATATGCGCAAAAATATTTTAAAGAAAAGACAGAAGCTCTCAAGTTTGATCAAATACGAGCTAATAAGCACAAATTGAAAACTAGAGCAATTTGGATTAGAAAAGATGATCTATTACCCTAGTTGAAATGCAACATTGTGATAAGTGCTTTTAAAGTTGAACATACGACAACTGGATGGTATTTAGACTCAGGTTGTTCTAAACATATGATCGGGGATGATTCCAAACTTTCAAACAAAACTAACTTCTCCGGAGGAAAAGTCTTGTTTGGAGATGGTGTATCACCCCAGATCATTAGTAAATGAAGACTCCATTAAGAAGGATTACCCATTCTTGAAGATGCTCTCTTGGTAAAAGGTCTTAAAGCCAATTTACTAAGTATATCACAGTTTTGTGACTCAAACCATACTGTCACTTTTTTAAAGAACAATTGCAAAATTTTAAATGAAAAAGGCAATTGCATTATTACAGGACTCCGTACTCCAGATAACTGTTACACAGTCATCCAAGTACAGAGGTTTGTAACATTACTAGAATGGATGGCAATGAGACATGGCATAATATGTTGGGTCACATTTATTAAGATAGTCTTGGCAAATTGTGCTCCCAATAGATAGTTAGAGGTCTTCCTAAGATCAAACCAATTTCAAACATTGTTTGTGGTCCATGTCAAGAAAAGAAAATTGTTAAGGCTCCCCACAAGAAAGTTAAAGAAGTTCTATCCACTAAACCTCTAGAACTCATCCATATGGACCTAATGGGTCCTTCTCGTACTGTTAGTCTTTACTGCAACAGTTACATCCTTGTTATGGTTGATGGCTTCACTTGATTTACATGGGTTTTCTTTTTAAAACACAAATCAGAAACCTTTCGTAAGTTTTTGAACATCGTAGTTCGTATAGAAAACGAAAAGGACTCCCAAGTAGATAGAATTCGTAGTGATAAAGGAGGAGAATTCATAGATTCAGGTGTCATTGAATATTGTGACTATAATGGTTACAAACATGAATTTATTGCTCCTAAGACACCTCAACAAAATGGAATTGTTGAGCGTAAAAATCGTACTCTTCAAGAAATGCCCGTGTGATGATTCTTGCGAATAACCTACCTAAATATTTTTGGGTAGAATCCATTCGTACCGCCTGTCATATAATCAATCGAGTATATTTAAGAAAATATACCAAACAAACATCCTATGAGCTTTAGTATGGGAAGAAACCTAACCTAAAATATTTTAGAACCTTTGGTAGCACCTGTTATGTCTGTAAGGACAGAGAACATCTGTCTAAATTCGAAACCAGAGGAGATAAATCCATCTTCTTAGGATATTCTCGAAATATTAGAGCTTACCGTGTCTACAATCTTCGTACCAAAACCATGATGGAATCCATTAATGTGGTTTTAAGTGACACTAATGTAGAAAGTAAGACCAAAGAACTATTTGTGGATGAGTCCGAAAATATTTTCAATTATGACTCTCCAGAAATAGTTGAATCCTTACCAACTGAGACCCCTGAAGTACCTAACTGGCTTTCCATAGATCATCCTTTAGATAGTGTAGTTGGTAATCCTACTGAGCCTGTTCGTACAAGATCTCAACTTCGTAACATTGCTCATTTTGCATGCTTTGTGTCTCTTATTAGGCCAAAGATTGTAAATGAAGTCTTGAATGACACTTTGTGGATAAGTGCTATGCAGGAGGAACTTCTTCAATTTATCATTCATGATGTATGGTATCCTGTACCCAGGCCTGAAAATAAAAAGGTTAGTGGCATACGTTGAATTTTTAAAAATAAGATTGATGAATATGGGATGATTATTCAGAATAAAGCTAGATTAGTTACCCAGGGTTACTCTCAGATTGAAGGAATATATTTTGAGGAAACTTTTGCTCCTCTCACTTGCCTCGAATCTGTTTGCTTACTTTTTGCAATAGCTTGTCATTTGCACTTCACACTATATCAAATGGATGTTAAGTCAGCCTTCCTTAACGGAATTTTAACTGAGGAGACCTATGTAGAACAACCCAAAGGGTTAATTGACCCTCATCACCCAAATTATGTCCATCGTCTTAAAAAAGCTCTTTATGGGTTAAAATAAGCTCCTAGAGCTTGGTATGAGCTTCTATCCACTTTTCTTTTAGACAATGAATTTAGGAGAGAAGGGAATGACCAAACCTTATTTGTCAAACATTTTGACAACAATATTACTATAACTCAAGTTTATGTTGACGATATTATTTTTGGATCCACCTCCTCTTTAGAAGTTAAGACCTTCTCGGACATTATGCACAAATAATTTCAAATGTCACTTATGGGGGAGTTACAATTCTTCTTAGGGCTCCAAGTTAAACAAAATTCAGAGGGATTATTTCTATCGCAATCTAAATATGCTTTAGAGATTATTAAGAAGTTTGGCCTAGAAACTGCTAAAGAAGCTAGGACTCCGATGAGTACTTCTGTCAAACTTTCTAAAGATGAGAATGGAAAATCAATTGATTCTACCTTGTACCGTATTATGATAGGAAGCTTACTTTATTTTACTGCCTCCCGTCCTGATATCATGTACTCTATCTACGTGTGTGCCCGATATCAAAACAATCCTAAAGAGAGTCATCTATTGTGCGTTAAAAGAATTATCAAATACATTAAATGCACTCTAAACTTAGGACTTTGGTACACTAAAGGCACTTCTAGTACTATAGTAGGTTACATCGATGCTGATTGGGCTAGGTGTACCGATGATAGTAAGAGTACTTCAGGAGCGTGTTACTACATTGGTAACAATTTGGTAGGATGGAGTAGTAAGAAACAAAACTACAATTCCTTGTCTACTGTCGAATCCGAATATATTGCAGCAGGAAGTTGTTGTGCTAAATTACTTTGGCTGAAACAAATGCTGAATGATTACGGTATAACTGAAGATAAGTTGCATCTCTATTGTGACAATCAAAGCGCGATTAATATTTCTAAAAATCCAGTTCAGCACTCTCGTACCAAACATATTAAAATCATATATCATTTCATACGCGAGTTAGTTGAATCTAAGGAGCTAGAAATTAATTACCTACCTACTAAATTGCAATTAGCTGACCTGTTTACTAAACCATTAGACTTTCTTTTATTTGAATCTTTATGCAAATCTATTGGTATGGTTATAGCAGAACAATGATTTATTGTTTCCTACTTGTTTATTTTTCCCTTTGTCCATTTGAGACAAAATGGGGGAGAAATTTAAGTCTCCTTGAAAATTTTGGTGTATTCTCAAATGAAAACCTTGATCTTAGTTATCTTATTTTCAGGAATCAGTACCTTCATTTGCAACAAAATTTTGATAGGGTATTGGTCTGTATCTAGTTGAGTTATGTAATTTTCTCTTTCTAGGATATTGGGTAGATATAATTTTGTATAGGACTAAGTTTTCTTATTCTTTTGTATCATTACTAGTCCTAGATGACTCGAAGGAGGTTTTGTCTCATATTTCCAAAGGAGGAGATTGAAGCATCCTATATCTTTGACTCACTTGAGTCTATATTATATAGGTGCTCATCTGGTTTGGAAATAGTGACAAAATTGAGTCATACCCTTTCAAACCAACAAGCCTTCAGACTCTTTATTTTGATTTCCTGTGATAGTCCAAAGATATAAATACCAACACCACACCTAGGATCATTTATGTGTTGCATATGAGATTTCATTCTTCATAATACGAGGGTGTGTGAGTTAAATCCCTTCAACATAATTTTTCCATAATTTCTAAGATTTTTTAATAATTTTTATAAATAAAATTGGGTTTTACAAAGTTTATGGACTGATTTGCAAATTCATTAAGCTGTTAAAAACTTACTTAGGTAGAAACTAAATGCGCTTGATAATTGTGTGGGTACAAATTATAATTCTGAAAGTTAAAAAAACACGCGTTTTACAAGCCATCACAGCCTTACACGTGTTAATCTCACAACGGTTGGATTTGTGTTTTCTTGCCCTCTCATTCCGGTGTTTGATTGTGAACCGTTGGATTGTTTTAATCTACACCCTGCATGCATTTTTACCTGATCCTTGTGTTTTCGTTTAAACCATTCATAGGCTTTATAATTAGAGTGGATTGTTAGCCACCGGATTTACCTTGATCACTTAAGACTTATATCGTGACCATTTATTGGCTTAGTATAAATCACTGTTCTAAAAAACCCGCCTAAGCTCCGCCTAGGCACGCCTAGGCTTGAGGCTTGGGAGAAACGCCCCGCCTTAAGATTTTGACGCCTTATGCTTGGTAAAACCCTTAAGGCATACTTTTTCTCTAAAAACAACAATGATTTAGTGAAACGATATCGCCTTTTAAAGATTTTTTTGCAAACCGGACCATTATCTCATCCAAAATAATCAAATAGTATTTTTATTTGCAAATATTCAGACATATTTTTATGATATGTACAATTTTAGTATTTTAATAGCCTTGTTATGGTTAAAAAATATTAAAATATATTAAAAAGGCCTAAACGCCTTTTCACGCCTTTTTACGCCAAGGCCTGCCTAGTCTTCTAAGGCTTAAGGCTTGGCCTCCACGCCTCAATCACGCCCCGCATTTTTTAGAACCTTGGTATAAGTATATGACTTATGTGTTGCGATTACAATCTTTTGCTTGCCTCACTTTTGAGAGAAAATAAAGAGAGAAGAGATAAGAGATAAGAGAGAGAGAGAGAGAGAGAAGAGAGAGAGAGAAAACCCTAAACTAAACTCTAGCCAAATCTCACCAGAAAAATATTTCCTAGAGTGTGTTAGTTCGAGAGTTGTGAAGATCATTCCTCTTCTGTCCTTTATCTCTTTTCCAACTTAATCATAACAGTTTGATCTCATTTTCTTTCATAGAAAACTGAGATTGACTTTCTGTGATACATTCCACGTTTATTTCTCTTTGTTTTGATTTCTTATTTCAAGAAATCATAGTTTTATTGGCTGTTTTCAACTATTATGTTTTCAAACCCTAAAATCAACAAAACAGTTTCTGATTTCAGTTTCTTGAACATTCAGACTCAGATCTAGTTTAAGATATTGATTGGGGATTTACACTTTCACGTATTTCACATTTTGTGAAATAGTTTGTATATTTTCAAAATAAGAAAGTGTTTAGGATTTTGGCTCCTTTTTATAGCAAGATTACCTCTTGATCTGTAGATATATTGAAAGATCCAAAGTCTGATAGTTTCGATTAAACTAATTTTGAAAATCTTTACATGTTTGTAATTTGATTAGCATCCTGTCTGTAATTAAGCGTGTGTGAGTTGCATGCATGTGATTTAGAGCACATCACATCACCACTTACATCTTCACACTACTACACTGAAAAGTATTGGTATTGAGATCTAGGACTTTTGAGTCGACGTAAAGCTAAAAGGAGTGGAGTTACAAAGCTGAGAGAACATCAACAAAATCAGAGCCTTGGGAGAAGTAAGAAAATTCAAAGGAGTTGTTACATTTCTGAACTTAGAATTAGGTTTGATTGTGTGTCTTGATTGTTATATAGTTTGTAAACTGTTACTCTATTTTTGTGGATTTTACTTTTGAGGTGTAGAGGCCTCCGTGGATGTTTTACTAATTGGGTGGGGTTTTACTACTTTAAAATTATACTTGTATACTCCCTCTTCCTTTCATCCCATTCTTGAGGCTGTGTTGATTTAAGTTCCTCATAAGTTTTGGTTTTCAAAACTGGTAAACCTATACCTTAAATAACTCGTTCATACTGTTTTACACATCTTGTGTTAAAAATTTGTTTTAAGAAAAGAGTTTCTTCAACAAACTGTTCGGAGCCATTTAGATAGTTTAATCTTGAATTAAACGACTTAAGTGGTACTTTTTTCATAGTACACAACATGAAATTCGACTCGGTTCACTTGTTAAAATTTAAATGCGAAACTCTGAGGTCAGCCACGACTAAAATCATGAAATTTATAGTTCACATATCATAACCCATTTGATATTGCAATCACATGAAAGTCATTAACATTAAATTATTGTCAAAACATTTATGAAATGAAGTTCGCAACGACACAAGCATATCACACTGATATGTATAATGAAGTCTTCATTAAAAATGTGTACTACATAAACGTCCTAAAAAATAAAAATGATATACAATAATAACTTTCACGACTTCAAATACAAAAATTAGCATATTATCCATGACAAGACACCTCCTCCTCTGACTGGCTTTAGGAAACATGAAAAGTAAAGGAATGCCCACTCAGATAGCTCAGTTAAGAATTGGTTCAAATTTTAATACTCGATATTTGCAAAAAGCATTAGTGCAATATATATATATCGAATCTCGATAATATCCGAATGATAAAAATAAATGGATATGATATGCCAATCATTATGATGTAATAAATGAAACAATACAATAAATTAAATACAAGTATAAAGAATGTCTAGACCCTAATACCCCAACCCAACCATCAAGGCAGCTCTATCAAATCTCAACTCAAGGGCATTCGTTTACCCAAGGGCATTCATTTACCCATAAGGTAGATCCAACTAATGAGATATTAATCATTATTAATGCTTTACAACATCAAGTAACCAACTCCATATCATCTTCCACGGTCTTTTCATGGTGCAAGCCCAAAATGTTGTGTGCTAGTGAACTCTCAACACATATCTTAAATGCGTTACTCTTATAGTGCACAAAGGTACATAAATATAATTTAAGTCCCAATACGGGGTGCTTTTTAAATCCGTGGCAAGAAATAAATAAAGCTCCTGATCATAAAGTTTATAAGGGTGATCATGGGAAAACTGAGTAGTGGTCATGTAAGGACATTGTCGTTGTTTGTATTATCGTCTCAATGTAAAATCTAAACTTTAACTACGCTCTATGGGACTATAACGACGAGTTAGGGAGTCGAATCCATTGAGAACATACTTAGAATTTAATGAATTTATTACTTCTTTAAATAAAGATGAAAAATATGAGTTTTTATTTGAAAGGTTTTATACTACAATTACGACTAGAAAAATATTTAAACTAAGTTAACGTAAAAGAAAGAAACTATCAATTACGAATCATACCCCCCATCACAGAATTACTTGACATAAATGATTACATGAAAAGAGAACATTTTGAA
Organism: Sambucus nigra; assembly: GCA_949130495.1. Taxonomy (NCBI): domain Eukaryota; kingdom Viridiplantae; phylum Streptophyta; class Magnoliopsida; order Dipsacales; family Adoxaceae; genus Sambucus; species Sambucus nigra. Next base: position 116,220,074 of record OX422208.1, read on the forward strand.
AGGTTGAAACTCATTTGTCACTCCCCAAATCTTCATAAAATCCTAAATTTGGGTTTGGTGCCAATAATATGATTAAAATTAACACACAAATGTTTCAAATATGAAAGATAAACAATATCATCCATTAAGGTTCTAAGATACAGTTACAATAATAAACAACCCATCAAAACGTCCCTAAATTGTCATACATAACAAAGCAACAAAATGATCCATGGTGGTTTCATGAATCCCAATCTAATATAGTTAGCTAAAAATCATATTAAAGTTAATTACAATGATTAATTGGGGGAAATCAAGAGATAAATCAACAATATAAATACTTTAATAAAAATGGAAGCTAAGATATAAAACTTTAAAACTAAGCTACACAGTACAACAAGGAATGTGTAATACCATATATTTTTAAGAGATTTATTAATCATGAGTAATTTAATTTATTAAGAAGCGATCTAGATTTAATTATGCAAAATATTAATTATTTATGGATTAATAAGTTAAAATGAGTTAACTTTGTGAATTGTCAAAGTTAATATAAGTCATTTTGGAATTTTAGAGATCACTCCATTAATTGATGAAGTTTGTTGTCTAAAAGTTAAATTATATAAAATTTTAGGGCTAATATGATAATTATTATAAGTGAATTAAAGGATTAGTCATATGAGCAATTTTGGGTTAAGACCAAAGGCGTAGGAATTTTTATTGCCTTTCTTGTGTAACAAGTATTAGGGTTTAAATCAAGGAGGAAAAAAATAAAGCGATGCTAATTAGGGTTGAGGGCCGTTATAGCGGGCCTGGTGAGCCACTATAGCGGGCTCAGGATGCCGCTATAGTGGTTTGGCTTAATTTTCCCTTGTATTACTTTTTTACTTTTGCAATTTTTTTTCTCTTTCTTTCAAAACACCAAACCCACTATTTTATTCATGAAACTCAATTACCTCTTTATTTTCCCACCCAAATTAAGTTCCAATTTCAAATCTAAACCCTAGTTTATTATTTTTACTTTTCCAAACAAAAATTAAAATAGGATTTCAAAGCATTTCAAGGGATTGAAAGGACTTTTCAGGGCTAAAATTCAAGGGTTTTCTTCACACACAAGCAGTTCAAGTTTGAACCATATTTTGAGACAGGTTGATTTATACTATTCTCCTTTTATATATGTTTATGTTAAATTTCACCTAAACCAAAATTATAGAATTAAAATGAGTTAAAAACCCATAGGATTTCTAGGGTTTCTTGTATATATTGATTAGGCAAAATTGATTAACCTCACATGCTTTATTTAGAAATTTAGACTTAATAATGCTTAGAAATTGAACATGAAACATTTGTTACAAAAATGTATATGTCAGGGTATTGGGATTTATTCTTGGGCTTATGATAATTAGAATATAAATTGAGAAAAATGAGATATTGCTAAGAGTTAATTTGGGAATGTGCATGATACGTAGAGTTGTACCTTTAGCTACTTGAGTAGTACCATTAATATTAAACACTTGAACCATGAAATTCTAAGTATAAAAATGTATAAATTAATGCCTATTATTTATGAGAAGAATCAATGTTTATTTATCCCATATTATATCTGTAGGGGATCTAAAATTGCCCGAGAGGGGGGCGGGGGATTCCCCCACAACAATGTTTAACACGATAAAAATAAATATGAGAGACACAAGATTTACGTAGTTAAACCAATTAGGCCTACGTCTATGATGATGGTGAGGTTCTTTTCATTAATATCAGAGAGAATTTACATGAGAGTGTTTTCTAGCCTCTAAGCCCCCTTACATAATGTGAGGTCTCCCCTTTATGTAGAGTTGGGGGTTACAATTGGATAAAGACTCTATTATTATAGTTTACATCATAATAAAACACTACTGTTGTGACGTGATCGGTCTTTTATCCTCACTTCGACTTTTGTTGTCTCTATCTTATCAAACTAGTCATGCATTGCCATAAAGACTATAGTTGACCAAGACTGGCTTAGTCAGTCATGTGTCAGTGCTTAGTAGGCGATCCACCGACCTTACTTATGAATGGTCATGGGTCCCCTTGTCACGTGCCATATTCTTATTGGAGGCATATTTTCATCCCCCTCAATTAGCTCGTGAGGTCTCAGTTCAGCTAATCTGGTCTTGAGATGAGCTGGGAGTTAGATTGTGTATCTTGTATCAAATTAATCAAGTGAGTCTGATACCATTGGTTTGTCTGATGCATTCTTTTGGTTTGACTCGTATGAAGTTGTAAGACATTGAAAGAATCCTAGGCTTTACAAGAAGAAAGTTTGATCAACATATGGACCAACCATGAATATGTCGAGATGCATACGCACCTTCAGGGGATTGGATCAGTCGTGGTTCTATTCTAACTTGTTCAGATGTCACATGGTTTGTGATTTGTTCATGCATTAATTTGATCATTCGTTAATCGATGAGATTTACCATTGATCGATTATACCTTATAAGTTCTATAATAGGACAATTTAGGTCATCGTAAACTCATAGAGCCCTCGTTGGTCAGTTTTAGCCTTTCAAGGCTAACATTGGTCGTAATGGACCAACTTGATCGCTTTAGGTCAATTTTGACCATCAAAGATTAATTTGATCTACTAAGGCCAAATGAGGTCATCGTAGGTCGACCCTGCCAACTAAGAATGAATTAGTTGTCTTAGACCTTAACCATTTGAGGTCAACTTTGATCGCAAAAAATTAAATTTGACCGTCTTAGATAAAATTAGGCCATTATAAATCGATTTTAGCTGTCTTAGGCTACTGTTGATCGTCGTAGACCAACTTAACCATTTATGGTAAATTATGATCGAAAGTGATTAATTTGGCTATCCTAGGTCAAATAAGGCCGTCATAGGTTGGCCTTAGCTATCTTAGGCTAATTTCGGTCGTCATAGACCAATTTGACCATTTGCGATCAATTATGATCGTAAGATATCGATTTAAACATCTTCAATCAAATGAGGCCAAAGTAAGCCGAATTTAGCTGTCCTAGGCTGATGTTGGTCGTCGTAGGCCTACTTAATCGTTAATGGTTAATTTTGATCGTAAGATATCAATTTGACTATATTAGGTCAAATGAGGCCCAAGTAGGCCTAATTCAACCATCTTAGGTTAATATTGGTCGTCATAGACCAATTTCACCGTTAATGGTCAATTATGATTGTAATAGATCAATTTGATCATCTTAGGTCAAATGAGTTCGAAGTAGGCCAATATTGACCATTAATGGTCACTTATGATTCTAATAGATCAATTTGACCATCTAGGTCGAATGAGGTCGAAGAAGGCATAATTCAGCTATTTCAAGCTAATATTCGTCGTTATAGACCAACATGGCCATTAATGGCCAATTATGGTCGTAAGACCTCAATTTGACTATCTTAGGTCGAATAAGGTCAAAGTGGGCCGAATTTAGCCGCCCGAGGCTAATGTTGGTCATTAGATATCAATATTGATCGTTAATGGTCAATTGTGATTGTAAGAGATTAATTTGACTATCTAGGTCGAATGAGGACGAAATATGCCAAATCCAATAGTTCTAGGCTAATGTTGGTCGTCATAGACCAATCTTAAATCTTAATGGTCAATTATGATAATAAGAGATCAATTTGACTATCTTAAGTTAAATGAAGCCGAAGTAAGCCATCTCAGGCTAATGTTAGTTGTTATCGATCAACTTGATTGTTAATGGTTAATTATGATCATAATAAATTAATTTGACCATCTTAGGTCAAATGAGGCCGAAGTAGGCTAAATTCCATCGTCTAATGCTAATGTTGGTCGTTGTATGCCAACTTGATCATTAATGTTCAATTTTGATCATAGGATATAATTTTGACGATCTTAGGTCAAATGAGGTCGAAGTAGGTCGAATTCAACTATTTAAGCTAATGTTGGTCATTGTAGACTAATTTTACCATTAATGGTTAATTATGGCCATTAGAAATCCATTTGATCATATTAGGTTGAATGAGGCCGAAGTAGGGCGAATTCAACCATCTCGGGCTAATATTAGTTGTTCTAAACCAACTTGACCGTTAATGATCAATTATGATCGTAATAGATCAATTTGATTATTTCAGGGCAAATGAGGCCAAAATAGGTCGAATTCAGCTGTCTCAGGCTAATGTTGGTCGTTGTAGACCAACTTGGCTGTTAATGGTTAATTATTATCGTAATAGATCGATTTGACCATCTTAGGTCAAATGAGGCTGAAGTAGGCCGAATTCATCCGACTTAGGCTCATGTTGGTCGTTGTAGACCAACTTGACTGTTAATGGTAAATTGTGATTATAAAAGATCAATTTGACCATCTTAGGTCAAATAAGGCCGAAGCGGGCCGAATTCAGCCGTCTTTGGATATTGTTGTTTGTTGTAGGCCAACTTAGTCATTAATGGTCAATTGTGATCTTAATAGATCAATTAACTATCATAGGTCAATTGAGGCCAAATTATGTCGAATTAAGCCGTCTCAAGCTAATGTTAGTAGTTGTATACCAACTTGACCGTTAATGGTCAATTACGATCATAAGAGATCAATTTGACCATCTAAGATCAAATGAGGCCAAAGTAGGCTGAACTCAACCGTATTAGGCTAATGTTGGTCATCGTAGACCAATATGACCGTTAATGGTCAATTATGACAGTAGGGGATGGATTTTACCATCTTAGGTCAAATAAGGTCGAAATAAGTTGAATTCAGCCGTCCTAGGCTAATGTTAGTCGTTACAGATCAATCTTAACTGTTAATGGTCAATTATGATCGTAAGAGATCAATTTGACCATATAGGTCGAATGAGGGCGAAGTAAGCTGAATTCAGTCGCCTTTGGCTAATATTTGTCGTTGTAGACCAAATTGACCATTAATGGTCAATTTTGATCGTAAGAGATCAATTTGACCATCTTTGGTCGAATGAGGCTGTAGTAGGTCAAATTATGCCGTCTCAGGCTAATGTTGGTCGGTACAGACCAATATTGGCCGTTAATGGTGAATTATGATCGTAAGAGATCCATTTGACCATCTAGTTCGAATGAGGCAGATGTAACCCAAATTCAACCCTCTCAGACTAATGTTGGTCGTCACAGAACAATCTTGACTGTTAATGGTCAATTATGATCATAATAAATCAATTTGACCATCTTACATTACACCAAATTATAAAAAATGTCACTCTTCACTCGGCCAAGGATGTCATGGTAAAAAATGATACAAAAAAACACATGTTTTTTGTTACAGTCTTTGACTATGAAAAGACCGTGACAACTGTTGTCACAATTTTTGATCGAGACAAGTAATGTTGTCACAGACTTATCACGGTTAAAGACCGTGACTCCCTTATAAAGTTATCATGGTCTTTGACCGTGACACGTCTGTGACAACATACTTAAAAATAACCTTACCCGCTTCAGCTTTTCTTTCCCTCGTAATTCTCTCTCTCCTCGTTCTACATGAATAACGATCTTTTTCTCTCTCCATCCATCTCTCTCTTTCTCTTCAGCCTCATTTTGGGTATGTCTCTCTTTATCTTTCCTTCACCCCCCCCCCCCATAGAAACACACACACATAAACCACTCACACACACACACACATCACACACGCACACGCACACGCATACTACACCCACACCCCATACAAAATATACTCCCCCACCTTAGAATGAAAACCTTAAATTGATTTCAAATTAAATCCCTAAAAAAACCACAACCATAAAATTAACCACAACCCACACACCACACACACACATACACCCCAGAATAAAAACCCTAAAATGATTTCAAATGAAAACCCTAATTAATTTGAAACCTTAAAAATAATTTCAAACACACACACAAACACATGCACTTATTTTATTTTTGTTATTTATTGTGCTAATTTATTATTTATTGTTCTAATTTAAAAATGATGTCGTTATTATTATTTATTGTGCTAATTTAAAAATTATTTCACCCTATTATTTATTAGGATTCTTGAATTGTTGTGGATTGGTGGATTTGAACATCTAGATGACAATCGAGTTGGTTGGCCCTAGGCATTTCTAATATTTCGCATTAATTTATAACTACTTTGATTTACATATAGTGCACATAGATACTAGCCTTCTAGTTCTTAAACTTGTTACTTTTGGGGGAAGTTCTTCTGTCGTCTCTTAATATTCTCTGGGTACATACTAGATGATGAGGTGTTAAGTGTTATTTCGATTGATAAATTAAAATAACACTTACCCTTGCGAATCTATATCGTGTACTTGGAGAACTATGGGGATATGTTATCGAATTTTTTTCAAATTGAAACAATGTGCATGAGCTGCTAAGTATATTACAAAAATTTGTGGTCTTGAATAGGATCGGATCACTCACCCTTTAGAGGAGATGGAGGAAATACGCGGTCTTCAATGTGTGTATTATGAAATTAATATTTGAATATTAAATTGGTATTCTGAAATAAAGCTTTGTATATTGAAATGGGTAATTGGTATAAATTGATTTATAGTGGGTTTGCCCTTATAACTCTCTCTCTAATTGCAGCAACGACCCCCTTTTCTCTTTCTCATATATTCCGGTGACCATCTCTCTCTCTCTCTTTCTCTACACACATTCTACTACATCTCTCTCTCTCTCTCTCTCTCTCTCTCTCTCTCTATATATATATATATATATATATATATATCTATCTATCTATATGTTCTAATACACATTCTACTATATGTTTGTGCTCATAAATTGTTATAGAATATATGCATGCATTCATCCCCAAAGAAAGTGTTATATAACAAGTAACGAGGGTGAAAAGGTAATAAGTGATCGTATAGAAGTTGATTTAGTGTGAATTTAAACCTGCCAAGATTATAGTAATGAGAACCACAATAGATAATCATTGAATCCTATTTCACGCACCTATTTTCCATCATAAACAAGATGATGGCAAATAGGTGAGTGAAATAGGAGCCAATGGATATCTATTGTGGTTCTCGTTACTATAATCTAGGTAGGTTTAAATTTACACTAAATTAACTTGTATACGATTACTTATTACCTTTCCACCCTTGTTACTATATAAGACTTGCTTTGGGGATGAATGCATGCATTCTCATGTGAATGCATGACATAATGGTACCATAACATGATATAATGCTTTTTATATTCTCATGTTCACTTTATAAGTTGTTAATTGGTGGAATTGAACATTTGGATATCCATTGAGTTGGAGGCATTTATAATATTTTGCATTATTATTTAAAATATTATTTGGAATTCTTGAATTGTTGTTGACTGGTGGATTTGAACATTTAGATGGCCATTGAGTTGGTTGGCCCTAGGCATTTTTAATATGTTGCATTATTATTTGAATGGCTGTTTGGGATTCTTGAATTGTTGTTGACCGGTGAATTTGAACATTTAGATGGCCATTTAGTGTGACACCCCGCCTAAATAAATACCGGGCGATCAATCCTTTGTTAAATTAAAATCAAGGTGAACCGTTGGTTCATTCTTAGCATCACTGTCGCAAAATAAAATTTCCCAATTTAAACACCCTAAATAATTAAGCTAAGTGTCAAAACAATTTAAAACTTTATTTCCATTTTTATTAAATTCCAATTTGAAAACCTTTTAAATAACCAACAGTTTAAGAATCACATAAGTGCTACGGATAGCAATCAACACAAAAGAATTAATCCATCTTGATTAACCAAACCAAATTTAAACTACAAATGAAATCATCCTGACAAGAGTTAATACTCAAAGAGTACCGAATACTGAAAATAAATGAACATATATCTCTGACAAATCTATACTGAATGGAGAAATGGGCGACACATTCCCTAACTATGAAGAACTGAATCAATGAAGAGGTTGTCTACAACAAGGACCTACAACTCCCACATAAGCTACAACGCGTCCAATCCAAAGAACCTTTGCATGACGCCCCTGTGGCTGGGCACCTGTGATATATACATATATATACAAAAGAGAAGAGATAACATAAAACGGGTCAGAGCCCGATTGTAAAACAATTTTAAAATTAGTTTAGAAAGTATTTAAAATGCTTACCTGCTAATGCAACAACCATGTTAGTATGCGACACTCTCTTGAGAATTTTCACCTCACGTCAAGTGTGCATGCCTACCGTACTAATGAACCTCATAAGTCTCTCTTACTTATTCTCCATACGATTTTATCACTTGGAAATAAGGTTAGATATTCACTTTAGAAAATCAATCTCTTCAGGATTTATTACGTTATTTAGAATAACCCCGTACCGTCATAAAGTTTCCGAATACTTATAGTGAAGTTGAAAATTTATACATAATTTAACTATTATTACGCACAGTAGAAAGTTCTCATATAGATATACGTATATATATTAGTTACATGTATGATATATATACTAACGGCACCCCACATAAAATCTATGGTGCAAGGTTTCCATATATAAGTATATATATACCAATCACTCATATAATATATATATACTATCTGCACCCCACATAAAATCTATGGTACAAGGTTTCCATATATAAGTATATATATGTACCAATCACTCATTTAATATATATATACTATCTGCACCCCACATAAAATCTATGGTGCTGACATACTCTGCAATCAAGTCCCTGTATCACACATATTTGGGGAAATGCTAGTTCGGAATCACTCTCGAACTGTATTAACATAAAACACATACAAATGGAGGTGAAGCATAGTTCCAAGTCACTAAGAGGTCAGCACATACCCTCACGTCTCTTAGGACCGTTTGACTATCAATCAGATAGCCTGTACGAAAGAATCCTATGTTCTAGGGTACGAGTCAATATCCCCCATAAAGGTCCCATCTAGATAATACCGTCCCGGTGCGGAAACCCCCGTGATAGCAAGTAGCTCGAGTTTGATTTTTATACAAATATAATATATGCACAATCACCCAGTCATATATACATATATATATATATACACATTCACATTTCTAAATTAGGTGCGCTCACGACCCATAATTATAATTATCCGTTATTACACATTTTACTCGATTATTTCGTATAACGGACTCGTTATTTGTATTCTCATTTATTATTCACTTCATACTCACTTCTCCTCTCTCGAAGTATTCTAAGTATAATTTCAGTAGGCATTTACTCACTTAAGTTCCAATCTAACTTCCTTACGAGTCTCGATCTTTTTATTAAATATACGCATGATTTCTTATACAAATGAATCGTTCCTCGTTAACCCAAAATCTCATCCTACACTAAAATGTTACTCAATGGGGTCTACCTAGGCCCTACTGGTCATCTCTATATCCCATTATATTCCAACAACAACAATCAAGGGTTCCCATACATCTTAATCGGATTAAAACTAACGAATGAGAAATACATAATTTTTGCAGGAGGGGTCGATCGATCGAAGAAAAGGGGTCGATCGATCGAAGAAAAGGGGTCGATCGATCGATCGATGCTCTAGGCTCGATCGATCGATCAAGCAGTTCTTGCCCAGAAATTGCAAATTTAACCTACGGGTTTCATCTTCCAATTTCTCCAAAAAGTCATTAACAACTCTAGAATCCTTAAATAACGGTACTATAAGTTCTATATACATATATACAAGATTTTCTATGCGAAACATGTATAAATTCATCCACGATATCGGATTTATGGGGTAAAATTGACATAATCTTCAAGAACCCTAATTTTGAAAGAAATATACATTCCTCTAATTATTTCCGAGATTTCTTGTTTCTAAACTCATAATAATTCGCTGGTAATCCTCTACATATGATGGGTATATCCAGAATACATGGAATCTCTCTAAACATGCGATTTAAAGTCTCTAAATTAATAATTTCTTTCATGGGAGAAGTCCTAAACAACCCTAGACTAACATGATTGAGACATTAACTAAAAATAAAGAAAGATAGATACTTGCCTGGGAATTTTGTTTCTGATTTGTGAAGGAAAAAGGTATGGCTGTGCTCCTCGTTCCGCGATCTACGTTTTGGTGGTGGTGGCGGTGAAAACGGTTGAGTCTTTGGCCTTGAATTTCCTGTAAAGCTTGCCAACTTCTTCTCTAATGGCCGTCCTTTGATTTTGTGTTTGTTAACCCTAGAAGACAACTCCTAAAGGCTGATATATCCTTAGGAAATTCGTGGGTTTAATTCCCCAAAAATATAAAATGTCTAAAATACCCTCCCGGGATGTCAATTAGGCCTAAATATGCCCCGAGACCCAAACTAAACCCCCGGGTACACTTTTCTGACTATCTCGACCCTTCCGGACACTTTAGCGCACACAAAATGACTATACGAGCAACTTATAACTTATTCACTTTATATAATAATTTAGTCCTGACATGACACAGGCGCGTTTGATTTAAATTTCCATAATTGCCATTTGATTCACTCGTGACAATTTTAATAAAATAAATCTCATATATTACTTTACTCGTCTAGTAATATTCAAGAATTTTCTAATAATTACTAACTCACATCACGTTAGTAAATATAAAATTAAATTTCCGGATTAATATTAAATTAATATCTCAATTTAAATTTAATAAATCTCCAATTTTAAAAGCCATAAAAATACGGAGTATTACATACTTCCCCCCTAATAATGGAATTTCATCCCGAAATTTAGAAAATAAGGCCTACCTGGTAAAACAAATTTTGGATACCTTAACAATACGCAACCTATTCACATAGTAAGGCGCTCAATCATTATAGCCCCTGCCTCACAACAAGCTTGTTTAGCGCTCTTCATTTAAGATATTTCACATTGTGCTCTTATCCGACCACATTCGCATAGGACACACATATACACTATTAATTCCCATTATTTTAATATCATTGGGAGGTCGCACCTCACCACATGACAACTACTCGGATTTATTTAAACACAAAACTCCCATTCTGAGAGAAACCATACGAGCATGTGACCATTCTTGTTCGCCTAAAACAATCGTGGAATTCCACCACAGTCATCGGATTATTCTCGACCGATCCATAATTCTGATTATCTGCTCACCTCTAAACATACGCAGAGGGAGAATAGTTAAGGTTTTTCCACACCAAAACTTCATTAAGCACCTCGTTCGCGACATGCAGGTACGAGTACTTCCACGGAACTCCACCATTAGGTAATATCCTCCCCCAATTACCGTACTGCTCCACTTGTTAGCTACAACCGTTGTGGAAACGAAATGATCACCAAGATTCTAAAATTACCTTCACACGGCTCCACTACTCGGTAATCACCGTGCGCCTGCTCCTTGGCTTTGGGTGATACCTCCTACTCAAAACTAATCGTTATCTCCGTTGTTTCCTGAAATCCCATATTGAAGGTGGGATTCACAAATTTCATCCTGATTCAGAAAATAATACCGTGTAGGACCATGTACCGGCGCGATCCCTTCCTTTCAAAGGAAGACTGGGGCACACTAGTTAATATTGTAAATCACCCAAAAGGAATGTCAATCACTTCCTTTTTGGGCGACTTACTCCACATGTTCAGATGAACCCTTGGTCTTACCTTGAATATGGAAACCCATCCAAGGACTTTACCGACTCTACCGCCCTCTTCCATTACAGAAATTGTTGATAACCACAAAATTCTCTAATTGATCCCCTTATTCCAACCGATCTCTATCTATGAGTGGTGCATGCAGAGACTACTCACTATGTCCCGCTCAACATCGACTTTCCTTGAAATGTCTCACATTAAGTAACACTCAATACTCCCCTTCCTTCCTTGGTGTATATCGAAAGTTTCAACCCGTGCACTTTTCTCCACGATGCGCACTTCTGGATCTTTTATACCATACTAACATTATCACTCTTTGTACGCACAACTCGCTCTCAACATTTGACTAATTACAACTCCATCCCAAGTGTTCTCCATATAGTTAAATTCTACCCTTCTCAAGGAATACCCCTTTATAAACGGATTCCCACGGCCTTCCAACCAGGTTTGGTGTGCTACTCTGATTGCACACGTATATATGGATTTATCATCTTTCACACGGTGTTTAATCCACTCTACCACTTTTTCTTCGTTATGTTAGTCCCACAAATATATATTCCACACGTCCCTTCAACTCGGACGATTTTTAACATCAACTAACCAAGATGTCTACACACCCTATAAACCGTGCATACTAGCATAAGTATCACATACGCTTCACACCTAATAACCAATTCTTTATTTTCCTACTGATCACAACGTTATTGCAACACTTGGGTCCTCTCACTCACCCTAGAAATCGAAATTCTAAATCCTCCTGATCATCGTTCCACCCCTCAACTCGTGGTGGTAAAACAAAACTTTCAATGCTTTCTTACCACGCAACCGGTTCCACTGGCCTTGAATCATAATTCAACTACCAACTTACAGATATAATTATCTGCTCCTATTACGACCGAGGTATTGAATTCATGGACTAATGACCAAACATTTCCCTATTTCCAACCTTATGCTAAGTTTCATGCTTGGGATGTCTCGCAAAGCGAAATCCAAACAAGGAACCCCCCGATACACTACTACCTAGCATTGTCAGTTATCGAAATTCGTTAGGCCCTCCGTCCATAGCATGTACCCCTATTTTCCCATTTCTTGGCAGAAAATTACATTTCCTCCCGAAATTACACTTAACAAAGAACATTTCGCCAATTGCACTATCATACAGTATTGGTGGTAATTGCAATCCATAATCCTCGAATACATATAATCGAGATTCTCGAAATCCCTTTCCCCAATCAGAGGGGTATAAATCTTAACTCCCACATCTCTAAAGGATAGATATAACAATGCACTCTTTCTATCACCAAGTCCTGAGCGCTAAACATAATACTAAGTTAAATCTTTTCGCTCAATCGTAAACCCGATATATACTGAATCATAATGACAAAGTCCCTACACACACTGGTATCGAATATCTCGAGCCCATTATCCCCTCCGAAGTTTCTAGGATAGATAATATAAGTGCGAGTCCAACCCTCTTGCAGGTGAGGCCTCGCCAGAACAAAACATGCTGCACTAATGCAACCACTCCGATAGCCTTGCAATAACTGCCTACTATCGTACTGACTATTTCTATAAAGTTGTAATCAATACGATGTAATATACGAGTATAAAGTTGTAATCAATACCATATTATACTCGTATATTACATCATTAAAACGAGTAACCTCAATAAAGTATATAACACTATTAATATACTCATTCATCCTCCATGGATAGCACTAAGGAAAATCCCGCTACACTAGGGAAAAATATTTACATAATAATATCGTTTGTAGTTATACGCATTAAACTCGTCTCACATGCTAATCTAGTAATGAACAAACTATTATGACTCGCTCATGTCACATTAAACACGCCTCATCCTCTGAGGATAAAACTTATACTTCTACCTTGCCAATTGTCTTGATTGTACAAATTGTCTCCGGACGTAACACGCCTACCCAACCAACACAAAACTACTTTAATCGTTATCTTTTACTAGGCACCATACTCTTATCCCTTTACTCACTTCGGAAAAATATCAACGAGTGGGATTTCACTCTCCACAAAATACCTCTACACATAATCCACTTATTACCCGTTATACCAACCAAATTAGGATTGTCCTTTTCTCGAACTCTGGTAGACTCAATACATGTTGGCTATCCCCCCGTGGTTCCCTTAGCCTTGTTGTACCTAAAGAACTTGCTACTGGCTATAACAGTCCTTACTGAATTCGCCATCGCTTTGGTAAGAATTCTGCTGTTCGAATAATTTAAATGGGTCCCCTGACGTGTATCCCCACCCCCTTGTGGTGCTACATTACCATTGTTGCATCCAGTCTTCTTCTTGACTAACTTCTTCGATTCTTTTAGCTTCCCACACAAAGAAGCATTAATATCTCTATTGTCAAAGCACGACATTGATAACTTCTGAATCGACCGTCGAGCAGAATTCCCTTTTTGGTGTTATTAAATATTTTTACGAGTTGATCTCCCACTTGGAGTCCTCTCCTCCATTTGTATCTACATCCTCCTATACAAGATTCGCTAACGAATTATATTCATATTCACAAATGGACCTCTGTCAGGTCCTCCTGTGATGATATCAGAACAACGTTCACCTCTTATCTTGAACATCTGATGAAGGAACATACAGTCAAACTGTACCTAAGATTCTTCTATAGGCATAACATTTATCTTCTAAAAATGGTGGCTGACTCCCACCATTATAACTTCGTTCTGACAAGCCAAAAAAAATTTCTCCAAACTTTCATTTTCAGTTAGCCACACTCCGTCCTATGTCTACACCTTTGGATACTTTACCTCCTTTGGCTAACACACACAATTCCCGCATTTCTAGAATTCCCACTGACAGTTCTCTACAACGCTTCGTCTGACTTTTTCTCAGTCATACCACATTGAGTGAGTCTACTCTCGCACCTCTTTCGACTATAGCAGCATTAGAAAATCATGGGTCGCGCCCCAATCGCCCTTTACAGTCCTAGCTTCTCGTGCCATAATGGGGGTGACCTCGACGACGGTCATCATCCTCGAATATACTTTACAACCTCAACTAATCCTTGCCTCCTGCTTTCCGCCCAACGACCCTTATCTGCCATATTTCATTATTCGAACCCGCCCAAACGCAATTAAGATTCACTAATGTACATACGTTATAGCAGAAGAATGGAATCTCACCCTAGAAAACAATAATCCTAAACATAGGGCTCTATATCAAACAAAGTAACGCTGGAAGAATAATAAGTCGTACAGATCCTAAGGACACTAGAACCTGATGCTCTGATACCACCTGTGACACCCCGCCTAATTAAATACCGGGCGATCAATCCTTTATTAAATTAAAATCAAGGTGAACAGTTGGTTCATTCTTAGCATCATTGTCGCAAAATAAAACTTCCCAATTTAAACACCCTAAATAATTAAGCTAAGTGTCAAAATAATTTAAAAATTTATTTCCATTTTTATTAAATTCCAATTTGAAAACCTTTTAAATAACCAACAGTTTAAGAATCACATAAGTGCTATGGATAGCAATCAACACAAAATAATTAATCCATCTAGATTAACAAAACCAAATTTAAACTACAAATGAAATCATCCTGATAAGAGTTAATACTCAAAGAGTACCGAATACTAAAAGTAAATGAACATACATCTCTGACAAATCTATACTGAATGGAGAAATGGGCGACACATGCCCTAACTATGAAGAACTATAATAAGAACCGAATCAATGAAGAGGTCGTCTACAACAAGGACCTGCAACTCCCACATAAGCTACAGCGTGCCCAATCCAAAGAACCTATGCATGATGACCCTGTGGCTGGGCACCTGTAATATATACATATATATACAAAAGAGAAGAGATAACAGAAAACGGGTCGGAGCCCGATTGTAAAACCGTTTTAAAATTAGTTTAGCAAGTATTTAAAATGCTTACCTGCTAATGCAACAACCATGTTAGTATGCGACACTCTCTTGAGAATTCTCACCTCTCGTCTAGTGTGCACGCCTATGTGACACCCCGACTAATTAAATACCGGGTAGCTACTCCTTTATTAAATTAATGCAAAATGCCAAGTTGGTTCAGTTCATAGCATCACTGTTGAAAACATTTTAATAATTACTAACCACCGAGTATTTAAAAAGTGAGTTGCCAATTTTAATTAAATTCGATAATATTACAACAAGTGAATTATGAAATGCTAACATAACCACCACAGCATAGTCACAATAGAATAACCATCAACTAATAATAAGTCTGGAGGAATACTCTTCACAACAATCCAAATACTGAAATAAATAAATACCAAGTCTGCATCACTAAATCAATTACAACCCAAAGTCTGAAATAACTGAAATGTAAGATGTCTCTAAAGGAATGGGGCGACATGCCCAACAAAATAAGAAAATATGATAATGGAATCATGATCTAAGATGGAGGCGTCTACTGTCAAGGTCCTGTAACTTCCACAGCAGCTACAACACGCCACTTGAATAGAACTCCTAAGCATGGTGTCCTTGTGGTTGGGCGCCTAAAAGGTTTTACAAAAAAATAGATTTGAAAGCAAACGGGTCAGAGCCCGATTGTGAAAATAGTTTAAAAATTTGCAAGTGTTTAATATCATTAAACAGTGAATATAAAGTATATAATAGTGTGTGCATTCACATGAGTTCCTCACCTCTCAACTAATTGTGCACACTAATTGTACCCGTACCCATTCTAGTTGTTCCCATTTCTAACTAGTCCGATACTAAAATCTAACATTTTTATACGATATTCAATTCAAATTCCCAACAACTTTTATTTAACAGAGTGTTATAACTTGCTACACAGTTTTCCCATGTTAGCACTACTAATTACTAGAGATCTTCCATTTTCACTTTACTAACTGGTACTATTATTTATCCTCACATTTATACACGACAATTCATTTCGATTAAAAGTATATTATTCTCATCATAAATATACAATACTAGCACCCCGAGACTTAGCTGCGATGCTCACATACTCTGCTATCAAATCCCGCTACATCACGTACATGAGGGCCACGTATTCCAAATCTCTCAGGAAACGTTTCATTAACAACAATCACAAGCAATGGAGGCGAACATAGTTCACATCACATGGGTCACGCACATACCTACGCTCCCATGATCAGCAGACTTATTTACTTCTCAATAAGACCTTCTCTGACCTATGTCCTCGAGGTACCAATCTAAATCCCCCCCGTAGGCACACAAAGATTAGATGGCCCTGAACGAACGCCGACCTCCTATGATAGCAAGTACGGTAGGTATGTTATACACAGATAATTACATATACTAAGCATTCACACATCTTAGATATCACAATATTTCATTAGTGGTATACTTCTTGTTCTTATAACAACATTTAGTGTTGTACAACTCACAAGTCCCCGGTTTATATGTATTTAAGATATCAATTATTCTCACTTTGTGATTAGTTACTCGCTTCCCAATCCATAAATGTCATCCGGTTTAATACACTATTCTAAGTTTTACTCTTATATGTAACCCAACCTCCCAACTGTACCCACTAGTTAATAAGGGAAGGTTATCTCACCATTTGAATAAGTCTACGGGATACTAGAAATAAATTTAGGCCAAAAAAGGCCATTCTATCAACTCGTTAGAAGTCTCGTTCGAACGAGTTCGTTCGAACGAAGGGATTTGAACGAAATACTAACTCGTTAGAAGTCATACTATCATCTCGTTAGAAGTTAGTTCGAACGAGGTCGTTCTAACGACCTGGGCAGGTCTTCTAACGAGATGGTCACGACAAAATGAAAAATAAAATAAAATAAAATAAAAAAGAAAAACAAATGCAAATGCGTGAGGATGCGCGTGTGAAAAACAAAGGAAAAAATGTTTTTGCGACTTTTTTGATTGTTTTCTTAAGAAATGCGTGCCGGGATGCATAGTCTCCGCAAATTCAAGTGAGTTGAACCTACAAAAGAGTTAGAACCAAGCATACAAAAAGGAATAAAAAGAGATTAACTAATTACACTAGGCTAATATTAAGAAAAACAAAAATGAAGAAGTTAGTATATACAACCTACACTTAGGATGTGCAATTAACTATATACTAAAAGTTGAAACTTTTGAGGGTTCATCCAAAACACAATTTGAATTTGGCGGATCAACGGAGGACCCTCCCGAACATGCATGCCTCCCGAAAAATAGGAATTCTGTTCGAACGACGGAAGGCATGTGTAAGGTGGTAAAATCGAACCATACCCAATTGAAACTTTGGGAGGGAGGATGGGGGATTTGGATAGGACGGGCAACAAATACACATGTGGGCCTAAAAAACATGACTCAACTCCCGTGTGTTTTAAAGTTGGAACGGGAGGCGGTGCACATGAGGGCGAAGATGCCGTTATGGAAAGCGGCTCGAGCGAGTACTCCTCGTCGGTGAAACGGTTTGGAATTGTAAAGTTTTGAACCGATTCATCGGGTACTCGAATTGGTACGAAAGTATATAATGAAGACGGGGATGAAAGAAATTCAATCTCAGGCGATGAGTGGTCATCGCATGAAAATTGAATTGTGGAAGAAATAGGATCGTTTACAATGAAACTTTCTTCTTTGAAAATCAAAGAAGAAATGAATTCATTGCAAATAGATACTATGCCTTTTTCATCCTCATTTTCATTCTCTACTATACCGTGGGTCAAGTCAAGGATGATTTGTTCCAAAGTAGGAACGAAGTCCTCATTTGGTTCAAAACAGTCCTCGACATGGGCAGTCTTCGAAGAAAGGTCGTCGTCGAATTCAAATAGTAAATCCAACTCGTGTTCCCAACAACGATTTTCTTCCCGATAACGTTCTTCAATCCTCTCATTTTCAAGCATACGCAATCCCTCACCGAAAGTCATCGGGCGAGGAGCGGATTCTTGGAAATGGGAAGTTTGAAAATTGTTCTCGGGACTACGATCAAAATCATTAACATAAGAATTTTGAAAATGATTACAATTGGATTCAAAATTCTTATCATAAGGATCTTGCGACCCAAAATCAGAATGATCATGCACAAAATTGCTGTAATCCAAACTTTGATTTTCGTAATACTCACCCAATGTCGTTTTAGATGTTGCAACTTTTGGGACTGCAAGTATTGAACAAAAGTCAAAGGTTTACTGGAATTTTGAGAATTATCATTAGGATTACCAGAAAAATTAGAATAAGACATGCTTACCCCAACGAAGGCTCGAGAGGACGACTTCCACAAAGAAGATGTGCGGCGATGATTTCAAGCGTTCCTAGGCGCTCAAATGTAGAAGTCCTGCACAAAAGGTTAAAAGAAAGAATACAAATACAAATGAAGGAATACTACGAACTAATAAGACAATTACAATCTAAATCAAACAGTCCCCGACAACGGCGCCATTTTGATCAAGGGTGAAAAGCGACGCGAGTCAGGCGCCGATCGTTGTTTTCGTTTCACCTCCTCAATACAAAAACCTAAGTTACGACTACACTCAACTGGTGAGTACAGCGGTAAGTCGGGTATTGAATCCACAGAGAATGTTTGATAGATCGCAACAGATTATTAATTCAGGAATAAAAGTGTAAAAGGTGTTTAGAAACTAAAAAGGGAAAGATGCATAAAAGGGAAATATTAATCTAGGCGAGTGTATTGAAACTAGATTATGAAAGCGAGTAACACTATAGGTTGCGTCGAATATCCCTCACCCGAGTTAATTTGTATAAAATGGTTCCATGGGTCGACGGGTTATTACACGTGCGTCTCGTTTCGACAGTTAATTAAATCAAGGGTTGTCACGCCCTAAATCATCATAAAATCCTAATAAGATTTTGGCGTCAACAAATATCCCAAAAATTGCACGCGAAAGGTCGTAAGCACGGGACATACATGATATGCCCCGTCAAATCTCCTAGGCGTAATAACTAGGACAACACACCCGAAATAGACCCGTAAACACTATCACCAAAGCAAAGCAACGCGTCAACTCGAGTGAGTTCCATTCAAGCACAACCTAATTTAGATTAGCCAGAAAGCATGTTAAAAACGCGGTAAATTGAAAGCGGGAATAAACGCGATAAATCTATACTACAAAGCAAGTGAATCTAATTAAGAAAGCATGTAAATCAAACTATCAAAGCAAGAAAGAAGGAAATACAAACTATATAAATGGAGGGGATGATGAATAGTGCAACAATCAATCCAAAAGAGTGTCAATCCAAGAACAATTGAAGAACAACTCTTCAAAACCCTCAAAACCTAAGCTATTATAACCTAAAATCGTTTTGTCTCCTGAATATGTTCTTATTACAACAAAATTGGTTTATATACTAAGTTAGAATAAAAGAAAAGAAGAAAGAAAAGAGAAGAAAATATCTGCAGGAAAAAACAGAGCACCGATCGATCGACCCCTGTGGTCGATCGATCGACTATTAAAATCGTGGAAAAAATACAAAGGCTCGATCGATCGATCAAGCAGGGCAGCCTGCAGAATCCCCTATTTTGGCATGCTTTCCATCGCCATTCAATTCGCCGTAACTTTGTCATACGGACTCGAAATCACGCATCGTTCGCGGCCACGCGAAGCTAACGAGGATAGCTACAACTTTCGTGTAGATATCGGGCTAGGTGCCCAAGCTGTGAAATGATTGGATTGCCCTTGAACGTGCGGTTGTGTACGGAAATTGCGCGGAATGCGTCCGAATCCCATACTTGGTACATAAATACCTACAAAAGCCTAATTATACCTCATATAGCATGTTAACAATATAAACATAGGTTGTCTGGTTAAGGAGCTTAAATATAGAGATTAAGGCACCCGAGGGGGCTAAAATGCGTAGGTTCGACGGATGAAATATGCAATATTTGCGTATTATCACACCCCCTAACTTACACATTGCTAGTCCCTAGCAATGAAATAGGATATAACAAGAAGAACAAGTAAACCAACATAGGAGATAGTACAAAAGTATGGTATAAAAGCAATAAAAAGATAAGACCACTTTCGCGGGCGATTCGATTGCATTTAGCTTATGCAATAAGCCGTTAAACCCATAGGTTACCCTAGTGGACGAGTGTCATCTCGTGAGGGTTTTCAGGGATGAAACCCACAAACATCATAAAGTTTCCTCAAAATATGCCCAATTAAGCATGCGACAAACTCAACAATGCGAACAAGATTTCAACATGTTATTAGCATAGCAAACGAATTCACGTGAAAAGTCCGTAGTTATTAACATTATCGAATGCACCTCAATGAATTGAAACTCTAACATGTGGGAGGGGAGTGAGCATATGTAAAGTATGATTTTGTGAAAAACTTAAATAACTCGGATACTAAATATCAAAGCATGCATAAAGTCAATCCTCACGGGCATCACACTCATCAAATGAATTCACTTGAAACAGGGAGGTAACACACGGGACATGCGGGCATATGGAGTAAATGTAAAGGAAAACTAGGCCGCACACATGTCACAAATGAAGAACGCTATATAGGAAATAAAAATTGTAATCTCAGTGAAAGGATACCGCACATATAAAAGAGGCGAAATGCATTTTCACAGATTATCAACACTATTTAAACATTTGAATTACATCAACTTAAGATCACATAGGACTTGTATAGGGTTGTAATGTAGGCTAGGTTAGGGTACGAAATGAAAGGGATGTATATACGGATTCAAAGTGTTTGGGGATGAAACTCGGGATAATGGATTTCAAAATTGGACAAAGATGTCCAAACGAGCATTAGATATAACAATCGAGAGAGTAATCAAAGCTTATTGAAACACTACAAACACTATAAACAACTTTCTCTTTCTTTTTCTTTTTCTTCTTTTTCTCACTTTTTCTCTTTTGTTTTCTTTTGTTTTCAACTTTCTCTTTTTCACTCTTTTTCACTCTTTTTCTTTTCTCTTCTTACTCTTTTCATGCTCAAATTGCAACCACAATACACAACAATATCATTCAATCCCAAGTAATAATCCAAACAAGGGTATGTAAGGTAATATGCATGGTATAAAACTCCAATTTGGAGTTGGATATGGGATTTTGGGTAATGAAAAGAAAGGCTAGTATTTAGGCTCAAGTGGGTTGACTAGGGAACATATAAAGGGTGAGGTCAAGGTCATATGGGTGATATAAAAAGATTTTCTATGATCATTTAAAAAAGTATACGCAATTCTTGAGTAAAAATAATAAATGAAAATCATGCACAAGTAACACATTTCCAGTATGAACTCAATTAATGAACGGTCAATAAAAGAATAAAGAGATTACCAACGACTGTAACGTTTTCAAAGAGGAAAGAATAGTGTATACACTCACAAATGAAGATAAGTCTCTAATCTCACTCGGTGTAAGTATATACAATGCAACAAAAGCATACCGAGTTAAACCACATCAATATAACAAGAATGGTGCTTGTGCTCACGGATTAAAGTTTAATTCATGAAGTTATTCATAATATCAATGATTTAGGGACTAAAATCTAATAACTTCTAAAATCGAGAACTTGTATCATTGAATTGTCTATTTGATCGGGCTATTATTAAAATTTATCATCGGAAACAAGGGCAAAATGCCCAATAAAGGAGAAAAAAAGAAAGAAAATATTTTTGAAAAATTTTCAAATTTTTAACAAAAACATGCTTTGTAACTAAATTGTAATCAAATCCAAGGACTAAACAGCAAAATGGATAGAATATCCTACACCCCTAACTTGAATGTTGCATTGTCCCCAATGCGTCCATTAAAGAACACAACACAAAGCTAGGAAAAGAATGATATTACCCACATGTGGAGCGATCTCCATAAGTACAAGTCCAAATGAAGCTGCAAAACAAGTTAGTACAAAGCATCTAAAGAATATGTACCGATGTATTAAGTTAAGAGAATCTATGTCACAAGTCACAGTAATATAGAGGGGCTGAAGTGCAAATACTAGATAAATTGATGGTGAATTTTTTGATTTTATAAAATGGAAGGTCACACACATCAAAATCCAATAAACAACCACAAACTACATTTTCATTTCTCATTTCATAAGTTCAATACAAAATCACTTAATACATTACAACTAGTGAAATAAAAGAAATACAAATACAAATAAAAATAAAAATAAAAATACAATATAATATCCGATCCCAGAATACAAAAATAACCCAGTACAACAACAACCTAGTGGCCGGAACCACTAGGATCGAAAGAGTCCTGAAAATGAGGAGGCAACGGTGTGTCGGAATCACTGCGCTGCAGATAAAGATTTCTCATCATCCGCTGCATCATTGGATAGTCCTGTCTGTGATGTGCCCTCGCCTGCCTCTGCATGGCCCACTCCTGCCGCTGCTCGGCGTGAAACTGCTCCTGCTGAGCCTACTGCTGTGCCCACTGCTGCCGCTGCTCGGCTTTCAACTGGTCCAGGCGGGACTCCCACATAGCCCACCTGAGCTGGGTCTCCTCCCAGCGCTGGTCCTGCACAGCCTGGAATGCCGCAAAGCGGGCATCATCATCAGTGTGTGGCGCGTGAGAACCCTCACCCATCTCCATCTCCCTGATCTCATCCTCCTCATCGTCCTTCTCATCAGCCACCTCTGCCCTCTATCTCTTGCCGCCCGGTTGCCCCCACTCGTGCTTTAGCATTTTCGAAATATTGTCCTTGGAGAGTAGCCCGAGTGGCTCATGCTTATGGTCAATGTCCAACTCAGGGAAACCGTGCGATATACAAATCTTCGTAATGAGGGCAGGAAAGGGAAGGGAATACCTCCAAGCAATCTCTTTCGCCGTCGCGCACATCATGTCTAGAAAGATACTGGGCAATCTGATATTGCCCAAACCATTAATCATCGTGTAGATCAATGCGGCGTGCTTGTGACGAACCTCTGACCGGTTGTTCGTCACCATGAAAGAGTGGACATTAATATAGTGCAATAACCTCGGTAAGTCCTCCATTGCAGCCGAGCGAAAAGCACCCTTTTTCCACGCCTCACCCGGTGCAAGAGCCTCTATCAATGTCCCCCTGCCGAAGATGGTCCCATTCAAAAAACTGATCGAGTCCGCGGGGTGTGGCACACCCATGTAGGCTGCCAAATCTGAAATGCTGAAGGGAATCCTCACCCAACGGACCATCGCCTCATATGTAGTCGGCCCACTTCCCTTTATCTCCACTAACGTCGCATAAAATATTCGGACCAACTCTTCATTGATGCGCCCGTTAGTAGAAAGAAAGGGCTCCCACCCCTGACGGCGCAACAGAACACGCGCCTCCCGTGGTATATCCTCAATTGTCCACGCAAAATGATATCCAAGCGGTCGCTCGGATGTGTGAAAGTGGGCGCGGAACCAATCCCGCTCCTGGTCGCAGCGGAAACCATCAACGCCCCCGGCGGGCATACACCTAGTAAAACTGTATTTCTTCGGTGCCATTTCAACCTACAAAACAAGAATTAGGCAATACAAAAAAAATTGTAAGCACAATTAATGGTTAGTTAGTGTACAAGTTGAAATCGAGGTGCAAGTACGCAAAACCGAGGTGAAAAAATGCAACATTGCGGTAAAAAATGTCGGAATGCGACAAGGAATGAAAATCACCCAAGTGTGCGCCAAAAATTGGATTGAAAACTGTTTTAGGCATTTTGACGAACACTTGGCGTGCGCAATGTGCGTCAAGGTTGAAATATACCGATTGAACCAACCAACAATCCCCACTCATGAACAAAACAACAATGCAACAATATTCATGTGTTCATGAGTGGATATACATCAAAAATCATGAGAAAAATCGGTTGGAACAACACAAAATCAGGGGAAAACACCAACACATTCAACAATTGTCAAATAATGGATAAAACATGGAATTTGTGACAAAAATCTACCAAAAACTATAAATACATGTTAAAGTAGTAATGATGATACCTTGAAAGTGTAGAAATTGGAAGAAATTGGAAGAAATGTGGTGGGTAAATTTTCTAGGGCACGAAATAGTGTAGTAGAAGAGGAGAGGAAATAAGGGAATGGGGAAAAAAACTGGGCAGACTCGGCCTTTAACTGCTCGATCGATCGATCGATCAAGCAGGTTCAGGCACACTGCTTTCCTTTTTTAAATGGGGGGGGGGGGATGGAATTCAGGGATATTGGGGGGGTTTAAATATAAAATAAATATATATATAGTATATATAAGTATATATATAAAAAAATATGAAATAAAAATATAAAAATAAAAATAAAAATAAAATTAAATACACATAGGCTTAAATATACACATAAAAAGGCCTATGCTAACCAAAAAATAAAAATATGTACAATGAGCAACACACACGCATGGTCACAACAAAATGAAAAATAAAATAAAATAAAATAAAAAAGAAAAACAAATGCAAATGCGTGAGGATGCGCGTGTGAAAAACAAAAGAAAAAATGTTTTTGCGACTTTTTTGATTGTTTTCTTAAGAAATGCGTGCCGGGATGCATAGTCTCCGCAAATTCAAGTGAGTTGAACCTACAAAAGAGTTAGAACCAAGCATACAAAAAGGAATAAAAAGAGATTAACTAATTACACTAGGCTAATATTAAGAAAAACAAAAATGAAGAAGTTAGTATATACAACCTACACTTAGGATGTGCAATTAACTATATACTAAAAGTTGAAACTTTTGAGGGTTCATCCAAAACACAATTTGAATTTGGCGGATCAACGGAGGACCCTCCCGAACATGCATGCCTCCCGAAAAATAGGAATTCTGTTCGAACGACGGAAGGCATGTGTAAGGTGGTAAAATCGAACCATACCCAATTGAAACTTTGGGAGGGAGGATGGGGGATTTGGATAGGACGGGCAACAAATACACATGTGGGTCTAAAAAACATGACTCAACTCCCGTGTGTTTTAAAGTTGGAACGGGAGGCGGCGCACATGAGGGCGAAGATGCCGTTATGGAAAGCGGCTCGAGCGAGTACTCCTCGTCGGTGAAACGGTTTGGAATTGTAAAGTTTTGAACCAGTTCATCGGGTACTCGAATTGGTACGAAAGTATATAATGAAGACGGGGATGAAAGAAATTCAATCTCAGGCGATGAGTGATCATCGCATGAAAATTGAATTTCGGAAGAAATAGGATCGTTTACAATGAAACTTTCTTCTTTGAAAATCAAAGAAGAAACGAATTCATTGCAAATAGATACTATGCCTTTTTCATCCTCATTTTCATTCTCTACTATACCGTGGGTCAAGTCAAGGATGATTTGTTCCAAAGTAGGAACGAAGTCCTCATTTGGTTCAAAACAGTCCTCGACATGGGCAGTCTCCGAAGAAAGGTCGTCGTCGAATTCAAATAGTAAATCCAACTCGTGTTCCCAACAACGATTTTCTTCCCGATAACGTTCTTCAATCCTCTCATTTTCAAGCATACGCAATCCCTCACCGAAAGTCATCGGGCGAGGAGCGGATTCTTGGAAATGGGAAGTTTGAAAATTGTTCTCGGGACTACGATCAAAATCATTAACATAAGAATTTTGAAAATGATTACAATTGGATTCAAAATTCTTATCATAAGGATCTTGCGACCCAAAATCAGAATGATCATGCACAAAATTGCTGTAATCCAAACTTTGATTTTCGTAATACTCACCCAATGTCGTTTTAGATGTTGCAACTTTTTGGGACTGCAAGTATTGACCAAAAGTCAAAGGTTTACTGGAATTTTGAGAATTATCATTAGGATTACCAGAAAAATTAGAATAAGACATGCTTACCCCAACGAAGGCTCGAGAGGACGACTTCCACAAAGAAGATGTGCGGCGATGATTTCAAGCGTTCCTAGGCGCTCAAATGTAGAAGTCCTGCACAAAAGGTTAAAAGAAAGAATACAAATACAAATGAAGGAATACTACGAACTAATAAGACAATTACAATCTAAATCAAACAGTCCCCGACAACGGCGCCATTTTGATCAAGGGTGAAAAACGACGCGAGTCAGGCGCCGATCGTTGTTTTCGTTTCACCTCCTCAATACAAAAACCTAAGTTACGACTACACTCAACTGGTGAGTACAGCGGTAAGTCGGGTATCGAATCCACAGAGAATGTTTGATAGATCGCAACAGATTATTAATTCAGGAATAAAAGTGTAAAAGGTGTTTAGAAACTAAAAAGGGAAAGATGCATAAAAGGGAAATATTAATCTAGGCGAGTGTATTGAAACTAGATTATGAAAGCGAGTAACACTATAGGTTGCGTCGAATATCCCTCATCCGAGTTAATTTGTATAAAATGGTTCCATGGGTCGACGGGTTATTACACGTGCGTCTCGTTTCGACAGTTAATTAAATCAAGGGTTGTCACGCCCTAAATCATCATAAAAGCCAAATAAGATTTTGGCGTCAACAAACATCCCGGAAATTACGGTCGAAAGGTCGTAAGCACGGGACATACATGATATGCCCCGTTAAATCTCCTAGGCGTAATAACTAGGACAATGCACCCGAAATAGACCCGTAAACACCATCACCAAAGCAAAGCAGCGCGTCAACTCGAGTGAGTTCCATTCAAGCACAACCTAATTTAGATTAGCTAGAAAGCATGTTAAAAACGTGGTAAATCGAAAGCGGGAATAAACGCGATAAATCTATACTACAAAACAAGTGAAGAAAGCATGTGAATCTAATTAAGAAAGCATGTAAATCAAACTATCAAAGCAAGAAAGAAGGAAATGCAAACTATATAAATGGAGGGGATGATGAATAGTGCAACAATCAATCCAAAAGAGTGTCAATCCAAGAACAATTGAAGAACAACTCTTCAAAACCCTCAAAACCTAAGCTATTATAACCTAAAATCGTTTTGTCTCCTGAATATGTTCTTATTACAACAAAATTGGTTTATATACTAAGTTAGAATAAAAGAAAAGAAGAAAGAAAAGAGAAGAAAATATCTGCAGGAAAAAACAGAGCATCGATCGATCGACCCTTGTGGTCGATAGATCGACTATTAAAATCGTGGTAAAAATACAGAGGCTCGATCGATCGACCCCTAGGCTCGATCGATCGATCAAGCAGGGCAGCCTGCAGAATCCCTTGTTTTGGTATGCTTTCCATCGCCGTTCAATTCGCCGTAACTTCGTCATACGGACTTGAAATCACGCACCATTCACGGCCACGAGAAGCTAGCGAGGAGAGATACAACTTCCGTGTAGATGTCGGGCCAGGTGCCCAAGCTGTGAAATGACCGAATTGCCCTTGAACGTGCGGTTGTGTACGGAAATTGCGCGGAATGCGTCCGAATCCCATACTTGGTACCTAAATACCTACAAAAGCCCAATTATACCTCATATAGCATGTTAACAATATAAACAGAGGTTGTCTGGTTAACGGGCTTAAATATAGAGATTAAGGCAACCTAGGGGGCTAAAATGCGTAGGTTCGACGGATGAAATACGTAATATTTGCGTATTATCAATAAGCATTCACACATCTTAGATATAACAATATTTCATTAGTGGTATACTTCTCGTTCTTATAACAACATTTAGTGTTGTACATCTCACAAGTCCCCGGTTTATATGTATTTAAGATATCAATTATTCTCACTTCGTGATTAGTTACTCACTTCCCAATCCAAAAATGTCATCCGGTTTAATACACTATTCTAAGTTTTACTCTTCAATGTACCCCAACCTCCCAACTATACCCACTAGTTTATAAGGGAAGGTTATCTCACCATTTAAATAAGTTTACGGGATACTAGAAATAAATTCAGGCCAAAAAAGGCCATTCTGTCAACTCGTTAGAAGTCTCGTTCGAACGAGGTCGTTCGAATGAAATACCAACTCATTAGAAGTCATACTGTCACCTCGTTAGAAGTTCGTTCGAACGAGGTCGTTCGAACGACCTGAGCAGGTCTTCTAACGAGATGGCAGTTTCAACCCAGAAATTCCCAAGTCCGTTTTTCTCAATTCTTCTCTTCTATAAATCCACCCTAAGATCATCCAAATTATGTTTTAACGTATGTAAACCATTTCTAATCACCCTAGATCATCCCTTAACATATTTTAGGGGTCGAATCTTACAAGTCATCAAGGAATTTATATAAATTTCCAAATATTTCCCAAACCCTATGAACATGAACTCATAATTTTCTTATGCCCAATTACTCATCAAAAGTCCGTTTTTAAATCATCATATATAACTCTTCAAGTATTAAATCAGTCCATCATCATTCTACATGCAAATCCTAACCCAAATTCAAAGTTCCTCCAACAATTTCATGGATTTTCTTCAAAAATTTCAATATAAGATAATTCCTACACTAAACATAGAAGACATATTCAATGCATTAAAAATATCAAATCACTTGCCTTAGATTGTTCTTCAGAATGTGTTGTTGATGATTCGAGGTTGATTCTCTCCTTTCTCTACAGATTTTCTCCCAAGGTTGAAGATGACTTGGTTTTGATTCTTGTAACTTCTCTCCAACTTCTCTCAAAACTCCCGTAGCCCACTCTCTAAACTTTTGCTGGTAATGGACTTAGTGGCCCATTTAGAATAATAAATATTAACTCTAATTTTCGTGGGTTTTAATTACCATATTTTTAAAATGACCAAAATACCTTTTTAAGTTGCCGGTTTGGCCTAAAAATGCCCCGGGACCCAAACTAAACCCCCGGCTAGTGTTTTCCAACTATTTTGACCCATCCCGATTCGTTGGCGCACTCAAAATGACCATTCGGTTGATAAAAATAAAATTCACTTTTTAATTCAAATAATTACATTCCTGACGCGACTGACACGCGCGTCCCAACTAAATTTCCCAAATTGTCGTATTTCAGTCTCGCGATAATTTTAATATTTTCAATATTCATATATTGCCATATATACACATCATAATCAAATACCAACTTACATCTCGTTAGTATTTATATCCGAATTAATTCTCAATTAATTCACATTTAATTTAATTAATCCCTTAAATAAATATTAATAAAATTACGGGGTATTACATACTTCCCCCTAATAATATAATTTCGTTTCGAAATTCGGAACTAAAAAGTACCTCGTAAAAACAACTCTGGATAACATTCGCGCATCTCATCCTCGCGCTCCCATGTGGAATCCTCAGCATTATAATGCCGCCACTGAACACGTACCAATGGTACTATCTTTGACCGCAGTTTCCATTCGCTTCGGTCCAATATAGCAATCGACCCCTCCTTGTAGGGACTATCGGGCTGGAGATCGATGTTCTCCAAAGCAATGTGAGTATGGGCCAAATTGTCCCTACGATATTTCCTTAGCGAGGAAATATGGAACACATCATGAATCCTATGCAAGTGCTCCGGTAACCCAAGTCTATACGTAACTGGCCCAATCCGCTCGATGATAGGAAATGGCCCCACATATCTCGGTGCCAGTTTCCCCTTCTTCCCAAAATGCATAATCCCCTTCATAGGAGATACTCTAAGTAAAACCTGGTCCCCCACTTTGACTTCTCTGAAGAACCTCTTCGCATCATCATTGCTCTTCTGCCGATCCTGAGCTACCCGAATGCGACTCCGTATCAATTCTATCCTTGCCGAAGCATCCTGAATCACCTCCGTCCCAAGTAGTTTGTTGTCCCCCACTTCTAACCAACATGCTGGGGAACGACAAGGTCTACCATACAATGCCTCAAATGGAGCCATGCCAATGGTGAACTGGTAGGAGTTATTATAAGCAAACTCCACCAGTGGAAGGTACTGCTCCCATCCACCCCCAAAGTCTATGATGCACATACGCTAACTCCAAGTCATGGGTGGGGTAATTCTTCTCGTGAGGCTTAAGCTTACGTAAAGCATAAGCTATGGCTTGACTCTCCTGCTGTATTACACCTCCAAGTCCTTGTAAGGACGCATCGGTGTAGACTAGATACTCAAATTCCGGTCTCGGCAATGCCAACACAGGTGATGAGGTCAACTTGTCCTTCAACTCATCGAATGCCAACTGACAGGCATCGCTCCAGATGAATGGCACACTTTTGCGAGTCAGATGTGTAAAAGGACTCGCGATCTTTGAGAAACCCCGAATAAACCTCCTGTAGTATCCTGCTAGGCCCAAGAAACTACGGATCTCAGTCGGTGTCGTGGGCTATCCCCACTCCCTCACCGCGGATACCTTCCTAGGATCAACAGATATCCCCCGGTCTGAAATGATATGCCCCAAATACTGAACCTCCTTCTACCAAAACCCACACTTCTCATACTTTGCATAGAGCTCGTTCTGACGTAACGTTTGCAAAACCTCTCTCAAATGCTCGGCGTGCTCCTCTTCTGTCTGGGAGTAAACCAGAATGTCATCAATAAAGACAATGACGAACTATCTAGGAACTCTCTGAACATCCTATTCATTAAGTCCATAAACACGACTGGAGCGTTGGTCAAGCCAAAAAACATAACCCGAAACTCGTAGGAACCATATCTCGTTAAGAAAACAGTCTTCGAGATGTCCTGTTCCCTGATACACAACTGATGGTATCCTGATCCCAAATCAATCTTTGAGAAGAAAGAAGCTCCTCTCAATTGGTCGAATAAGTCATCGATTCGGGGCAATGGATACTTATTCCGTATCGTGACCTTATTCAACTCTCGTTAATCTACACACAACCTCAACTATCCATCCCTCTTCTTTACGAACAACACAGGGGCACCCCTGGGTGAAGTACTCCTCTGGATAAACCCCTGACCCAATAACTGCTCAATCTGATCCCGTAACTCTCTCATCTCTACTGGAGCCATACGGTAAGGTACGCGGGCAATAGGCCGAGTGCCCGGCATCAAATCGATCATAAAATCTATCTCTTTACTCGAAGGTAGTCCAGGTATATCCTGAAATACATCAGAAAGCTCCCTAACAACTGGAATCGGATCAAGTGGTATCACCACTTCCTTGGAGGTCTCCTCCTCTATATAGTATAAGTGAGTGGACGATCCTCCCTCAGGGCGAGGAATCATCACTAAAAACATCTCTTGCCCGGGAATGGCAAAGATAATATTCCTACTAAAACAATCAATCATGGCTCGGTACGCAACTAGCCAATCCATACCAACAATCGCATCATACTCAGTCATCTCTAACACTAACATATCAGCCGGTAAAGTAAACCTCCCGATCGCTATACTCACACCTCTACAAATAAGGGAAATCACAGAACCCCTACTCAACGGTGAATCTACACAAGTAACTGTGCTCTCGGCGGTGTCTAATAACCCAATAGTGCGTGCAAATCTCATGGCAATGAAACAATGTGTGGCCCCCGTGTCAAATAAAATACGCCCCATAGTCCCCTGAATAGAGAACATACCCTCAATGGTGGGTGGATCCTGTGGGGCTGTGGCATGCTGAAGCTGATACACTCTCCCATACTGAAGCTGTCCCTGCTGAACTGGGACTGCTGGAATGGGTGGTAATGCTGCCATCTGTGGTGGTGCTGGGAGGGCGGCGGGAAACATAGGCCTCTGTGGCTCGTGTCGAGCACCCTGCTGCTGCTGCTGTGGGGCCCTGCCCCTATCAGGACAATCCTGGCATTTGTGGCCAGTCTTGCCACAAACGAAACACTTTCTCGGGAAGTTTCCCCCTCACTGTCCCTGCTATCCACGACCCTGATGGCCGTTACCATTCCTACCCTGCTGAAACTACTGCTGTTGACCATTCTGACCCTGCTGGCCCTGATGGCCGTTCTGACCCTGATGGCCATGCCTGAAACCTCCCTGTCCACTTCTAAAACCTCCAGATCTGAATCTCTTAGAATCCCCCTGTTGGGAACCCTGGTCACCCTGCCTGTGCTGAACCTGAGTAGATTGTTCCCCGCTGGCACCATTACCCCCTCTCCTGCCCTGATGGCTTGACTCCCCTGATCTCTTTCTCTCTGACATGTGGAAGCGATGATCCTGGCAGTGAAGTAATGCTGCGTTAACCACATCAGAATAAGTGGCCAACGAGAGATTCCCCAACAAGTGTTGACGGATCCTCCAAGTCAATCCATCCGTGAACTTCTGAATTTTCTTCTCCTCAGTCGGTATCTCATCGAGAACAATGTTCAAGAGATTAGTGAATTCGGCCTCATACTCTGCCACGGTCCTCCCCTCCTATTTGAGGTTCATCAATTTCCTCCTCATTTCAGTGTGAACAGCTGACGGAAAATATTTGCGATCGAACCGGACCCAGAACTCCTGAATAGAAAGGGGGTTCCTCTCCTCTGCGGTGGTAATGGACTCCCACCACTGCAATGCAGATCCTACTAGCGTGAAAGTAACTAGTATGTGCTTCTGAACATCTGTGCACTCGTACATCCTTAAGTGCCTCTGAATGTCCTTCCTCCACTAACTGGATAGCACAACATCGGAGCTACCTGAAAACTCCAGAGGGTGTGCTTTCTAAAAAGCATCACGAACGCGTTCCCAAGCAGACGGGAATGCATGAGCCTGAACTGGTGCGACTACCGGCGCCTGGGGTGGTGCCTGCTGTACAACGGCTAGGGAGGCATTTATCGCTTGGGCTACAATAGCAGCAACCTCGGCGACATTCATAGTGCCCTGAACTGGTGCAGGCTGTGGCTCTGGCTGTGCATCCCTAGGAACTCGCTGCGCACGTCGTGGAGGCATCTAAAATGAGAGTAAGGTCTATAAGTTCGCAGTTATTATCTCAAAATAGCTGAAGAGCGAAGCATACACAAAAGAATACAACAATCCTAAAATATAGGGCTCTATATCAAAGAAAGCTCAGCGGAAACATAATAAGCCGTACAGATCCTAAGGACACTAGAACCTGATGCTCTGATACCACCTGTGACACCCCGACTAATTAAATACCGGGTTGCTACTCCTTTATTAAATTAATGCAAAATGCCAAGTTGGTTCAGTTCATAGCATCACTGTCGAAAACATTTTAATAATTACTAACCACCTAGTATTTAAAAAGTGAGTTGCCAATTTTAATTAAATTCGATAAACTTACAATAAGTGAATTATGAAATGCTAACATAACCACCACAGCATAGTCACAATAGAATAACCATCAACTAATAATAAGTTTGGAGGAATACTCCTCACAACAATACAAATACTGAAATAAATAAATACCAAGTCTGCATCACTAAATTAATTACAACCCAAAGTCTGAAATAACTGAAATGTAAGATGTCTCTAAAGGAATGGGGCGACATGCCCAACAAAATAAGAAAATATGATAATAGAATCAAGATCGAAGATGGAGGCGTCTACTGTCAAGGTCCTGTAACTTCCACAGCAGCTACAGCACGTCACCTGAATAGAACTCCTAAGCATGGTGTCCTTGTGGCTGGGCACCTAAAAGGTTTTACAAAAAAATAGATTTGAAAGCAAACGGGACAGAGCCCGATTGTGAAAATAGTTTAAAAATTTGCAAGTGTTTAATATCATTAAACAGTGAATATAAAGTACATGATAGTGTGTGCACTCACATGAATTCCTCACCTCTCAACTAATTGTGCACTCCTATCGCACCCGTACCCATTCTAGTTGTTCCCATTTCTAACTAGTCCGATACTAAAATCTAACATTTTTATACGATATTCAATTCAAATTCCCAACAATTTTTATTTAACAGAGTGTTATAACTTGCTACACAGTTTTCCCATGTTAGTACTACTAATTACTAGAGATCTTCCATTTTCACTTTACAAACTGTTACTATTATTTATCCTCACATTTATACATGACAATTCATTTCGATTAACAGTATATTATTCTCATCATAAATATACAATACTAGCACCCCGAGACTAAGCTGCGGTGCTCACATACTCTGCTATCAAATCCCGGTACATCACGTACATGAGGACCACGTATTCCGAATCTCTCAGGAAATGTTTCATTAACAACAATCACAAGAAATGGAGGCGAACATAGTTCACATCACATGGGTCATGCATATACCTACGCTTCCATGATCAGCAGACTTATTTACTTCTCAATAAGACCTTCTCTGACCTATGTCCTCGAGGTACCAATCTAAATCCTCCCCGTAGGCACACAAAGATTAGATGGCCCTGAACGAAAGTCGACCTCCTATGATAGCAAGTACGGTAGGTATGTTATACACAGATAATTACATATACTAAGCATTCACACATCTTAGATATCACAATATTTCATTAGTGGTATACTTCTTGTTCTTATAACAACATTTAGTGTTGTACAACTCACAAGTCCCCGGTTTATATGTATTTAAGATATCAATTATTCTCACTTTGTGATTAGTTACTCGCTTCCCAATCCATAAATGCCATCCGGTTTAATACACTATTCTAAGTTTTACTCTTCAATGTAACCCAACCTCCCAACTATACCCACTAGTTAATAAGGGAAGGTTATCTCACCATTTAAATAAGTCTACGGGATACTAGAAATAAATTCAGGCCAAAAAAGGCCATTCTATCAACTCGTTAGAAGTCTCGTTCGAACGAGTTCGTTCGAACGAGTTCGTTCGAACGAAGGGATTTGAACGAAATACTAACTCGTTAGAAGTCATACTATCATCTCGTTAGAAGTTAGTTCGAACGAGGTCGTTCTAACGACCTGGGCAGGTCTTCTAACGAGATGGCAGTTTCAGCACGGAAATTCCCAAGTCCGTTTTTCTCAATTATTCTCTTCTCTAAATCCACCCTAAGACCATCCAAATTATGTTTTAACGTATATAAACCATTTCTAATCACCTTAGATCATCCCTTAACATATTTTAGGGGTTGAATCTTACAAATCATCAAGGAATTTATATAAAGTTCCAAATATTTCCCAAACCCTATGAACATGAACTCATAATTTTCTTATGCCCAATTACTCATCAAAAGTCCGTTTTTAAATCATTATATATAACTCTTCAAGTATTAAATCAGTCCATCATCATTCTACAAGCAAATCCTAACCCAAATTCAAAGTTCCTCCAACAATTTCATGGATTTTCTTCAAAAATTTCAATATAAGATAATTCCTACACTGAACATGGAAGACATATTCAATGCATTAAAAATATCAAATCACTTGCCTTAGATTGTTCTTCAGAATGTGTTGTTGATGATTCGAGGTTGATTCTCTCCTTTCTCTACAGATTTTCTCCCAAGGTTGAAGATGACTTGGTTTTGGTTCTTGTAACTTCTCTCCAACTTCTCTCAAAACTCCCGTAGCCCACTCTCTAAACTTTTGCTGGTAATGGCCTTAGTGGCCCCTTTAGAATAATAAATATTAACTCTAATTTTCGTGGGTTTTAATTACCATATTTTTAAAATGACCAAAATACCCTTTTAAGTTGTCGGTTTGGCCTAAAAATGCCCCGGGACCCAAACTAAACCCCCGGCTAATGTTTTCCGACTATTTCGACCCTTCCCGATTCGTTGACGCACTCAAAATGACCATTCGGTTGATAAAAATAAAATCCACTTTTTAATTCAAATAATTACATTCCTGACGCGACTGACACCCGCGTCCCAACTAAATTTTCCAAATTATCGTATTTCAGTCTCGCGACAATTTTAATATTTTCAATATTCATATATTGCCATATATACACATCATAATCAAATACCAACTCACATCTCATTAGTATTTATATACGGATTAATTCTCAATTAATTCACATTTAATTTAATTAATCCCTTAAATAAATATCAATAAAATTACGGGGTATTACAACCTACCGTACTAATGAACCTCATAAGTCTCTCTAACTTATTCTCCATACGGTTTTATCACTTGGAAATAAGGTTATGATATTCACTTTAGAAAATCAATCTCTTCAGGATTTATTACGTTATTTAGAATAACCCCGTACCGTCATAAAATTTTCGAATACTTATAGTGAAGTTGAAAACTTATACATTATTTAACTACTTTTACACACAGTAGAAAGTTCTCATATAGATATACGTATATATATTAGTTACACCTATGATATATATACTAACGGCACCCCACATAAAATCTATGGTGCAAGGTTTCCATATATAAGTATATATATACCAATCACTCATATAATATATATATATATATATATATATATATATATATATATATATATACTATCTGTACCCCACATAAAATCTATGGTGCAAGGTTTCCATATATAAGTACATATATATACCAATCATTCATATAATATATATACTATCTGCACCCCACATAAAATCTATGGTGCTGGCATATTCTGCTATCAAGTCCATGTATCCCACATATTTAGAGAAATGCTAGTTCGGAATCACTCTCGAACTGCATTAACATAAAACACATACAAATGGAGGCGGAACATAGTTCAAAGTCACTAAGAGGTCAACACATACCCTCACGTATCTTAGGACCGTTTGATTATCAATCAGATAACGTGTACCAAGGAATCCTATGTTCTAGGGTACGAGTCAATATCCCCCATAAAGGTCCCATCGAGATAAGACCGTCCCGACGCGGAAACCCCTGTGATAGAAAGTAGCCAGAGTATGATTTTTATACAGATATAATATATGCACAATCACCCTGTCATATATATATATATATATATATATATATATATATATATATACACATCCACATTTTTAAATTAGGTGCGCTCACGACCCATAATTATAATTATCCGCTATTACACATTTTACTCGATTATTTCGTATAGCGGACTCGTTATTTGTATTCTCATTTATTATTCACTTCATACTCACTTCTCCTCTCTCGAAGTATTCTAAGTATAATTTCAGTAGGCATTCACTCACTTAAGTTCCGGTCTAACTCCCTTACGAGTCCCGATCTTTTTATTAAATATAAGCATGATTTCTTATACAAATGAATCGTTCCTCGTTAACCCAAAATCTCATCCTACACTAAAATGTTACTCAACGGGGTCTACCTAGGCCCTACTGGTCATCTCTATATCCCACTATATTCCAGCAACAACAATCAATGGTTCCCATACATCTTAATCGGATTAAAACTAACAAATGAGAAATACGCAGTTTTTCCAGGAGGGGTTGATCGATAGAAGAAAAGGGGTCGATCGATCGATCGATGCTCTGGGCTCGATCGATCGATCGATCAAGCAGTTCTTACCCAGAAACTGCAAATTAAACCTACGGGTTTCATCTTCCGACTTCTCCAAAAATGTCATTAACAACTCTAGAATCCTCAAATAACTGTACTACAAGTTCTATATACATATCTACAAGATTTTATACGCGAAACATGTATAAATTCATCCACGATATCGGATTTATGGGGTAAAATTAACATAATCTTCAAGAACCCTAATTTTGAAAGAAATATATACTCCTCTAATTATTTCCCAGATTTCTTGTTTCTAAACTCATAATAATTCGCTGGTAATCCTCTACATATGATGGGTATATCCAGAATACATGGAATCTCTCTAAACATGCGATTTAAAGTCTCTAAATTAACAATTTCTTTCATGGGACAAGTCCTAAACAACCCTAGACTAACATGATTGAGACATTAACTAAAAATAAAGCAAGATAGATACTTGCCTGGGAATTTAGTTTCTGATTTGTGAAGGAAAAAGGTATGGTTGTGATCCTCGTTCCGCGATCTAGGTTTTGGTGGTGGTGGCGGTGAAAACGGTTGAGTCTTTGGCCTTGAATTTCTTGAAAAGCTTGCCAACTTCTTCTCTAATGGCCGTCCTTTGATTTTGTGTTTGTTAACCCTAGAAGACCACTCCTAAAGGCTGATATATCCTTAGGAAATTCGTGGGTTTAATTCCCCAAAAATATAAAATGCCTAAATTACCCTCCCGGGATGTCAATTAGGCCTAAAAAAGCCCCGAGACCCAAACTAAACCCCCGGGTACACTTTTCTGACTATCTCGACCCTTCCGGACACTTTAGCGCAGACAAAACGACCATACGAGCAACTTATAATATATTCACTTAATATAATAATAATTTAGTCTTGACACGACACAGGCGCGTCCCGACTTAAATTTTCATAATTGCCATTTTATTCACTCGTGACAATTTTAA
The DNA here is from genome assembly GCA_949130495.1 of Sambucus nigra. Taxonomy (NCBI): domain Eukaryota; kingdom Viridiplantae; phylum Streptophyta; class Magnoliopsida; order Dipsacales; family Adoxaceae; genus Sambucus; species Sambucus nigra. Next base: position 116,258,618 of record OX422208.1, read on the forward strand.
TAAAATAAATTTCATATATTACTTTACTCGCCTAGTAATATTCAACAATTTTCCAATAATTACTAACTCACATCACGTTAGTAAATATAAAAATAAATTTTTGGATTAATATTAAATTAATATCTCAATTTAAATTTAATAAACCCCCAATTTTAAAAGCCATAAAAATACAGGGTATAACATTTAGTTGGTTATCCCTAGGCATTTCTAACATTTAGGGTTGTGATTCTACTGAATATAAATAAGATAGAAATGAAACATACTATAAATTTTAAAAGCTTGTTGTTAAATAATTAAAAATGCGAAATAAAACATAACTATGTATAAATCATCACTATAAACATTACTATCGAATAAATTAATATAGGCTTTTGTTTATACACTTTGGTTTATACTAAACCATGAATATACTCTTCTTACCCATAATATGTGATTGTTTGTAGTAGGTGTGATGGGATATCCTAAATACAAAGAGTGGTTGGGTGAGGAAAATAGACCAGGGGATGTATTTCTCATAGGTGCTAATGAATTTTTAAAATACGCAAAAAATATTGTAATGATGAAGAATTCCCATGCCTGTGTGCTAAGTGTAGGAATGGTAAGGTGTTTGAGTGGAAAACAGTTGGACTACATTTGTTAAGATGGGGTATGTAAGATAGTTATCAATTTTGAATTTTTTACGGGGAATCGGATGTTCATTTTGTCCCCGAGCAACCTTCACAACAACCTTCAACAAGTAGGATAGATGTATAAGGGAATGAGGGCAATGTAGATCATAATATACTAGAGAATTCAATTGATGATTTACATGGTGTTCATGAAGTGGAAGAAAATGAGGTCACTGATGATGCGTAAGGTTCAGGCGCTCATGAAGGTATCGGGATAAACGTTGATGATGAATACCAAAGTTTAAAATTTAAGGTGACGGAGCCATTGTACTTTATTTATGATAAAGATAAAAAAAATTACTTTTAATGGTTGGTTTGCATAGTTTGAAGACCCAATATGGTTTCTCTATCAATAGCATGACATGAATTTTGAATTGGGTAAAGGGCTTCCTACCCAAGGAGAATATGCTTCCAAATAGCTAAATCCTACTATAAAGAACAATTTTGAAGGTTTGAGAATTAAGTATAAATCAATTCATGCTTGTGTGTATGACTTCTTTCTATACCGAAAGGAGTATGAAAATATCGATCGGTGTTCGGTATGCGATGAACCTAGATATGTGCAATCTACTGGCAAGGAAGGCACAAGATAAAAAGTGGCTCAAAAAGTGTTGAAATATTTTCCCGTTGGGATTAGATTGAAGCGGTTTTTCACAGTTCCATGGATAGCGGAGGGAATAACTTGGCATGATAGGGTAGAAGTAGGGGATAATGTCATGCGTCTACCTATCGATTCACAACTTGGAAGAGGATGAGTTATGAGTATCCCGATTTTTCTCGAGAATAACATAATATTCATTTGGCAATATCAATATATGATTTCAATCCATTTGAAAATCTAAGCATCAATTAGAGTGTATAGCAAGTTATCCCAGCACCACTCAACCTTCCTCCTTTATAGTGTATGAGACTTAAATTTTTTATGCTATCTTTGTTGATACCTGGGCTAAAGGAACCAAGTGAGGACATCGATGTCTACTTGGATACTTTGGTAGAAGAATTAAAGGAGTTGTGGAAAGAGGGTGTGCAAACATTTCACTCTTTTAAAAAGGAAGAGTTTACATTGAAAGCTATGTTGATGTGGGCAATTCATAATTTTCCATCTTATGGAACATTATCCGGTTGTGTAATACATGGTTATTTAGGGTCTCCTATTTGTGGATAGGAGATTGAATCTATGCATCTCATCGATGGAGGAAAAAATATATACCATTGCCATAGGAGGTTTTTACCCCCAGATCATAGTTATAGATTTGAGAAAGGTTCCAATTTTTTATTAGGCGGGGTGCAACATAGGATACCTCCGAGAAAACTTTCAGGTTTTGAAATTGAAAGTAAATCTTCTAATTGTGGTCATAATATTCCAGGTATGAATCCTAAATTCAAGAATGTCAAGCATAAGAAGACCCCAACTGGGAATGAATCTGAGATAAGAAAGGCATGGTCTAGGAGGTCAATTTTATTTGACTTGCCTTATTGGAAGAATAACTCGGTGCGCCATGTATTGGATGTGATGCATGCGAAGAAGAACATCACTGAACATATTGTGGGCATATGCCTTGGGAGATTTATTCTAAGGGTTGAGAAAATGCACTAAAAGACCTTAAATAATTGAAACTTAAGCCGCAACTATGGTTAGAATAAGATACTAGGGGAAGGATAATTATTCTCCCTGATGCGTTTACTTTGACGAGTAAGGAGAGGATGGTGCTGTTAGACACAATATATAATCTGAAGGTTCCATCTAATTTTTCATCCAACATGAAAATGATTGTATGCTACCTATGATTTACATAAGTGTAAGTCCCACGATTGACATGTGATCATGCAACTGGTTCCTCTATTGTTTAAGCATTATTTCTCCAAGCACAAGGATTTGCGGAGGGCTATTATGCAAATTAGCATCTGCTTCTCACTTTTATGTGAGAAGGTAGTCAATCGAGATTATATAGTGTCCGTAAAAGTAAAAGTAACCGAAGTGGTTTATGTGTTGGAGAAGTACTTTCCCCCATATTTTTTTTAAGTGTTCACTTGTTGGTACACCTATGTGATGAGGCACTTTTTTGCAGCACTTCTTTGCGTCCTAGTTATATATTGGTGGTTGTATCATTTTGAAAAATTAATGAAAGTTTTTAAAGATTACGTCAAGAATACACTATACATTGAACTATCAATTACAGAGGAATACATCACCGTAGAGTCATCAAAATACACTTGGGAATATATGCTTGACCCAATCAGTGTGGATAAAAGTGATGAGTTCGTTGATGAGGGTGTTCATGTGATGAGAAAGCGAGTGAAATTAACGAATTTACAACATAAATAAGTAGCTCGTTATTTATTTGACACACATGAATATGTCGAAGAATGGAAAAAGTAAGTTTATATTATTTTAACTTTTACATTATGTTAATTTTTATATATGATCAACTTTGTAATACGTTTGTCATGGTCAATACAAAAAAAAATAATACTTGTGGGAATAATAAAAGATGAAGAACGATGGCACAATCAGACAACAAATTTGGGATGTGGGTGTCACACGAGGTAATTATAATGACAATTTATCTTATTAAATGTCACAGTACAAGAAAGTTTTAAAACTAACCTAATTAATTTATCTATAATCTTAACTCTTAATGACGTGTAATGCTGCATAAGACTTTCTCATCTAGCCACTGGATCCTTGTTCACAGGGCACGAGTATAAAAGGTATCTATTGAACGGTTACATATTCAGTGCAAGAGTGTACGAGGAAAATACAAATGTACAAACTCAAGCATTTCATAGAAGGATCTTACTTATTTTCGAGCGAGCACGATATATAAAAACTTCTTTGAAGCTGAAATGACTTACTATGGTGTTATTCAAAATATATTTGAATTGGACTATATAAGCTTAAAAGAGGTTGTGTATTACTGTGATTGGGTAAGAGTTGAGGATAAAAATGCTTGTAAAGTTGATCATGGCACTAATTTGATCGTGGTTGACTTTTCTAAGTTGAAGATCAACGTGCACATGAGCGATGAGCCATTTGTTTGTGTTTTTAAAAAGGTCAAGCAAGTGTTTTACACGGAGTATATCAACAAGGAGCCGTGGTGAATCGTCCTACACCTATCAAAGCATCTTACCAGTAGTGTGGATGACTTGGCTGCTCCAACTGAATATCAATCCATTTTAGATGATAACCCGAATTTGAAATAATTTTTAGATTTGTAATAAGTATTATAATTATTTGAAACAAAGCTCAGTTTGGTTTATGATATGGATTTGTATTCTTATAATGTTATTAACTTGTATTCTTCTAGTGCTTTATTAATATCGAAAAACATTTTGATGCTTTTATTCATTTGGATTTGATCAGTTTCGATGGATTTGAATCAAAATTGGTGGGTTGGTTATTGAATATCTTAATTTGGATCTTACTCAGTTCAACCATTAATTCTTAGTCCGTGACTTGATCCGAATTTGAAATAATTTTTAGATTTGTAATAAGTATTCCAATTATTTGAAACAATGCTTAGTTTGATTTATGATATGGGTTTGTATTCTTGTAATGTCGTTAACTTGAATTCTTTTACTGCCTTAATTCATTTGGGTTTTAGTCAATTTAATACTTTTATTCATTTGGATTTGATCATTTTCTCATATATATGTTTGTACAAATAACAATAATTTTTACATGAAATGTCCTTATCAGGGCGACACAGTAATGGAGGCGAGGAAGGCTAGTCTACCACTTAGCCCCCATAATGGGGAAAATTGGGGTTCCTCCTCGAGAACAAGATAACCTTACATGCTAGGTCCCTTGAGTTGGTCAAGACAATCGTTGGCCCGAGGTACACAGATTGGAGGAAGGTGCTCTTCGAGCTCAAGATGACCATCTTGGGGTCACTACAGGTAGTTACTCACTTTATTTTTACTTTGTATTTATATTTATATTTATATTTTATAATTTAAATACAACTAACACTTATTTTATTTTCGGTTTGTATTTGTTTGACAAGAACAATTCGTCATGCTCCCACATGTACGCGACTCCATATTTGAACAAATGAGGGAGCAATACAAAACGTTGAAGACAAACATGTGGGCACAGTACTTTGGGCAGGACCAGGAGTCCATATTGAGGGTTCGTGACATGGTACCGTCGAAGGAGCCGATATCATTGGCAAATTGGCATCAGTTTATCGACAATGAGATCCAAAATCGATAATTGACATCTCGTCAATCGGGGAGGGCAAGCCGGGACAAAAAGGTCGACGTGCACTACTCTGGGCTTACGTCTTATTCCTAGATAGAGCACAAGATGGTAAGTTTTTAATTTTCTTTAATTTTATTTTAATGTTATTCTAATTTAGCAATACTTTATATTACTTTACATTACTTACTAATTTTGCATTATTTTATTTCAGGAGACGGGGAGTGGCCCTAGGGGTAGGCTATACAGGCTTGATGCCTATGTGGTAATTTAGACGAAGAAGGGCAAGGATAAGGAGGTTCCCCAGAGTGTGGCAGGCATAATTATAAATTGTAAGTTATAAACATATCTTCCAATTGTTTAGTTTTTTTAATTACGTTATAATTTTTTTATTAACTAAACTAATCGTGTACTTTTTGTTGTTTCAGGCAAAGCTTAAGGAAGTGCACAACTCCCGTCTGATGCCGATAAGGAATCTTTGGATACTGACGCACTAATCCAAGTGCACAAAGTGGATCACAAGGGGAGGACAAGGGGTTGAGTTCTCGAGTGGGGAAGTCGAGGCTCACCGGGATTGAGACCGAGCAACACTGGGTTGGCTTGTAAGGTGGACACCCATGGTGATAACTTAGAAAGGTTGGAGGCGATGTTCCTCAATATGTTCGAGTATATGAAGCGCCAGTTAGGTTCCACCTTATGTAAGGGTAAGGGGAAGGTGGTATACTAGGATGCCACCGCTCCATCTCTCTCATCCTCATTGTCGATGCGCACCCACTCGCCGCCTGCATATGATCCATTCACCCACGTCGAATGACCTATGTCAAAAATGGTTTGTCCGAGTGTGTCTTTAATAGACCTTCGAGGGAATAATATCATAGCTAGGGGGTTGTGGGACCCAGACACACTATCAGGTAGTGTGGTTCATGGACATGTGTTATAAGATATTGAGGCAAAGGTTCACGTCACGCCTGTTTTGATCGAAAAAGAGAATGAACTTGTGTGGTTGGAAGTGAAATGTTGTGTTCGACGAATTGATGGCCGCATCAATTCATATGTAGTTCCTCAGACTTGTTCAAAACTCAACCCCTTGACATTTGTATTATTTTCATGCTTATGAATATTTTTTTTTGGATATTATTTATATTTATTTTATTTGAATATTAAATATTAGTTGGTTATGAATATTTTTTGGTTGATTCAGATGTAGTTTTTATAAATTTTTGAATTTTGCTTGATGTATATACTATTTGAACATGTTTAAATATGCTATAACATGTTAAAATATACTGCTGGGCAGTGGCAGTGGCCATATTGCCCAACAGTTTTTTTTTTAAATTATGCTAATATTTGTCACGAACTTTGACAATGATAAGTTCGTGACAAAGGAAAATTTTAACAGTCAAAGTTTGTGACAATTTTTTCTTTTGTCACAGACTTGTCACGGTCAAAGTTAGTGACAATTTTCATTTGTCATGTAATTATCACGATTAAAGTCCGTAACAAGTTAAATTCTTGTCATGAACTTTGACCATCACAAGTTCGTGACAAAGGAATTGTCACCCTAATTCTTGTCACGATCTTTGACCGTGATAAGTTTGCCTTGTCATGATTTTTGACCTTAATAACCAGGCAGTTTTGGTATAGTGTTAGGTCAAATGAGGTCGAATTCAACTATCTCACTCTAATGTTTGTTGTTGTAGACCAACTTAACTATTAATGGTTAATTATGATCGTAATAAATAATTTTGACCATCTTAGGTCAAATGAAGACGAAGTAGGCCGAATTTAGTTTTCTTTGGCTACCATTAGTAGTTGTTGGCCAACTTGACTGCTAATGGTCAATTATGATCTCAGTTGATTAATTTAACCGTGATAGGTTAAATTAGGCCAAAGTATGTCGAATTCAACCGTCTTAGACTAATATCTGTCGTTGTAGATGATTAGGCATAAATTCTTCCCATTTATCGGCGTAATTTAGAGGCCTTTGTCGCTCCGTAAAGTGTAATTCAAGTGGATTTATATCATATCTTTGATATTGACAAGTTTCTACTGAGTACGCCAAGTTTCGTATGTTCTTCATCTTTTTCGCAGGTGTTCAGTGTTTTAATCCGAGTTCCGTACCAAAAGCTTCAAAGAAGTAAAAGAAAAAAATGTTTCTTCAAAAGCTGACAAGATGGAACCGAACCCAAGGGAAGGAAAAAGAACCGAATCCATCATAGAGGAAGTTTCTGTAAATGATGACAAAACAAAACTGAACCGAAGTGGGGAGAAAATGAACCGATCCTAGACCTGGAAAACGTCGTGTGAAGAATTGACAAAATGGAACCAAACCAAAGTAGGGAAATAAAGAACCGATCCCATGCTCAAAGAAGTCTCTGTAAAGGCTATAAAAGATAGAATCGAACCGGACCCCTTAACAGGATCGGTTCTGTTATCGATTATCCGGACCTATCCATTTGTAAAAATTAGAACCCTATTTGGTTCAAACTCTTGCATTTAGTAGATTATAAATTTTAACTCCTCCCAAACATAGCAGGAAGCTTCTGATCCATTACGGAAGATCTTTAATCACTTTTAGAGAAGAATAACATATAAACCCTAGTTTTGATCTTAGTTGCAATTCAAGTAAATTTCTTCTAATTCTTTCTTTTATTATTGCAGTAGTTCGTTTGTTAGTAAGTATTGGTTATTCTCTTCATCTTCATTCAATATTAAAAATGTTTTCTTTCATTCCAAACGTGTTGTTTTCAAGTTTTCATATATCCGCCTAGATTTAAAAGGCAAGGATGCCTGAACTCAACCTGATGTGTTAGTTGCATGTGTATAAAATTAATCCTCTAAATTTAATGATTTATTATGACCATATTACGTAGCATCACAACCATTGTAGATCTTTGAATCTCGTTTGCTTCAGGGTAACCGGGATGCTTTAGAATGCAATGCAAGTGTTGTTATCGCGCGTTATCTCTTTACTCGTCCTCTGATTTTGTATGGTGCGGGCTTGAACCTCATATACGTAATGCTTGGGAGTACTAAAGTCTGGGTTTAATCAATCACTTAAATTTATGATTAGTTTTATACCTTCAATACAATAGGGTTGAGTGATTGTATTCCCGTCCTGTTTTCTTCATCATATCGTTCAAGTTTTAAGTCAAACATCATCAATAATTTAGGTAATTTAGAATAGCTGCATTCCATTCATAATTTGGTGCATTAAATAAATATTTTCAAAATTGCATTTAGTTGTAGTCAATTACCAAAACAAATCATCTTTTCCTTTTTCTTTAGAGTAAGAGTTAGGGTTACTTCGTCTGTCCAACGTCATTACAACTCTGTTGTCCTATTTCCCTAAGGATCGATACCCGACTTATCGGATTATTACTTGAGTGACAGGCTTACACTTGAGCTTAGAGAGTACACACTTCTGAGAAACATTCTTATCGCGTCAAGTTTTTGGCGCCGTTGCCGGGGAACTAGGCAGACTTAGGATTAGATCAAGTCAATCTCAAACTTTGACCAAAAATTTCCAAAAATCCAAAAACATAAAAAAATCTAAAAGCACAAAAATATTCCTTATCATCTCTTATAAGCCTGTTAATGTAAAATTCTGAACTCACTCCAACTCCCCATAATACCCCAACCCACATTCACGAAAACCCGATAGTTGAGTACGACCCTGATAGCCCTCACACTCCCAACGCTCCACAATTTTGGGTTCCACCTCCCACACCGTCTCACTCAATTGCAAATAACACTCCATTTTCCCTCTTAGGACACACTTCAGAGCACACTTCGAGTATACCAAGTGAGGACACAGAGTCTTTAAGTGAGAGAAACTTGTCACAACACAGTAGTGCAACCGCCGGTGAGAAAGAGGTCACGTATCGCCCTTTGAGAGAAATCTTATGTCCCGAGCGCACAGTCACTCCGTGATGCATTCTACTCCCATATAATGCAGGGAAATTTTGTTTTAAAAATGGGATGATCCATATGCTCCCCCACTACCATAGGATGTAATATGAAAATCCATATCTCCACATCAGGGAATTTGAGGATGTGTGTGAAACCCTCAATGATCAAACTTGCACATAAGAGATAATCCACCTTAAAATCTTCCCATTCTCTCTAAAAGATAAGGCTAAGACCTGGTTATGGTATTTACCTCCAAGCTCGATTGCATCCTGGAATGAGTTGCAATATAAATTTCTCAAGAAATTATTTCCTCCACATTGAACGAACTCCATCAAGGCTCAAATTCATACTTTTCGACAATTAGAAAATGGGTCGTTCGATCGATGCTACGAACGTTTCAATGAGTTAATTACTTCGTGCCCCCATTATGGATTTGATAAACTGCAAATCATTTCCTTCATCCATAATGGGCTGAACATTAATTCCAATTTCCAAGCAACTCATTGAAACCATGTGCGATGGTCCATTTGTCGAATTAGACTCCCATGATGCTGAGCTTCACCCGAGGTATGTCACCGAGACTACCCAATCCTGGGATACATCTGACCCTAATGCTCAAAACCGAACTTGCCAAGTGACCACTACTCCATCGGCGTTCGACCTATTTTAAGTCGAGAAAAATTCTATAATGGACAATCGACTCGATGTGCTCGAGAGACGAATGCGAAAATTATTGGAGAAATGTGTAGGCGAACCACCTGGATCCATCCCGAATCCCATTGAGAAGGTTTGTGCGATTTGTGAAGTGGGACATTCAACAGAGGAATGCACGACGATACCCGCCTACAAAGTTATGGTTCAAGAATAAGTGAGTGGTATATGAGGATTCAAGGGTAATTTCGGTGCACCCCACGAGAATTCTTACAACCCTTCATGGAAAAGCCATCCTGGTTTTAATTATGGGCAAAAAAATGCAGCGATGAATCCTAATTTACATGTTGCCCCTCCTCCACCATCGCACTTTCAACAGGCACCACACATGCAAGGACATGTTCAAGCACTACCACCTCAAGGGGCATATATCACTCCACCGCGGAGAAATCTAGAGGATACAATAAACCATTTTATCACTACCCAAAATGCAACCACTACTAGGCATGAGCGCATGATCAACGACATAAATGCGAACATTTCAAAGTTGCAATCATCGTTGAGTATCCAAGATACGGGCAAGTTTCCTGCCTAGGGCCAAAGACCGCCCCAAGATCAAACTAGTGTTAGCTCCACCTCGACAGAACATCAGTAGCAATGTCAAGCTGTGACCACTCTTCGTAGTGGAAGAGTAGTTGATTTATCACCTCCCCCACACGATGCAACCAACGATAAGGAGAATTTGCCCAACACTAAAGAGGCCGAAGATGTCCCATTGAAAAAGAGTGATAAAGAAGATGCTAGTGAGCCCGAGGTAGTAGTGAAGCCACCCATCGTGGCACCATTTCCTCAAAGGCTGGTTCCTTCACACAAAGGAAACCCCCGTGATGAAGTGCTAGACATGCTAAAGCAAGTAATATACCTTTCCTCGATGCCATTAAACAAATTCTAGCTTATGCAAAAGTCATCAAAGACTTGTTAATAGTAAAGAGAAAGATGAAGGTAAAGAAAAACGTCTTTCTAGCACAAAACGTGATCTCCACTCTACTTAATGATCTCCCACCAAAATTCATAGATCCCGGTGCACCCACCATTTCCTGCATCATTGGAGAAAATAAAATTGAAAAAGCCTTACTTGACTTGGGAATAAGTGTCAATATCCTCCCTTACGCCATCTATAGACAAATTGATCTGGGCGACCTTAAGCCCACAAAGATCACTCTCCAATTAGAGGATCGAACCGTGAAGATCCCAAGAGGTATAGTTGAGGACGTGATAGTTCAATTTGACACATTTTACTTTTCAGTAGATTTTGTCATTTGGGACACGAAACCCTCATTTTCCTCGAGCAATCATGTTCCCATCATTCTTGGGTGCCCATTCTTAGCTACGGCTAACGCAATTATCAATACTCGAAATGGACAGATGCAACTCACTTTTGGGAACATGACCTTAGAGACCAACATCTTACATATAGCTCAACATACGGGGGAAGAAGATGATCTTCATGCGGTGATCCTAATCGACGAGATCGTAGAGGATTACTATGAGGAATATTATTATGGAGATGCCCTAGGGTCCCGTTCAGTGTCAAGCCACGAGAGTGAGGGGACGTATACTGAATTTGAGAGGGAAGTAGAGGAGTGGAGAGAGTTACTTGATGAGAGAGCGTCGGGCGAGGACACGAGAGATGTAAGTTAGGTTTCTCAATTTGAGGAGTTACAGCCACTGGAAGCATGCATGGTTTCCTCCAGCAAGAAATTTTCGACCCTCAAATTGAAGAAACTACCCTCCCATATGAAATATTCATACCTAGGAGAGGACGAAACATTTCTTGTTGTCGTCTCCTCTAGCCTAGACGTAGAGCAGGAGGGTAAACTGTTAAAGATTTTGAGGAAGCACCAAGGTGCTTTCGGTTGGTGTATTGATGATTTGAAATGGATAAGTCCATTTATTTTCACCCAAAAAATCCATCTCGAAGAGGATGTCAAGCCCTCGAGAGAAATGCAAAGAAGGCTAAACCCCAATCTGAAAGAAGTGGCGAGGACCGAAATCATTAAGTTATTGGATGCCTGGATTATCTACCCAATATCGAATAGAAAGTGGGTAATCCCTATTGAATTTTTCCCAAAAAATTCGGGCATGAGAGTGATTGAGAATGCTAAGGGAGAGCTAGTTCCCCAACGAACCACCACAGGGTGGCGCGTTTGCATTGATTATCGAAAACTCAATGCGGGAACTAGGAAAGACCATTTCCCCTTGCCATTTATTGATCAGATGCTTGAGAGATTAGCGGGCTACTCTTACTATTGTTTCCTTGATGGTTATTCCGGATATAACCAAATTGAGGTAGATGTACTTGACTAGGAGAAAATGACCTTCACTTGCCCCTTTGGTACGCTTGCTTACAAACGTAATCCATTCGGCTTGTGTAATGCACCCGTGACCTTTCAAAGGTTCATGTTGAGTTTATTTAGCGATTTGGTTGAGAGAGGACTTAAAGTGTTTATGGAACACTTTAGCGTTTTTGGCACCTCTTTCGATCTTTGTCTGGCAAAGATGGAAAAAGTACTTTCCTGATGTGTGGAGAAGAACTTAGTGCTAAATTGGGAGAAATGCCATTTTATGGTCACTGAGGGAATAGTTCTTGGCCACATAGTTTCATCTATGGGGATTGAAGTTGATAGAGCTAAGATAGATGTCATAGACGATCTACCCCCACCAAAATCGCTCAAAGATGTGCGCTTCTTCTTGGGCCATGCGGGGTTCTATCGAAGGTTCATTAAGGACTTAAGCGCCATCGCTAGACCCCTAAGCAACCTACTTATGAAGGACACCCCATTTGAATGGAAAGAAGCATGACATAGCGCTTTTGAAAAACTGAAAACCATGCTTGTGTCCACTCCCATCATGCAAGTTCCTGATTGGTCCTTACCATTCGAGCTCATGTGTGATGCTAGCGATTATGTGATAGGGGATGTTTTGTGCCAAAGAAAAGGCAATAAGGCTCATGTCATCTACTACGCTAGTCGGACTCTTACCGGACCACAACTCAATTACTCCACTACAAAGAAGGAGTTGCTAGCAGTAGTTTTTTCTCTTGACAAATTTCATTCCTACCTTATCGGTTATCCCATCACTTGCTTCACCGACCACGCGGCATTGAAATACCTACTTGCGAAGAAAGATGCAAAGTCGTACCTCATAAGGTGAATCCTACTCCTACAAGAGTTTAATCTCTCCATTAAAGATAAGAAAGGAGTAGAAAATGTCATTGCCGACCACTTGTCACGGTTCTCATCCGACGTACCTAGTGATCCAACACCCATAGACGAATACTTTATGGATAAATAACTCCTTGCTACCTCTTCTTTGCCTTAGTTTGCGGATATAGTAAACCATCTTATCACGGGAGTCATCTCTCCCGATTGGACACCGCAAGATAAGAAGAGGTTTATCACCTGGTCGCCCATGTTTTTCTATGACGATCCTTTCCTCTTTAAATATTACACCGACCAAATCATTCGACGATGTGTACCGAATGACGAGATCCCAAAGGTCATCTAATTCTGTCATTCGGAAGCGTGTGGAGGTCACTTTTTGATGAAAAAGACAGCCGCTAAGATTCTTTAATGTGGCCTCAATTGGCCCACACTATTCCGATATGTAAAAAATTGTTGCAAATCTTGCGATAGGTGTACAAGGAAGGGAGCGATTACCCGATGAGACATGATGCCATTAACCCCGATACTCATTATTGAGATTTTCGACTGCTGGGGTATTGACTTCATGGGCCCTTTTGCCCCATCTTTTGGTTTCCTATACATCCTTGTCGTGGTAGACTACGTTTCTAAATGGGTGGAGTCTATAGCTACCAAGACAAAAGACAACAACGTGGTGATTAGGTTCCTATAAGAACACATACTTTTACGCTTTGGCGCTCCGAAAGTGATAATGGCATGCACTTTTGCAATAGGCCATTCGTGAAGCTCATGAGAAAGTATGGCGTCGTTCACAAGGTTGGAATGACCTATCACCCACAAACGAATGGGCAGGCTGAATCAGCAAATCTAGAAATCAAGAACATTCTTGAGAAGACCGTCAATCCCGACCGGAAAGATTGGTCCCTTCGATTGAATGATTCTCTATGAGCCTATCGTACCGCATACATAAATCCACTCGGGATGTACCCTTTTCGCTTTGTGCATGGCAAACCTTGCCATCTACCCGTTGAATTAGAGCACAAAGCGTATTGGGAAATTAAGAAGTTGAAGTATGACATGGATAAAGCCAGTGAAGCTCGCAAGCTTCAATTAAATGAGTTAGAAGAGATACGCAATGACGCGTATGAGAACGCAAAAATTTTCAAAGAAAGGATGAAACTCGCTCACGATAACATTATTAGATGCAAAGAGTTTCTTCTCGGGAAAAAAGTACTTCTCTATAACTCTCGGCTTCATCTATTTTCGGGTAAGTTGCGATCATGATGGTCTGGACCATTCATTGTAAAGAATGTATTCCTGTACGGAGCTGTGGAGTTAGACGATTTCAAAGGGGGAGATACATTAAAGGTAAATGGACAACGCCTAAAGCCATATCTAGAGGTGTGTGTGGAAGAAGTCGACACCGTTTGGTTGTCGGATCCTGTTTACGGGGTCGACTGAGCTTGAAAGAGAGGTCGTCTCACCCCCTACGTGTATCGGGTGACTTCTTATGTATAGTAATTGTGCTTCGGTAGATTAGATTGAGTCCGTAGGTAGGTTAAGTGAGGTAGGGTTAAGATCATGCATTTCAACACAAAATTTACGAGGGCATCGAGAAATTCAAGTGGGAGAATAAGTGCAAGCGTCTAGAAATTCGAGAGCGTAGGATTCCAGTGCAGCAGGCTAAAAAAGAAGGTTATGTTAAAAACGGAACCGAATCGAATCCATAAACCGGATCGGTTCGGTTTGGAAAAATTGCAAAATTAAAAAATTCCTAGAATCGAACCGAATCGCCCCTGAATCGGATCGGTTCGGGTTTTGCGATTTTGGTTCTTTCCGAGGAGCCTATTCCACCCCCCTATCCTCTCCTTTCCCTCAATTCTTCCCCTTTCCCCCCAAAAACACCCACTCCCTTTTTCCTCCAAAAACCCTCACCCAAACCTCTCCCCACCACCTATAAATACCACATCTTCCCTACTCTTCCACTCACACCTCCAAATCTTTCACTCTCTACAAGCCTAAGCCTTTCATCTCCCAAATTCACCACCGTCCCAATGGCCAATCAAGCTCTTCCCACCAAATACATGTTAACCGAAGTTCTGCCCAACGGAAATGGGCAATACCGCTCCCACATGGAGCTTGTATGGTGCAAAATTTTTTTTAGTTTCTCTCTCCAATTGCACATTGAGAGAGTTGTCAACTGGGACGAGCTGCCCCGCCTCGTCACCATCCTTTTCCACCAGAGGGTGTGGACGCAATACCTATAGCAACCCCACCATGTCGTCTGTGCGGACGAAGTACGATCCTTTTATGTCTCTCTCATCTGTATAAGCGAGTTTGAGTGCCAATACTTTGTTGAAGGCCGCCCCATCCCATTCTCCTTATCCATCCTCGCCCGCAAACTTGCTGATAAGGGCGTCCCCCACCTGGATGTCTATGACTACCCAACCAATGCCCCCATCATTCCTAAACAACAATGCATTGACCGACTTGTGCCCAACAATAGTTGGTAACGGGTTACCTTCCCCGTGGGCCTCCTCAATGATAAGGCGCGCATCACTTTCCATATAGTGTGCGCTAATTTTCTTCAAACCTCCAACGACTCGGCGATGCGCCCTCACCAAGACACACTCGTGTACCACCTTTTCGACCCCAATTTCACTCTAAATGTGTCTCGTATGCTCTATGCAAATATCATTTACGTGGCCTGGGAGAAAAAAGGTGGTTTTTTCCTCCCGTATGCCCGCCTTATCACCTCCCTCCTTGCCGATGCTGGTATCCAGCCACCTCAAGCTTTCTCATGCCTCCCGGAGCCCATTGGGAAGGTATCCTGCACGCGGAGTGCTCAGCAAAGGGCTGCCATTCGAGCAGCCCGAGAGACGATTAATTTAGAGACCGAGGAGGAGATTTCGATTAAAGAACCCATGGCTGAGGACGTTGAGATGGGCGGGCCTGACAAAGAAGAAACAATGAGGACGATGACACGAGTTTTGAGCCCCCGGGTGCGGATTTTGATAGGCATTTGGTAGCGATGGAATCTCATTTTGACGGGTTCATCACCCAATACAACCGAGATCAAGCCTCCTACCAGAGGGACACGAGCATGATGCACCAACTCCAAGCCCATCTATTCCAGCTCAACTTCGGTGGACCGCCCCCCAATTACTTCTATGATCCTTACGATCCCAATGCACCCGGGCCCTCAAATCCGCCGCCCTAATGAAGCCCCTGTCTGTGTTTTCTGTTTGTGTGTGTTTGAAGTGGTTGTTTAATCAGTGTTGGTTGTGTGTTTTCTCCGTACCCTTTGTAACACAGTTTGTTATTTATCTATATAAATGCTGCATTTCTGTTTCATTTATTTGTTTTATTTTCTCGCACTTTTAATTCGCTTTGAGTTAGATTTTAGTCCTTTTTGCTTGAGGACAATGCAGAAGTCTAAGTTAGGGGGGGTCACAAGTGCGTTTTTCTAAAACTTCACAAATTTTCAAAAACATAAAAAATGCGCATAAATTTAAAAAAAATATCATAAAATCTTGAAAAACGCAAAAATATTTTTTGTTCAAAATAAACAAAAATTGGAATTCAATTTTTTCGAACATATCATTAAAAGTCGGTTTAAAGTCTCAAGTTGTAAAATTCAAAATGCACAAAGCCGGAATTGACCAAAGATGGAAATTGAGCGAACGTAGGCGACTTAATGAATAAATGTGGAGATTAGTAACCCCGGTGTTGATACAAAAATTAGTATGCTGATGTGGACGAATAATAAGAAGACACGTGTCAATCTACGTGGCATAATAGCAACGAGGAAGATTATTCCCCCGACCAACATACTCACTCCGAGCAACAGGTATACTCCGAGGAACGCCAGTCTTCCGAGGAACACCAACCCTCCGAGGAACTCCAATGCTCCGAGGAACTCTTGGACGACGAGAAACTAAGGCGGTTCGAGCTGCATCTCGAGCGCAACATTAATTGCCTGATAATCAACAGTTCAACTATTCATTGAATGCTTATCATCTTGACGCACACGTTCGAAGAGCATTAAATGAATTACCCTTTCATATATGTATCATTTAATGTAACACCCTTTCATGTAAAGCCTAAGGGCTATAAATACCTTGTATCATCCTCATTCAAGGGGACCGGAATTTCTTGATAGCACTTGTAATCGAGAATTTCCAAACACTCAGCAATAACATAACAGTGGACGTAGGCCATTCATATAAGGCTGAACCACTTTAAAAATCTTTTGTTTCATTTATTTATCTGTGATTAAATAATTACAGTAATCTAGTTTTTTACATCAACAGATTGGCGCCGTCTGTGGGAACGATTGTTATTATCGTTTTTCACCAAAAATCATTCATCATCAATGGCGGATAATCCAGAATCTAGCAATCGAAACGCTGGAAATGCTGGAAATCCTCCAAATCCTTCTGCACCTCCAGATCTGGCCGGGATTATGATGAATCTGGCTCAAGGACAAACCGCCACGCAAGAAACAATGAGGCAACTCATACAAACCCTTCATGGCGGTGCACCTGCACGTTCAGGACAACGAAGTGGTCAGAGGCAAACTTATTTACTTTCTTCACGATCCAGGCGTACTGAGTCATATCATAATGAGGAGTCTGATGATTTCTCTTATCAACTTGGGCGAACTTCGTCAATAAGGGCTACAGATACTGATCAACGTATCACTCTCTCTCCAGAAAGACCCAGTTCCTTAGAAAGACTGAGTAGGGTGTCTCCTTTCAGTAGATTAGGCCCTAGAAGGAATAGGAGTCCACCTAAGACCATGTCGAGGAGTTTTCGACAACCATCAGACCTAAGAGAAGAATCAGCACAATCACGACCAGTTGCTCGTCAAGATAGATCTCAGGAGGCTACTTCAGAACGATCTATTGCTCGAACCAATAGGCCCGAGGAAGGGAATGAAGCGTGGAAAGGATCCCTTCAGTGGTTGGAGGATAGATTGGGAGAAATGGCTAAGGCGAAGAATCCCCTACAATGAACTTTTGTTCAAGGGACACCTTTTGTCCAGGCCATTGTGAATTTTCCTACACCGTCAAAGTTTAAAGCACCAGTAGTGACCCCCAAATATGATGGAAAGACAGATCCTGTTCTTCATATAGAGCAATATCAAGCTGCCGCCGATATCTATGCTGTCCCCGACGAGATGAGATGCAAAGCGTTCTCAGGAACTCTTACTGGAGTTGCCCAGATATGGTACAACAATCTTCCTCGGGGTAAGATTTCAACTTTCTTTCAGTTGGCCGAGTTGTTCATCGGCAATTTCTGTTTTGAAGCAAAGCCAGTAAAACGAGTAGCACACTTGTTAAGTGTTAGACAAAAATCTGGTGAGAGTACTAGAGATTACATAACTCGTTTCAATAACGAGAAGCTGGAAGTCATAGATTACGAGGAGAAGACAGCAATCACCGCCTTGATGAGTGGGTTGTTGCCTAATAAGTTGTATTACACCTTGGCGAAAGATCCACCTAAAACTATGTCAGAGTTGATGGCAAAAGCGGCCAAAATCATGAATGCCGAGGAAGCTATGGCTGCAAAGAAGAATATGGATAAAGACACCAAGGTGGACGTCGACAAGTCTAAAAATAAAGAGCATAAGGGCAATGGCGGTGACAAGCGTTCCAGAAATAATAAGTCATCATGGGAAGTCCTGAAGAAATTCGATAATTATACTCCCTTGAAAATGGGTATTAATCATGTCTTGGAAGAAATCAAGAATAGCGAGGAGGTAAAGTGGCCGAAGAAACTGAGGTCATATCCTGATGCGAGGAACAGGGATAAATATTACGAGTTCCACAAAGATCATGGCCATATGACTAAAAATTGCATAGCTCTTCAGAACGAGATTGAAACACTCATCCGAAGAGGAAAGCTAGCAAAGTATGTTGATCGGGGAGGTGAAAGAAGAAATAATGATCGAACTAGAGAGAGATCTAGATCTCCTCGTCGAGCAGAGGAGAAAAAGAAGAGAGGTCATGAAGATGATGCCAAGGATGACCCCGATCTTCCCAAGAAACCAAGGCAGCCAGAACGAGAGGTATTTTCCATACGTTTTGGGTCATTTGATTGTAATGTTATTACAGGAGGAGATGCAGGAGGAGGAGATCTTACTGCAGAAAGAAAAGCTTACCTCGGAGAGGCACAAGCTTGCTCTTACATTCAGCGAATAAATTTGGCCGAGAAGGATCGTCCGAGGAAGGTAAATAAAGATAAGATGGTTATTGGCTTTTCAAAAAATGACCTGGCAGGTGTTCTTTACCCTCACGACGACCCTTTGGTGATCAAAATGAGGATGAAAGAAGTAGTGATTTCAAGGGTGCTGGTAGACAATGGCAGTTCGGCAGACATCATGTACTATTCATGCTTTGACAGTTTAAATTTGAAATTATCTCAATTGACGCCTTATCACAGACCTCTTCTGGGTTTCGCTGGCGAGAAAGTTTGTCCACTTGGGACGATCAAGTTGGATATATTCATTGGAACTTGGCCTGCTTGTCGAACAGAGAGAATACGCTTCTTTGTGATGGATAAGAACGTGCAGTCAGCCTACAACATCATCATGGGAAGAGTTGCTTTGAAGAAGTTCGAAGCAATCCCATCTACAGTACATCAATGTTTAAAATTCCCAACAAATTTCAGAGTGGGAGTGGTGAAAGGTGATCAAAAAGTAGCTCGAGAATGCTATTATTCATTTGCCGAGCAAGAGGAGCTTGAAGAGTCAAGGAAAAAGACTACTACTTACCAGGTGGATGAAAGTACGGAAATTGAAACACTTGATCCGAGAGATGAATCCCAACTTGTAAAAGGACAAGTGGTAGAATCTACAGAAAATGTTATTCTGGACGACGAATACCCTGAACGAGTAACCCAGATAGGTTCGTCGTTGGATGCTTCAATAAAACAGGAGTTGATAACTTTCTTGAGAAACAAAAAGAAAACTTTTGCGTGGAGTCATGAAGACATGCCAGGAATAGATCCAAACTTCTTATGTCATGAGCTCAATGTGAATAAGGAGATCAAGCCTGTAAAGGAGAGAAGAAGGGTAGTTAGCCCCGAGAAAAATCAAGCTATTCAAGAGGAGATCGACAAGCTCCAGAAAGCCCAATTCATTGAAGATGTGAAGTATCCAGACTGGTTGGCAAATGTAGTGATGGTAAAGAAGAAAAAAAATAAATGGAGAATGTGTGTTGATTTCACTGATCTCAACAAGGCCTGCCCAAAGGATCACTTCCCATTGCCCAGAATTGACCAACTAGTAGATGCTACCTCGGGGCACGATCTGCTCAGCTTCATGTATGCTTACTCTGGTTACAACCAGATCAAAATGAAACCTGAAGACAGGGAAAACACTTCTTTTATTACCCCTAGGGGAACTTATTGTTATAATGTTATGCCTTTTGGTTTGAAAAATACAGGAGCGACATATCAACGGCTGATGAACAAGGTTTTTACCGAACAAATCAGTTGCAACATGGAAGTCTATGTCGACGATATGCTGACAAAGAGCAAGAAAGCTGCTGAGCATCTAGTTGACTTAGGTCAGACCTTTGATCAACTGGATAAATACCAGATGAAGCTCAACCCGACGAAGTGCACCTTTGGAGTACGAGAAGGAATGTTCCTTGGGTACATCGTCAACCAGCGAGGCATTGAGGCAAATCCAGCAAAGATCAAAGCTCTTTTAGGGTTGCGATCTCCAACGACGAAGAAAGAAGTGCAGAGTCTTACAGGACGAGTTGCAGCGCTCAATAGATTTGTATCTCGAGCAACTGATAGGTGCCTTCCATTCTTCAAAACACTCCGAAAAACTTTCCAGTGGAATGATGAATGTGAAAAAACCTTTCAAGACTTGAAGAAATATCTGGGAACACCTTCATTACTGTCCAGACCAGTGATGGGAGAAAAGTTATACTTATACCTGGCAGTATAAAAAAATGCAGTCAGCTCGGCATTGATCAGATTGGAGAATGGAGTCCAGAAGCCAATTTATTACACAAGTAAGGCTTTCCGAGGTGCAGAGATCAGGTACCCAAAGTTGGAAAAATTGGCATTGGCATTAATTGAAGCAAGTAGAAGAATGAGACCATATTTCCAGGCCCATACCATCATCGTGTATACCGACATGCCATTAAGACAAGCCCTTCATAAGCCAGAAAAGTCAGGGAGACTGATGTACTGGGCAATAGAGCTCGGTGAATATGATATTGTGTATGAACCCAGATCATCCTTAAAAGGGCAAGCTGTAGCAGACTTTATAGCAGAGTTTACATATCCTGATACCCCCGAGGAACAAAAGTTGCTCGCTGACCAACCTGTGGATGTTACAGGATCAACAGACATAAGTCCAGACCAACTCCGGTTGGTAAAAGGGCTTGTGGATGTAGAAAGATCATCAAATTCAAACCCAGAGCAACTCTGGTTGGTAAAAGGGCGAGAAGATATGGTCGACGAGGAGCGAAAAATACCACGGGAGGATGAAACAAAATAGCAAATATTTCACCGAGGAATGCTGTCAGATAAGAATTTTGAAGACGAGTTACCTACGTGGAGATTGTATGTAGATGGGTCATCTTGTACAACAAGTTGTGGAGCAGGGATTGTTTTGAACACCCCAAACGAGATTGACGTGGAATATGCCTTACGATTCCAATTCAAAGTTTCCAATAATGAGGCTGAGTATGAAGCCTTGATAGCAGGTCTTAATTTAGCAAAGATTATGGAAGCGCAACAAGTGATGGTATTCAGTGATTCTCAATTAATTGTGAATCAGATGATGGGAACGTATGCGGTTAAAGGAGAACTAATGGTCAAGTATCATGCAAAGGCGATGGAGTTGTTGGAAGAATTTGATGCCATTCAGTTAATCGGAATACCAAGAATGGAGAATGCACAAGCAGACGCACTGGCCCGACTAGCATCAGCTACTCGTACCGAGTTGCGAAGAACGATACCAATTGAGGTGTTAGAAAGTCGAAGCATAGATGAAGGCCTGACGATGAATGTTATTTCCCTTGATTTAGGACCATCTTGGATGGATCCCATCAGGGCATATGTCGAGAAAGGAGAATTACCGGAGGATAAGATCGCTGCCAAGAAATTGAAGTTTAAAGCTGCTCGGTATGTACTAACTAATGGTGTTTTGTATAGACGAGGAATTATGGCAGGTTTGCAAAGATGTGTACATCCCTTCGAGGTGAAATAATTGATTGAAGAGATCCATGAAGGGTCCTATGGAGCCCATGTAGCAGGGCAGACACTGTTGCAAAGGGTGATGACGCAGGGATACTACTGGCCAACGATGAGGGCTGATTGTATAGCCTATGCTAAGAGATGTGATAAATGCCAATGTTTTTCTTCCGTCTGACGAACTCCACAAGCATTATTGACACCCATAACTTCCCCTTGGCCTTTTTCCATGTGGGGAATTGATTTGGTTAGACCACTACCAACGACCCGAGGAAGATTCAAGTACCTCGTCGTCGCAGTGGATTATTTTACTAAGTGGGTAGAAGCTGAGCCTCTGATTGATATGACATACGAGAAGGTGTACCAATTCGTTTGGAAGAATATCATCTGCCGATATGGTCTCCCTCATGCCTTCATCACAGACCATGGAACACAGTTTGATAACGAGGAGTTTGCTGCCTATTGTCATCAGTCAAACATTTTGAAGGTTCATTCAGCACCAGGCCATCCTCAAAGCAATGGACAGACTGAAGTGATGAACATAATATTATTAAATGGTTTGAAGAAGAGGTTAAGTGAAGCTAAAGCTAATTGGATTAATGAGCTACGATCAGTATTGTGGGCTTACCGAACAACTCCCCGAGCAGCAACTGGAGAATCACCATATATGGTGGCGTTTGGAAGTGAGGCTGTAATACCTGCTGAGTTGGGTCTCCCAACACACAGAGTGCTGAATTTCAATTCCCCAGTCAGTGACTTGATGAGAAGATTAGACTTGGACATGCTCGAGGAGGTTAGAGAAGAAGCAACCATTAGGAATGCTGCATATCAACAACGAACAACTCTGTTCTACAACAAGAGGGTGAAGAAATGCGATTTAAAAGAAGGAGATTACGTGCTAAAGAAAGTCATTCAGAAGCACAATAAATTGGAAGCAAATTGGCATGGACCTTACCGAGTTACAGAAGTTGTTCGACCAGGAACTTACCGAATAGCAACTCTAGAAGGAGAGGAATTCAAGAATGCATGGAATGCTGAACACCTACGGAAGTATTATCAGTAATGTAAAATGTAAAGCATTTCTATCAATATGAATAAAATGATGATGTTTCACCATCTTCTCTCCTTTTATTGAAAGTTTTTCGAGGAATACTAGTGTACAACACTACGCTACTCGACAACAAAAAGAAGACGATAGTTCAGACCCACGACCAACTCCGGTTGGTAAAAGGGCGAGAACAAACTATACTCCTTTGGTTAGGAGGCATACACTAGCGTGATCAAATCCGGTTGATAAAATAACTAGTGGACATGATAGTTCGAGCGTGATCAACTTCGGTTGGTAAAATAGCGAGAACAAACTATACTCCTTTGGTTAGGAGGCATACACTAGCGTGATCAACTCCGGTTGATAAAATAACTAGTGGACATGATAGTTCGAGCATGATCAACTTCGGTTGGTAAAATAGCGAGAACAAACTATACTCCTTTGGTTAGGAGGCATACACTAGCGTGATCAACTCCGGTTGATAAAATAACTAGTGGACATGATAGTTCGAGCGTGATCAACTTCGGTTCAACTTCGGTTGGTAAAATAGCGAGAACAAACTATACTCCTTTGGTTAGGAGGCATACACTAGCGTGATCAACTCCGGTTGATAAAATAACTAGTGGACATGATAGTTCGAGCGTGATCAACTTCGGTTGGTAAAATAGCGAGAACAAACTATACTCCTTTGGTTAGGAGGCATACACTAGCGTGATCAACTCCGGTTGATAAAATAACTAGTGGACATGATAGTTCGAGCGTGATCAACTTCGGTTGGTAAAATAGCGAGAACAAACTATACTCCTTTGGTTAGGAGGCATACACTAGCGTGATCAACTCCGGTTGGTAAAAGAGTTAGTGGACATGATAGTTCAAACCCATGACCAACTCCGGTTGGTAAAAGGGCAAGAATAACATTCTTAAAAATGCCAATCTCGGTTGACTTGAAAACAAAATATGCTCTCAAATGCCAACTTATGTTGGTCGGGAGGTAAGATTATTACAGAAAATATAAAAGTTCCTCGAAGAATAAATTATTCCAAACTGAACCAAGTATGGTTGGTCGGGGATAAAAATCCACTAACTGTAGTTGGTCGACGAGGATAAAATTATCGACCTTGGTTGGTCGGACACATTTTATGAAAAAAAAAAAATCACCAATTATGGTTAGTCGGGGATAAAAACTCTCACTAATTATAATTGGTCGACGAGCACAATTTAACAACCTTGGTTGGTTGGAAAATTTTTAAACATTTTTATACTCATTACTTTATTATTAAGTGATCGAGCAACATTTTTTATACTTGTAACTTTTTTATTACTAAGTTGGTCGATGAACAACACAATATTATTATCTTTTTAACAGATATGCGTAAATGAAAAGTGTTAGACAAGTACAAAACAATAGCAATACAGATTTGCAAACAGAAAATGAAAGTCTTTCATTAAAATTCAAAACGAATTACAAATTACATGTATACTAACTATTACATTGAGATCCTTACTCTATTGGTTTCTTTCCCTCAGCTTTTGAAATAGGTTCCTAGCCAGCAGGAGGATCATTTAAGGTCTGAGGAGAATTAATAAAATTCAAGTCCTTCAGCATTCTGACATTCATTACTGAAGGTGTGTCCAAAAAATGCTCGGGACGAGATACCTCGATCTGAGAATGAAGATTATAATCATCGAGGTATTGTGCAATTAAGCTCCGAGGAATGGCACGAGCTGGGATCCATTCCTTGTCCAAATTGAACGGTGTCACAGGCAAGTCAAGCACCCCGGGGTCATAATAGTCTCACAAGTAATGTCCCTGTTCAAGTTTCAACACGCATAAGTCATTCAACCAGCCTTGTTTATAGCCCTCATTAGTGGCATTCTGGATACGAGCATCTAAATGGAATAGTTCCTCATTGTACCCAGCCATCCAAAATTCCCTGGGCTACTTATGGAATTGGAAGGTCAGTCTCTCCAACTGCTCGTGAAGGCTTTTTGCAAAAATGTCCTTATTCTCTAAAGCAGACTTCATCGCAGTAAGTTGATCCTCCAAAGTTAAGATTTTCTTGGACATTTCAGACAAAGCCCAATCTTTTGCATTCAGTTGGTACGTTTGGGTTTCCAATGTTGACAGAGTACGAGCTTCTTCAATACTACGAGGAGTTCTTGATCGACCCCGAGAAGGTGGAGTACTTCGTTCCTCGACAACATCCTGGGCAACTCTTCCTCGCCCACGAGAACCTCTTCCTCGTCCCCGAGTAGAAGTAGAATTACCAGATCTTCGCAGGATATCCAACTCTTGCCTTAATTTGGCATTCTCAACCTCTAAGAAGGAAAATCCCTCATCAGTCACTGGGATTACCATTGTTGAAGAAGAGGCTACAGACTTATATTGTGCTAGTTCTTTCTGCAAATTATTATTCTCTTGCTCCAGCAGTTCAGCAATTTGTCTACAAGCTTCAACTTCTCCCTTTAGGGTCCTCTCCCTGACATCATACCCAGCAAGGAGTTTGTCGTAGCCCTTCTCGGCCGAAAGCTGTTGATATTTCTTTTCATACCCCTCATGTAACAAGGCATTTGACTCCTTGTACTGAGTCTGAAGATCTTCTAGAGTATATCGGAGCTCCTCGATCATATCATAGTAGGCCACGTTATTGGCCATAGCTCGATCAAGTAAGCCCTTCAGATATTGATAAGCTTCTACTGCCTGCTCTAAAGCACCATGGCTAAGGATGTCGGTAACTTCTGATGCACTGAGGTCTGTGTGACCAGCTTTATAATATTCATGGCATTGCTGCATCAACTTTGTGTCATTAGCAGATAAAAGATCCATCCTGGCCAGAAACTAACAGAGAAAGAAAAAGAAAATCAAGACAGAGTGCAGATAAAGAAGAGACAATCATATGGAAGAAAAGAACTCAAATTTTATTAGATCATAAGGCAAAGTTACAAAGATTTGGGATACAAAGTACAAGTAAAAGAAAAACAGAAAGAGAATACCGAACAACTTCACACCTTTTCCTTGTCTCCCAAGACTTTCTCAGGAGGCTGGGACGAGGAGCTTGGTTGGTCGGTGGAAATAATGAGTTGGTCGGCTGGAGCTGGAACTTGTTCTGGAGGAGCTAGCAGAGATGAAAGCTCCTCGTCAGCAGGCTGGGTAAGGATGATATCACCCACTACCAATGAAGATTCTTCTGAGGCAGCTTCGTCCTCTTCTTCATCCTCGATGGCTGGGGGAGGACCAGGGAGATGCTGTTGAAATAGCTCGGAGTCCTCGCTCACCTTCAATTCTTACAAAGCAGCAACCCAGCCATCTCGGAAGTATTTCAAACTTCCATATTGCACCTGAGTCATCATAGCAGCTACTCCCTTGTTCCACCCTTTGTCCCAACCTGTGCTGAAAGACTTCTTTATTGCCTTCTTTCTTTTCATTTTCTCCGAGGAGAGCTTCTCGAATAGAAGGTCCTCGGAGGCTTTCAGCTTGGCCTCCAACTCCTCCTTCTGACGATTTGCTTCGCACAGAAGGGTCAGTTCTTCCTCAGCTGATTTTAGCTTATTTTCAAGCTCCCCGAAGGTAGTGAGCTTCTCGGAGTATTTCTTATTCTCCCTCTCCAAGTCCTTCACTTTATTTCCCAACTGCACCATCTCTGCTTTAGATGCAGCCAGTTTCTTCTCCCATTCACCTTTATCCTCATCGTACTTTTGACGGGATTCCTTCAGAGATTGGGCCAAACCCTGGAATGCATCCTCTACTCCAAACAAGGAGCTTGAAGCCTTGAGCGCTTCATCTTTCTTCACAATGGTGTTAAAGCAACTCACCAGCTGAAAAAAGAAGGTAGTGATGAGTTAGTGCCGAGATACATATATTGATAGAAGGAAATAAGAATTCAAGATAAGAAGAAACTTACTGAAGCGATGTGACGAGTATCTAGGGATGTCAGCATATCCCTAGGCATGTTTTCCTCGATGCCTTGGACTTCAGGAATAATCCAAGTCTTTACCGAGCTCATTACAGAGCTCGGGGGAATAATGGTTGGAACACCAGCTCCACTAGTTTGGAGCTGGGGAATGACTTCAAAAAAACTAACCGAGGAAGACTTCTTCAATCTCCTTGGTATCTTCTCAACAACCTCAACCAAAGAAGAATTTTTGGTTGGAGAGATAGTGATTAATTCCACAGGAGCATCCTTCTGTACAGGAGCCACTGGGGGCTTCTCGGCGACCTTCTAAGGAGCGGCAGAAGGGGCAGCATCCATTTTATTTGTTCCCTTTGGGACATCAGCTTTATTTCTCTTTCCATCTCCAGCAGAGCAGGAACTCTTCTCTTGCCCATCTTCTGACTCAAAGGAATGTGAGAGTTTGGTGAAGAGTCTTCAGAAGCTGGCAATGGTTCGCTAATGCTAGCCACAGGACGAGCAGTATAAGAGGATGTATAGCTCCTGTACTGCAGCAAGTATGAAGCAGACCTAATGTGCTCGTCTGCAACCTTCTGATGCAAACTCCAGATATGTTTTAAATGCTTGATATTAACTTCTGTTTCTTTTGGAGTTTTTCTCTTGCTGTCAACTGCAAATAATAACATAGTGAAATATCAGTCATACATTTTGTCAAACACAATGAAATCATAATTTCAAAAAACAAAATAAGATGAAAATAACCTATCCCATTGCCATATGGAGGGCATTTGGGACCCTCATATACTTCGTCTCCAACCAAAGGGGCATGTTGCCAATTTTTTATAACTACTCCATGTTCAAAATAATCCCTGTTGGCATCAGGAAGGTTGACTACTAGAGCCCTATTCAAAAATCTAGTTTTTAAATAATAAACATTGTCTAAAAAAGCCTATCTATAATAGTACATAATCTCAGGAATTCCTATACGAGTTCCATGAGTTTGATTTAACCTATACACCCCATTAACTATTCTTCATGTGTTGGGGGCTATTTTCGCAGGGACAACGTCGAAATACTGACAGAACTCTAAGCATAAAGGGTTTGGTGGAAAAGAAAATCCACATTCAGCAATAAAGAGGCTAGGGAACCAATGTCCCTCAGCCAAATCAAAATAACTTGAAGGCTCAGAAAGAACCTCCAAAATTACCCAAGATGGAATAGAGAAATTAGAACGGAATTTCTCAAGAGACTCAATAATGTAAACCATGATGAATAAAAGAAGAGGGAAGAAGAGCTTACAGGGAAAAAGGAGATCTGTTGACAAACAAACGAAGAAAGGGATGGACGCACAGGAGAGAGAAAAGCTATAGAAAACTCGAAAGCAGAAATTGGAAAGGTAGAAGACGATGGGATTGCCTTTGAGGCTTAAATACTTTGCCTTGGGAAACAGCGAAAGAAATGATTACAAAAAGGAAACTATTACGCTACCGGCGGCTAAAAGGACACGAAGATCGAAGCGCCTATAAAAATGCAAAAAGGCGGATTCTGCGAATTTGGAAGGAAATTCAAATATGAAGAAAAGGCTTCTAAAACCCAGGTTGGTCATTTAATATCGCCATATACCGAGAAAGAATGTTCCATGCTCCTCAAAGTTTGAAACATGAAACATTGGGGGCTTCTGTTGATACAAAAATTAGTATGCTGATGTGGACGAATAATAAGAAGACACGTGTCAATCTACGTGGCACAATAGCAACGAGGAAGATTATTCCCCCGACCAACATACTCACTCCGAGCAACAGGTATACTCCGAGGAACGCCAGTCTTCCGAGGAACACCAACCCTCTGAGGAACTCCAATGCTCCGAGGAACTCTTGGACGACGAGCAACTAAGGCGGTTCGAGCTGCATCTCGAGCGCAGCATTAATTGCCTGATAATCAACAGTTCAACTATTCATTGAATACTTATCATCTTGACGCACACGTTCGAAGAGCATTAAATGAATTACCCTTTCATATATGTATCATTTAATGTAACACCCTTTCATGTACATCCTAAGGGCTATAAATACCTTGTATCATCCTCATTCAAGGGGACCGGAATTTATTGACAGCACTTGTAATCGAGAATTCCCAAACACTCAGCAATAACATAACAGTGGACGTAGGCCATTCATATAAGGCTGAACCACTTTTAAAATATTTTGTTTCATTTATTTATCTGTGATTAAATAATTAGAGTAATCTAGTTTTTTACATCACACTCGGTGAGATTCGAGCCTTTCATTTTTATGAAATTTATAAATCAATCCGAGTTAATTGGTAACTCAAAAGTTCTTTTCAGCGTCAAATTAAGTCGTCGAGGATCTCAATTCTTTCACTTTGACTGGTTATGAAAAATGTGTGTGATATTGCCTTGAAAACGTACTAAAATTGATCTCTAAACTTAATTCATCTCGAAAAGCACATGGTAACGCAATTAGTATTTTGGACAATGAAGTAGGCCCTCGTTTGTCACCCAAAAATATTGGCCAGAAAAAGTAACGAAAAATTTATCCCTTTTGTAACCCAAATTGAGCCGAATAAATTTCCCTCTTTCATTTGACAACCCAAAAAACCCCAACTGTCCCGAAATTGTGAAAAGGGGACAATACCATAATTTAAGTCCGAAAAGTGCATAAAAAGGGGCAAGAAAAAAATAGCTATGCTCAACAAAAATAGCAAGAAAAGAAAAGCGTGAAAAATAGAAAAAAATGAGCATAAGCCCGAAAACGAACTAACGGACATCATAATAAAACCTCCTAATTTTAGTTTTCCCGTACCACTCTCATTTTCCCCAATACACCCTTAACTCGAAAAAGTCCTAACCGAGTCCAGAAATTGCGTAATTGGTTACCCCGTGGAGAGATAAAACTCAAAGGATAATAAAAGAGATAAAAAATGTGAATTAGAGGCAATGTACCCGTTTTCTCAGATCCGTAATCCAATGATGAGATTCGGTTACCATAAATTTCCATTTTTCTAATTATATGCGTGAACTTGGTTCCAGTACATTTAATCTTTATAAATCGCGTATACCGAGAGAAAAGTCACACTCCGAGTGATTCGTTTGTGAAAGTATTCCGTGAGATTTTGAAATCAAAACAAATTTTCGGATAAGTAACGTAATGATCAATCGGTGGAAATTCGCGATTAAATTTTTGGCTTCACACACGCGCACTATGATTTGAGACTCTTGGACATGAATTGATGATGACTATTTTCTAGAAAAGTTTGAATTATACAGTTTTTGCGTATTTTGAGTTTATTTGAGTCGAATTTTGTGGGTATATTCTCTGCAAACCCTCACAAGACACAACTCGTCCTACTAGGGTAACCTAGGGGTTTAAAGGCCTGTTGCATACGCTAAATGCAATTGCGTGCCCGCGAAAGAGATATTCTATCCCATTTTTGAGCTAGACCATGTTTTGATTGTTTTACATTGCTTGCGATGATAAAAGTTCTAAGTTAGGGGGGTTTGATTAGGCATAAGTTCTTCCCATTTATCCTCATGATTTAGAGGCTTTTGTCGCTCCGTAAAGTGTAATTCAAGTGGATTTATATCATATCTTTGATATTGACAAGTTTCTAATGAGTACACCAAGTTTCGTATGTTCTTCATCTATTTCGCAGGTGTTCAGTGTTTTAATCCGAGTTCAGTACCAAAAGCTTCAAAGAAGTACAGGAAGAAAAGGTTTCTGCAAAAGCTGACAAGATGGAACCGAACCCAAGGGAAGGAAAAAGAACCGAATCCATCATAGGGGAAGTTTTTGTAAATGATGACAAAACGGAACCGAACCGAAGTGGGGAGAAAACGAACCAATCCTACACTTGGAAAACGTCCTGTGAAGAATTGACAAAACGGAACCGAACCGAAGTAGGGAAATAAAGAACCGATTTCATGCTCAAAGAAGTCTCTGTAAAGGCTGTAAAAGATAGAACCGAATCGGACCCCTTAACAGGATCGGTTCTGTTATCGATTATCCGAACTTATCCACTTGTAAAAATTAGAACCCTATTTGGTTCAAACTCTTGTATTTCATAGATTATATATTGTAACTCCTCCCAAACGTAGCAGGAAGCTTCTGATCCATTAGGGAAGCTCTTTAATCACTTTTAGAGAAGAATAACATATAAACCCTAGTTTTGATCCCAGTTGCAATTCAAGTAAATTTCTTCCAATTCCTTATTTTATTATTGCAGTAGTTCTTTTGTTAGTAAGTATTGGTTATTCTCTTCATCTTCATTCAATATTAAAAATGTTTTCTTTCATTCGAAACGTGTTGTTTTCAAGTTTTCACATGTCCGGTTAAATTTAAAAGGCCGGGATGCATGAACTCCACCTGATGTGTTAGTTGCATGTGTATAAAATTAATCCTCAAAATTTAATGATTTATTATTACCATATTACGTAGCATCACAACCATTGTAGATCTTTGGATCTCGTTTGCTTCAGGGTAACCGGGATGCTTTAGAATGCAACGCGAGTGTTGATATCGCGCGTTATCGCTTTACTCGTCCTCTGATTTCGTATGGTGCGGGCTTGTACCTCATATACGTAATGTTTGGGAGTACTAAAGTCTGGGTCTAATCAATCACTTAAATTTACGATTAGTTTTACACCTGCAATACACTAGGGTTGAGGGATTGTATTCCCGTCCTGTTTTCTTCATTATATAGTTCAAGTTTTAAGTCAAACATCATCAATAATTTAGGTAATTTAGAATAGCTGCATTGTATTCATACTTTGGTGCATTAAATAAATATTTTCAAAATTGTATTTAGTTGTAGTCAATTCCCAAAACAAATAATCTTTTCCTTTTTCTTTAGAGTCAGAGTTAGGGTTCCTTCGTCTGTCCAATGTCGTTCTAACTCTGTTATCCTATTTCCCTAGGGATCGATACCCGACTTATCGAATTATTACTTGAGCGACAGGCATGCACTTGAGCCTAGAGAGTACGCACTTCTGAGACACATTCTTAGTCACGTCAGTAGGCTAACTTGATCGATAATGATCAATTAAGATTGTTAGAGATCAATTTTTCCATCTTAGGTTAAATCAGGTCAAAATAGGCTGAACTCAATCGTCTTAGGATAATAATGGTCATTGTAGACCAACATGATAATAAAATGGGCGATTATGATTATAAGAGATAAATTTAACGATATTAGGTCAAATGAGGCCGAAGTAGGCCAAATTTTGTTATCTGGGGCTAATATTGGTCGTTACAGACCAATCTTGACAGCTAATGGTCAATTATGACCATAAGAGATCAATTTGATCATATAGGTCGAATGAGGATGAAGTAGGCCGAATTCAACCATCTTAGGCTAATGTTTATAGTTGTAGACCAATTTGATCGTTAATGGCCAATTATGATCGTAAGAGATCAATTTGACCATCTTGGTTCAAATAAGGCTGAAGTTGGTCAAATTTAGCTTTCTCAAGCTAATGTTGATCATTAGAGATCAATCGAGACCGTTAATGTCCAATTATGATTATAAGAGATTAATTTGAGCATCTAAGTCAAATATGACTGACGTAGGCTGAAGATAGCCATCTTCGACTAATGTTGGTCGTTAATGGTCAACTATAATCGTAATAGATAAATTTGAGCATCTTTGGGAAAATAAGGCCGAAGTAAGCCGCATTCAGTTGTCTCAAGTCAATATTGGTCGTTGTAGACTAACTTTACCATTAATGGTCAATTATGATCATAAGAGATCAATTTGACCATCTAGGTCGAATGAGGTCGAAGAATGCCGAATTAAACCTTCTTAGACTAATGTTAGTTGTTATAGACCAATTTAAACTTTAATGGCCGATTATGATCGTAAGAGATCAATTTAACCAAGTTAGGTCCAATGAGGTCGTAGTAGGCTGAATTTAGTCGTCTCATGCTAATGTTGGTTGTTACAAACCAATATTAACCAATAATGGTTAATTATGATCATAAGAGATCATTTTCACCATCTAGATTGAATGAGGCTGCCATGTAAGGCTAATTTTGGTCGTCAAAGACCAATCTTGATCGTTAATGGTCAATTATGATCGTAAGAGATCAATTTAACCATCTTAAGTTAAATGAGGTCTAAGTAGGCTGAATTAGGCCATCTTAGGCTAATGTTGTTATTGTAGACTAACTTAATAATTATTGGTCAGTTATGATTGTAATAAATCAAATTGACTATCTTAGGTCAAATGAGGTCGAAGTAGGCCAAATTGAGTCATCTAAGGCTAATGTTGGTCGTGTAGACATTTAATGGTCAATTTTGATCGTAGGAGATAAATTTTATCGTCTTTGGTTGAATGAGGCTGAAGTAGACC
Organism: Sambucus nigra; assembly: GCA_949130495.1. Taxonomy (NCBI): domain Eukaryota; kingdom Viridiplantae; phylum Streptophyta; class Magnoliopsida; order Dipsacales; family Adoxaceae; genus Sambucus; species Sambucus nigra. The sequence continues at coordinate 116,291,780 of OX422208.1, forward strand.
AAATTCCGTTGTTTTAGGCTAATGCTGGTCATTGTAGACTAACTTTACCGTTAAAGGTCAATTATGATTGTAAGAGATCCATTTGACCATTTTAGGTTGAATGAGGCCGAAGTGGGCTGAATTTAGCCGTCTCAGGCTAATGTTGGTCATTATAAACTAACTTGACTGGTAATGGTCAATTATGATCGTAAGAGACTAATTTGATCATCTTAGGTTGAATGAGTCTGAAGTAGGCCAAACTTAGCCGTTTTAGGTTAAAGTTGGTCGTTGTAAATCAACTTGACCGTTATTGGTCAATTATGATCTTAATAGATCAATTTGACCATCTTTTGTTAAATGAGGTCAAAGTAGGCTGAACTCAACAGGCTTAGGCTAATGTTGGTTGTTGTAGACCAACTTAGTCATTAATGGTCAATTGTGATCTTAATAGATTAATTTGACAATCATAGGTTAAATGAATCTGAAGTATGTCGAATTCAGTCGTCTCGGGATAATCTTGGTCGTTATAAACCAACTTGATCGTTAAAGATCAATTATGATCGTAAGATATCAATTTAACTATCTTAAAGAAAAATGCTGCCGGAGTAGTCCGAACTCAGTCTTCTTAGGCTAATATTGGTTGTCGTAGACCAACTTGAATATTAATGGTAAAATTCAATCATAAGATATATATTTGACCCTTTTAGGTCGAATGAGGCCAAAGTAGGTCGAATTAAGCCGTCTTAGGATAATTTTTATTATTGTAGACCAACTTGACTGTTAATGGGCAATTATGATTGTAAGAGGTCAATTTGACCATATTAGGTCGAATGAGGCCAAACTCAATCATTTTAGGCTTATTAGTCTATTCTCGGTTCTTTTTTTACAACTAGATTGAGTAGGATGAATTAATCTGTTCTAGATCATACGATTTAATCATAGGTGGAGTTGTGCTCAGTTAAGACGAATTGACTTGCGATTTTTACCATTGTGAATGATGGATTTGTGCCTAGTCGGGACGACTAAGTCGTACCATTACAAGAAGTGGTTTTAACACAAGTTCGTAGGCGACCAACTTATTTCTAAGTTGTACCACCTAATTCTTAGGTGGGTTTATGCCTATTATAGGTTGAACATCCAAATTTGGGACATGCCATCATTTTTTGGTGGGTTTAATGCTAGGCGAAAGACTTATTTTAAGTCGCACTACTGCTTGTGTGGGTTATAAATGCAACCACTGGAGTGGGCTTGATGTCAAATGTAGGCAACCGACTTGTTCTAAGTCATTCCACTGTTTGAGTGGGTTTTAGGTGCCATCGCTGGGGTGCGCTTGATGCCAAACATAGGGGACTGAATTATTCTAAGTTGTACCATTGCTTGAGTGGGTTTTAGGTGACACCATTAGGGTGAGCCTGATGCCAAAAATAGGCGACCGACTTTTTCTAACTCGTACCAATGCTTGAGTGGGTTTTAGGTGCCACCGCTAGAGTGGGCTTTATGCCAAACATAGGCGACCGACTTATTCTAAGTCGTATCACTGCTTGAGTGGGTTTTAAGTGCCATCGCTTGAGTCGATTTCAGGGCTAACTTGGAGATGCACTTACCTTTGGGTGAGTTAGTCGACAAGAATATCTATCACAAATCGATTAGTATAGCACCTTATGAGGCATTATAGAGGCGACTATGTAGGTTACCGGTGTGTTGGTTAGGCCGAGGTGACAACAGCCTGTAGGAACCCGAGTTCGTTCAGGATAATATCAAAATGATTCGGAATCTAATCAAGACAATCCAAAATAGGCAAAATATTTATGAGGACTTGGAGAAAAATGGCATTGAGTTAAAAAAATGTGATCTATAGTGGTCCGATTATATGGTCAAATGAAGAGTTTGTATATTTGGTCACACATAAGCGAAATTCAATTTAATTTAAATTTATCTTGATTAATTAGGTGAACCTAAACATGTAAGACATTAAATCTAAATCGAATCAAATAAAAAAACACAAGACAGGATATGAGGAAAAATCCCCTTTTGGGAAAAACCTTTGTTCAACACTATTACAACTAGGTATTCCAGAATTATGCAAACAAACTTACAAACTTAGACCCCACTAAGTTTTTACAATTATGTCTTCTTTCCTTGTTGCTGACAGAAAGAGATGAAAATCCAGCAATGCTCAACAGTAAGCTCCACTTGCCTCTATGTCCACCATTCTAGCCTCATGAAACTCCTTTCCTATCTTCAGTAGTGAAGAATGAAGTCCACAGGGATATGAATAGTAGATGTGTTCTTAAAGGTTTGATAAAGTGATGACAAAATGTGCAAGGGTTTGGATTTATAAAAATCAAAGTGTTTGATGACAATAATATGTGTAAAAGGTTTGCGAAGAATTGCAAGTCCGTCTCTCTTTTATAGGGAGGAAATCTCTACGAGATAGACTTAAAAATATTGTGTTTGAAATCAGGTAAACTTTTTTTTGCTAGCTCATTCGAACGAGGTACATCTCGTTCGAATGAATAACCTGATCAAGTTTGAACCTTTTCTAACAAGCAATCTAACGAGAAAATAATAGACGCCAAAAGTTGACAAAATTGATCTCGTTCGAATATGTTCTAACAAGGTACATGCCCTGGTTCGAAAGAAATCCAAATGCCATTTTAACGACTTCATAAATTTTTTAAAAAACATTTAAAGACTATTTGGGAAAAAATATATTGTTTTCAAACATGATTAAAAACACCCTTGAACATATGTCAACACGAAATCAACCTCATATACCTTCTTCGATAAATGTAATGATGAAATCAAATCTTCGATCTTCCATTTTCTCATTAGGTCACTAACTTGTCTTCAGTTGAAGTTTTGCGAATGTACATGATGGTAAAGTAGGGTGTAATAGAATATGCCAAACTAAAAACAAAATGAGCAATTATAAATCTTTCTCTTACAAATCTTATCCTTTGGCTATTCCGGCATAAAACACAAATCGAAAACAAATAACCCCTAAGACAAGTTCAACTAATATCCCTCCCAAACTCAAAAAGAAAAAGACACTCGAGACATTGTCTTCAACTGAAAATCTTCATCGTGTAGTCCTTGAAATCATTAATGCGGAAAAAAGACCTACACACATGAAGCAAAAGAAATGATGTGACGCATGGAGTTTAAAGAAAACAAAACTCCCCCTCAATGTCCTCCCATTGAATATGTTATCTCCTTGATATTTTCTCACCCTTTTATCCATAATAGACACAGGGATAGAAGCTAATCCTGAAATATTGGCATCACGATCATACACAATTGAAATAACATCACAACGTTATGAAAATTAAGCATATGCGATGAGACTTCAATAAACCAACCACCTATTTTTAATTTTTTTTTTTGAAATTTTTGAATAGAAACATATACATATAAGTACAAATAAGCACACCGTGGAATCACATGAAAATATCTGAATCATGAAAATCGAATGAAAGGATGTGAACTTAATGCACGGGAAAGTCAACATAGCATATATAGCGATTGATAAACTCCCAAAAGTGTTTAAATGATACACCAAATGGACGATTTTTAATTGCTAATTCTCGGTAAAATGGGTCTTATGCGCGTTCATGTCTATTTTGTAGGTCAAACGCCGTTTGCAGATTCAAAAGCATTAAATCAAAGAAAAATGTGGCGAAGATGTGGTTAAATGAGCTAAACCTAATCCCTGTACCTGTTAACCATCCTCCAAACCCGAATCTTAACCCATTCCCGAGCCTTGTGTGTTTTGTTTGCACCCTTTATTTTATTATTTTTTTAGATTTTTATTTGGTTCGTTTTTAATTTTTAAGATTTATTTTATATTTTGTTTAGAGTCTTGTATATATTTTTAGGATTTATTTACCGAAAGGATTGGAATAAGACATGCTTAACATAAAGAAGGCTCGAGATGGAAAATTCCACAAATAATGATGTGCGGCTGAACAATTCATGTGTTTCTTAACGCTCAAATGTAAAAGTCCTACAAAAATGTTAGCAAAAAAATACAAATAGAAATAAAATACTACAAGATACTAAATCAAATAAATTCTAAAATAAACTCATCCCCGGCAATGACGCCATTTGATAGGCTGGGTTTTGTCACGGTGTCGTGTCACCGACGCCAGTCGTTTGTTATATTCGACTCACCAACTCTATACAAAAACCTAAACTTATAACTACACTCTTTTAAGGGAGTATATCGGTCAAGTCCGGGTATCAAAAATCCACAGAGAAGAGTTTCTAGAATTTAATAGGTTTAATACTTCTAGAATAAAAGTGTAAAAGGTAATTTTAACAAAAAGGAAAAGTTAATAAGGAGAAAAGATAATACTAGGCGAGTGTATTTAAACTACGTTAAAAAAGGGAATAAAAACCATAGGTTGTGTCGTATATCCCTCATCGAGAGTTAATTAGTATAAATGATTACATGGGTAGACGAGTCTGTCAAGATTGCGTCTCGTTTCGACAGTTAATTAAAGCAAGAGTTATCACACCCCTAAATTCGTATAAAAGCCTACTAAGATTTTGGAGTCAACAAATACCCTGAAAATTACACATGCAAGGTCGTAAATACGGAGCATACATAATATACCCTGTTAAATCTCCTAGGCGTAATAACAAGGACAACCTAATCGAGACAAGAACGAATCAACTCCATCACCAAAGCAAAGAAACCATTCAACCCACTGGTGAGTTCAATCCAACACAACCTAGATTAAACTAGCTAGAAAGCATATTAAATGACATGTATTTAAAGAAAGCAAGTAAATGAAAGCAATAAATTCTATTCTATAAAGAAAGAAGGAAAGCATGTAAATAAAGAAAAGGAAGCTTGGATAAATAGAGAAGACAATGGATAGTGTTCTTACACAACCGCGATGGGCAAACCCCTCATATGAGCAAACCATTGGAGGGAGAAAATGGCACACTCAAAACTCTCCAAACCTTAACTTCCCTAACCCTAACTAAGAAAAACCATCTATTATTACAAGATATCAACTAAAAATGATATATGTCTTCTATTTATACTTAGTTACAAAAAGAGATAAAATAAAACGGAAAAAGAAATAAAATGGGGATAAGTTACGAATAAGAAATAAAAGAAAAAGAAAAAGAAAAAGAAAATAGAAAAGGAAAAGAAGGAGAAAATAACAAAAAAATCTCGAACCCGAAACGGGGGATCAGTCAACCGGGTGTACAATGCAAAGGACCACTAGTTGCGTTCAAGAAAAAAATTGGAGGGACCGGTCGACCGGTGGGGTTGGGTCGGTCGACCGTCGATCGGTTGTAGCAGCAGCACACAACACACACCACGCACAACAGCACTAAGCCAAGACCCATTTCTTGTCCAAAACGCAGCCTCCCATGGAAACAAATTCAAAAAACCACGGCTTGCTTATTAATTTGTCTTCCACAAAAAACCAAGGGCTGCAATATTGGTGCCCAGACCCAATTCGTGTATACCCGAGACCTGCCATGGCCAAGCTCCAATGTTGAAAACCCATCTCCATTTATACCAATAGCCAAGACCCATTTGTGCGATTCAAGTGTGTGGCTTACAAAATCCCCAATGGGCAACCCGAGACCACTTATGCCCTTATTTGTAAAGCCAAGAAAAACCCAAGACCTCTATCTCAAAAAATGAGCAAAAAGCATGAAAATGTCCAAATGGGTACTCCAAAAACCCGAGCCAAAGAGACCCATTTGCGTGTTTACATCAAAATCCATGCTCAATTTCGAACTCGAGCAAAACCAGAGCATGGCACCAAAATCGCCATTTCTATCAAATGTTTGCAGCAAAAGTGAAAGAGAAAAGGACATAGAGGAAATTAATAAGATTGTTAGTAAATAAATAAAATAATATCTGATGTTTCTTCCCCGATTAAAGGTCCGTGTTTTCTTCATTCGGACTTCGATTCGAGCACTGTTCATGGCCACGCTATTCTTGACCCGAGAACTACAACTTTCGTGAATACTTCAGGCAAAAAATCCCGAAGTGTGAAATTAATGAATTTCCCCTAAACGTGCGAACTTTGACGGGACTTTATCGGAACGTGCTCAAACTTCATACTAAGCACCGTAATACCTATAAAAGCTCAATAATACCTCAAATAACATGTTAGCATATAAAAAGGAGGTTTTCTGATTAAGAGCATAATTATAGGCATTAAAGTACCCGAGGGGGCTAAAATGCATAAGTTCGAGGGTAATTAAATGCACAATTCGATACGAATCGGCAAGTCTTTAAATCTTTTTCAAAAATCTTCATCAATCTTCAAATATCAAAGATTTTCTCATCAGCATGTGCAATCCAGTAACCTTCAACTTTGTACCTACACACATGAGACAATGCAAATACCTTCGTGACGCATCGAGTTTGAAATGATATAAGAATAAATTAATCAATATAATCAAATCTCCCCCATAATGCGAAAATCAAAACTCCCCCATAATTCGTTCTCCCCCTTTTTATTTATCCGAAATAGACAAGGAAAAGAATCAACAATAAAAAATATGGAGTGTCACGACAAACAGAACAAGTATGGATCAAACTACGCGCATGCAGAGGAAATACTCAAAAGATCCAAAAACTATTTTTTGATTTTTTCAAACAAAAACAATTTACAAAAAACACGCCATGAATAACATTAAGACAACCAAATCATGGATATGGAATGAATCGGTGTGAACAAATTCAATAGGTAATAAAACTCAATCAAGCATATGTGCACGATGCATAAGTGTACTCCTATCGATTGAACATAAAAAATATCCTTAGGTGAAAATTATTGAATTTAGATGATATCGACTAAATCAAATCAACATATCAAAGCCTAAGTGATTTTCACACCAATAACGTCCAAAACTATGTGAATTTTTCAAAGGACGTGCAAACCCATTGATTACTTTCCAAACAAACTCCCTCATATATAATAAAGCAATTTTTATATCTAATGAGGTACTAAATTCTCAACTTAGAGAAAACCTATTGGCCCAAAATTTTGGCATATATCATCTTTTTATTGCCTTTATTTTTTGTAGGGGCTCTTTTCAAATGATGGCTTTCATGCAGAGTCAATTTTACACTCTCATAGCCCTCTCCCGTGACACTCATTATTTTTCAAATTTAAACAAATTCCTCACATGCAATGGTTTTTATATGCACTACTTTTATTACTATCGTATTTTTGCACTTGGTTCGTTTTAAGCACATAATTGAGATGAAAACACTCGACCAACATGTGATAGAAAAGTACAATAGTCAACCAAATCCGTGCACGTGTGCTATAAAGGAAATAATGAGTCAAACATGTAGGAAGTATCAACTATTAACATCTCAATGACTCCAAACGATGTAAAGCACGTGGATGACATGATATATTGTCTCAAAATACTATCAAATCGTCATATGGATAAATGGAATGAAGTTGTGACTCGGTCATCCTAAGTGTCCATTATTATATGGTGTAAAAAAAAATACAAAACTTTGTCTTTTTCAATTTTTCAAAAAAAATGAAAATCTTTTTGTATTTTTCCAAAAAAAATTCAAAAAACAAAAACCGTAAATACAAATATGGTACACACTAGCAATAGGCATAATATCGGCATGAGCATCATCTTATGCTAGCAAATAATAAATCACACAAAGAATAATCAATCTAAGCAAGTGTGATTAAATGAACAATGCATTGTTAGCAATTAATCATTAAACCCAAGAATGACTGCATATAAACTCTCATAAGCAGCCCATAAATACCACATAATGTAACCAAAGAACACAGGGTACTGCAAATAGAATGGTCAAAGTCAACCAGGTCGCTCGAAGGAGACTGCTTGTCATTTAAACGAGAAAGCATCTAGCGAGAAAACTTCGCGCGAGATCAAAAATCGCTCAAACGAAAACCTCTATCGTTTGAACGAGAAAACCAATTTTCACAGATTCCCCAAAATATTAAACGGTGTTGCCCAGTAAAAAAATTTCCAGAAATAGATATCTGGAAGGTGCTGACAGATCCAAAACAGTGCAAAAACAGTTTCTAAACTAATAAAACAATGTAAGCTACTACAAAATGATTCATAACACTAGTAAGAGTATATCATGGAGTATAACTAGCATACGACAAAAAACAAATGCAATCAACCAAAAGATCTCACATGGGGTGAATCGCGTGCAAGCAAACGAGAGTCGTGAATAATTATTCCATAAGCCTCTAAATCTGATTTCCTAACCCAAACATATTTGTAACGACAAGTGAGGGTTTAAGGAATCGAATTTATTCTTTTGTTAACCTTCCTAGGTCCATTTAGAAGTTTGTAACATAAACGCCTAATTTGACCTTACTTACCGCAATGTGTGCAAGTGTAAACCGGACAGTGAATGTTACCTAAAAATGGTCATCACCTCAAATTCCTTGGTGCTTCACGCACGATGTTCCTAGGTAGCTCTCGCTTGACAACCCCCGGTGCCTCTCTCTTAACAACCCTAGGTGCCTCTCTCCTAACAACCCTAGGAGGCTCTCTCACACGTGTGGGGTTGACTTTGGGAATGGGTGCGACACTCTCATCGAAGCCTATACCACCCTTATTCTCCTTAATTTGGAAAGTGCCTAACATATTATCAATCTTTTCAGACCCAAACTCCAAACAAAATTATACATTACTTGATTCTCTCAAACTCTTCTCAAGCTCACCTATTTTTGACTTGAGTAAACGTCTAGAATTCTCAAACTCTACTTGTTCCTTTTTCATAGCCTCCATCACCCCTCGAAGACTATCTCTCTCTCCCTCGACATATCCTAGCTTTTCTTTTAAAAATTTCTCGCGTGCCATAAGTTCTTCAACTAAAACATCATTATCATTTTTTAAGACACTCTCTTTCAATTGAGCTTTCAATTTCAAAGCTTCAGCATAAAGTTAATTAAAAGTCGTTTGTAAATAATGCTCATCTACACTTCCATCCTCACTCTCATCACCCCACCATCATCACAAATCACATGAGTGGGAAGCTCTCGCCCAGAGGCATAAAAAACTTCTTCTTCCGAATTACTATCACTAAGGATAGTATCAATTTTTTTTAATTTCTTCCTTAAATTTGTGGGACACTCATCTATCGTGTGACCAACACCCTCAGCCCCCGAACACCTCTCTGAATTAGTTTCAACGGAAGATTTAAAACAAAAGTTCGTGTGAATTTTCCAATTAGAATTTTCAAAAAGTTGACATAAAAAATCATCAAAACTATCAAAAGCCATTTTTAAGAAAAGACACAATTTTTCGAAAGACCAAGATCAAACTGTAATACCCCGTGTTTTTGCATAGTTAAAATTAAAAAGGAAAATACTTTTTATTTAAATTACGTGAGTAGAGTAATTTAATATGTAAATGCAGAGTAATTTAATGTGGCACATTTTAAATTAAATTACGTAAGCAGAGTAATTTAATGTGACGTAATAATAATTATGATTATTAAGTGATTGATTAATCATAATGGCTATTAGACATAAATTGAGAGTTATATACAAATTAATATGACGATTAAAATTTACTAAGTGTGAATAGTAAATATGGAAAGTTGATATGTACGGCCTAGCGATTTAAATGGACATACCTGAGATTATCTCGACCGAGTGTCGCGTGTAGAAAAAATTAAAGGTGAGATGAGAAACATATTTTTAGAGACTCAAAAGATAATTTAGAGCCCACATATAATTCCGAAAGGGTCAAATTAGTCAAAATAGTGTACCCGGGGGTACTAGTTGCGTGTCGGGTCATTTTTGGGCTAAATCGAGACCATACGAGGGCATTTTGGTCTCTTTAGATTTAAGGGTGAGGAGACCTACGAATTTTGTAACCCTAAGTCAGATTATAAGAGTTGGAGGCTAGGGTTAGAGAGGAGGGAAATACACCATAACCATTAGCGAGAAGAGAGAGACAATTTCCTAAGGCAAAAGAAAGAAGTAGGAAGCATTCAAAGGAGATTTCACTATCAACTTGTTGGGAAGAAGGATTGAAGGATAAAAATCATCAATCATCAACAACGGCCATGAAATTAGACCCTACAATACATAAGGCAAGTGGTTATTTGCAAAATAAATTGAGTTATAATACCCATATATGAGCTTTAGGAAGAACCTGATTTTTATGATATTTTTGGAAGTAAACACTTGAATATGATCCATGATTGATAGGGATTGCATCTAGAACGTTTTTGATCTCCAAATAATCTGATATCATAGAAGACTTGATGATTAAATCGAACTAAAAATCTGGACTTTTGATGAAAAGATGGAAGAATTGTATTTTTAGGGTTCTTGAATAATAAGAGGATTTTTTGTTAATCTGGACAAAATTTGTATTGATTTTCCTGTTTTAGATTGTTAGTAATAATCCCAGAATATGTAGGAATGATTAGAAATTCTTAGTTGCAAGTATGGTGAATTATCATGGGAGATGGATAAACAAAAATGGTGTAAACCGCATGAAGAAGACGATCTGGGTCTGTAACTGCTCGATCGATCGTTCGACCCTTGAACGTCGATCGATCGAGCAGTCGATCGATCGACCTCATACCATCGATCGATTGACCCTGGCTGTACTTTAGAGAATTTTGTGAATAAATTTCTTTTCAATTACCGTCACTTAATGGGAACCTTAGTGATGACATTTTACCTATGAAGGGACTTAATAGATACTAGTAGGTGTACCGTGAGATTTTTCCCTAAATGATTGAGTGTGAAATTTGGAGAAATGGACCAACGAGAATATAATCAATTAAGTCGTGTGTCGGGAATGTGAGAATTTAGTTACGAAAAGAGTGAGAGTCGATTCTGGAAAAATACCAGTAGGTTAGAGATAGCTTAACTACTGAATCAAGGGAGGGATAACTAGGACTTTTAGAGTTGCGTGAATACTCGAATAAAATGCGATAGTGAAATAAATCGTAAATTAATAAGTACGGTGAATATAAGTAAAATATATTACGTACGGGCATGATTTGATAGGTCAGGTGTGTACCTACTAAATTATATGAATTTTTGGGTTAAGATAATTATACCTAAATTAATTATGTTAGGGTCGATGAGATATTTCGAACTAACATAAAGTTACTATATGTTTGGGGTCGATGTAAAATGCCGAACCAAACCTTAAAACTGGTGTCGCGATGAAAGAGTTTCGAACCAGAATATGTGTGTGTATATATATATATATATATATAAATAGTTGGGGTCGATGGATCATTCCGAACCAACTCTCACCTGGGGTCGATGAATCATTCTGAACCAAGAGTCCTTTACGTGTGTTAAAAGGATATATTAGTGATAACTAATATTTAATACATGTTCTATGATAAAATGTATTCCATATGCATAATCTACTGACTTAAGATAGTAGATAATTAGATAAATTGAAAATGTCTTAGTAATAATTAAGCAGCATGATATAATTATTACAAGAATAAGGATAATGAGAAGTAAGTAAGTTATCTACGTTTATAACACATGAGATATGGACCATTAAATTACTACAAGTATGTTATGGGGACTTAGCAAGGGAATACGTGCGGTGGGGTATTCTGATCTAGTTAACTTGGGTAGTATAACTAGGTGAACTAAGTCCCATCGTTAGGCGTGCACAATAGATGAGAGGTGAGGAAACTCAAAAGAGTGTGCGAAGTCTTAATATGTGTAATCAATAACTCAATTGTGCTAACTGCTTGCAAAATATTTTTAAATGTTTTGAGTACTAACTCTTACTATGTAAAAATCTTTTAAAAACCTTTTAGGTGCCCAACCACAGGGACACCCAGCATGATTTCATTCCAGGGATATGAGAGCTGCAACACGCGTGGATGTTACAGGGGTTGTTTAGACGGTTTCCCTTTTTCAAATCTAGTACAGGACCTCAGTTATAGTACTCTCAGTTGGGACATGTTGTCCAATCTTTACTTTTACAGTTATTCTAATTTTGGATTTTGAGTTAGTTTTCTTGGCCGTTGTTTTCGGCAAGGCTTTATTTTATTCAGTTATTTATGCGAATTGGTTTAATACTGCTTGTTATGTATCGTTCCGCATGAGTGGTTTATTTCTGTTTAAGAAAGATAAAATTTGGCACTAGCTTAATGTCACTTAGGTGATTAGTAATTTAAAAAGGCTTTCGACAGTGATGCTAAGAATGAACCATTTAAGAAACCTGTTTTAAATTAAATTAAGGCTTGATCACCAAGGTTTAATTAGGCGGGGTGTCACTGATGGTATCAGAGCATCAGGTTCTAGTATCCATAGGATCTGTACGGCTTGCTATGTTTCCGCGAAACGTTTGATTGTATTAGAGCCCTACTATTAGGACTGTTGATTCACTTTTCGCTTTTGGGATATCGTACATATGCTCTTAAAATTTTGTATAAATTGTGTACTTATTCAATTTGATCTAATTTCAGATGCTACCGAGGAGACAACGAGTGGAGAGGGCTGAAGCCAGAGATGAGGTGAGGGAGGCTCATCAGGAGCCACAGGTGCCGCTGCCCCCACCCCCACCCAAGTTGATTTCCACTACTCAGGTTGCAGTGATAGTGGCTCAGGCAGTCGAGACAGCGATGAGGGCAATGGCAACCCTTTTTCCTCAGCCCCAAGTACCACCTCCCGTGGCACCGATAGTTCAGGCCCCAGAAGGGTCATTTTCTTAGCAGCGAGTCAGAGAGACATTTCAGAAAGGACATCCACCCGAGTTCCATGGTAGTACCGATGTAGTGGAGGCGTGCAACTGGAAGAAAAATATCTAGCGCCACTTGCGCATGCTAGAGTGCACCGAGGTACCGAAACAAATGCTAGCTACTTTTCGTCTCTCTGGAGAGGCCTTACAGTGGTGGGAGTCAGTTACCACCACCGAGGAAAGGGACGCAATGGCAATTTCTGAGTTTTAGGTGCGGTTTTCCCGCAAGCATTTTCGTTCAGCAGTAGAGTCAGAGATGAGGAAGAAATTCAGCGAAGTGGTTCAGGGTGATTGCTCAGTTGTAGATTATGAGGAGGAGTTTACCCGTTTGTCTAACTTTGTGCCAAATGAGGTGAGCGATGAGGAGCGGAAGAAGTCAAAATTTATGGATGGCTTGACCTGGAGAATCAGACAGCATTTGATCGGCAATCCGGCGTTGGAAACTTACACAGATGTCGTCAATGCCGCTCTATTACACTGTCAGGATCACCGCTTTCATGCGAAGGGAAATAAGAGAGGTGAGCCTAGCCAACCAGGCAAAGTGGATGGAAGTAGTGGCAGCAGCACACCACTGCAGCAAATGGGGGGCCAGCTAGGGCAGGATTCCCGGCAGGGGAACTCTGCCAAGAATTTTAAGCGTGGGAGGCATCGCTTTGACAGACTGGGCCAGCAGGGTCCCCAGCTGCCAGTTCCTCAGGGTCGACAGGGTCAAGGGAACCAAGGTGGAGGGAAGCAGGGCCAACGTCAAGGCCAACAGGGCCAAGGTCAGAGACAGTTTCAAGGCCAGTGTTTCACTTGTGGCCAGTAGGGTCACAAGAGTAGGAATTGTCCACAGCAAGACAGGGCATAGCAACAGGGTGCCCAAAAGGGGCAGCAGGCTCAGATAGCCCCAGCAGCAGCACATGCCCCACAGCTAGGCCAGATACACTACGGGCGTGTGTTCAACGTCCGTGACATTTCGTTTCAGCCAGCACCACCGGCAGTCACGGGTATGTTCCTATCCATGGACTTGAGGGTAGTATTTTATTTGATACGGGGGCGATCCATTCGTTTATTTCCACTAGATTTGCATGGGAAGCCGGCCTCTTAGCGAAAGCTGACACTCATCTTATATGCATGGAGTCACCGATGGGTAGTGGGTCCCTTATACATTCGATCTGTAAGAATGTGGACATTATGGTCAGGAGTTTGAGTCTAGCGATAGACCTTCTAGTGCTGGATATGGAGGGTTATGATGTCATCCAAGGCATGGATTGGTTGGCCCGTTATAGGGCAATGGTAGATTTCTACGAGAGGACTATCGTGTTTTCCATCCCGGGGCAGGAGATGTTCCTTGTGGCGATGCCTCTCCTCGAGGGAGGATCGCGCACTCATTTATATTATATTGAGGAGAAGACCTCACACGGGGTTGTCATTTATCTGGACTCAATCCCAGTTGTGAGGGATTTCAAGGATGTATTTCAGGAGATACTAGGGTTACCACCCAGTAGGGAGATAAAGTTCGTTATTGACCTAGCGCCGGGGACGAGACCGATTGCCAGAGCACCATATCTCATGGCCCCTTAGAAGATGCGAGAGATGAGAGAACAGATTCAGAAACTCTTAGGACAGGGATTCATTCAACGGAGTACATTGCCATGGGGTGCGCCAGTGTTATTTGTAAAGAAAATGGATGGTTCACTTCGTCTGCGTGTAGATTACAGGGAGCTGAACAAAGTGACGATACGTAATAAGTATCCACTACCGAGGATTGATGACTTGTTTGATCAGTTGAGAGGGGTTGCGTACTTCTCAAAGATCGATTTGAGGTCGGGTTACCACCAATTGCGCATTCTTGAAGAGGATGTACCTAAGACCGCTCTCCTATCACGGTACGGGTCATACGAGTTCAGGGTAATGCCATTTGGGCTCACTAATGCGCCTGCAGTATTCATGGATCTCATGAACAGGGTGTTCAGCGAGTTTTTGGATCAATTTGTGATTTTATTCATAGTCGACATTCTAATCTACTCTCACACGGAGGAGGAACACACCGAACATTTACGAATGGTGCTACAGACATTACGGGACCATCAGTTCTACGCCAAATTTGAGAAGTGTGGATTTTGGCTTCGGGAGGTTCAGTTCCTAGGCCTCGTTGTATCCGACATAGGCATTGCTGTTGACCTGAGTAAGGTATCGATAGTGAGGGAGTGGGGACAACCCACGACATCGACCAAAATTTGTAGCTTTTTAGGGTTGGCCGGATATTATCGTCGCTTCATCAAGGGGTTCTAAAAAATTACCGGACCTTTGACGAACTTGACTCGGAAGGGAGTGCCCTTCGTATGGAGTGACTGTTGTCAGTTAGCATTTGATGAGCTAAAGGACAAGTTGACCTCATCACCCGTTCTTGCCTTGACTAGGAGCAGAATGGAGTACCGAGTCTATACTGACGCATCCTTACAGGGGCTTGGGGGTGTGTTACAGCAGGAAGAGAGAGCTATAGCTTATGCGTCCCGAAAGCTAACTACACATGAAAAGAATTACCCCACTCAGGACCTCGAGTTGGGAGCGGTCGTCTTTGCATTGAGGATATGGAGACACTATCTTTTGGGTGAACAGTTCACTCTATTCACGGATCATAAGTCACTTCAGTATCTTTTCACACAGAAGGATATAAACATGAGACAAAGGAGGTGGCTTGAATTCGTGAAGGACTACCAGTTTGATATACAGTATTATCCTGGTACGGCTAACGTGGTGGCAGATGCGTTAAGCAGAAGACCTACCGGACCTACTGGAGAGTTGGCAGAAATTTGGAATGCGAAGTAGAGTGAACTTCGACACGAGGATGAGATAGCTAGATCATACATGGCAGGTTTGGATATCACTCCCGAGAGTGTTATGCGGGTAGTGAGGGCACAAGCCGAGGACCCATTTTAACAGGACAGAGTACGGCATCTACTGGTCGGGGGGCAGAGTCCTACTCCATCAGCTCAGAGGGTGGACTACGGTTTAATGGCAGACTGATAGTACCCGAAGATGATGATTTGAGGCATGCCGTAATGACGGAGTCGCACGGGCCAAAGTTTTCGGTACATCCAGGTGGGGACAAAATATACCAGGATATGCGACGACTATATTGGTGGTCAGGTATGAAACGAGACATTGCAGAGTTTGTCTCTAGGTGTGTTATATGCAGCTTGTAAAAGTCAACCATCAGAGACCTTCAGGGATACTACAACCACTGGAGATTCCCGTGTAGAAGTGGGAGAGTATCTCGATGGATTTTATTATTGGGTTACCAACATCGTAAAAGGGTCATGATTCCATATGGGTGACAGTGGATCGATTGACTAAGGTAGATCATTTCTTACCGGTTCATACGGATTATGATACGATGCGGTATGCGCAGCTATTCATTTCAGAGATTGTTAAGTTGCACGGAGTTCCTATTAATATTGTGTCTGACAGAGACAAAATATTTGTGTCACATTTCTGGTAGAGCTTTCAGGAGGCCATGGGCACCGACTTGCGATTGAGTACGGCATAATACCCACAGACAGACGGTCAGACTGAAAGGGTAAACTAGATGTTGGAAGATATGTTGAGGATGTGTGTCCTAGATTTTGGGGGAGGATGGGAGCCATATATTCCTTTGGTAGAGTTTGCATATAACAAATCTTACCAATTCACTATCGGTATGGCTCCATTCGAGGCACTTTATGGGAGGCCTTGTCGTTCGCCGGCCTGTTGGTTAGAGGTGGGGGATAACAAGCTATTGGGACCAGAGATGATACAGGAGACTTCTTCCAAAATAGAGTTAATTCGAGGACGTATTCGACTAGCTCAGTATAGGCAGAAGAGTTATGCTAACGCCGTAGGAGACACGTGGAACTAGATGTGGGCGACCAGGTGTTAATTCGGGTATCTCCTATGAAGGGGATTATGAGGTTAGGCAAGAAGGGGAAGTTAGCACCGAGATATGTGGGACCGTTTCCTATCATTGAGAGGGTGGGATCGGTAGCTTACAGATTGGGACTCCCCGAGCATCTTCAGCTAATACATGACGTATTCCATGTGGCGTCGCTGAAGAAATACAAGAGTAGCGAGCGAGACTTCTGGCATATTCCACTTGAGGAGATCGATTTGCAGCCAGATGTCTCGTATGAAGAAAGACCCGTGGCTATTCTAGATTATAATGAGCGCAAACTATGATCCAAGGTGGTACCCTTAGTGCGAGAACAATGGGGACATCACAATATGGATGAGTCTACTTGGGAGCGGGAAGAGGATATGCGAGAACAGTATCCAAAATTATTCACCACAGGAATTTTCTAAATTTCGAGGACGAAATTCCTTTGTAAGGGGGGGAGTATGTAATACCTCGTGTTTTTGCATAGTTAAAATTAAAAAGGAAAATACTTTTTATTTAAATTACGTGAGTAGAGTAATTTAATATGAAAATGCAGAGTAATTTAATGTGGCACGTTTTAAATTAAATTACGTAAGCAGAGTAATTTAATGTGACGTAATAATAATTATGATTATTAAATGATTAATTAATCATTATGGCTATTAGACATAAATTGAGAGTTAGATACAAATTAATACGACGATTAAAATTTACTAAGTGTGAATAGTAAATATGGAAACCTGATATGTATGGCCTAACGATTTAAATGGACGTAGCTGAGATTATCTCGATTGTCTCGTGTAGACAAAATTAAAGGTGAGATGAGAAACATATTTTTAGAGACTCAAAAGATAATTTAGAGTCCACAGATGATTCCGAAAGGGTCAAATTAGTCAAAATAGTGTACCCGGGGATACTAGTTGAGTGCCGGGTCATTTTTGGGCTAAACCGGGACCATATGAGGGCATTTTGGTCTCTTTAGATTTAAGGGTGAGGAGAGCTACGAATTTTGTAACCCTAAGTCAGATTATAAGAGTTGGAGGCTAGGGTTAGAGAGGAGGGAAATACACCATAACCATTAGAGAGAAGAGAGAGAAAATTTCCTAAGGCAAAAGAAAGAAGTAGGAAGCATTCAAAGGAGATTTAAGTATCAACTTGTTGGGAAGAAGGATTGAAGGATAAAAATCATCAATCATCAACAACGGCCACGAAATAAGACCCTACAATACATAAGGCAAGTGGTTATTTGCAAAATAAATTGAGTTATAATACCCATATATGAGCTTCAGGAAGAACATGATTTTTATGATATTTTTGGAAGTAAACACTTGAATATGATCCATGATTGATAGGGATTGCATGTAGAACATTTTTGATCTCCAAATAATCTGATATCATAGAAGACTTGATGATTAAATTGAACTAAAAATCTGGACTTTTGATGAAAAGATGGAAGAATTGTATTTTTAGGGTTCTTAAATAATAAGAAGATTTTTAGTTAATCTGGACAAAATTTTAATGATTTTGCTGCTTTAGATCGTTAGTAATCATCCCATAATATGTAGGAATGATTAGAAGTTCTTAGTTGCAAGTATGGTGAATTATCATGGGAGATGGATAAACAAAAATGGTTTAACCCGCATGAAGAAGACGATCTGGGTCTGTAACTGCTCGATCGATCGATCGACCCTTAAATGTCGATCGATCGAGCAGTCGATTGATCGACCTCATACCATCGATCGATCGACCCTGGATGTACTTTAGAGAATTTTGTGAATAAATTTCTTTTCAATTATCGTCACTTAATGGGAACCTTAGTGATGACATTTTACCTATGAAGGGACTTACTAGATACCAGTAGGTGTACCATGAGATTTCTCCCTAAATGATTGAGTGTGAAATTTGGAGAAATGGACCAACGGGAAGATAACCGATTAAGTCGTGTGTCGAGAATGTGAGAATTTAGTTACGGAAAGAGTGAGAGTCGATTTCGAAAAAATACCAGTAGGTTAGAGATAGCTTAACTACTGAATCAAGGGAGGGATAACTAGGACCCTTAGAGTTGCGTGAATACTCGAATAAAATGCGATAGTGAAATAAATCGTAAATTAATAAGTAGGGTTAATATAAGTAAAATATATTACGTACGGGCATAATTTGATAGGTCGGGTGTGTACCTACTAAATTATATGAATTTTTGGGTTAAGATAATTATACCTAAATTAATTATGTTAGGGTCGAAGAGATATTCCGAACTAACATAAAGTTACTATATGTTTGGGGTCGATGTAAAATGCCGAACCAAACCTTAAAACTGGTGTCGCGATGAAAGAGTCCCGAACCTGAATATGTGTATATATATATAAATAGTTGGGGTCGATGGATCATTCCGAACCAACTCTCACTTGGAGTTGATGAATCATTCTGAACCAAGAGTCCTTTATGTGTGTTAAAAGGATATATTAGTGATAACTAATATTTAATACATGTTCTGTGATAAAATGTATTCCATATGCATAATCTACTGACTTAAGATAATAGATAATTTGATAAATTGAAAATGTCTTAGTAATAATTAAGCAGCATGATATAATTATTACAAGAATAAGGATAATGAGAAGTAAGTAAGTTATCTACGTTTATAACACATGAGATATGGACCATTAAATTATTGCAAGTATGTTATGGGGACTTAGCAAAGGAATACGTGCGGTGGGGTATTCTGATCTAGTTAACTTGGGTAGTATAACTAGATGAACTAAGTCACATCGTTAGGCGTGCACTATAGAAGAGAGGTGAGGAAACTCAAAAGAGTGTGCGAAGTCTTAATATGTGTAATCAATAACTCAATTGTGATAACTGCTTGCAAAATATTTTTAAATGTTTTGAGTACTAACTCTTGCTATGTAAAAATATTTTAAAAACCTTTTAGTTGCCCAGCCACAGGGACACCCAACATGATTTCATTCCAGGGATATGGGAGTTGCAACACGTGTGGATGTTGCAGGGGTTGTTTAGATGATTTCTCTTATTCAAATCTAGTACAGGACCTCAGTTTTAGTACTCTCAGTTGGTACATGTTGTCCAATCTTTTCTTTTACAGTTATTCTGATTTTGGATTTTGAGTTAGTTTTCTTGGCTGTGGTTTTCAGCAAGACTTTATTTTATTCAGTTATTTATGTGAATTGGTTTAATACTGCTTGTTATGTATCGTTCCGCATGAGTGGTTTATTTCTGTTTAAGGAAGATAAAATTTGGCACTAGCTTAATGTCACTTAGGTGATTAGTAATTTAAAAAGGCTTTCGACAGTGATGCTAAGAATGAACCATTTAAGAAACCTGTTTTAATTAAATTAAGGCTTGATCACCCAAGGTTGAATTAGGCGGGGTGTCACACAAACGTGATAAATTAGCGTAACCTGCTCTGATAGCAATTTGAGAGTGTGCTACAAAGAAATATGCGACTTCACAAATAAATCCAATTTTAAATGTATAACAATCCAACTAGTTTTAATTAAACCCAAATTTTAGTTAAACCCTAACACATGCAACTAGGTGAGTTAATAACATAAAACCAATTAATATGCAAAGGAAACCAATACCAAGGAAAAATCTACGAAGGGCAAAACCTTTTAGTTCACTATAAATATAAGTCGCAACTTACATGGATTACAATGAAATAGATTTTGACACAGGAATACCGGCAGGTATCGGTCGGTGTAGTCAGCAGTGGTTCACACATTGCTATACCACAAGAATCGTAGTCCTATCTTCAGCCCAGAAATACCGCAACACTCCCTAATGACACGTAGTCAATCATCCCAGTACCTCCCATGAGTGGCACCTACCTTCAGTAGTAGGTTATTCTCCCTACAAGATCAAACTTGAATAAGATGTATGTTCTTGGGTTCCAAAATAATTCACCACAACATATGGGATTTTTATGAATTGAAAACAAAGAAGAAGCCAAAAGTGTTCATACAAAATGTCAAGTTGGTTCAGTTCATAGCATCAATGTCGAAATTTTTTTTTTAAAACAATTACTAGCCACCTATTATTTAAAAAGTGAGTTGCCAAATTTTATTAAATTAAATTAACATGCAATCCATCGAATATTTATCAATTAATAATAACACAATTACATCACAGCCACAACATAATATAAATGGAAAAATAAATGAGTCTGGAGTAACACTCCTCAGAATAGTCTCAAATACTGAATAAAACTAAATACAACATCTGAATAATAAATGAATTTAACTCCAAAACTGAAAGGAAACTGAGTAAGATAAAACTGTCTCTAAAAGAAATGGGGCGACATGCCCAAACAACTGAATAAGTCTGAAATGAAATCAATATAGAATGTGGAGGCATCTATCATGAAGGTCCTGTAACTTCCACAGTAGCTACAACACGTCACTGGAATGGAACTCCTAAGCTAGGCATCCCTGTGGCTGGGCACCTAAAAGGTTTTTACAAGAAAAATAGATTTGAAAGCAAACGGGTCAGAGCCCGATGTGAAAACAGTTTAAAATATAGCAAGTATTTAATAACATTAAACAGTGAATATAAAATACATGTTAGTTACGTTAACTCACATGAGTTCCTCACCTCTCAACTAATTATGCACTCCTAACGTATCAGTTACCCTTCCTAGTTATGCCTATAACTGACTAGTCAAATTCACAACCTGACTTTACTATAAAATATAAGGGTCGATACCAGACATTTAAATATAAACTCTGAGTCTTCCTTTTTATTTATCTGATCTACCTAATATATTTATTATGTGAATTTCCCATTTTTAACTCTACTAAAAATGTCCAGAGTATTCACATTTACACTTTAATAAAAAGTCTATTTCAATTACCAGTATATTAATCTCATCATAAATATACAATAAGGGCACCCCTAGGCTATGCTGCGGTGCACACATACTCTGCTATCGAATCCCGGTATATCACGTATATAAGGACTACGTATTCCTAATCTCTCAAGAACCGTTTCAATAAGCAATAATCACATATAATGGAGGCGAACATAGTTCACATACCCATGGGTGACGCACATACCTACGCTCCCATGGTCAGCTGACTTATTAAATCTAAATCCCCCCGTAGGCACACAAAGTTTAGATGGCCCTGTTCGAAAGCCGACCTCCCGTGATAGCAAGTATGGTAAGTATGTTATAAACATATAAGTCCATATACTAAGCATTCACACATCTTAGATATCTTATAATATTAATAGAGGTATATTCTACATCCCTATACCGTTATTCCAATTGTACAATTTTTTTTGTCTCCGAATAATATACAATATAGACCGCCGACACATCTCACGTCGTAATTCCAAGTACTTACAACCTACCCCATAAAGGTTACCAAGTCTCTTATTATTCCCACATTTAAATCCACTATTCTTAAGGTCCTCATTTCTGCCACTAACCTTATATTATCCACTATACTAAATTTAATCATTTAATCTCAACTCTAATAGTATCTCTTTCGACGAGCCTTATTAGGTTTTAAATAATTCCCAAAATTGAATCCTAATTATACTCCGGTCTCACAAACATACCTACTGTTCTTCCTCAGGTCTAAGAGTGTTCACAAAGTTCCCAACAATAATTCTCTAGGGTTGAAATTATTAAAATTCAACAAACGAAAAAATATGACCAATTCTGGGAAGGTCGATCAATCGACCTTGAATGTCGATCGATCGATGGTGGTCGATCGATCGATCGCACCAGATGGGCTACAGACTACTTCGTTCTTTTAGTCCAAAATTCGTCCCAAAACTTCATTACAGGGTATGAAATTCTAATCTAATGTTATAGGATCATCATACAACCAAAATACATCATTGTTAATGTTCCAAAACCTCTTAATCATCAATCATTGGCCTTATATGGATCAAAACTTCAATAAAAACCTTAGTTTTCTATCTTCTTCAAGAACAATGATAATTCTCCTCTTTAATCCGTTTTTAAATCATCAAAAGTTATGTTTTGGGTACTGAATTCGTCCAGAACAATTCTACATGTAATTCCTAGGGCTGTGTTTTTTTTCCGAACATTTCGATTTTTCCGATATCTGATATTTTCGATTTTGGAACATATATAAGGTTTTCGATTTTCGATTTCCTATTTTTTCGAAAAATTCAGATCGAAAATTGGAAATAATTCAGAATTTCTGATTTTTCGATCCGATTTTTCCGAAACTATGCCGATCCGATTTTTTAGAATTATTTCCGATTTTTTCCTAAATATTTTTTGATTTCCAATTTTTCTAATTTTTTTAAACATTCTCATGTGTTCCACATCGGTTAGGAGAGGAAAAGAGGCCCACAAAAGTCTTCTATGAAAGGAGAATATCCCTCTATCCTCTACACAAATGAAAAAAATGATTAAATCCTTACATATTTACATGTTGGGTTAAATCTTTTTTTCAATTTCTTTAAAATGAGAATTTCGAGTAATCGAAAAATCCTATATTAATTTTTTTGAAATTTTGGAATTTCCAAAATTTCTGAATTTTTAGTATATTTTTGGAATTTCTGAATTTTTCCTATTTTTTTTCGATTTTCCGATTTTTTCGAATTCGAAAACTTTTTTGATTTTTCGAAAAAATTGGATAGGAAATTGGAACAAATATTTTATTTTCAAAAAAATTGGAATTTTTTTCGAAAGGTCATTTTTCGATCCGATCCGACCGAAACACAATCCTAGTAATTCCTAACCAAGGTTTAGAGTTATACATCAAATTCATTGGGTCTTCATCAAATCTTTCAAGACAATTATTAATTTCTACACTAAACATGGAGGAAATATTCATTGAAACTAATGAAACCAAATCACTTGCCTTAAGTTTGATGTTCTGATTCGTTGTTGGTGTTCAAGGGCTGATTCTCTCTTCTTTCCGGTCACAATTTCCGTCCAAAATGCTGGTGGTGGGTGGTGGTTTTGGTTTGGAAACCGTTTTTGCAACTTTCCTCTAACTCACGTAGCCCACTCTCTTGTTTTTGGCTGATCATGGCCCTAATGTCTTTTCTAATAGTATATAAATAAAGTCTAAAATTCGTGGGTCTTAATTCCTTAATTTTTAAAATTACCAAAATACCCTTCCGGGTTGCTGGTTTGGCCTAAAAATGCCCCGGGACCCAAACTAAACCCCCGGCTAGTGTTTTCTGACTATCTCGACCCTTCCGGACACGTTGGCGCCGTCAAAATGACCATACGATTGATGAAATTATAATTTAATTTTTAAATTTAATTCAATTTATTTCTGACGCGACTGACACGCGCGTCCCAACTTAATTTCCCAAATTGTCGTATTTATAACTCTTGACAATTTTAATACTTTCAATACTCCTATATTACCATATATACTCAGTAATATATAATATCATCATCATAATCAAATACCAACTCACGTCTCACTAGTATTTAAATCCGGATTAATTTCCAATTAATTCTCATATAATTCAATTAATCCATTAAATAAAAATCAATAAAATTATGGGGTATTACATACTTCCCCCTAATAACAGAATTTCATCCCGAAATTCAGAATTAAAGTATACCTGGCAAAAATAACTCTGGATAATACTCGCGTATCTCATCCTCGTGCTCCTATGTGGACTCTCGACATTATGATGCCGCCACTGAACACGTACTAACGGTACTATCTTCGACCTCAGTTTCCTCTCGCTGTGGTCCAGAATAGCAATCGGCCCCTCCTAGTAGGAACTATCAGGCTGTAAGTCGATGTTCTCTAAAGCAATGTGGGTATGGGCCAAATCATCCCTAAGATATCTCCTTAGCGAGGAAATATGGAACATGTCATGAATACTATGCAAGTGTTCTGGTAACCCAAGTCTATACGCTACTGGCCCAATTCACTTGATGATAGGAAATGGGCCCAAGTATCTAGGTGCCAATTGCCCTTTCTTCCCGAAACGCATAATCCCCTTCATCGGAGATACTCTGAGTAGCACCTGATCCCCTACCTTGAACTCTCTAAAGAATCTTTTGGCATCGACATAACTCTTCTGTCTGTCCTGAGCTACCCGAATACGGCTTCATATCATCTCTATCCTTGTCGAGGTATCCTGAATCACCTCCAGCCCAAGAAATTTATTATCCCCCACCTCTAGCCAACATACTGGGGAACGACAAGGTCGACCGTACAACGCCTCGAATGGAGCCATGCCAATAGTGAACTGGTAGGAGTTATTATAGGCAAACTCCACCAGTGGAAGGTACTGCTCCCAACCACCTCCAAAGTCTAGGATGCACATACGCAACATATCCTCCAACATCTGATTCATCCGCTCGGTTTGCCCATCTGTCTGCGGGTGATATGATGTACTCAGTCGTAATTCCGTACCCATGGCTTCCTGGAAACTCTCCCAAAATCGCGAAACAAAAATGTTGTCTCTGTCAGACACGATATTGAGAGGCACCCCGTGGAGTCTCACTATCTCCGTGATGAAAATCTAGGCATACTGTCTCGTAGTGTAGTCTGTCCGAGCTGGCAAAAAATGAGAAACTTTGGTCAACCTATCCACGAATACCCATATGGAGTCGTGACCCCTCTGTGATGTAGGAAACCCCATGATGAAGTCCATGGAAATGCTCTCCCATTTCCACATAGGAACCTGTAATGGCTGTAGAAGTCCTACTGATCTCAGATGGTCCACCTTTACTAGCTGACAAGTGGCACATTTAGAAATGAACTCAGTAATATCTCTCTTCATGCCGCTCCACCAGTACTGTCACCTCATGTCCTGGTACATCTTATCCCCACCAGGATGTACCGTGAACCGCGAACCGTGTGACTCTGTCATAACATCGTGTCGCAAGTCTTCCCCTTCAGGAATAACTAGTCTCCCATTGAAGCGTAAGCCCCCGTATGAACCAACGGTATAAGAATCGACTCCCTCTGCTAGTAAACGAACTATCTGCTCTTGACAAAACGAGTCATTTTCCTGGGCCTGTATCACTCTCGTAACAATTTTGGGCGTAACGGTCATTACCGACATGAATGATCGGGCCACTGCATCCTGGTGTCCCAACTCTTTCCACTTTGCTCTCCACACTTCGGCCACCTCACCTACTGGCCTACGGCTCAACGCGTCTGCTACCACGTTAGCCTTCCCTGGGTGATATTGGATATCGAACTGATAATCCTTCACGAATTCAAGCCACCTACGTTGATGCATATTTAGTTCCTTATGCGTGAAGAGGTACTGTAGGGACTTGTGGTCTGTGAATAAATGAAATTTCTCCCCCAGGAGATAGTGTCTCCAAATCCTAAGAGCAAATATGACTACCGCTAACTCCAAGTCGTGGGTGGGGTAATTCTTCTCGTGAGGCTTAAGCTTACGGGAAGCATAAGCTATGGCCTGAATCTCCTGTTGCAGTACACCTCCAAGTCCTTATAAGGACGCATCGGTAGGGGTGTTCACGGGTCGGTCGGTTCGGTTTTGACCGGGTTTTTTTGGCCGAACCGACCATGTCGGTTTTTGGAGGAGGAGAACCGAACCGAACCAAAAATGCTAAAAAATAGAACCGAACCGAATCGGGTCGGTTTTTGACAGGGCCGGTTTGGTTTGCCCGTCGATTTTTGACAGGGCCGGTTCGGTTTTTTCCTTTATTTTAATAAAAAATATATTTTTTTAATACCTAATATAAATATAAAATTAAAAAATATAATATAATATGTCAAGACTAATATAAATATAATATAAAATATAAAATTAAAAAGTATAAAAATTAAATCGGTTCGGTTCGGTTCAATATCGTTTTTTTATGCCAAAACCGAAAACCGAACCGACCCTGTCGGTTTTATACCTGATTAAACCGAACCGAACCGACCCTAAAAAAAACTCGGCCCGAAAATTTTCGGTTCGGCTCGGTTTTGTCGGTTTGGTCGTTTTTTTTGCACACCCCTACGCATCGATGTAGACTAGATACTCAACTCCCGGCCTGGGCAATGCTAACACTGGTGCTGAGGTCAACTTGTCCTTCAACTCATCGAATGCCAACTGACAGGCATCGCTCCAGATAAATGGCACACCTTTGCGAGTCAGATGTGTCAAAGGACCCGCTATCTTTGAGAAAGCTAGAATAAACCTCATGTAGTATCCTGCTAGGCCCAAGAAACTACGTATCTCAGTCGGTGTCGTGGGATGTCCCCACTCCCTCACCGCTGATACCTTCCCCAGATCAACAAATATCCCCCTATCTGAAATGATATGCCCCAAAAACTGTACCTCCTTCAGCCAAAACCCACACTTCTCATATTTTGCATATAACTCGTTCTGACACAGCGTTTGTAAAACCTGCCTCAAGTGCTCGGTTTGTTCCTCCTCCATCTGGGAGTAAACCAGAATGTCATCAGCGATGACGATGACGAACTGGTCTAGGAACTCTTTGAATACCTTATTCATCAAGTCCATAAACACGACTGGGGCATTGGTTAGGCCAAAAGGCATAACCCGAAACTCATAGGAATCATATCTCGTCAAGAAAGCAGTCTTCGGGACGTCCAGTTCCCTGATACGCAACTGATGGTAACCCGATCTCAAGTCGATCTTTGAGAAGAAAGCCGCTCCTCTCAACTGGTCGAATAAGTCATCGATTCGGGGCAACGAATATGTAATACCCCGTATTTTCTGTGATATTTATTTTTGGGGATTAATTGAATTAAATGTCTATTAATTGGAAATTAATCCGGATAAAAATATTAACGAGATGTGAGTTAGTATTTTATTATAATGTGTATACTTGGCATTATATGAATATTGGTAATATTGAAATTGTCATGAGATTTAAATACGGCAATTTGAGAATTTTGCTTGACGCGTGTGACCGCCACATCATGGTATTTTGTATTAAATTAAAAAGTGAATTTTAGTTCCATTAACCGTATGGTCGTTTTGAGTGTGCCAACGCGTCCGGAAGGGTCGAGATAGTCAAAAAACACTAGCCGGAAGTTTAGTTTGGATCCCGGGGTATTTTTGGGCCATACCGGCATCATAAAGGGTATTTTGGTAATTTACATTTTTGGGAATTAAAAAGTGACGAAAATAGAAATTACAATCTGACTATTTCCTTAACCCACTTAACCCACTAACTACACTATGGGACAACATGGGCTACGGGAGAAGTTGATATACCATTCTAACTTACCAAAAACCAAACACACCTCCATACCTCCATTGTCTTCAACCTTGGGAAGAGCTTGAGAGAGAGAGAGAGAGAGAAGGAAAGAATTCTGCAGAAAGAAAGAGAGAGGACAGACTTAACTTCAAGATTCAACACCAAATTCAGAGATAAATTAAGGCAAGTGATTTAAACTCTTTTGATTCAAGATATGTTTCCATGTTTAGGAATTTTCAAAATTGATTTTTGGAGATAAATTAGACCCATGAATTGGAAGTTAAAGGTCATGATTTATGTAGGAATTGCATGTAGTATATTCTGGACGAATTTATATGTTATAAACAGAACCTTGATGATCTAAAAGTGGTATTTGAAGAAGTTTAATGATATTCTTGAATGGAAGAATTTTGGAAATTATTTTGATGTAGTTTTGATCTAAACCAAGCCTTTAAATGATGAATTATGGGACTTAGAATGTAAATACTGTTGTAGGATGATAGTATAATGTTATAGTAACCTTGTCTTGGAGTTTCATGCTTAAAAATGGAGTTTTGGAACGAAACTGTAACTGCAAAACGAAGCAGTCCGTAACAGACCTGATGCAATCGATCGATCGACATTCATCAGTCGATCGATCGACCACCATCGATCGATCGAAGGTAAAGGTCGATCGATCGACCTTCCCAGAATGAGTAAAATTTTTCCTTAATTGAATCTTAATGATGTTAACCCTTGATTAATAATATTGGTGACATTATGAATACCTTTAACCTTAAGGAAGACCAGTAGGCATGATTATGAGATTGGACCTTAATTGGAATTTAATTTGAGGAATTATTCTAAATAAATGAAATTCGTTATGTGAGATAATATTTGGGTTAATAGTGCAAATTTGAATGATTTGATGGAATAAGGTTTGGGGCAGAAGTAAAGACCTTAGGTATATGTGGGAATTATGGGAACTTAATAGTCTATTTGAGATAGGTTTTAAGTTTAAGATATTATGACGTGAGACGTGACGATTATTTAATTTATATATTATCGGGATACTTGAAATATATGAAATTGGAATAATGGTATAATGATGTAGAGTATACCTTTATTAATATCGAGATATCTAAGATGTGTGAATGCTTAGTATATAATTTTATGTGTATGACATACCTACCATACTTGCTATCACGGGAGGTTACGCTCGCTTAGGGCCTTCTGATCCTTGTGTGCCCGGATTTAGATAGGTACCTCGAGGACATAATTCAAACGAACGACTTATTTGTGAGTTAATGAGCCAGCTGACTATGGAGCGTAGGTATGTACGTGACCATGGATATGATTGAATTATGTTCGCCTCCATTTTTGTGTGTGGTGTTTATTCCAACAATTCCTGAGAGATTCGGAATTTGTAATCCTTATGTACGTGATGTACCGGGATGGATAGCAGAGTATGTGTGCACCGTAGCTTAGCCTTGGGTGCTTGTATTATATAATTAAGATGTGAAAATACGGTTATATGAGAAGGAATTTACTATGTTAAATTGTGAGTATAATTATGGTAATGTTTTGAAAAGATAAAAAGGGAACTTTTATCAATAAATGGTTTTGTTAATGATTGGGAATTTGGGAATTAACGTAGAACTCTCTATTCAATTGTTAAGGTTGGTAAATAAACGTGAACCGAGTAGTAGTGTTAGAAACTCTTTATATAGTTATGAGATAACACAGGAATGGGTACAGGAACGTTAGGAGTGCACAGTTAGACGAGAGGTGAGTATATCATATGAGAGCACATCCTAACATGTACTTTGCATCTACTGTTTTAAATGTTTTTAAAGCACTTGTAGGTTTTTAAAATATCTCCACATTCGGGCTCTGACCCGTTTGCTTTCAAATCTATCTTTTTGTAAAACCGTTTTAGGTGCCCAGCCACAAGGTCACCATGCATAGGATTCTCATTCTGATGACGAGCTGTAGCTGCTTGTGGAAGCTACAGGGATTTGCTTTTAGACGCTTATATCATTTGGATTCCTTATTCAGTATTCCTCAGTTGTAGGGCATGTTGCCCAAATTCTATTAGATACATTTCCATTTTAGTTTTTCAGGCTTTGGCATGTATTCATTCAGTATTCAGTATTTCAGTATTTACTTCAGTTGTGGGATTGTGTTATGAGGAGTTTTTCCTCCAGATTTATTTATATCATGTGACGGTTATTCTATTTACTTCATTATGGTGAATGGTGTTTTTATTCTTATTTACACTTGTTGCATGTTAATCAGACTTTAATTAAAATTTGGCATCTTACTTTTTAAATACTAGGTGGTTAGTAATAATAAAATGTTTTCGACAGTGATGCTATTAACTGAGCCAACTTGGCGTTTTGATTTAATTTAATAAAGGAGTAGCTACCCGGTATTTAATTAGTCGGGGTGTCACAGAATACTTGTTCCGTATCGTGACTTTATTCGACTCCCGGTAATCTACACACAACCTTAAAGATCCATCCCTCTTCTTCACGAACAGCATAGAGGCACCCCATGGAGAAGTACTCCTACGAATAAACCCCTGACCCAACAACTGCTCTATCTGATCCTGTAGCTCTCTCATCTCCGCTGGAGCCATACGGTAAGGTGCGCGGGCTATAGGCCGAGTGCCCGACGTCAAATCAATAACAAAGTCTATCTCTCTATTAGGAGGTAATCCTAGAATATCCTGGAATACATCAACAAACTCCCTAACAACTGGAATCGAATCGAGTGGTATCACCACTTCCTTAGAGGTCTCCTCCTTTATATAGTACAAGTGAGTGGACGATCCTCCCTCAGGACAAGGCATCACCACCAGGAACATCTCCTGTCCGGGTATGGCAAAAAGAATACTCATACCAAAACAATTAATCAATGCTCGATACGTAACTAGCCAATCCATACCAATGATCGCAGCGTACTCAGTCATATCTAATACTATCATAACAGCAGGCAAAGTAAACCTTCCGATCTCTATACCCACACCTCTACATATAAGAGAAATCATAGAACCCCTACTCAACGGTGAATCTACGCAAATAACCGTGCTCTCTGCAGTGACTGACAACCCTATAGTGCACACAAATCTCGTGGCAATGAAACAATGTGTGGCTCCCGTATTAAATAAAATACGCCCCATAGTCCCCTGAATAGAAAACATACCCTCAATAGCGGGTGGATCCTGTAGGACTGCGGCCTGCTGGAGCTGATAAACTCGCCCATACTGAAGCTGTCCCTGGTGGACTAGGACAGCTGGGATGGGTGGTAAAGCTGGCATCTGCGGTGGTGCTGGGAGGGCGACGAGAAATATAGATCTCTGGGGCTTGTGTCGAGCACCCTGCTGCTGCAGCTGTGGGGCCCTGCCCCTTTCAGGACACTCCTGGAGTTTGTGGCCAATCTTGCCACAAATAAGACATTTCCCTGCAAAGTTTCCCCCTCTCTGACCCTGCTGCCCACGGTCCTGATGACCGTTGTCATTCCTCCCCTGACCATGCTGGCCCTACTGAAACTGCTGTTGTTGGCCATGCTGGCCCTGATGGCTGTGCTGACCCTATTGGCCATGAAGAAAACCTTCCTGACCATTTCTGAAACCTCGAGATCGAAATCTCTTAGAATCGCCCTGCTAGGAACTCTGATCACTCTGCCTGTGCTGACCCTGAGCTGAATGTGCCCCGCTGGCACCATTCCCCCCTATCCTACCCTGATGGCTGGACTCTCCTGATCACTTACCCTTTGGCAAGTGGAAGCGGTGGTCCTGGCAGTGAAGCAGTGCTGCGTTAACCACATCAGAATAAGTGGCCAATGAGATATTTCCTAACAAGTGCTGACGAATCCTCCTAGTCAACCTATCCATGAATTTTTGTATCTTCTTCTCTTCAGTCGAAATCTCATAGGGAACGATGTTCAGAAGATTGGTGAACTCAGCCTCATACACTGCCACTGTCTTCCCCTCCTGCTTGAGGTTCATCAACTTCCTCCTCATCTGGTATGAACCGCTGAGGGAAAGTAATTGCGGTCAAACCGCACCCAGAACTCCTGAATGGTAAGAACATCTCTCTCCTCTGCAGTGGAAATGGACTCCCACCACTGTAACGCTGACCCTAGTAGCTTAAAAGTAGCCAGTATCTGTCTCTGTACATCCGTACACTCGTATATCCTCAAGTGTCTTTCGATGTCCTTCTTCCACTGACTGGACATAACGACGTCGGAGCTACCTGCAAACTCCGGAGGGTGTGCCTTCTGAAAGGCATCACGAACACGTTCCAAAGAAGACGGGAATGCATGAGCCTGCACCGGGGCTACCATCGGCGCCTGAGGTGGTGCCTGCTGCACAACTACTAAAGCGGTATTTACCACTTGGGCTACAATGGCGGCAACCTCTGCGGCATCCATGGAACCCTGAACTGGTGCAGGCTGTGGCTCGGGCTGGGCACCCTTGAGAGCTTTCTGTGCACGTCATGGAGGCATCTGAAATGAGAGAGAAGTCTTATAAGTCCACAATTAATATCTCAAAATAGCTAAAGAGCGTAAAATACACAAAAGAGTACAACAATCCTAAAATTTAGGGCTCTATATCAAAATACGCTACACGAAAACATAACAAGCCGTACAGATCCTAAGGACACTAGAACCTGATGCTCTGATACCACTTGTGACACCCCGATAAATTAAATACCGGGTAGCTACTCTTTTTTTCAAATTAATATAAAATATTAAGTTGGTTCAGTTCATAGCATCACTGTCGAAAACATTTTTTTTAAACAATTACTAGCCACCTAATATTTAAAAAATGAGTTGCCAAATTTTATTAAATTAAATTAACATGCAATCCATCGAATATTTATCAATTAATGATAACACAATTACATCACAGTCACAACAGAATATAAATGGAATAATAAATGAGTTTGGAGTAACACTCCTCAGAATAGTCTCAAATACTGAATAAAACCAAATACAACATCTGAATAATAAATGAATTTAACTCCAAAACTGAAAGGAAACTGAGTATGATAAAACTGTCTCTAAAAGAAATGGGGCGACATGACCTAACAACTGAATAAGTCTGAAATGGAATCAATGTAAAATGTTGAGGCGTCTATCATGAAGGTCCTGTAACTTTCACAGCAGCTACAGCACGTCACTGGAATGAAACTCCTAAGCTTGGCGTCCCTGTGTCTGGGCACCTAAAAGGTTTTTACAAGAAAAATAGATTTGAAAGCAAACGGGTCAGAGCCCGATGTGAAAACAGTTTAAAATATAGCAAGTGTTTAATAACATTAAACAGTGAATATAAAATACATGTTAGTTACGTGCACTCACATGAGTTCCTCACCTCTCAACTAATTGTGCACTCCTAACGTATCAGTAACCCGTCACAACCTGACTTTACTATATAATATAAGGGTCGATACCAGACATTTAAATATAAACTGTGAGTCTCCCTTTTTATTTCTCAGATTTACCTAATATATTTATTATGTGAATTTCCCATTTTTAACTCTACTAAAAATGTCCCAAGTATTCACATTTACACTTTAATAAAAAGTCTATTTCAATTACCAGTATATTAATCTCATCATAAATATACAATAAGGGCACCCCTAGGCTAAGCTGCGGTGCACACATACTCTGCTATCGAATCCCTGTACATCACGTACATTAGGACTACGTATTCCGAATCTCTCAAGAATCGTTTCAATAAGCAATAATCACACATAATGGAGGCGAACATAGTTCACATACCCATGGGTGACGCACATACCTACGCTCCCATGGTCAGCTGACTTATTAACTCACAAATAAGTCATTCACATCCCTATGTCCTTAAGGTACCAATCTAAATCCCCCCGTAGGAACACAAAGATTAGATGGCCCTGTTCGAAAGCTGACCTCCCGTGATAACAAGTATGGTAGGTATGTTATACACATATAAGTCCATATAATAATCATTCACACATCTTAGATATCTTATAATATTAATAGAGGTATATTATACATCCCTATACCGTTATTCCAATTGTACAATTTTTTTTGTCTCCGAATAATATACAATATAGACCGTCGACACATCTTACGTCGTAATTCCAAGTACTTAAAACTTACCCCATAAAGGTTACCAAGTCTCTTATTATTCCCACATTTAAATACACTATTCTTAAGGTCCTCATTTCTTCCACTAACCTTATATTATCCACTATACTAAATTTAATCATTTAATCTCAACTCTAATAGTATCTCACTCGATGAGCCTTATTAGGTTTTATATAATTCCCAAAATTGAATCCTAATTATACTTCGGTCTCACACACATACCTACTGGTCTTCCTCAACTCTAAGAGTGCTCACAAAGTTCCCAACAATAATTCTCTAGGGTCGAAATTATTAAAATTCAATAAAGGGAAAAATATGACCAATTCTGGGAAGGTCGATCGATCGACCTTGAATATCAATCGATCGATTGCACCAGATGTGATACGGACTGCTTCATTCTTTTAGTCCAAAATTCATCCCAAAACTTCATTACAGGGTATGAAATTCTAATATAATGTTATAGGATCATCATACAACCAAAATACATCATTGTTAACGTTCCAAAACCTATTAATCGTCAATCATTGGCCTTATATGGATAAAAACTTCAATAAAACCCTAGTTTTCTATCTTCTTCAAGAAAAATGATAATTCTCCTCTTTAATCCGTTTTTAAATCATCAAAAGTTATGTTTTGGGTACTGAATTCGTCCAGAACAATTCTACATGTAATTGCTAACCAAGGTTTAGAGTTGTACATCAAATTCATTAGCTTTTCATCAAATCTTTCAAGATAATTATTAATTTTTACACTAAACATGGAGGAAATATTCATTGAAACTAATGAAACCAAATCACTTGCCTTAATTTTGATGTTATGATTCGTTGTTGGTGTTCAAGGGTTGATTCTCTCTTCTTTTCGGTTACAATATCCGTCCAAAATGGTGGTGGTGGGTGGTGGTTTTGGTTTGGAAACCCTTTTTGCAACTTCCCTCTAAACTCACGTAGCCCACTCTCTTGTTTTTGGTTGATCATGGCCCTAATGTCTTTTCTAATAGTATATAAATAAAGTCTAAAATTCGTGGGTCTTAATTCCTTAATTTTTAAAATTACCAAAATACCCTTCCGGGTTGCTGGTTTGGCCTAAAAATACCCCGGGACCCAAACTAAACCCCCGACTAGTGTTTTCTGACTATCTCGACCCTTTCGAACATGTTGGCGCACTCCAAAATGACCATACGGTTGATGAAATTATAATTTACTTTTTAAATTTAATTCAATTTATTTCTGACGCGATTGACACGCGCGTCCCAACTTAATTTCCCAAATTATCGTATTTATAACTCTTGACAATTTTGATACTTTCAATACTCCTTTATTAACATATATACTCAGTAATATATAATATCATCATCATAATCAAATACCAACTCACGTCTCGCTAGTATTTAGATCCAGATTAATTTTCAATTAATTCTCATATAATTCAATTAATCCATTAAATAAAAATCAATAAAATTACGGGGTATTACAAAAGACTTCTTATGAAAAATGGAGATGGAGAGTCCTTTAAATAGAAGACTTAAGGTTGCAGGTCGCTCGAACGAGATAGCATGACGTTTGAACGAGATGCAGTGTCGTTTGAGTGACAGCAGCACTTCGCGTGACATACCATGTCGTTTGAACGACATACGGTGTCATTCGAACGAGAACAGTAAAACCCAATATATTTTCTTTTTCTTTTTCTTTTTCTCGATAAATGCACTGCCTCAAAAACTCCAAAAATTATATTTTTTGACCAAAAATATTTAAAGCTTCGTTCCAAAACTTAGAAAATATTTTGTGAAAAATAATCCCAATATCCTAAGTGAAATGTAAAGGATTAAAAACACAACCTTTACCAAATTTGTCTTATAGAAGCTTCTTTGATGAAGAACTTTGATATTCGAATCCGTTTTGATGCTTGAATGATCTTGTATAATTCTTCGACGATTTTAGCGGTATACAACATACTCTAATATAAACAGGACTTATAAAATATGTCCTTACACAACATAGTGTTATTATAAATCGTATTCATAGTGACAATGGCACTAAAAATAAAAAAGTTATAGTTGATGGCTTTTGTGATGTCGTTATCATCAAACATGAGTTTTTGGACATTCATACTCCTCGACAAAATGGGATTATTGAAAGGAATAATCGAACAATTCAAGAGATAGATAGGTCCATGATTCTTGGTCAGAACGTGCCTAAATATTTTTAGGCGAAGGCGGTTAACACCATAGGCCACACGGTGAATAGGGTTTATCTTCGTCCACACACATTTCACACTCTATATGAGTTATGCATAGGTAAGAAATCCAACTTATCATATTTCCAAGTTTTTGGGAGTCCTAGCTATATCCTTAGATATAGAGATAACTTAGTGAAGTTCGGCTCTAGAAGAAATGAGGGAATATTTTTAGGATGCTTATTGACTAGTAGATCCCACATGGTGTTTAACAATGAAAGCTCTAAGGTAATGGAATCGATAATTGTCACGATTAGAGATGATGCACTGGTTATGTTTATTGATCATGATCCTGCGTGTGAGAACAATGCACCCCCCAGTGATGATCTCATTATTCCCAACACAACTACAGTGGGACCCACTATTAATATAGAGGATCCACCCTCTTGTGTTTGAAAGATTCATAACCCTATTGACATACTTAGTGATCCCAAACTAGGAGTCAAGACTTGCACTTAACGTAAGAATATGGTTATCTACTTTTGCTACACTTCCACAATAGAGCCCAAGAATGTGAAGGAAGCACTCAAGAATGATCATTAGATATATGCTATGCAAGATGAGTTTCTTCAATTTTGAAAGAACGATATTTGCGAATTAGTCCCCCGACTTAGTGAGATAAATGTGATTGTTACTAAATGGGTGTACAAAATCAAGATGGATGGGCTTGGTACCATCATTTGTAATAAGGCTAGGTTGGTCACTCAAGATTACACACAAATTAAGGTTTTAGACTTTGACGAGACATTCTCTCTTATTGCTAGTCTCGAGTCCGTTCGCTTACTACTCAACATAGAATGCCATCTATGATTTAAGCTTTACCAAATGGATGTCAAGAGTGTCTTTCTCAATGGCATTATTCATGATGAGGTTTGCGTGGAACAACTAAAGGGGTTTGAATACCAAAAGCACCCAAGACTCGTCTTTTATCTAAATAAGGCCTTGTATGGTTTGAATCAAGCACCCCATGCTTGGTACGGAAGGCTTACTTCTTATCTTTTAGCTTATGGATTCAAGAGGGAGGGAGTGGAGAGAAGGTGGTGTTATATTTGTTACCCAGGTCTATGTGGATGATATAGTCTTTCGATCCACGTGTTACTAACATGCTCATGCTTTCGATGAGGAGATGGAGAGTGAATTCGAGATGAGCATGGTTAGTGAAGTTACTTTTTCCTAGGTCTCCAAGTGCATCAACTCGAGAATAGGATATTTATGTCTCAATCTAAATATGTTTAGGAACTTGGTGAAGAAGTTTTGTTTGGACTCCGCTAAGCACTCATGCACACCCATGAGTTCCTCGACTAAGCTTAGAAAGGACACTTTAGGTACAGACGTAGGGCAAACACTCTATAGGAGTATGATTGGTAGTTTCCTCTACTTTAGCCGCTAGCCGTACCGATAACGCTTTTAGTGTTGGATTTTATGCACATTACTAAGCGTCCCTAAAGAATTCACACTTGTTTGCACTTTAACGTATCATCAAATACGTGAGTGACACTCTTTCTTATGGAATTTTGTATTCCTTTGATACCGATGGCAGTTTATCGATTATTCGAATGTCGATTGGGCTGGGAATTTAGATGGTTATAAAAGCACCTCGGGTATATGCTTTTACTTTGGGAGTGCTCTTATCTTATGGTTGAGCAAGAAGCAAAAATCCATTTTTTTGTCTATGGAAGTACATAGTCATTGAGAGTTGTTGCACACAACTCTTATGGATGAAACAAATGTTGGAGAATTATGGAACTACTCAAGGCACGATGACTTGCGATAATACGAGTAAAATCCACATTTCTCGTAATCACATCCAACATTCGTGTAAAAACACATTAGGATTCGTTCGCACTTTATTTGTGATCTTGAAGAGAAGACTGTTTCCTTGAGCTTCGTGAGTACTGAACGTCAATTGAGCGACGTTTTCACTAAA
This sequence comes from Sambucus nigra, assembly GCA_949130495.1. NCBI lineage: Eukaryota > Viridiplantae > Streptophyta > Magnoliopsida > Dipsacales > Adoxaceae > Sambucus > Sambucus nigra. The sequence goes on from OX422208.1 coordinate 116,329,835, forward strand.
CCTTTAGATGAACTTAAATTTGAGCATTTTAGGAAGTCTTTGGGTATTCACTCCATTGATTGAGTTCATGGATTATTTCTAGTTTAGGGTGATTTTCACATTGTTATCAGTTGTCCCTAAAACTAGATTATATTCTTATGTGTATATTTTGAATAATCCAAAAAGATTTTATTTTCTTTTAGAAAAATTTCAAATTTTAAAAAGATTTTGTTTTTAATAAAGATTTTCAATAATTAAAATATTTTTGAATTTTGTTTTACTCCATATATGGATGCGCATTTAAGATGTTCGAATTAAAATTTCAGTCCATCCATTCATGTGGCTTAATAATGGTGTTAGGATATTTGGCTTCGTTTCTCTGTGTGCTTAATAAAAATGTTTAGCATTGAGTTGTTATTTATTGATTACTTCCTTCATGCTAGACTCATTATATCGCCTTTATTGCACACGTCCATGAACTTTTTCACAAACTTTTAAATATTGTGCTTGCTTATCAAATGTCGAATATGATGTTCTTATATCAATCGTGCTTAATAATTAACCAAATGTTCTAGGAATTAATTGTGCATGTGAAAACCATTGCCCAAATATTTTTATCGAAAAATTAATTGATTTATGTTTAAGAAATGGAAAGGGGATACGAAAGAAGCAAGCTTCTTTGCTTTAAAAGCCACTATTGGCAAGAGCCTAAAATATGATTTCGACACATAAAAAAAATTCCAAGGCCAATTTTGTTTCATATATGCTTCATTATTCATGAGTTATGTGATTCCTTAAAAAATTTGAGAGTCTATTCTTAAAATGTGATATTATGAAGGTGTTATAAGTTGAAGATCATTAGGTTTGCATAATAAAATTCTTTCAATACATTAACTAGTTTGGTGTTATCGATTTAAGAAGAATTGAAATTCATGATATTTTGTATGACTTGAGTCAATTTCACTTTGTTCAATATTTTTACACCAAAGGTTGAATTGAGTTCTTTCTTTAGGAGTGTCTCTTTGTTTTTTTAGGAGGGTACTTTCTAATCAATTCCTTTCAAATACCTACAAAAATATAATCAAATTTCCATAGAGTTAAGTAAGGTTGTCAATCCTAATCTAAGGATGAAACACATGAGAGAAGAAAGATGCAATTCATTTTTTTATTTAATTTTCTTTCTATACTTTTTGCTTTTTCTATTTTTTTTATTTTTTAATATTAAAACATTTTTTTTGATGATGTGAATTAAACTAAAATGAGAATAAGTAAATAAAACTACAATAAGAGTGTAAAGAAATATAAAAAAGTATGTGATGAAAAATGAGTGAAATATAACTAAAGGAGAGAGAAAAATCAAGAGATGTAAATCCACTTTCACTTCACACAAATTAATCTAACTTAAACTATTTTAATTCAATCAATTTCAAAAATACTCATTTAATTCAAAAGGTAATTCTCATTACGCTAATGAATTAATTCAATATTCGTTTAGAAAAGTAAGTTTAATTCCCACAAACACTACTCAAAATGAATTAAAATTAATCATATGAATCACCTGCTAGGATCGATTCACCCAACTAATTTTAATTAGACAAAATAAAATAAGAGTAGATGAAAATTATATTAAGATTTTAATCAATTTGATAAGTCTATCTCTAGTTTGAATCGAATGATAAAATGGTAACACAATTCTCAATCCTTTCTCAAGGATGATTTTCCATTTCTCAATGCGAAAATAAGAGTATGAATTAAATTTACTAATCAAAGGAAATCAACAAAATTAAAATTAACAAACTAATCAATTGGATTCATGGGGGGCTTAATAATCATAAGCAATTAAAAGAATGAAATGAGTAATTAGAAAATAGTTGATCAACCTCAAAATTCTCCTTGAATTGCAATAATCTTCAATACTTCAATAATCTGTCAAGATAATTATAATCAGTCACTTTATTATTTATTTTCTTTTTTTTTCTAAAATAAAAAAAAAACTAAGCTAAACTACAATGGCGTTCTTCTGTTTCTTCCTAGCTTCCTCTCTTTTCTAGCTATTTTCTTCAAATGGGTCTTCAACTTTATTTATAGTGTGGCACCAATGAGGCTAGGGGTAATTTAGGAAGATGCAAGCATATGTGTACATGGGGTGTGAGGTGATGAGGGTAAATAAGGTAGTGAGGGGTATTAGACAAGTGGAGAGGGGATAAGGGGTATTTTAGGTAAAAGGGAGCAAGTGGAAGTTTAAAAACATGTGGACGTCTATGGGTTTTGGTTTATTGTTATTTTGGCAGGTAGAAAACGGGAAAGGCTTGGAAATGGGTTTGGTGGAGGTTGGATTTATTGGGTTTGATCGTGGATGATTTTCGGAGGTCGGGTTGAGGTTAGGACGAATTCGGTTCAAGGGTTAAATTGTTTTAGGTTCCGGGTTGTGTGGTATTTTGGTTTATGATGAGGCCAGGTGGGCAACTGTTAGGAATTGGTCGGATATGGATGTAGTTGGAGGTGGGTTTGGTTTTGAATGGAGATGGTGGTTATGGAGGATGAGGGAGGATATGGGAAGTTTGAATCCTATTTAACCAAGTTATTGGTTTGGGAAGAGGCATGAATATGGAGGTGAGAGGAGAGAGAGGGAATGGGTGGAAGTTAAAGATGGGTGTGAGATAAGTTTGTGTGTGATAGGGTGTTGGATAGTTAGAGTGTGGGTGAATGATTGTTTCGGTGTGTGAGTGTATAGAATAGTGTGATGTGTGTGTGTGTTAGTTTATGACCCTAAAAAAATAAACTAAGAATCAAAATAAAATTTATAAAAATTAATAATTTACAAAACTATAAAATAAAACTAAACAATATAAAGTCTAAAAAATAAACTTCTAATTCTAAAAATAAAATACTTAAAATAAAATAAAACTAATAAACCTAATAATTTTTTTATAAATGAAACTAAAAATAAAAACTAAAAACCAAATAAAAATAAACTCACACCTAAATAAATTTTTTTAATGAAATATTCTTCTTTGGGTATCAAAGACGAAATCATTTCATTGGAAATGGATACTGCATCCATTTCATCCTCACTTTCATCCTCTATTATGACATGGGCCAAGTGAAGGATGGTTTGTTCCAAACTAGGCATATATTCCTGATTTGGTTCAAAACATTCTTCAAAAGTCTCGGAAGAAAAATCATCGCCGGAGTCAAATAATAAATCCAATTCATGTTCCCACAAATGATTTTCTTCCTGATAACGATTTTCATATTTCTCATTTTCAAGCATTAGCTAGCCCTCACCGAATGTCATAGGTCGAGGTGCGGATTCTTGAAAATGAGAAGTTTGGAAACTATCCTCTGAACTACAATCAAAATTATTATCATAAGAATTTTGAAAGCTATTGCAATTTGTTTCAACATTCTTATAATAAGGATCTTGAGGCCCAAACTCGGAATAATTATTCCCAAAGTTTCCATATTCCATAATTTGACTTTCGTAATACTCACCCAAAGTCATTTTAGAATGTGCAATTTTTTGGGCCTCTAAGTATTCACCAAAAGTCATAGGCTTACGGAAATTTTGAGAATTATCATTACGATCCTTCGAAACTTAATCTTCAAGTAATGATGACTCGTCTCTTGAGTTCGAATTTCTTTCCTCCTTTTCATTCTCTATTATCAAACCGATGCAAGTACCTGATATATCGACGCCAAACTTTAAAACGTTTAATCCTTTCACCAATGAGGATTACTTGCTCGAGTTGCTTTCCATGAAGGCATATTTGCCTCCATGTGATCCCCCTCCCATTCCAATTTCAAAATACTTGGGAGAAAATTCAGTTTTTTTTGGAACCCATATGTTTTTGTCACCCGCCTTATCCAAATCCCCTATCGTCCCCTAAAAACTTTTAATTGGTTATGGTTCATTTCTTTCGCCTTACACATACCTTCCGTTGTTTGAATGGAATTCCTATTTTTCGTGAGGCATACTTTCATGTGAGGGTACACTGATTATCATCCAAATACAAATCGTAGTTTGGGAGGACCCTAAAAAATTTTAACTTCAAGTGTAACGTTATTTAAAAGTTAAAATTATAGGTTGTATATAGTAGCTTATTTTTCTTTTTACTTATAGTCTAGTGTAGTTAGTTAAGTTTTTGGTTATTTATTTTTGTTATGCTTTGGTACTAACATGTTTTGTAGAATAATTGAACTTGTACTTTCACGAAATCGCTCCATTTCGGGTAATATTGCTCTTTTCCTCTCTTTAACTTGGTTCTTAATTTACATTGAGGACAATGTTAGGTTTCAAGTTAGGGGGTATGGCATATTCTATCCATTTATTGGTAGTTCATTTGATTTGAATATATGTTAGTTCCAAGCATGCTTTTCTTATAAAAAAATTCAAAATTTCAAAAAGATTTTTTTTTCTCCTTTATTGGGCATTTTGCCTTTGTTTTCGATGATAAATTTTAAGAATGCCCGATCCTACAGACAACTCAATGATGCATGTTCCCAATTTTAGAAGTTATTAGACTTTAGTCCTCAAATCATTAATATTATGAATAACTTCATGAATTAAACTTTATCCCATGAGCACATGCTTTTTTCTTATTTTATTGATTTAGTTTATGATTTTTATAACTCGGTAATCTTTTGTTGCATTGTATATACTTACACCGAGTAAGCTTTGTACCTTTCATCGTTTGTGAGTGTATACACTATTCTTTCCTCTTTGAAAATGCTGAATTCGTCGATAATCTCTCTATTCTTTCATTGATCATTCATTAATTGAGTTTATATCTTGAAATGTGTTACTTGAGCATGATTTTCAAAGTTATTTTGACTCGAGAATTGCGTAAATAATAGAAAATGATCATAGGCCATCTTTGTTATATCACCCATATTGACCTTGACCTTACCTTATATGTTTTCCCTCGTCAACCCCTTTGAGCCTAAATATAGTCTTTCATTTCATAACTCCCAAACCCCATAACCAACTCCACATTAAAGTTATAAGCCATATATATGACCTTTCATACCTTTGTTTGAAATGATACTTGGGATTGAATGATATTGTTGTTTCGTGGTTGCAATTTAGGCATGTGAGAGTGTGAAAGTAAAGAAAAGAAACAAAAAAAAGAAGAAAAAGAGAAAGTAGAAAAGAAAAGAAAAAGTGAGAAAAAGAAGAAAAGAAAAGAAAGAGAAATTTGTATATGTTGTATATAATTTTTAATAATCCTTGTTACTCTCCAATTGTTATATTCAATGCCTTTTATGGATTGTATTTTCCAATTTTTGGAATTGTCCGCATTTTCCATAATCCTGAGTTTTCATCTCCTAACACTTTGAATCCGTACATATTTCCTTCATTTGTACCCGTAACCCCGAACCTACATTACAACCCTATAAAGTCCTATGTGATCCTAGGGTGAATTCAATTTAAAAGTTTAAATATTTGCGATAATCTGTGAAAATGCATTCGCCTCTTTTAATATGCGATATCTTTCAGTGAGATTACAAATTTCATTTTGTATATAGCGTTCTTCATTTGTGACATGTTCGCGACCTTGTTTGCATTTACATTTACTCTTTATGCCCGCATGTCCCTTGTATTACCTCCCATTTCCGAGTGATTTCATATGTTGAGTGTAATGCCCAGTGAGAATTGACATATATGCACGCTTATGTTTATCCGATTTATTTATGTTTTTCCAAATCACACTTTTCATGTGCTCGCTCCCTTCCCACATTTTAAGTTTTCAATTCCACGAGGTTCATTCTATAATGTTAATAGTATGGACTTTTATTTGAATTCATTCACTATGCTAATAATGTGTATGAAATATCTTTCGTATTGTTGGGCTTGTGGCATGTGATTAGGCATATTTTGAAGAAACCGTATGATGTTTGTGGGTTTCGTCCCTGAAAACCCTCACAAGGCAACACTCATCCACTAGGGTGACCTAGGGGTTTAATGGCTTATTGCATACACTAAATGCAATCGTTTGCCCATGAAAGTGGCTTTTATATCTTTTGTATGTATCTCCTATTTTGTGGTTTTTTTATAGTTCTTCTTTCTTTGAATTTCATTACTAGGGACTAGCAATGTGTAAGTTAGGGGGTGTGATTCGTATCTATTTATGCATTTAATTACCCTCGAACTTATGCATTTTAGCCCCCGGGTACTTTAATGCTTATAATTATACTCGTTAATCAGACAACCTTCGTTTTATATGCTAACATGTTATTTGAGGTATTATTGAGCTTTATAGGTGTTACGGTTCTTAGTATGAAGTTTGAGGGCATTCCGATAAAGTCCCGTCAAAGTTCGCACGTTTAGGGGCAAATTCGATAATTTCACACTTCGGGATTTTTGCCCGAAGTGTTCACGAAAGTTGTAGCTCTCAGGTTAAGCTTCGCATGGCTGCGAATGGTGCTCGAATCGAAGTTTGAACAAAGAAAACACGGACCTTTAATCGGGGAAGAAACATAAGATATTATTTCATTATTATTTTATTTATTTATATTTACTGATAATCCTATTAATTTCCTCCATGTCATTTTCTCTTTCACTTTTGCAGCAAACATTTGATAGAAATGGCGATTTTTTTGCCATGCTCAGGTTTTGGTTTCGTTCGAAATTCGGGGCTTGAGTTTGAAATTGAGCATGAATTTCGATGTAAATACGTAAATATGTCTCTTTGTCTCGAGTTTTTGGAGTACTCATTTGGACATTTTCATACTTTTTGGCCATTTTTGTAGATGGAGGCCTTGATTTTTCTTGGCTTTACAAATAAGGGCATAGGTGGTCTCAGGTTGCCCATTTGGGATTTTGCAGGCCACACACTTGAATAGCACAAATGGGTCTTGGATGTTGGTATAAATGGAGATGGGTTTTCAATATTGGAGCTTGGCCATGGCAGGTCTCGAGTACATACGAATTGGGTCTTAGCACTAATATTGAAAGATGAATTAATAAGAAAGTCATGGTATTGTATTTGTTTCCATGGGAGGATGCGTTTTGGACACGAAATGGGTCTCATCTTGGTGCTGCTGTGCGTGGTGTGTGTTGTGTACTGCTGATGCTGCTGGTCGACCGACCCAGCCCCACCCATCGACTGGTCCATCCAATTTTTTCCTTGAACGTAACTAGTGGCCCCTTGCACTGTACACCCGGTGGACGGGTTTCGCCACGGTCGATCGATCCCCTGTTTTGGGTCCAAGACTTTGCTACTATTTGCTCCTTCTTTTCCTTTTCTATTTTCTTTTTCTTTTTCTTTTATTTCTTATTTGTAACTTATCCCCCTTTTATTTATTTTCCCTTTTTCTTTTATCTATTTTTGTAACTTAGTATAAATAGAAGACATATCTCATTTTCAGTTGATATCTTGTAATAATAGATGGTTTTGTTTAGTTAGGGTTAGGGAAGTTAGGGTTTGGAGAGTTTTGAGTGTGCCATTTTCTCCCTCCAAGGGTTTGCTCGTAAAGAGTTTCCCTTCGCGGTTGTGTAAGAACACTATCCATTATCTTCTCCATTTATCCAAGCTTCCATTTCTTTATTTACATGATTTCCTTATTGCTTTATTGTGTATAATTTATTGCTTTCATTTACTTTCTTTCTTTAAATACATGTCATTTAATATTCTTTCTAGCTAGTTTAATCTAGGTTGTGTTGGATTGAATTCACTTGTGGGTTGAATGGTTGATTTGCTTTGGAGATGGAGTTGATTCGTTCTTGTCTCGATTAGGTTATACTTATTATTACGCCTAGGAGATTTAACGAGGTATATTATGTATGCTCCGTATTTACGACCTTGCGTATGTAATTTTCGGGGTATTTATTGACCCAAAAATCTTAGTAGGCTTTTATGCGAATTTAGGGGTGTGGCAACTCTTGATTTAATTAAATGTTGAAACGAGATTCAATCTTAATAGACTCGTCGACCCATGTAACAATTTGTACTAATTAACTCTCGATGAGGGATACTCGACGCAACCTATAGTTTTTATTCTCTTTGCTAACGTAGTTTAAATACACTCGCCTAGTATAATCTTTTCTCTTTATTATCTTTTCCTTTTTGTTAAAATGACCTTTTACACTTTTATTATATATGTATTAAACCGATTAAATTCTAGCAACACGTCTCTGTGGACTTTTGATACCCGGACTTGGCCACTATACTCCCTTAAAAGAGTGTAGTCATAAGTTTTGATTTTTATATAGAGTTGGTGAGCCGAATATAACAAACGACCGACGTCGGTGACGCGACACCGTGGCAAAACCCAGTCTATCAGTTGCTTTTCAACTACCTTTTCACTTTTGGGTTCACGTGAGGGTATTAGATTTGTATAGGCATTTTGATTTGACAATTCAGATTGTTTTAATTTTATATCTGCATAGACATTGGGGAGATTTGTAAGGACATATTTTATAGGTCATGTTTACATTAAAGTATGTCGTATTCCGCTACAACTGTCGAAGAATTATTCAAGATCATTCAAGTATCACGATGTATCCGAATATCAAAGTTTTTCATCAAAGAAGCTTCTGCAAGACAAATTTGGTAAAGGTTGTGTTTTTATTCCTTTACATTTCACTTTGGATAAGTGTTGGAGCCAAGCTTTAAATGTTTTTAGTCAAAAAATATAATTTTTGGAGTTTTTGAGGCGGTGCATTTAACGAGAATAATAAAAAGAATATATATTGGATTTTACTCTTCTCGTTCGAACGACACAGTATGTCGTTTAAATGACATGGTATGTCGCGCGAAGTGCTGCTGTCGCTCAAACGACATTGCATCTCGTTCAAATGACATGCTATCTCGTTTGAACGACCTGCCACCTTAAGTCTTCTATTTAAAGGACTCTCTAACTCCGTTTTTCATAAGAAGTCTTTCACGTTTTTCATTCTGCAAACATTGCAAAAATCTGCAGAACACTTTTGGCTTCTTCTTTGTTTTCAATTCACAAAACTCCCATATGCTGTGATGAATTATTTTGGAACCCATCAAGTTTGCTCTTGTAGGGAGGATAAACTACTGCTGAAAATAGGTGCCACTCGAGGGAGGTACTGGGCTGGTTGGCTGCGTGTCATTAAGGAGTGATGTGGTATTCCTGGGCTGAAGATAGGACTGCGGTTCTTATGGTATATCTGCGTGTGAACCACTGCTGACAACACTGACCGACACCTACGGGTATTCCTGTGTTAAAAATCTATTTCATTTTAATCCGTGTAAGTTGCGACTTATAATTATAGTGAAATAAAAGGTTTTTCCCTTCGGGAATTTTTCCTGATATTGGTTTCCTTTGCATGCTTATTGATTTTTCCTGATATTGGGTTTAATTAAAAATAGTTGGATTGTTATACAATTAAAATTTGATTTATTTGTGAAGTCGCATTATTCCGTTGTAGCACACTCTCTTGTTAATTCTAAAGAAAATGGCACTTGGTTATTATAAACGCAACAACATCAGACTTTTCTCTAAGAAATCCAACGATAGAATATCTTGAAAAGTTGTCAACCATCACTAGGATATACTTCTTACCACCAATACTCTCCATACATATGGGACCCACTGGATCCAATTGCATCAACTCCAAAACGAGGGAGGTGTTAGTGGTATTTAACTTCTTATGGGGACTCTTAATTTGTTTCCCTTGTTGGCAACAACCATAAACCTAGGAAGTTGGTATTCCAAGAGATGGTAAGCTGCAAACTAAGTTTTTTTTAACTAATCTCTCAAGATCTCTAAAATTGACGTGACCTAGTCGTTGATGCTAAGGTCCATAGTGGAGACCTTAGCATTATTGCAAACTAAACATGCCTTGTGAATGATACTGCAACAATTGTCGGTAGTCCTCACACTTTGTAGTAAAAGTTTATCGGATTGATAAAAACTTTACACTCCAACCGATAAATTTTATCGTAAATTTTGCATTGCAAAGTTGGCTTATGCTTATTAAATTCACTTTCAACCCTTAAGTATACAACACGTTGTGTAGCTTAGGAAATTCAGGAATTTCCATGCAACCTTGTCCTTATATTTTAGACCTACTCCCATTCCCAAATGTGGCTTTTTCTTCCTTGTGATCCACAAAGTTGGTAAAATACGATTTGTCACCGATTATGTGCCTATAGAACCCACTATCAAAATTGCATTCATAAGTATCTTGAACCTTAAGAGCAACGTGAACAAGGGATTTTTCATCACTTTTAGGTACCCAAGTGGCGGTGACCTTTTACTTGCCCTTGTCATTATTGGCACTAATTATTGTGTTGGAAGTGTTCTTGAAAGGCATAGACATACTTTGAAATTCTTCCATTAAACTTTTATAAGTAGTGATAAGAAACTCAACTAGCTATATAAGACTAGCAAATTCGCTATAGTGGTGTGTGAGAAACTCTCCCTAACTTGTAAAAAAACTCCCTAAGGTGACATCTTCATTTGCAATGGGGACAAACATGCATTTGTTTGGGTCTGCCTTAGTTAAAACACCTAGGACGAGTTCTCCTTGGTGGGTAAGGTCAAGGTCTGTAAGGATCCATCACAAATATGGGAATCGATTCGGGTGCGATATTGGAAGTAGATGAACCTTAGTAACCTATCCATTGCCTCTCTTTAAAACCTAAAGCTAGACCTAGGACATCTTTCCAACATTTTTAGACTTGTGTCCAACATTTTTAGACTTGTCCTCTAAAGCGACTTTGACCTCCTAGGCACATTCGAGATCTTTCTCAAGTTGGGAAATATGGGCTTAAAGTTTCTCACGAGTCTCCAATGATGCTTGAAGATCTCTCATAAGACTAGCCACTTTATTGGTCAAGTCGATATTTTCCCTCTCCACCGAAATAAGTTACTCACTCAAAGAAATTCTAACCGAGGTCTCACAACTTCGACTCCTTCTATAAAGAAAACACCCTAAGAGCAACTTTTCATATTTTATTTTTAATGACTCATTGTAAAGTTTAAAGTAGGCGTATTGGAAACCTCATTCTCCCTTACTTAAATCATCACATTAAACTCTCTGGAATGATTCGACCCATTACTGAGTTTATTACATTTGAAAATATCCTCATCAGCATGAGATGTACTTGAAGTGCTAACGTAACTCACCTTGAACGCGATGTAGTTATATTAATGTGGTGATTCATCATCGGATCCACTTTTGAATCATCTTAACCTTCTCAGTCATCTCTTCAATGAACTCGGTTCCTAACAACTTAATCTTACCCAGGTCTAACCAACATATAAGTGATATACAAGGTTGCCAATACAAGGACTTATGTGATTCAATCCCAATTGGCTTATGATGTTTGTTGTAGGCGAACTCCACCAAGGGCAAATGCACCTCTCAATTACCTCTGAAATTTAAGACGCAAGCTTAAAACATATCCTCCAAAATCTAGTTCACCCACTCTATCTATATATCTGTTCAAGGATAATAAGATATACTTAGGTGTAACTATGTTTCCATAACCTCCTAAGATTTTCCTCTAAACCAAGATATGAAAGTCACATCCCTATTGAAAATGATCGACAAAGGTACCCCGTGCAACCAAACGATCTTTGAAACTTACAACCGTGCGTACTATTCTGTTATGAAATCTATGCGGATAGGGAAGGAATATGAAACCTCCGTCAAACGGTCCACTATAACTAAAATGGAGTCATCATGTATGGACGTCAATGGAAATACTATGATGAAGTCCATCGAAATGCTATCCCACTTTTACTTGGGAATGGGTAAGGCTTAATGTTTATCCGGTGGCCACTAATGATTTACCTTCACCATCTGACATATACTGCATTAGGACAGAGAAGTAGCAATGTCCCACTTCATAGCTTTCCACCAATACTACCTTCGCATATTATGTTACATCTTATCCCCACTAGGAAGCAATGAAAATTATGATCCACGGGCCTCCTGTATAACTTCCCTGCACAACTCCTTGTTTGAAGGTACCACCAACCTCCCCTTGTATCGTAAACCACCATCAGAACCAATGGTGTAAAGAGGTACATTAGTAGCCAAAAGATCATCCACCTTCTCTTCATATGCTTTGTAATCTACCTATTCTTGAACTACCTGCATAATGATATCTAGAGTCACTCTAAGCATTGAGCAACTATTTAATCACCCGAACTAAACCCACAACTACCAACTAAAGAGTATACAAATTATCACTCATTGTTGAGTCATAGAATCTTCCACTACATTAAACTTCCTCGGTTGATGTTGAATCATAAAGTGGTAGCTTTGAATGAGATTGAACCACCGATGCTGCCTCATGTTCAAGTACTTTTATGTGAATATATACTGAAGACTCTTATGATCGCTTAACAGTCTAAACTTCTCACCCCACTAATAATGCATCTAGACATATAATGCAAACACGATTGCCACTAACTCCAAATCATGTGTCGAATAGTTATCCTTATGAGGTTTCAACTTCTGAGATGCATAAGTAATCGGTCGACCTTCCTATATAAACATGCCATCTAGTCCCCGCAGAAGCGTCAATGTAGACTAAATACTCAACCCCACTCTTAAGTAGAGCCAAAACTGGAGTCGAAGTCTACTTCTCCTTGAGAGTTTTGAAATCATACTTACACCTCTCAGTCCACACACGTTGAATTACTAGTCTACTCAAATAAACCTCTTTCAGTAATCGATCGACCCTAAAAGCTATGAATCTCCATAGGTGTCATAGTCTGTCCCCAATCCAACACGACTGACACCTTCTTCGGATCCACCTAAAATCTCATCTTAGAAAATAAATGGCCCAGGAAATGCATCTCACACTTCCAAAACTCACACGTCTCAAACTTTGCATACAACTTATTCTCTTGTGACGTCTGAAGTGAAACCCTCAAATACTCACCATGCTCCTCCTATATCCATAAATAAATTATAATGGCATCGATAAAGACTATGTTAAACTGATCCAAGAATGATCGGAACACCTAATTCATAAAATCTATAAATACGATTGGGTAACACCCTGAGATCATATGTCCCGTATCGAGTAAAGAAGGTAGTATTTGGTACGTCCTCCTATTGTACCCTTAATTGATGATATCCCAAACACAAATCAATCTAGAAGAAGAAAGAAACACCTTGTAATTGATTAGACAAGTGATCAATCCTCAGTAAAGGGTTTTTGTTCTTCATTATAACCTTGTTCAACTCACGGTAGTCAATGCACAACAGTAGTGAACCACCCCTCTTTTTTACAAAGAGAACTGGCACCCTCATGGAGACTTGTTATGCCGAAAGAATCCCTACTTCAACTATGCCCTCACAACTCTCTTATCTATGAAGAAGATATTCGATAAGGTGCCTTGGAAAACATCTTAGCATCGAGAGCCAAGTCAATCATAAAATTAATCTCTCGACCCCACGACAACCCTGTCACCTCCTCAAACATGAAGATAAAATTCCAGACAATCGGTATCAAATATAAGGGAATGGTCATCTCCTCTGGAGTATACTCATCTATAAGTTATAAGTGAGTTATAGTACCACCTTTCGGTCTAGTCATAGACACTGTATACATCTCCTAACCTGGTATTATGAAAAGAGTCGCTTGACACTTATAGTTTATATGAACCTTGTATTTAACCAAATAATTCATACCTAAAATTAAATCATAAGAATGGGTATCTAAAAATAACAAATCAGGTATAAATCAACTACAAAACACAAATCTACCGATGTCTATCCCAATATCCTCACATGTCTCCAAAATACGAGTCGACACACTAAAAGAAGTGGCTATCGATAAAGCTCTATCACACGGTCTAGGAAAAAAAATAGAATTCTCCACAAAACTATATGATGGGAAAAAGTGTGTAGCACCGATGTCAAATAAAACTCTAGCTAGGGTGCCGTAAACATACATCATCTCATCCACTACCTAGACCTTCCCATGTCTTTCTTACTAGGTATGCTCAATCTTATATACTTGGTCATCCTAAAGCTGAGGCTATTATTGTACAACTGAAGTTATTAGAAGTACTGCTACCGATTGTGGCCTCGGTGTTGGGAGGTGCTGAGGGCTATACTGTTGCTGTTGCGACTGTTGGGGCCTAAAAACCTATTGGTCGTACCCTTGATTTTGGGTTTGCCTCTGCTGCCCTTACGCCCCCACACTTGGTAAAACTCAAGATCTATATCCCCTTCCACTGCATCTAAACTAAAACAAACTCTCACAAATTATGGTGAAGGTTTCCCTCGTGCATCGGCTATTGCTTTTGCCCCTGTCCTTCTCGAGGGGGTCCCTACAGCTGCTGTTAGGGTCTCTACTACCCCGACATAAAACATACCCATTGCCCTAAAAACCTCTCTTATATCCACCTGAGTTGCACCATGCCTTAGGCCCACTAGACTGGTCCAACTTCTCTAACTGCCTCTTAAGCTATCTGTGTTCCAGACAATGCATCAAGGCGACATGCACCACCTGGACGTAGGCGGAATATGTCAAGTTCCTCATAATTACCTCGTTGATGTGCCATGTCAAGCCCTGAATGAAACACTCCATTTTCCTCTACTCCGTGCTCACCTCTTCTAGTGTAAGCATAAACAGTGACGTGAACTCCCTTTCGTACTCCACCACGGTACAAGGTCCCTACTGCAATTAAAGAAACTACCTCTTCTTATGGGAACACAATGAATAAGGAACATACTTTTCCTTAAATCTTACTTTAAACTCTTAATAATTTCAACTCTCTCTGTCTCTCTCATATTAGGTCATCACATTCTCCCACCACTAGAGTGCATCTTTAATAAGATTAAAAGTTACTAGCACCTGCCTCTACACATCAATTCAGTCCAATAACCTCAAGTGACGTTTAATTTCTTGTCACCATTGATATGCCACTGTCGGTTCCAATGAACCAACAAACATAGGTGGGTTATTACTCATGAAATAACCCCTCACCTTCTCCTAACTCGTCGTCTGAACTACCAGATAATCAGTCACATCCTGGGCCATCTCCTGAAGGCCTGTTGCCATCGCTTCCACTCTACATCGACGGATGAGATTGACTAGCTCCTAGGGGTTGAAGTGATACTTCCATTGTATATCTGGCGCTGGTACTCCCGGTGCCCGTTGAGGCGGGGCTGCAAGGTCATCCTGTACTATTCGTTCCCTAATTGATCATGCTCTCCTCTTTGATGAAATCTGAAATTCAAGATAAATTCCTATCAGTAACGAGGCATAAGTAAGAGTATAAATGGAATCACATATCAAAGAACTCTACGCAAAAGTCTAAGAGACCCTATAACTCTCGAGGCTTAAGATCATGCTCTGATACGAACTATAACAACGCGTATATTTTAATATTAGGGTTGATCACTTCCTAATATTAAAATATACAACTTCTTAAAACAATTTAAATATAATTCTTAGCATGTATGAAAATAAATGAAACAAGTGACAAGATAAGAATACAATATAATAAATCTAAAATACTCAACTCATAAATCCATCATTAACTGAAATAATAAAAGACATATCTCTATAACTACATTCACAAGTATCAAGTGAAGTATGCCACTACACAGTAATACTACAACACCAACCCGACTAATAATATGAAATATATAAGCTAAATTGTCCTATTAAAATACAAACCAAGTAAATTCAGAATACTCAACTCACACAACTAAAAATGAAAGATAATACATCATGGATATGGACTTATACTAAATCCCCTAATGATGATGACTATAATAGAGTGGATGGATGATTTGTGCTAGTTGTATAATAATCTACTCACGAGGACAAGCCGTAACACCTGAAAGGTTTCCTCGAATATAAACGGGTCAAAACCCAATAAGTTACCAAAGTTACGCAACTCAAAAGCGATTATACATACAAGTAATAAGTCCATGGTTATCTATACCACTACAATAATCAACCATATTACACGGAACCTCACAATACTTTTTTAATTAACTCATTAGTTTCCATAATTAAACAATCTCTTAATTTATTAAACCGCAATCGATATGCGTCCCTTTTTCCCGGTTATCTCAAGAACATGTGGTCCACACACATAAAGACTGTCACCCAATATGGCACTACATTTCTTTCGCGTGTCCAGAACTACAAACACAAATAAAAACCGTTTAACGCAGAAATAAATCCCGTCACACAATCGGGCCCCACTATCTATCGTGTGGCCAAAACTATAACACTGTGTGATTCACTACAATTAAGATTCCATCACGCCAAACATGTATTACCTCGTGATAGCGTGTCCGTGACAGACAACATCTGGCGTGACCCACAAGTAAACTGTGCTCCCTCGGCACGCAACAAGTAAGAGTGTTCTCTCTCGGTACACACCCATAACCACATCCATGTATTAATATCATTCTAATCAATATCATTATCATTTTATTATTATTTCCTATTCCACATTTACATATAATTTATTATAACATCTATATATTCCATTTACCCCACCCTTATACTATTCTAAACTTTTCTCTAAATTGCTCGTTATGTTGTTTCATTATCTTCTAAATGGATTCTCGAACCACTCATGGGGTCATATCTAGTATGGGACTACTCATCAATTTAAGAGTTATGATAAGAGATAGGTTAATTAAAAGATTCTCAAAGCCCCCACTCCTACCCGTTTCTTGACTTCATGCGTGGGACATCTCATAAATGAAATCCAAATAAGAAACCCTCTGACACACTTTTGTCTCGATAGGGAGAGATTAAGTCTTTGAAAAATCAACCTTGATCCCTCTTAGAACCTATTTAAAATCTGATTGAAATACTTTGAATCCCCATTTGAAAAGGCCTTGAAAAGATCTTTGATTTGGTTTAAGAATAGGGTTGCTTGGGGAAAGGTATAAAGAGTGTTTAAACTTTATTTGTGTAGAATGTAAGAGAAAATGAGGGCTGGTGGTTTAATGAAATAACAATTTCGTACAATTTATAAAACACCCAAAAAGGGCCTGCTTGATCCTTAGTTTACTTACGACCTAGTCGAGATCGCAGTTGTGCACCTTGCGACTGTGGTGGTCAAGCCTATAGTCACGGGCCTAGGTGCGAAGTAGGGATTGTATGCTGACTGTTTTCCCACGCCTATGAAATACTAGTAACCCTAATCTTAACACCTAAGTAATATACATAAACCAATCTACCATTATGTTCTTAAATTTCCCATCCGTCCAAATTCAATTTACAATTTACTTAAATTATAATTTGAGCCCCAAACTTTATTGTAATTAAACTAAACCCCAAAAACTTTAACAATTTTCCAATTAGACTTTATTATTCCATTTTAAATTCATTTTAACTTTAAATTCACATAAATAAATTTAAATTCACATAAATAAATTTAAATTCACAAATTGAGTTCTGATTAAATTAATTCTTTATTAATTCCCTTTAAAATTTTGGGGTATTACAGGTTTTAATGTAAGTTTTTCTTTTAATGATTGCCTTACCTTGGAAATTCGAGTGGGGTATTGCATGATACTTTAATGGAAAGTCACTTATGTGTGTGAAAGGGTTATTTTTTTTTTAGAATTTTAAAAAGCTAAAAACCTCTAAATCACTCATGAATCCATGAATTATTCAGGGTCAAAATGAACACAACCAAAAGAATAACAAATGTTCAGAGAATCAATGTGTGAATTCTACTGTCTTAGTTTACTTCAAACGCTCAATTGCTCATCGAATTCACTAATCATCTAGTAAATCTTCTAAATTTTCACATGGGAAGATTTAAGGCTAGTATATATCTCTTCCGATGCAAGAATTTTCCACAAGAACTCTCTCCCATGTCTACATAGTTGTTTGCATGTTTATCTAACTAATTTCTATTCATACGAGGGACTGTTAGAATAAATGGTTCTTAAATTATTAATTGGGTCAACTTTGAACCTTAGTTAAGGTGGGACCCAATTGTCTTTCAAAACTATCCCAAATTAGAATATGTCTTACACTATAAGTAGAGTAATGTGGTACATGCACATGTTAAAAATGATAAAGTATTGAATGACAAAATTACTGTATAAATTACCCACTAGCAACTTGGAAATTTGGTTGAAGTGTAATGAAAAAACAAGACCCCACATTGAAACTTTATGAGAAATGAGTATTGTTTATATAAAATGGCTTAAGGTATTAATGACCTTGGGGTATCCAACTCTTTGAAGGAGGAAAAACCTATATGGTGTAGGATTGGCTTCAGGTAAGGCCTTGGATAAAAAGATGTATTTTCTAGCCAAATTTTAGTGACCTTTTTTCTCGAAATTTGTGTTGGTTTTTTTTATTTTTTGTCGGGTTGTTCTGCTAAGTTTGTCCGACCAATTTAATTAATAGCAAAGTACTCTTAGGTCCCTTGCAAATAAATTTTAAATACTAAAGGAATTTTGACAAATTTTAAACACTTATGTTCACTAATTTTCTTCTTGTAGAAGTTCACGCTAGCGGCATAACAAGTGGACCTAATAGTAAATTGTCCTTAAATATTTAAAAATTGTCAACAAGGGACCTAATTGTAAATTGTCATTTAATTAATGGGTTGTCTGGAGAGTTTGATTAATAGTGTGAGACAATTAATTTGAATCGACTTATAACCGCCTTGACCAACAATTGTGTCCTTTTATAACCATCGTTTGAACCGTGTGTGTGTGTGTTTGTTTGAATTCATTTGTGCACATCAATTTTTTTTAGCAAAATATATCATAAGAGTTAGTCATATTCTTCATAAGAAAGATTTTTGCCATTGTTCATCGGGTCTTGCAATTTGGTGTGCGATTATTGCAAGAAGATTGTTGTATCATAGGAGACCAATGTCGAGATTTGTGAAGCAATATAATGACATAATATTATCTTAAGTACAAAGAATCTAACACTTGCCTAAATTCCAATTAGTGCTTTCATTTTATAAAACTAATTACTATAATTTTATTCAATTCAAAATATTATGTTCGAAATTGTGTTCAAAATTCTTTTATTTTTGTTTATGACTTAATGAGTTATGATATTCATGTAATAAATGTTTTAGTGCAATTACTAAATTAAACTAGCATGTAACCCGCGCGATGTGCGGGCGCATTATAATATTACTACGATACAAAATCAATGTGTAGCAACATAGTCGTGTAAAATATCTATTCTCCGAATTGACTCATGAATTGCTTCGATGGCTAGCAAAATTGAATGAGATGCTCCGTTTAATAAAAAAAGTTGAACACAAAAATGTTATTAACATGTACTGATATAAAGTAACAACTTAAACTAAAACTTATATCCAAACCCTCGTCAGGCAAGTTACTCATTGGGTTATTATGCAAAGAACCAAAAGCCATGGAATTGGGATCTAGTTTCTCATATTATTCTGCACAAAACATACCTATGTTGTTCATGAGCTTCATTAATCCCGTGGTCCAACCCATATCGGGGAAGGACAATTTTAAGTCATAGTACTATTTTTCCTATTTCACAAAGTACTTGAAAAAATTCAACAAACCCTCTTGTATGCTATTTTGCTCCTTTTCTTATAGGAGTTATCTTTAACTTTTATTAGGGAATACTTGCAGATATCTTAGAAATAATCTAGAGATATTTCATCAATTAGATAAAATTTCCAATTTAGAAGTACCAACAGCAATTGACAATCGCGCACTGAGAGAGGAGCGACAGAGGCTCTCCAAGGAATCTTAAAACCTCACATCTGAAAATAATTCCATTAAGGTTTACCACCGGCTCCCTTTTCTATGTTCCACAGTGCACCAATACTTTTGTTATAAAATCTTACATGGTGTGTTTATTTTCACACATGTTATTATGGATTATTACCAAGATCTACCTTTTCCCATATTTTGGCAGTTTTTAATAACTCGAATTGTTGTGAAAAATGTGTTCCACCCATCCATGGATGTACCTTAGTAAAGATCTAATTTATTTCTTCTAAATTTTATTTTCCCACCTTCGTCTCAGAAAAATAAATTCCAGACAATCAGAACTTGCTTTGACCTATATAAATACACCATTTTCCACAATTACAATCAAACATGCGTACGATGAAATTTTGACTTAAAAAAGTATTTGCAGGTCATTTATTTTCCCCTTGGATGAAATAAAATACACGTAATATTTTTACCACGAAAATGAAAGTATATTGATTATTTGAAGCCTATGCAGAAGTCCACGCGCAAATCATAGAAGGGAAAATTGATAAAATCTCAACAACAGCAACAACACATACACAAATCATAAAAGGGAAAATTGACACAAATCTCAACAACAACATCACATACACAATCTCAGCAACAACAACGAGGACAACAACACATACACAAATAATAACATACCTTTTACCAATTAAATATTTAGGGCAACAGTAGTAGCATCGAAAATTGACTGGCAACAATACGATACCTGTTAGCAATCAAATACCGAAACAATAATATTTAGGGCAACAGCGAAAATTATCGTATTTATGCACATATTATAGGGTAGTATTTAAGGTACCAGAAATGCTTAAGTATTAATTGAAATAGAAGTATTTAGGGTATAGAAAATGCTCAAGCAATATAGAAAATATGATTTGTGTATGTACTGAAATAATCTTGAGAGCTTATCGGCTTGGTGATTCGAAAAGGGCACGACGGGGTATGATTTTTTTAGAGTGAGAAATGGTTCTTGAAATAAAGGTGGGATTTTGGATTTGTTGTGGGGCATGGTTGATGAGAAAATAGAAGAAGTGAACATAACTTAATCAATGGGGAGAGGAATGGACTCGACACAAAAGATAGAATATGTCACAACCCGCCTACTAAAATAATAGGTGGTCAGCCCAATACTCTAATAATCACAGGAATCATAGATAGTCCATTCTCAGCATCACTGTCGATTAAAATAATAGTATGAGATACCCACCAATCATTTTAGAAAACAGAATGTCAATTTAAAATTTTGTAAGTAAAAAAAAAACACATAGACAATCCCATTTGCAAAAATGGTGGATACAAAAAATTAATAAATAAAGATCGACAATATAATAAATCATAACCGAATAACCTATCGGTTAACAGACAAATACAAATAGTAACACCGAGTATTACAATTTAAATATCACAGTAAAATAAATGAATACAAAGCGTGGGCAACACGCCCGAATAAATAAACTGGACATAACTAGAGTACAATGGAAAGAAACGTCTAATACAAGTATCCTATAACATCCGTAATATGCTATAGCTCCATGACAACTGGAATGGAAATGTAAATTCGGGTGTCCTTGCAGTAGAGCACCTGAACGGACAAAGAGTTGCATGCAAAACAAAGAAATACAGACGGGTCAGGGCCCGGTTTGATATGATTACCATGTGACTAAAATGCATGACAGTTAAGTGCGTAATTCTCTTGCAATTAACATAATATTGCTCACCTCTCACATCTAAAAGCATAACCTAGCGCAATATCAATGAAATGCTCTGGTTAACCCAAGTACCAAGGGCTAACTTCTCCCCGGTCTCAACACTATGCCCTGTTCGTGCGTGGGGTGTCTCGTGAAGCGAAATCCAAACAAGGAACCCCCCGATACACTACTCCGAGGCAAGGTTGATCATCGTGATCCATTAGACCCTCAGCACTTAATCAATATATACATATATGTTTGGGAGGTCTCATCTACAACTACTCAAGGAGACATAAATAAATCCATTCACAATTCTAAGGCGCAATTCCTATTCTCTTTAGGAAATACATATATGGAAATTCATTTTATCAAATGTTTACCAATTCAATCTCATTTCAAAACTTTCTTTACCAAATTTTTATTTCCTTTCTTCCATCCAGGAAAAATATATAATTTAAAGCAAGTTTTATTAACATAAAAATGCTTTATCCTTTTCATTTCATAACTTTCCATTTTCCTTCTTCCATCCGAAAAATGTATTTAACGCCCCATTTCCCTTCTTCCATCCGGGAAATGTAAATTAAAGCCTTTTCATTATCATAAAATTCTTTAATAACAATAATGTCCCACATTATTATTCATAGTTATATATCATATCATATAACGCAATCTAATCCCGCCCGTCCAGGTTTCCCCACTGTGCGCGCCCCTAAATGGCTATCATCTTTCAGGGCCTATCACCAAGACAACCTGGGATCCTACCGAAACGTCGGGAAGTAGCCATATGCCTGCGGGAGAGTCATGACCACACCCAGAATCACCTCACCAGCGCAGAAAACATATAATAAACGCTCATATGGCCTAGGACTATATCCACCCTACATTCACTAGCTAGGGGCTTCACCATACGCACCCAACTTACCTTATGATAACGATTTAGAGAGGTGTGTATCCATAAATTAACATTTATGAAAATAATTTTTTTTCCATTTTGAAATCATTCACTTTTACAATTCTCAAAATCATTTATACTTATCCATTAAGTACCAAGTTTTAGAATATGCATTTCATTCTCATTAAGTTATATTTTATTAATGACCTAAGACCCGAAGCGCTATTATCCTCAAACTAGCCTTCAAGAGTTCAACACAATATCCTAAGCTATCAAAGTGAGACCCCTTCAACAATTGTCTCCCAAAAGTCTCAACATTAATATTTTATCTCCAATTTATTTTTAGGTTAACTTCCTATATCATTCGGATATTAACCTACACAAACTAGCCCTCGGGGTAAGCCCAAATAACCACATGCTAGCCTAGGATACTTGTCTACCCAAGACAACCCTCTAGGACTCCCCATTACTTCCCAAAGGAAGGTTCCTAAACCTTGAACCTAAAGGAAAAAGTGCTAAAACAAAACTAGGAAAATCTCACAAAAACAGGCAGCCGAATCGATTCGCCCTAGGGCCGAATCGGTTCGCCCCTGGTTAAGAATCGATTCGCCAAAAAGCGAATCAATTCGGTGAGTAAAACCAACATTCTGCCTCTATCCGAATCGATTCGGACTTAGCCCGAACCGATTCAGTCTCCCAGACCTGTAGTCTACCCCCAAACCGAATCGATTCGCGTGGGAGCCGAATCGATTCGTCCCTAAAAATTCTTCCCAGTTTTCAGAAGGGTCGATTGATCGACCCTTGGCCATCGATCGATTGAAGGTTCGATCGATCGATCCCCCATGATCGATCGATCGATCATGGCGGGCAGCTTCTTCTCCGAGAAGCTATTTCGGCCATTAACGAACTCCCAATCTTTTTAATCATCATTTCACCCAACTACAATAACAAAAATTACTACCACATCATTGCTACACATCTGGTAACTAATTATTTCTCCTCAAATCAAATTAATACTAAGATTTAAGGGTTTAATCACCAAAATCAACAAAAACCCATTTATGGTTAAAATCTCCAAAAACCTAACTATATATGAAATTTATCACATTAAATCAATATCTAGGAAGTAAGAAACTTGCTCGAGGTTATAGTCTCGGATCCTCCTCCGATGGCAATGGATTTCAGCCTCAAATCTCCATTTTTCTCTCTTTCTCCATTTTCTCCCAACTCTCTCTCTTCTCTCTCTCTCTTGGCTTCTAACACAAGAATGAGGAAATAAAAGGGATGGGGGGGACTTATACGAGTTGTAAAACATAAATTCCCCTCTTTTAATTGCTAATACACCATTAAAATGACTCGTAACCACATAATTGAGTCATAACCCGTTAAAAATGCCCGAAGCTCAAAAATATAACATGACACTTATTTTGACTATCTCGACTATTCTAAAAACAACCGCACCCCTATTACGGCATTCGAAATAGAGTGAACTATTTTTATGTTCCAAATTTATTTTATTTCATTAATTATACTCCAATTTAAATATGAGTCATAATCGTCGCATAACATATAACGACGCAATGAAACACAATATAATGCTATTTACCTTCTCATAACGGTAAATAGACAAATCATAGTAAATATTATCCCTTAATATCACGGGAAATAATATTTACTCCAACTTCCCCTATTTTATAAAATTAGTCTATCGGGCAAAATAATATAAAATAGTCGCTCAAAAGCCTGGGTTGTTACATACTCCCCCCCTTAGAAGGTAATTTTGCCCTCAAAATTCAGGCGTACGCTATAATTATACAAAGGGTATACTAATCCAACTATCGTTCTATTATTCTTAGCAAACCCCTCGGCAGTGCGGCGTCCCCATTGGACTCGGACTAAGGTCATCACTTGTAAGGACATTTTTGTCCATTAATAATTTATTATGTCGCACGCCGTTACACCATTGAAGAAATTCAAGATTCATACATTCATCAACGGATCCGAAGAGGAATCAAAGTCTGACAGATCGGACCGGTCCGCCTCCAATAAAAGAACCGATCCGACTAACCGAACCGGTCCGCCTCAGACCCGGACCAATCCGTTTGCTGAAGGCCAGTATACCCCGGACCGTAAGCGAACCGATGAAGCCTGGAATAAAAGAACCGATCCGGTCAACCGGACCGATCCGCCCCCAAGCCGGACCGGTCCGCCTGGGATAAATTCGGCCAGATCTGTTAGAGATTTTTTAGGCTCAAAGTTTTCTTATTTAAAACCCACTACGGGAAGTGGTTTTCTAAGACTTTTCAAGACGATTTTCAGAGTCCTAAATACTCTAAGTCTTCACCCATTGATCCCAAGACTCTAGGTTTTTGATTCACACAAATTGCCAAACATTTGTGAATCACTTTGTAACCCAAGAACACAACTTTGAGTTTGTTCAACCCTTGTGGAGAAACACTTCTCTTCTTCATTGCTGGCCACCTGGAGTTCCTGCGGGAGATTCCAGCCGACACTGCTTCTAGCCGTTGCTTTGAAGGTTTACCAAAGACACCGTGAGTTACACTTGTGGGCGATTATCCGGTTGTATGTAAGTCAATGGTCTTGTAAATTCTTTAAAGTTCTAGAAATAAAAGGTTTTGCCCTTCGGTGATTTTTCCTTAACTTTGTGTCGCATGCTTTATATTTGATGGGTTAATTTAGATGCATGTTTAAGGGTTGATTTTATTTGGTTTAAAAGTAGACGCTAATTAAATAAGGGTTCTTGGAAACTTGCGAATTTAATTTAAATCAATTATCACACACCGAACCTATTCGGTTTCTCAAATTGGTATCAAAGTGGGTTACGCTAATTTATTGTGTGATCCTGATTTTTTGAGGATTTACTTTCTGATACAATTTGTCTACTCACGTTCTAAAATTGGTATCAGAGCGGGTTACTCTAAATTATCGAGTGATCCTATTTTCCGCAAAATCGTGTGATATTGATTTTTTTTTAAAATCAGTTTTGTGAAAAATCACAATTTTTCAATGGAACGCCCATTTAATGAGGAGCCTATTTTTGAAAAAGTTCACTACCATGCTGAAAATTTAAAAAGTTTGAATTTGAAACTTTGCAAAAGAATTAAAGTTTTGGAAAAAGAAAATTCCCGTTTTAATGGATCTTTTGCAAACGGTTCAAAATCAAAGAGATTTTTATCGTGAAAAACTTGTTTCCTTAGACCATGACTTTGTTTCTTTAAAATTGTCCAAGAAGAAGAGTGATGAGAGAGTCCTAGTTTTAGAGAAGGAATTGGAGGACTTAAAAAATTCTAGGGTTCCTATTTGTGCCGTCGAGGATAAAAAATTAATCGATGATTTTACGGCACGTGAAAAGACTCTTAGGGATAAGTTTGTTTTAATTGAGGGGGAGCGTGATAAACTGTTAAGTTTAATTGAAATTTTGAAAAAGAAATCCCTGCCTTTGGAAGAGTCTAATTCTTTGCTTGAGTAAAAAATTTTAAAGTTAAAAAATGATTTGACAGACTCAAGTAGGTTTGATAGTGATGGTAGTGGCTCATCGTGTTCTCATGCTTCTAATGCTAAAGCCAAAACCATTATTTGTTTTAGAGGGTCAACTGATTCCAAGGATGTTAGAAAATATCACACTTTAGGTAACATTCCTCCTGTTTACACATGTTCACATTGTGGTAGGAAATGTCACCTTAAGCGTTTTGTTTTGATCTTGGAAAAAGTCCTAGGAAGTTTATGTCTATTGTTCCCGTGGTTTCCAAAGCCCCCACACGATGTTTCACATCTATTTGGGTTAGAAAATCACTTTTAGAGGCATTAGATTTTAGACAAGTTGATTCCCGGTTGCTTGCACATGATTCTTCACTTTCCATATCATATAGATGATTGTGTTTGCATGTTTGTCATACACTAGTTGTGGTTTCATGAATTATACTGGTTTGCTAGTGTTATGACATGTGTACTTTTTGTATAAATTTTTGTTCTTGATAAAATTTTTGAAAAATACAAAAAGATTTTATTTTGATGAAATATTTGAAAAATCTAAAAAGATTTTTGTATTTTGTTTGCACCATTCATGGATGGACACTTAGGATGACCGAGTCACAACATCATTCCATTATTTTCATGTGACTATTTGATAGTGTTTTGAGACAATAGGTCAATTCATCCTTGTCCTTTATAATGTTTGGAGTCATTAAGATGTAATTAAGTGTTACTTCCTACATGTTTGACTCATTTTTCCTTTAATGCACACTTGCACGGATTTGTTTGATTATTGTGTTTGTCTTATCACATGTTGGTTGGGTGTTTTCACTTCAATCCTGTCCTTAAAACGAACCAAGCGCGATAAATTTTGATAAGGAAATTGTGCATATAAAAACCGTTTTGTGAGTTTGTGTGTTTTGTTTGATAATGGGGAGGGGCTGCGAAAGTTAATCATCTATCCTTTGCGCAAAAGCCACCGTTAAAAAGGACCTAAAAAATTGAGGAATTTTATTATCCGAGGTCCAAAGAGGTTAAAAGAGTCCGAAAAAATTGAAAGGCAATAAAAAGAAATTCATGCCAATTATGGGCCATTTAGGTTTTTGCACCAATTCTCCAAAGTTTGAGAATTTAGTTTATACACCTCTAAAAGAATATATATATGAGGGAGTTTGGTTGGAGAATTAAAACGGGTTTGCACGTCCTTGAAATTCTTGAAAATGCGCTATATAGTTTTGGACATTATTGGTGTGGAAATAATTTGACTTTGATTTGTTGATTTGCATAAGACGATGTCATCTAAATTCAACAAACTTTTACACCTAAGGATACTTTTGATGTTCATTCATTAGGAGTACACGTATGCATCGTGCACATATGATTGATTGAGTTGATTTACCTATCGAATGTGTTCACACCCATTCATTCCATTTCCATGACTTGGTTGTTTGAGTCTAAATCCATGGTGTGATTTTTGTATCATATTTGTTCAAATTGGTATCCTATCTTTGTATGAAAAATTTGAAAAATAGTTTGTGAAGATTTTTTTGAGCATCTCCTTGCAAGAGCACGTTTGCAATTTGATTGATGCCTTGATTTGTATACCGTGACACCCCGATTTTGCTTATTTGATGCATTCTTCTCATTTGTCTATTTGGGAACATCATAAAAAGGGGGAGAAAGAATTATCATATTATGGGGGAGTTTGTATTATGGGGGAGTTTTTAGAGTTTGAGTTTGCTCATAAATTGGTATATATGTTTATCTCATTTCAAACTCGATATGTCACTTGGTATTTTGCTTTTTTCTCATGTGTGTAGGTACTACATGGATTATCATTGGATTGCACACCCTGATGAGAAAAGTGTTGAGATTCCTGAAGAATTGAAGAGCAAACGCTGTAGCCTTATTCAATTGTATCTTTCCAGTTTTGGGTTCATGGAAGGGTAGATTTTTATAGGCATTTTTCGTTGTTCTATAATTCGGATGTTTGTTTTTATGTATGTACCGGCATAGACATAGAAGGAGATTTGTAAGGACATTTTTGTCCATTAACAATTTATTATGTCGCACGTCGTTATACCGTTGAAGAAATTCAAGATTCATACATTCATCAACGAATCCGAATATCAAAAGAAGAAGAGGAATCAAAGTTTGACAGACCGGACCGGTCCGCCTGCAATAAAAGAACCGATATGGCTAATCGGATCGGTCCGCCTCAGACCCGGATCGATCCGTTTGCTAAAGGCCAGTATACCCCGGACCGCAAGCGAACCGATGAAGCCTGGAATAAAAGAACCGATCCGGTCAATCGGACCGATCAACCCCCAAGCCGGACCGGTCCGCCTGGGATAAATTCGGCCAGATCTGTTAGATATTTTTTAGGCTCAAAGTTTTCTTATTTAAAACCCACTACGGGAAGTGGTTTTCTAAGACTTTTCAAGACGATTTTCAGAGTCCTAAATACTCTAAGTCTTCACCTATTGAGCCCAAGACTCTAGGTTTTTTATTCACACAAATTGCCAAACATTTGTGAATCACTTTGTAACCCAAGAACACAACTTTGAGTTTGTTCAACCCTTGTGGAGAAGCCGTTCTCTTCTTCATTGCTGACCACCTGGAGTTCCCGCGGGAGATTCCAGCCGACACTGCTTCTAGCCGTTGCTTTGAAGGTTTACCGAAGACACCGTGCGTTACACTTGTGGGCGATTATCAGGTTGTATGTAAGTCAATGGTCTTGTAAATTCTTTAAAGTTCTAGAAATAAAAGGTTTTGCCCTTCGGGGATTTTTCCTTAACTTTGCGTCGCATGCTTTATATTTGATGGGTTGATTTAGATGCATGTTTAAGGGTTGATTTTATTTGGTTTAAAAGTAGACGCTAATTAAATAAGGGTTCTTGGAAACTTGCGAATTTAATTTAAATCAATTATCACACACCGAACCTATTCGGTTTCTCATCACTATTTGATCTCAGTCTACATTCTTCGTGCTCTAACATAGCACCAAATCGTTCCTCATGAACTATCGATCCTACCTTTCTACTACGGAAGGAGATACCTACATAACTCGGCGCAAATTTCCTTTCTTCCCAAATCACGTTACACCCTTACTAGGGAATAACTACACTAACACATAATCGCTCAACCCTAACACTACTTACTTCTATTCGCATTGGCATAGCCCTTAAAAGTATGCGGCTCAATGAGCCCAATCATTAAAGAAATATTCTCGGGCCACTCCAAGCCCAAGGAATATATTGTCCGTTGGTTCCTTTCCAACGAGCAGGCAAAGTACTCAACCAACTACACTAGGCCACACACACGACACCACACTTATAGAAAACGATCTGAATTATCGTACGGAAATTTTGATCCATAAAGATACTACTCCCATCCTTCCTTTAAGTCAACATGCCCATTCGAGGTATGCCTTTTGGCATAAAGCAAACTTCAACCACTTACGGGTTTTTTTCTACTTAGCATATCAGCTACCCCATTCGCATTTCCTTAGAGAAAGGGAATTATCTAATTGATAGTCCTTTACGAACTCCAACTTGTTGCTCGTGAAAAGACCAATTTCTTGCCCAGGAAGTAGTGCCTCAGTTTTTTTTTCAAGGAAAATACTACCGCTTCGAACTTCAAATCAAGCGGGGGTTAATACTTCTCACGGAGTTTAAGTCCGTGAGACGCATAAACAATGGGTCCATGCTCCAGTATTAATACTTCCCGTTCCTGGAAGAGACTTGTTCGTTAAATCCACTCTCGATCTTAACAACACGAGTGCAGGAGTAAAAGTCAACTCATACTTCAACTCCTCGAAAACTAAGTTACCGACGCCACGCCCTATCTAAGAGAGGCCCCACCTTCTATGGCCTAACATTCTGAATCAGTCGAGATCCCATACTTCTTCGTTTTAGGGACCTAATCCTACTTACAGTTAACCCACAAACCTATTGCGGTCAACTCCCTACCGCCTTCCTAAAACAATGTCGCATATCCTAAGGGCCTTACGCCCTAATAATCCTAAGATCAATCTATATACTAATCAAGTCGTATAAGTATTATACTAATTATATCCCTAGTGTCCAAGACCTTTCCCGACTTCCGAAATTTGCTCGGTTTCATGCGTGGGACGTCTCGCCAAGGCAAAATCCAAACAAGGAACCCTCCCGTTACACTACTACCTCGCATCGTTGATCGTCGAGATGTAATGGTCGAAGACACATGATCGGGATTGCTAAAATTCCTAACTCGTAATTCTACTAATGCACTTCTACTTCTATGTATTACCATCTCAATTAACTGAAAATTTAACCAATCTGGCATTTACTTTCTGTAAGATGCCACAAATGCTTTATCCCAATATACATACATACATACATCTTTTTAAATGGCCTTCTCATTAAGGCATAACCATAAGTCTCAATCCGACATTCATATCCAAGTCTCCCCCACATCGATCAGAGGGAAGGACTATATATAGTGCTTCTATCTCACACTTTAACTTTATATTAGCCCCTTAATCACTCAATCCGTGATTCTCGGCTAAACCTTTCCAACCCATCATCTCAACCAACAAAAAGAAAGAAAAGAAAGAAAAAGAAAAGAATTACAGCATCTCTCCACTTCCAACGTCGTTAAGGTTCACACGTGGAGCGTTTCGCAAAAGCGAAATCCAAACAAGGAACCCCTCCTATGAATTACTTCTTAACTTTGTTGGTCGTGGAGATAAGACAACAATCATGGATGCAAAATGAATGAAATAAAATGAAAAGAAAATCCTTACATACCTTAAACCACCTCTATAAAGTCTCAACCTGTATCCAGGAGAGATATTATAGAATAACTAGCTCCTTTCTCTAGAATTAGAAATAGGATAGCCTCACGATTTATTCGCTTGCTATCGCACCAATCAAACTAGGAATATCTCTACTCGTATAATACATATAATACGAGTAGCACATATCACACATATACTTTCAAAATATCATCACTCGCCTAATAACGAGCGAAGGAAAAATATAGAACCTCCTTACCATGGAAGTCATATAGATACACTTACTATAATAATATCGATACTACCATAATCTCGATTTACACACCCGAATCTAGGGTAAATACAACACTACTCCATCTTATCATAAGGAATGCTCCACTCTCACTTCTAAGGTGGACATTCCCACCAACATACTGTCCAATTTCCTTGGCCACCACCAATGGTTCCTAGACAGATTATTCTAGTCTTAACCGAACCAAACTACTTCCATCTCTAGCTACCCTAGCGATTACTCGCTTAGTTCCATTGACTTTCTTAACAAAGAGAACATTCTACCGGTCTCCCCGACCTTAGTTCAATGAGTCTTCCTCGGGTGGATGTCCACCAATGGGGTCTCGTGAACACTACTTCTTTAGAAGTGTTAGCAACACTTACTTGTGAGCCTATCATTTCCACTGAAGGGCTCTCTCTTCCTTGTATCTACCCACTTCGATTCAAGGTTTCCTTAACCCTGTAGCTCTTTATTCAAGGTCGTCCTCTAACCGAACCTCACGTGAATGTTTGAGAATCTACTTTCTCATCATTTCTGATATCCCAGATAAACTCGTTATTGAAAATATCTACTGGGTTTATCTATGGACAAGACTTCCTGCTCCACCAAAATATGGCGGCTACCATTTTCGCCACTTCACCCTTACTCCTATGGGTGAAAGATTTTCCTCCAATCTTCACACCTGGGCACTTCTATACCCTTCTCTAGGCCAAAGCTCCTGGGCC
Source organism: Sambucus nigra (assembly GCA_949130495.1). Classification (NCBI taxonomy): domain Eukaryota; kingdom Viridiplantae; phylum Streptophyta; class Magnoliopsida; order Dipsacales; family Adoxaceae; genus Sambucus; species Sambucus nigra. The sequence goes on from OX422208.1 coordinate 116,361,361, forward strand.
TTATATTCTCACCGAATGAGATTACACTTCCTCCATCCGACCGAACTTCAACATGTGGTCCCCGTCAAGAACTTCTCAACTTCAAACTGACATCACTTGGAATCCCAAGCTTAGTACCACTCTCTACTATGGAGGTACTTGGAAAACTATATCTACTGTACTTAGTAGTCGCGGTAGAAATATAAGAAAAATTCTACGAAGGGAGAGACCTCAAAAGCGTCCCTCATCCCCGACTACAGCTTACAACTCTTAGTAATCCCATCTCATGATGCCTTCACAACGGCCTTCCTTGATGCCCTTTATCTGTCGACTTACGAACCTCACACGAAAGCGCAAAAGATTTTTGGGGTTCTCATATCATAGCAGGAGAACGAAATCTCACAAGAGAAATAAACGATCTTAATCTTAAGGCTCTACATCAAATTAAAAGAAACGCATAGGGCGTAATACGTCCGCACAGTTCCTAAGGACTCTAGAACCTAATGCTCTGATACCATCTGTGACAACCCGCCTACTAAAATAATAGGTGACCAACCCAATACTCTAATAATCACAGGAATCATAGATGGTCCATTCTCAGCATCACTGTCGATTAAAATAATAGTATGAGATAACCACCAATCATTTTAGAAAACGGACTGTCAATTTAAAATTTTGTAAGTAAAAGAAAAAAACACGTAGACAATCCCATTTGCAAAAACGGTGGATACCAAAAATCAATGAATAAAGAACGACAATATAATAAATCACTAACCGAATAAGCTATCGATTAACAGACCAATACAATAGTTACACTGAGTATTACAATTTAAATATCACAGTATAATAAATGAATACAAAGCGTGGGAAACACGCCCGAATAAATAAACTGGACATAACTAGAGTACAATGGAAAGAAACATCTAATACAAGTATCCTATAACATCCGCAATATGCTATATCTCCACGATAACTGGAATGGAAATGTAAATTCGGGTGTCCTTGCGGTAGAGCACCTGAACGGACAAAGAGTTGCATGCAAAATAAAGAAATACAGACGGGTCAGGGCCCGGTTTGATATGATTACCATGTGACTAAAATGCATGACAGTTAAGTGTGTAATTCTCTTGCAATTAACATAATATTGCTCAACTCTCACATCTAAAAGCACAACCTAGCGCAATATCAATGAATTGCTCTGGTTAACCCAAGTACCAAGGTCTAACTTCTCCCCAGTCTCAACACTATGCCCTGTCGTGCGTGGGGTGTCTCGCGAAGTGAAATCCAAACAAGGAACCCCCCCCGATACACTACTCCGAGGCAAGGTTGATCGTCGAGATCCATTAGACCCTCAAAACTTAATCAATATAAACATATATGTATGGGAGGTCTCATCTACAACTATTCAAGGAGACATAAATAAATCCATTCACAATTCTAAGGCACAGTTCCTATTCTCTTTAGGAAATACATATATGGCAATTCATTTTATCAAATGTTTACCAATTCAATCTCATTTCAAAACTTTCTTAACCAAATTTTTATTTCCTTTCTTCCATCCAGGAAAAATATATAATTTAAAGCAAGTTTTATTAACATAAAAATGCTTTATCCTTTTCATTTCATAACTTTCCATTTTCCTTCTTCCATTCGAAAAATGTATTTAATGTCCCATTTCCCTTCTTCCATCCGGGAAATGTAAATTAAAGCCATTTCATTATCATAAAATGCTTTAATAACAATAATGTTCCACATTATTATCCATAGTTATACATCATATTATATAACGCAATCTAAGACCGCCCGTCCAGATTTCCCCACTGTGCGCGCCCCTAAATGGCTATCATCTTCCAGGGCCTATCACCAAGACAACCTGGGATCTTACCGAAACGTCGGGAAGCATCCATATGCCTGCGGGAGAGTCATGACCACACCCAGAATCACCTCACCAGCGCAGAAAACATACAATAAACGCTCATATGGCCTAGGACTATATCCACCCTGCATTCATTAGCCAGGGGGCTCACCATACGCACGCAACTTCACTTATGATAGCGATTTAGAGAGGTGTGTATCCATAAATAACATTTATGAAAATCAATTTTTTTTCCATTTTGAAATCAATCACTTTTACAATTCTCAAAATCATTTATTCTTAGCCATTAAGTACCAAGTTTTAGAATATGCATTTCATTCTCATTAAGTTATATTTTATTAATGACCTAAGACCCGAAGCGCTATTATCCTCAAACTAGCCTCCAAGAGTTCAACACAATATCCCAAGCCATCAAAGTGACTCTCCCTCAATAATTATCTCCCAAAAGTCTCAACATTAACATTTTATCTCCAATTTATTTTTAGGTTAACTTCCTATATCATTCGGATATTAACCTACACAAACTAGCCCTCGGGGTAAGCCCAAATAACCACATGCTAGCCTAGGATATTTGTCTACCCAAGACAACCCTCTAGGACTCCCCATTACTTCCCAGAGGAAGGTTCCTAAACCTTGAACCTAAAGGAAAAAGGGCTAAAACAAAACTAGGAAAATCTCACAAAAACAGGCAGCCGAATCGATTCGCCCTAGGGCCGAATCGGTTCTCCCCTAGTTACGAATTGATTCGCCAAAAAGTGAATCCATTCGGTGAGTAAAACCAACATTTTGCCTCTATTCGAATCGATTCGGCCTTAGCCCGAACTGATTCGGTCTCCCAGACCTGTAGTCTACCCCCAAACCGAATCGATTCGTCCCTAAAAATTCTGCCCAGTTTTCAGAAGGGTCGATCGATCGACCCTTGGTCGTCGATCGATCGATCGAAGGTTCGATTGATCGATCCCCCATGATCGATCGATCGATCATGGCGGACAACTTCTTCTCCGAGAAGCTATTTCGGCCATTAACGAACTCCCAAGCTTTTTAATCATCATTTCACCCAACTACAACAACAAAGATTACTACCAAATCATTCCTACACATCTGGTAACTAATTATTTCTCCTCAAATCAAATTAATACTAAGATTTAAGGGTTTAATCACCAAATCAACAAAAACCCATTTATGGTTAAAATCTCCAAAACCCTAACTATACATGAAATTTATCACATTAAATCAATATCTAGCAAGTAAGAAACTTGCCTCGAGGTTGTAGTCTCGGATCCTCCTCCGGTGGCAACGGATTTCAGCCTCAAATCTCCATTTTTCTCTCTTTCTCCATTTTCTCCCAACTCTCTCTCTTTTCTCTCTCTCTTGGCTTCTAACACAAGAATGAGGAAATAAAAGGGATGGGAGACTTGTACGGGTTATAAAACATAAATGCCCCTCTTTCAATTGCTAATACACCATTAAAATGACTTGTAACCACATAATTGAGTCATAACCATTAAAAATGCCCGAACTCAAAAATACAACTTGACACTTATTTTGACTATCTCAACTATTCTAAAAATAACCGCACCCCCTATTACGGCATTCGAAATAGTGTGAACTATTTTTATGTTCCAAATTTATTTTATTTCATTAATTATACTCCAATTTAAATATGAGTCATAACCGTCGCATAACATATAACGACACAATAAAACACAATATAATGCTATTTACCTTCTCATAACGGTAAATAGACAAATCATAGTAAATATTATCTCTTAATATCACGGGAAATAATATTTACTCCAACTTTCCCTATTTTGTAAAATTAGCCCATCGGGCAAAATAATATAAAATAGTCGCTCAAAAGCGTGGGTTGTTACAGAATAATAGTACATTGAATGAGATAGAGGAGTGAGAGAGACACCAACTTTTGAGTGGAGGAGGGTAATGTTTTATTAGGGGTGTAAGCGGTACGATTTGGTCGGTAAATAGTAGATACCAATACCAAAACCAAACTCTAGATGGTAAAATCAAACCGTACCAGTTTACCACCCGGTACACGAAAATCAATACCAAAACCAAACCGACTCGTATTTCGTTGTTTCGGTAATTTTGGTTTTTTCTGGTTTCGGTACATTCTGATTTTTTCTGGTTTCTGCTGATTTTTTCTGGTTTCTGGTTTCGGTAAACAACACTAAAAGTCCCAAAAAACCAAAAACAAAACTAACCAACTTTTTTTAAATATTAAAACCAAAACCAAAACCAACTTTTTTCTGGTTTTGATAAATTCAGTACGATAATTTCGGTACGGTTTTTTCTGGTTTCGGTAAATTCGGTATGGTATGGTAATTTCGGTACGTTTTTTTCTGGTTTCAGTAAATTTGGTACGGTAATTTCGGTAAATCGTTTTTTTAAATATTAAAACCAAAACCAACCAACTTTTTTTCCGTAATTTCAGTTTCGGTAAGACTGATTTCTGGTATTTTAATATATGAAACCAAAAATATTTTTTTTCAGACCAAAACGGTACGGTACGGTAAAAACCCGTACCGCTTCCACCCCTATGTTTTATAATTATAGTAGGTGTCCTTTAGCTTCCATATCGGGACACGTGAATGATAATTTTAACATTTATACTTCATTCATTTCACTGTACTACCGTATTAGTATTATAATATAGATAAAATTATTTTGCACTGTTACTTTATCCATCATAACAACCTAAGAACATATCTTAATGGGGATTGAATGTTGTTTCTTAAAAAAAAATAAGACATTGGAAAACACAGCCGTACAACCATTTGAGCCTCCAAGCACCACCTCTATGTTGGCCTGTAATTTTCTTTTTCCTTCTACGTTTAGACATAAAGGATTATACTTTTCATGATGTATTTTGTTTTAATATAGGGAGAGCAAATCAAGTATGAATCGAAGAAAAATACTACCCACCACCCCTCATTTCCACCAAATCCCCCCACTAGTCCTCAACTCTCTCAATTGGACCCAAGCCTGCACAACCCAACAATTAAACCCACCGTTCCAACCCAAAACACCCTCAATCCTAGCCACCAACCTTATCAAGTCTTACTTCGAAAAGGGCCTAATCAAACAAGCCCGTACCCTGTTCGATGAAATGCCTGAAAGAGATGTTGTTGCCTGGACAGCCATAATAACCGGCTACACTTCTTGCAACCAGCACACTCGAGCGTGGGCCGTGTTTGGTGAGATGATGAGAGAAGGCAACGACCCACCTAACGAGTTTACGTTGTCGAGTGTTTTGAAGGCTTGTAAGGGAATTAAATCAGTGTTTTGTGGTGGGTTGGTACATGGGTTGGCTGTTAAGAGTGGAGTGAGTGGGAGCATTTATGTGGATAATGCTTTGTTGGATGTTTATTCTACTTGTTGTGTTACTATGGAGGAAGCTTGTTTGGTGTTTGGAGATATTCAGTTTAAGAATGGAGTTTCGTGGACTATACTTATTACTGGCTTTACTCATCGGGGTGATGGTTGTGGAGGCCTTCAAGTTTTTAAGCACATGTTATTGGTATGTACATCCATTAACAACGAATAATTCTAGAGCGACACGTGATTCCGACGCGATTGTCGTGTCTGCTTTGGTTGGCGTTTCGGGTCACAGGGCACACACGTTAGCTTGCTGCCAAAATGCGTCGGATTCATGTGTCGCTCTAGAATTACTCATTAGCAATTCATATCAATATATTAATATTCTATTATGTAACAAAGGCACTTATGACATATTTTAGTACCAAGAAGAGGAGGGCATTTGGAAATCTTTGAATAATTTGAATATATATATATTTATTTATTTTCTATGTTATGTGTAGTCTATAATTTTAGAAATTAGTAAGTACATCCCACAAATGGATATTTTACAAATACATGTCTCATTTATGCGGATTAAAACTAAATATTCAAATGGATCCAAATCTCCAAGTATTATTGACCAAAATCCACATGCACCCTTTGTAATTTACCAAATTTTCGTTTCTTCTCATTTTAAGGGACAAACATAGAAAAATGAGACATGATCTACGGGAAATTTAATTAAATGGGTCTACTCTTAATAGGTTGGGGGTCAACTCACACAACCTATTGCCAGAGTTACAACTTTTTATTCTTTTCTTAATTTGACAGGTGTCTAATTAAGATTCATGTTCTGAAATTTCATCTACACAGTAGTCTGATATTCTTAAGTTGCACACACTATTTCAAATCTATAGTCTTGTAATTTTCTCTATTTATTTTAAGCAAACACTAAATATGGAAGGTATATACAGGAGGAATGATCATAAAAGTCTCCTGACCGTTATACAGTTCGTTATCAATTTTAAGAAAACTGGAAATATAAAATTAATAAATGATGATTAAAAATGAATTTCATTGTAAATCACAAAGGAAATTTGTTTGTCGTGAATTTTTTTGGACTACAAAGGAGGTCTCATTTTGCATATATGAACTTTTAGCAGAACACAGGGTTTGTAGTGGAATTTACTCTTTTCAGTTTAAATGTGTTCGAGTAAATCTAATGTTGCAAAATTTTATTGCTATTGTTGGAACAGGAGGACCCTGAACCAAATCCATATAGCTTTTCAATTGCAGTTCGAGCTTGCGCTTCAATTGGCTCTTCTACATACGGCAAGCAAATCCACGCAGCTGTAATTAAGCATGGGTTTGATTCCAATATTCCTGTAATGAATTCTTTGTTAGACATGTATTGTAGGTGTAGTTGTTTACCCAAAGCAAATCGATGTTTTAGTGAAATGACACAAAGAGACTTGATCACGTGGAACACACTAATAGCTGGATATGAAAAGACCGATCCAAACGAGTCCCTCTACATATTTTCTCAGATGGAGCCCCAAGGTTTTAGTCCAAATTGCTTCACATTTACCAGTGTTATAGCAGCCTGTGCTAATTTAGCCGCATTGGGTTGCGGCCAACAGGTTCATGGCATGATTTTTCGGAGAGGCCTTGAAAAAAACTTAGCATTGAGTAATGCTCTTATAGACATGTATGCCAAATGTGGAAACATAGTGGACTCCCACAAAATATTCGTTGAAATGTGCTGTAAAAATTTGGTTTCATGGACATCTATGATGATCGGTTATGGGACCCACGGATATGGAAAGGAGGCGGTTGAATTGTTCGATGAGATGGTAAATTCAGGTACTAAGCCTGATCGGGTTGTGTTTATGGCTGTTTTAAGTGCTTGTAGCCATGCTGGGCTTGTAGAAGAAGGGTTGAGTTACTTTAGATCAATGACAGGTGATTATAAAATCACCCCTGATCAGGAAATTTATGGTTGCGTGGTTGATTTACTCGGACGTGGTGGGAGAGTTGCGGAAGCTTATGAGTTAATAGAGAGTATGCCATTTAAGCCCGACGAATCTGTTTGGGGAGCGTTTCTTGGGGCTTGTAAAGCCCACGGGCTTCCAATCCTAGGAAAACTGGCTGCGCGAAGGGTTTTGGACTTGAGGCCCAATATGGCGGGGATTTATGTGATGCTGTCAAATATATACGCGGCAGATGGTGAGTGGGGTGATTTTGCGAAAATGAGGAAGTTGATGAGGAGAATGGGTAACAAGAAAGAGGCTGGGAGGAGTTGGGTGGAGGTGAGAAATAAGGTTTGCAGTTTTGTTGCTAGAGATAAAGCGGGCTTGCATATCGAGTCTGTGTACGATGTTCTTCAAGTGCTGCTTTGGCATATGAAAGACGTGGGTTATGTTCCCGACATGGATTGGTTGTTAAATGACTCAGAAGATGGGACTTGAAGTCAATAGTTTTGTGAGCTCCTATCGTATGAATTATAGTGAGTATCGTAAGATAATGAGAACCACGGAAGAGTCCAAGTTGATAGATACAGAAGACGGAAATGGCAGTTTTGAAGAAATTCAATTGGTTCTTATAGACAAGTGTAAATTGGATAGTCAAGATCTTCTCGGAAGAAGTTGATTTTGCACCCCAAGGGGTGGGTTTGATTATTTTTTTACCCCAATTAAGGCCAGGGTTAATTACACTTTATCCCTTAAATTTTTGGGGTTGTAGTACTTTCAACCCCAAATCTGACGCAATGTAGTCCAATTGACATGCATATATTTTTTGCATGGAAAAGGGGAAATTGTATCACTTAAACGTGGGGGTGCAATTAATGGCACCCAATTTATATGTCACTAACACCATAGTACAATTTTTTTATATACAATAACTTCTAAGCAGTGTGATGTTAGTGGGAAAAAAGCGGGTGCCTTTGGAACTTAATTTAATCCATTTTTCTAAAATCGAAGTGGTGGGTCTTCACTTGAGGTCTAAAAAATGGAGCTGTTCAGGTTTTTATTGTCAAAAGATGGGCCGAGTTTAGACCTTGATTTAAAGAAAATGGGCAAAATTAAGTTTAAATGACAAAAGGTCCCTTCACATGATCAATTTCAGTCAGATTTTTTACTGTAAATTGGACCGCATCATACCACTTTAAAACTACGAAGGTGTTAACTGATAAAATTAAAAGCTTGTGATGCAAAGTATACAACCCCAAATATTGCGGGTGCAAACCGCAATTAACCCGTAAAGTAGTTAGTCGAAAGGGAGGGGGGTGGGGGGGAGGAAGAATATTGCATAGATGGTGTGGGGGAGAAAGGAAGAATTGAGTTTGAGCGAATACATCTGCCTGTACTTTGTACAAGATTACAATAATAATGCAGCTATACATTTATGTACTATGTGCAAAATTGATTAGAATGAGTGAATAAGGTCGGAAAGCAGACATCCCTGTCCCAAGTGTCATTGTTGACTTGGGTTGGTTACAATGCAATTGATATTTTTTTATATGAATATGAATATGAATATGAATATGTGTGTTTATGTGTGAGGATCCTATGCAGTCTTAAAAGGACCTGAAAAAAAAAGTTTTAAGTGTTATAAAATATATATTAAGTGAATGTTCACTAGTATTTCATAATTGTTAAAAGGGGTTTATTGGATTGCCTTATTTTATACTATAAATAGGAGTTACATCCCTTGAGTATTCACATATCGATGAAATGAAGAAACTCTGTTCTTCTAAATTCTCTTCGTGTCTTCTTTATTTTATAACACCTTATCAGCACGACAGTCTCAATAAAAGATTCTGGAATACCCAAAGAATTTTTTTCTGGTTGTTCTTTTCCCTTTCTACAAATGCAATGTTGTTATGTATTGTGCTCGATCCTTGTGAATGTTCAACAATTGCAAATATAACAACATTTGTTGAGTATCTCCATTTCCTCTCATCCCCTCATCGGAGTAGTCCCAAAGGCATTGGCGGATCCAGGAATTTGAGTCAAGTGGGACGAAATTTATTTACGAAGCCCGGGGTTTCGGGGGTGGGAGCCCCCGAGTCGATTTTTTTGAGTTGTTCACTTTATTTTGGCAAAATTTAACCTTAAAAAGTTTGAGGTAGTAATTAACTAAATTTGGATTCCTACTTTGTTCTTGGATTTTTTTTATAATATTTCAACATAATATTACCCTGACGGGTTGTGTGTTGTCTCCTCTTTTCCGCTTAAAAATTTTCTCCATGACTTCCTATATTTACAACAAATTTCAAATAATACACCTATTTTGTACACAAATAATATATACAAATCCATAAATATACACAAATAATATACAAAGGAAACACAAATAAATTAACACATATAAATAAAACACAAATAAATTAAAACATAAATAGAAATACGTGTTTTGTCGAAGGTGTGCTGGGGGTGGTGGTGGTGAAGGTTCAGCACAACAACAGAGTGAAGGGCCGACACAACAACATGTGAAGGCAGCAGAATTTGGATGATTTGGGCGTGATTTTTTCGATGATATAAGTGTGATTTTTTTATTTGAAGAGAATGAGAATAGGGTTTGAATGAGAATAGAGAGAGCGATTGAGACTCGAGAGAGAAGAGAGAGCGTGCATGTTATAGGCAAGTTGGCAACACACGTTTGTTTTTGTTTTTAAATGAATTACACACTTGCACCCTCATTTTTGTAAATATGAAGAGCTAGCTTTTAAGTTTGAATTTTTATCAAAATATCCCTTTTTTCTTCTTTTTTTATAAAAATTAAACTGGAGCGGTCGCCACCTCACCTCGGCCTATGGTGGATCCGCCCCTGCCCAAAGGTCTGTATCAGGTATGGATTTTTAAGATTTATAATTTAATTTTTCAATCTACCCCACCTCTTATCTAATGAAAAAAGAAATGTTCAACCAAAGCCTATGATGAAAGTCAGGGCATGACAAACTTGAGTCAATTATATACATAACTTTAACCTAAAACAATCTTAGCTAAAAGCATCTCATTTTGAACCGAAATAAATATGTAAGCAAATATTACTTGTTGGATCTTATTATTTGAATAACAAAGTGGGGAAGGTTGAAATCAATTAAAAAATAATAATAATAATAATAATAATAATAACAAAGAAAATTTGAAAATAGAAATTATTTATTTAAAATAGTGTTAGTGTAAAATAAACCTATATTTTTGTTTATTTATAATTGGGCTTATATACCTTTTATTATCATTTTGACTATGCACTTTTATTTGACTGATAAACAAGTTACTATAAAATTAAATTTTCGAACCTCAAGTTTCCAATTGCTATTTCATTTTGGGACCTGAAGTTTTTAGATAGTTATTTTAATTTGGGTCGAAAGTTCCCAAATCATTCAAAATTGGGACTAAAAGTTCTCAATTACAAATTAAAATTTGGAACCGGAACTTTCCTATTTTTTTATTAGGACTCGAAGTTCCTAATTATCATTCAACATTGGGACTCGAAGTTCATTTTGTAATTAAAATTTGAGACTTATAATTCCTAATTACTAATTAGAAGTTGGACCCGAAGTTCCAATAAAATATCATTTAAATCAACACCTGAAGATTTGATTAATTGTATAATATGGTGAGACTCTAAAGTTCCCTAACAATTACTTATAATATGGATATAGTTTTTCCAATTACTATTGAAAATGTGAAGCCCGGAGCCCTTATGTAATTTAAAAATAATTGGACTGGAAGTTCCAAATAATTTTACCTCTTACAAAACTTGAAGTTTGGATATAATTGGATAGAGTCATCAAAGTATCTAAATATTTAATGACATGAAGTTGTCCTAATTATTTACAATTGGGACCTGAAGTTTCTCGATAATTATTCAAATATGGACATTGAACTTTTCTTCGTTCAAATTTTGGGCCTGAAGTTCCTAAATCACTTGGACCTAAAGTGTCAAAGAAAATATATCACAATCAAACCTGAAATTTTGATTATCTAATTGACAGGGTTGTGATACCCCGCCTAATAAATGACCGGGAGATCACTCATATATCAAACTAAAACAGGAGTCTCATATGGCTCATTCTTAGCATCACTCTCGAAAAGTAATTTAATTACTAATATCCTATTAGCCTGACGTTAAATTTTTAATTAACTAATCTTTTTAACCAAACCATTCAAATAAAACAATTACAACAGTTTACATGCAGCAACTGAAATGAAATAAAATAAAATAACTGAACACTCGGTACAATAATACGACCAAATCGAATGCCGCTCTAAAAGGCGATAAAAGAATAAATGAGTACAGTTGGTCCATAAGCCCGAATGTTTCTACAATACCTCCTATCTAGATCTCAATGATAGAAGCGTCTAATATAAACCTGCTTGCATCCATAGCTGCTGCAGTAAACGTCTGACTCGAAAGAATCATCATTCAGGCGTCCCTGCGTCTGGAAACATATATATATAGATAGATAGATATAGATATAGATATAGCAAGAGGAAAAAATAGAGAAACGGTCAGAGCCCGAGTTTTGAAAACATTTTAGCAAGTGCTTAAAATCCATATTTTAAAATATGTTATTTCTCATATTTAAACTGGTATCGCTCTCACATGAGATACACCTCACCCCTCTTCTAAAAGTGCACAACTATCGCATACTTTTTTAAACAACCTAGTTAAGCTACCCTGTTTAACTAATGTAATTACCCATCTTCTAATAATCCTTATCAATTCGAGTACTAAGGACTAAACTTCTCCCCATTCCCAACATTACGTTATGTTCATGCGTGGGGTGTCTCGCGAAGCGAAATCCAAACAAGGAACCCCCCTGATACACTACTACGTGACAATGTTGATCATCGGGATCCATTAGGCCTTCAGTACATACCATATTTATACCATCCCGTATTCATTAATAGTTCTCATTAGAACCTAAGATTCATATTCATATAAATCCGGATATTCATATACCGGAAGTGGTATCACATTTTATTCATTCTTTTCACTTTATACAAGGTTAGGTTATATGATATCTCATCTCATATATATAAACAATATACTATACGCAACAAGTATATTAATCATCCACCGAGCTATAATATAAATTGCTTAGTCATTCTCATTTACTAGGCAACCGTGGATTATCTCAAGTACACATATATTTTAATCTCAATAAATATATCCATATCTGGCACCCATAAGCTTAACAGCGGTGCATACATACTCTGCTATCCAATCCAAGTACATCTCGTACTAAAGGATCACATATTCTACATCACTCAGGAACTGTAACAATAAAAATCACATATATTGGATGCGAACATAGTTCACATATCCATGGGTCACGCACATACCTACGCTCCCATAGTCAGCAGACTTATCGACTCACAAATAAGCCCTTCACAGTCCTATATTCTTGAGGTACCAAATCTAAAATCCCCCTGAAGGCAACACGGGATAAGATTGTCCTCTTTCGAACGCCAACCTCCCGTGATAGCAAGTATGGTAGGTATGTCATACACATAATAAACAATAATATAGGTACACATTCCACCTATATAAATATATCATAAATTAGGTATTCACACAACCATATTATAACGATAGGTATTTATCTCACCTATACATAATTTTCCATAGGTAATTATTTCACCCACGTATATAATAACATCAGGGCATATGCACCACCCATATAATAATCTCCTACGTAGTATATTTATATCTCGACTATCCTACGCATTTATCAATTTTTGACTAATCCCCAATATTATATTTCCGAGCTTTTCTCACCGCACAATGATAATATCAACAACCCCGATATATTCATTCGTCTCATAATACATATACTTTAATGACATCGTATATATATTATTTATATCTCTTCTCAATATACTATGGCTAAAATTTCCAAACTCTTATAATGATAGACAATAACCTCAAATATTTTCATTCATAATAATATAAGTAGTCACACCCTTAAAATATTATCCCCAATACGTGCTCTTTTATTTATTATTCAAATCACACCTAAATGTCCCTTTAAGTATTATTCCTCACAAACATCCCTATTGGGGTAAATCTTGGATTTTACTTTCAACTAACCCAAAGTACACGCCTTACTAAAAAAAATATTTAAAAGTCCCCACACTATTTTTAGGAACCCCAAATATTTATCTCCAAATAATTCTGGCCTTTATTTTTCTAATTTTCGATTTGATTTCCGAGGTAATGATTAACCCCGGAACTGCTTTCTTAGAAAAATCATATCAAATCAAAAAAATACGTGGTCAGTTCTCACGCGATCGTATCGAAAAGATCTACAACTTTCGTGTTTTGATCGAGAGCTGAATCGAGTGTCTTCCTAGCCGAAATAGTCAGGAAGTGACGCTGGTCACTATTCACCTTCTTCTCAAAAAATCCAAACCTCCATTAAAACACCTCCAAGCTTTTTATCTCCTCTCTCATCATCAACCAACCTCAAAAAATCATAAATACACATATAGAAAGGGTTCTAATCATCCTAGAACCCATTTTCAACAATTAATTTCAATAAATTTCAAGTTTCTCAAATTAGGTATTAATCGAGTTATATCCGTTTTAATCTTCCGAAAATCCGTTTGATCCACGAAATTTCAACCCAAAAATCTTTAGTTTTATACCAACTACAATATGAGAAGTAAATACACTAAATTATAAAGCAAGTTAAACACTTGCCTTGTGGATTAAATTCGACGACCTCGAGTCGAATCCCGCGAATTTTGGCCGGAAATCTCTTATTTGTTCTCTTTTCTTTCTTCTTCTTTCTTCTCTTCTCTTCTCTCTCTTCTCTCTCTCTCTATCTCTATCTCTCTCTCTCTCTCTCTCTCTTAGGGCTGATATTTGGGGGAAATTAGGGTTTTCCCCCTTATTAAACCCAAAATTGGGTGTATACCCAATTGTTAAATGACTCGTGTACTCATTTACGAGTCCCTACTAGTCCAAAAATGTACGTAACCCAAATACTGCTTCCGAGTACTCTATTTTGACTATCTCGGCCATTCCGAACCCAATGGCGGAGTCGTATTTCCATCTGAGTCACTTAACTAAAATTCACTATTTTGACCCAACATGTTCAATACGCGTGTTTTCCAATTTAAAATATTTTCCTTTGTCGCTTTACCTAACTTTGACATGTAATAAAAGCAATCTACTCATATACTTAGTCTCGAAATATAATCCACGTAAATATTAATCTGTCACGCGAAAACTAATATTTACTATTCACTTTATAATATTGAATTTATTTAATTTCACTCATTAATCTCAAAATTACTATTCATAATAATTCCTCAAATTACCAAATTACCAAATTACATCCACGGTGTAATTTAAATACCTTTAAAAGTACGGGGTATTACATACTTCCCCCCTAATAACATAATTTTTTACTCAAAATTCGAATATAGCCTGTACCACTACTCTAGGATCGGTATATACATTACGTCTTAGTTTAACCAAATTTAGGTATAGCCTAACACAATGGTCTCCCACTATATTCCAGTCATCTCAAGGCGTGTGCTCATATATATATATTCTCTTCGTCGCTATTCATATATATACTAATCATGCACCCGCACCCCCGTATTAACACCCATTAGTGCTCTTAATAATCATATCACATAATAGGCATACACACATTCTATTAAAATTTATAGGTATTCTCCCAACTTATTTGCATACTTACCATACATATTTTTATTCTCATCGCTACGTATTGTATAAATATTCGGATTAATATCTCTCTCGTAATCTCCAAGGTATATTCCCCATACCGAATAATTAAAGTATTAATTCTCACATACTCTTTCGAAATTTGGTACCACATATACTCCGTCCTTCCTTGGAGTATTCTAACAATACCATCATGTGCAAGCCACTCTTCAACACTCGTTTTAGTAATATTCCGCTCTATTTTCTCACAATAATTTGGTATCCTCTTCATTAAGAGGTATCTTTTAAATGACTTTCCACAACCTTTCAACCCATCTCGGGTGTGCTAGCTCTCGTTGCACATAAATGCTTGAATTATCGTCATTCTCACACGACATTCAATACGTCATACCATTTAACCTTGTTTGTAGCTGTTCCTCAGGCATATTACATCCTTCTATCTCGAATATTTTTGGAATTAACTAACCAGGGTCATACCCCCTATCATTCGCGCATATATGCACCACTATGGTAAACGTTTTGATACGTTACACTTACTCTAAATAATGGGCATCATTTCATCGACCTGGTGCTAACACCTAGGTATCCCTTAACCTGAATAATTCAAAATTTAATTCTCCCGATACCTGGAAATTCAATCCTTCTCAAGATTATCTCATCGATCTTCTTGTGGTTAACTCACAATAGCCTTCCTATATCAGTGTCGATAGTTTTATTGCCCTTACTTCGTGGTAGTCCTAAGATTAAGGTGTTTCTAACACACGTAATATGAGTACTATTCTAACTATATTCCTAGTGCCCAAGACCTCTCTCGACTTTCGACATTTGCTTGGTTTTGTGCGTGGAACGTCTCGCAAAGCAAAATCCAAACAAGGGACCTTCCCGCTACACTACTCCCTCGCTTCATCGGTCATCGATATATAGCGATCTAAGGGACACCAACGGGATGTTCTAATTCCTACATAATTAACCTACTAATGTACTTCTACCACTATATCCTTCCATTTTGTCCAAATGGAAAGTCCAACTAATTAGGGCACCTACTCTCTGCAAAAGCATTATGAACATCATACCCAAAATGTATTTTCTCTCAATTTCCCTTATATTCAAAGTCTGGCTCTAAGTCTCAAATTAATTTCCTTTATTATACCTCACCCACATACTTGCGGTGAGAGGAAAATTTCAGTGCTTCTTCATAGCACTTATTTCTCTATATAATTATACAGTCATTAAATGGTTCTCACTCAATAGTGTTTCCTTTACACTAGATGACTTATCGTCAAAACCAATATCCTTGCATTTTACAACATCCGTCCACTCCCGATGTCGTTAAGGTTCGTACATGGAGCATATTGTTAGCTTCAAATATGCAATCAGGATAACACCATCCCACCTATCAATAAAATATGGTCAAAACTCTCAATTCTGTCAAGGAGCCATACCACAAGCGCTTGCACTAACAGTAAGTCCTTCGTGCGAACAACAACAAGCTTAAAATCCCAGCTTAACTATAATTCCTGTATACCTTAAATTATATATATAAGGTCCACATACACTCAAATTATGCAAATGAAACATCTCCTCATCGAAGTTCCATCTAAACATATAATCAAGGCGAGCTCATCCAGAATTTATCTCGCATTCCATTCTTTAATATGTCCATATATATATGTTTCATATCTCATATATATATATATATATATATATATACTATACACATCAAGTATATCCATACTTATATATCATACACTATATAAGTATAATAACCATCCCTCAGAGCTATAACTCAATGGATGCAGTCTCTCAATGCTATCATCTTCCAAGGAATTAATTACACATCATCCTGGGAACCAGTGGTCGGACTATCACACCGACTTGGTAAAAACCAAATCACAACAAATGGAAAGCGATCATAGTTCTTCCTCAGAAATGAGAACGAAACATACCCACCACGTCTCATTCTTGATAAAAATCACACAATATAAAATGGACACTATGACCTGGGGACTATACGCTCACTGCTCCTCAAGCCAGGGGCCTCACCCAAAATGCATAACTTCCCATGATAGCACTCGAGGGGTATGCTTCATACAAATTTACCAATCACATACAGATATATTTAAACATATCATATATATATATATTCTCAATATGCTCATATATATATATATATATATATATATATATATATATATATATATATATATATATATATATATATATATATATATATATATATATAGTATAATCAGGCTAATCGTGTATATCTCTCGTAATATAACTATATCATCTCATTTAAATTCAGAATATTAAGCTTATCACAACTAGCTCGTATCCCAATTACATCCGAAATTCCAATTCGAAGCCCAAGAGTCTTTATCCCATTAGACTCTTAAAAATCACAAAGTCTCACAACTTTAATTTTTCATTATAGATTTCACACCTTGCACTAAAATAACTATAACTCACTCTATGTAAGTCCAATTTACTAGTGAGTCTATTATTCCACTGGAGAAGCCTCTTTCTCCATTGTACATACCTTACTCCGGTACTAAGTTCACTTAACCATGTCACTCTTTATTCACCGTCGGTCTCTGACCGATTCTTATGTGAATAACCTAGAAACTGCATTCACTTTATTCTAAATCAAGGGAATTTACAGTTTAAAACCATCTGCAAGATTAATTTATGAGCAAAATATCACGCTCCTCTAAATATGGTGACCATCGTTACCACCATTTCACATTGCTCCAACGAGTGAAAAAAAAATTCCTCAAATTTTCACATATGGGTAATTCCATACCCAACTATAAGCAAGAGCTTCCGAGCCTTCTACTTGTTAATTTAAGTTTAGCACCATTCTCAAGTACAACAATTCTTGATAATTTTAACTACTATATTTTAGTAGTCGTTGCAGCAACCCATGACAATGCCACAAGGAAAATGACCTTTACCGCGGTCCTCATTTCTAACATCAACTTATAACTCTAACTAAGCCTCGCCTATTGTTGCCCTCACCATGGTCTTCCATGGTAGCCCTTCGTCGATCAGCACACGAATCCCGAACGAGCGCGTAAAGTATTTACTATAATCTTACATAATGGCAGGAGAACGAAATCTCACAAGAGGATATCAACAATCCTAATCATAAGGATCTATATCAAATCAAAAGCAACGCTGGAAGCGTAGAACGTCCGCACAGATTCCTAAGGACACTAGAACCTGATGCTCTGATACCACCTGTGACATACCGCCTAATAAATGACCGGCCAATCACTCCTATATCAAATTAAAACAGGAGTCTCATATGGCTCATTCTTAGCATCACTGTCGAAAACCAATTTAATTACTAATATCCTATTAGCCCGGCGTCAAATTTTTAATTAACTAATCTTTTTAACCAAACCATTCAAATAAAACAATTACAACAGTTTACATGCAGCAACTGAAATGAAATAAAATAAAATAACCGAACACTCGGTACAATAATACAACCAAATCGAATGCCGTACTAAAAGGAGATAAAATAATAAATGAGTACAATTGGGCCATAAGCCCGAATGTTTCTACAATACCTCCTATCTAGATCTAATTGATAGAAGCATCTAATATAAACCTGCTTGCATCCACAGCTGTTGCAGTAAACGTCTGACTCGAATGAATCATCATCCAGGCGTCCTTGTGTCTGGAGACCTATATATATATATATAGATAGATAGATATAGCAAGAGGGGAAAATAGAGAAACGGGTCAGAGCCCGAGTTTTGAAAACATTTTAGCAAGTGCTTAAAATCCATATTTTAAAATATGTTATTTCTCATATTTAAACTGGTATCGCTCTCACATGAGATACACCTCACCCCTCTTCTAAAAGTGCACAACTATCGCATACCTTTTTAAACAACCTAGTTAAGCTATCCTGCCTAACTAATGTAATTACCCATCTTCTAATAATCCTCATCAATTAGAGTACCAAGGACTAAACTTCTCCCCATTCCCAAAATTACGTTACGTTCATGCGTGGGGTGTCTTGCGAAGCGAAATCCAAACAAGGAACCCCTCCCCCGATACACTACTACGTGAGAATGTTGATCATCGGGATCCATTAGGCCTTCAGTACATACCATATTTATATCATCCCGTATTTATTAATAGTTCTCATTAGAACCTGAGATTCATATTCATATAAATCCGGATATTCATATACCGGAAGTGGTATCACACGTTATTCATTCTTTTCCCTTTATACAAGGTTAGGTTATATGATATCTCATCTCATATATATAAACAATATACTATACGCAACAAGTATATTAATCATCCACCGAGCTATAATATAAATAGCTTAGCCATTCTCATTTACTAGGCAACCGTGAATTATCTCAAGTACACATATATTTTAATATCAATAAATTTATCCATATCTGGCACCCATAGGCTTAACAGCGGTGCATACATACTCTGTTATCCAATCCAAGTACATCTCGTACTAAAGGATCACATGTTACACATTACTCAAGAACTTTAACAATACAAATCACATATATTGGAGGCGAACATAGTTCACATATCCATAGGTTACGCACATACCTACGCTCCCATAGTTAGCAGACTTATCGACTCACAAATAAGCCCTTCACAGTCCTATGTTCTTGAGGTACCAAATATAAAATCCCCCCGAAGGAAACAGAGGATAAGATTGTCCTCTTTCGAACGCCAACCTCCCGTGATAGCAAGTATGGTAGGTATGTCATACACATAATAAACAATAATATAGGTACACATTCCACCTATATAAATATATCATAAATTAGGTATTCACACAACCATATTATAACGATAGGTATTTATCTCACCTATACATAATTTCCCATAGGTAATTATTTCACCCACGTATATAATAACATCAGGGCATACGCACCACCCATATAATAATCTCCTACGTAGTATATTTATATCTCGACTATCCTACGCATTTATCAATTTTTGACTAATCCCCAATATTATATTTTCGAGCTTTTCTCACCGCACAATGATAATATCAACAACCCCGATATATTCATTCGTCTCATAATATATATACTTTAATGACATCGTATATATATTATTTATATCTCTTCTCAATATACTATGGCTAAAATTTCCAAACTCTTATAACGATAGCCAATAACCTCAAATATTTCCATTCATAATAATATAAGCAATCACACCCTTAAAATATTATCCCCAATACGTGTTTTTTTATTTATTATTCAAATCACAGTTAAATGCCTCTTTAAGTATTATTCCTCACGAACACCCCTATTTGTGTAAATTTTGGATTTTACTTTCAACTAACCCAAAGTACACGCCTTACTAAAAAAAATATTTAGAAGTCCCCACACTATTTTTATTAACCCCAAATATTTATCTCCAAATAATTTTAGCCTTTATTTTTCTAATTTTCGGTTTGATTTCCGAGTTAATGATTAACCCCGGAATTGCTTTCTTTGAAAAATTGTATCAAATCGAAAAAAAATCAAAAAAATACGTGGTTAGTGCTCACGCGACCGTATCGAAAAGATCTACAACTTTTGCGTTTTGAACGAGAGCTGAATCGAGTGTCTTCCTAGACGAAACAGTCTGGAAGTGACGCTGGTCACTATTCACCTTCTTCTCAAAAAATCTAAACCTCCATTAAAACACCTCCAAGCTTTTTATCTCCTCTCTCATCATCAACCAACCTCAAAAAACCGTAAATACACATATAGAAAGGGTTCTAATCATCCTAGAACCCATTTTCAATAATTAATTTTAATAAATTTCAAGTTTTTCAAATTGGGTATTAATCGAGTTATATATGTTTTAATCTTCCGAAAACCCATTTGATCCACGAAATTTCAACCCAAAAATCTTTAGTTTTATACCAACTACAATATGAGAAATAAATACACTAAATCATAAAACAAGTTAAACACTTGCCTCGTGGATTAAATCCGACGACTCCGAGTCGAATCTGGCGAATTTTGGCCGAAAATCTCTTATTTTCTTCTCTTTTCTTTCTTCTTCTCTCTTCTCTCTCTCTTCTCTCTCTTAGGACTAATATTTGGGGGAAATAAGCATTTTCCCGTTATTAAACCCGAAATTGGGTGTATACCCAATTGTTAAATGACTTGTGTACTCATTTACGAGTCCCTACTAGTCCAAAAATATCCGGAACCCAAATACAACCTCCGGATACTCTATTTTGACTATCTCGACCATTTCGAACCCAATGGCGGAGTCGAGATCTCCATCCGAGTCACTTAACTAAAATTCACTATTTTGACCCAACACGTTCAATACGCGTGTTTTCCAATTTAAAATATTTTTCTTTGTCGCTTTACCCAACCGTGACATGTAATAAAAATAATCTACTCATATACTTAGGTCGAAATATAATCCATGTAAATATTAATCTATCAAGCGAAAACTAATATTCACTATTCACTTTATAATATTGAATTTATTTAATTTCACTCATTAATCCCAAAATTACTATTCATAATGATTCCTCAAATTACCAAATTACATCCACAGTGTAATTTAAATAACTTTAAAAGTACGGGGTATTACAAGGGTATAGACCAGAGTCCCCCAATTATTTTTATGATATGAAGATCCATATTCATTATTATGATCAGAAGTTCACACCATATTATTTTTAATTGGGATATAAAATAAATGAGGCCGAAAGCTCTCATGTTGTTTCCAATTATTTAGACCTGAAGCTCCAGGAAAAATATATCATAAATTAAAACTTGAAGTTTTGATTATTCATGGGGCATGAAAGTTATCAAAATAATTATTTATAATTTAAACATAAAGTTTCAATTATATATATTTTTTTTTGTTGGGATTAGTTTCAAAATAAATTGAATATTTAAACATATCTTTTCAACTTCTTGGCTTTTCATTTTTTTAAATGAAATGTCTTTTTAAAAACTCTATCAATGGTTAAGTGTCCCTTTAACTATCATATTAATGGTTTCACCATGAAGCCTTTATCGGTTGGCGTTTCGCTTCATCTGAGTATTAAATTACTTTTAACGGTATTTAATTTTAACTCCTTTTCACATTCCAATTATTTAATATACATTGGAGCCTTGGGAATGTGTAGAGAATGTGAAAAATTAAGCCCCTTATTTTTTTTTAATAAAGAAGCTGGATTATTATGGGTCGAAGTTAATAAACATATTCAGCAATTGTTTGGAAGATTCTCTAACATTTTTACCCCTAATCAAACTTGAAGTTTTGATACAAAAGGCTAGAGAATTTAATGTCCTTCGATATTAGTAATATCGAACTTGAATTTCAATTTTTTGTGTAAAACCATAAGTTCTCACATACAACTGATAAAAACTTGAAGTTTTATACATAATTCGCACCAAGCACTTTGTGAGTTATCTTAATGTTGGACCTGGAGTCCTAAGTTTTAATTTTATAATTTATATGAACCCGAAGATTCATATACATGTGACATTAAATAGAGAGCCTGAATTTCTCATTACTTTTCATAAAGAATATTAGTAATAGTTACTTTCGTGATGTATAACATATCTGTTATCGTCAAAAACTGGTTTAGGTAATTAGTGCCTTAGTAAGGGATTTAATGGTAATAAACAATAACAAATAGATAATAAATAAGAATAGAGAATGGAGATGAGAGACAATGAGAGGGGACAAGATTTATGTGGTTCGGTCCAAAAATGGTACCTATGTCCACATGTGTAGTGATGAAATTACGAGTTTCTATGTGTGGATATAGATTTAGGGTTTGCACAGGGGAGACGACTTCAGTCCCCTATCTCTGTGGGATCCCTTGCTATTTATAATTAGTTATTTCACCCTATTGAGGGACCGATGAACTACCTTTATAGGTCAGGTATGACAGATAATGATGAATTAGTTATAGCCCAAACGGAGTGGGCGGACGTGCGTATTAACCACGTGCTTAGGTGTCACCAACATGGCAAGTGGATCTGCTTTACCAGTATAGGCAAGTACGGGAACAATAATCACTAGTTCAATGAGGTGGGATCTTTAGTTCCATAAGACAACTATCAAGTTAACGAACAAATCGCAGCTACAATTAATAATGTAGCCGACCTCTTTCTTACCTTAAATGAGGGTTTTTGTCTCGCCACGTAGGCTCCTTGTGGCCTATTTTTTTTAGGATATAACAAAAAACCCACAAGACTTCATGCATGAGTGGAATTTTGTAGCAACTTCACTAGACGGGTGAGGGTCTTGAGTGGTTGTTATATGGAATGAACGGATGGAGTGTTAATTTAACCTGATGAAATAAGATTATGATCGTCACTTCTTGGTCGGCCTAGGCCGAGCAGATGGACTTGGAGTATTTCACTTGCGATGACATATGTCAAGTCAGGGGGAACGTCACGATGTAATGATGACCGACACACATGGGGGTAGGTTCTCTGTCCCGTCGATTGACGTTTCAGTCTTTACGTAATTCAATGAAGTGACATTGCCAAACACGACTTATAAAAAGGTGAATGTACCTTTGTTTCCAACTATCCTGTTCAGATTACACCAGTGTGTTTAAAGAGAGAAAGATGTTACACCCCGCCTAATTAAACATCGGGTGATCAGGCCTTCATTAAATTAAAACAGGTTTCTCAAATGGTTCATTCTTAGCATCACTGTCGAAAACTTTTTAATTACTAATCCCCTAAGTAAAATTAAACCGGTGCCAAATTTTATCTTTCTTAAAACAGAAAAATCGACCATGCGGAACAAAGTATCAATAATCATGTACTATAATTCAAACATCAAAGTAAAAGTACAACAGCACAAAAGTATTACCAAATAAACCATCGGCTAAAAATCCCAAACAACAATAGAATAACCACTAGTCTGAAACTAACATCTGAGACTAATACTGGACCACAAGTCCATACATAGAAGAGTGCGAGATCCTGTGCTAGATCTGAATGAGAGATATCGTCTAGTCAAATCCTGTAAGCATCCACTGTGCTACAGCTCCGAGTCTGGAATGGAATCATCACACATGGCGTCCCTGTGGCTGGACACCTAAAAGGTTTGGAAAATATTTTATAGCAAGAGTTAGTACTCAAAACATTTTGAAAATATTTAGCAAGCGTTTATCACAATATAAAATGCGGTTATTGATTACACATGTTAGGTTCTCGTACACTCTCTTGAGTTAACTCACCCCTCATCTTTGGTGCACCCCTAACGTTCCACACTTAGTTTGTCTAGCCATACTTCTCGAGCTAACTAAAACCAAAGTAGTAAACTGAACTTATCTGTACCTAAGTTCCAGTACCGCCCATACAGTACAACCGTTTTACTAACATCTCGCGTATGTTAATTAATTCTCAAGTAACATTTCATCTATGTTATTTTTCAAGATTTCTCATTTAGCTTTACTACAAAAATTACTACAATTTTCACAATTGTTAACTTTCCCACTTATGTAATTAAGTTTCGCTACTTGAATTACTAAATAGATTTTATCTATCTAAAGGTTCATTTCGTAATTAAGTTTCACTACTTAACTTACCAATTCAGTATGTATCTTTAAATACATAATATATCAATCTACTAATATATGGAAGTAGAATATCATCAGGTATATATATTTCACACACAATATATACTAAATATTAGTCACTGCTATTTTGCCCCTTTTATACACATAAAGGACTCTTGGTTCGGAATGATTCATCGACCCCAAGTAAGAATTGGTTCGGCATGATACATCGACCCCAATTATTTTAAAAATATATATACACATATTCTAGTTCGGGACTCTCTCATCGCGACACCAGTTCAAAGTTTGGTTCGGTATTTCTCATCGACCCCAAACTTATAATAACTTTATGTTAGTTCGGAATGTCTCATCGACCCTAACATAATTAATTTAGGTATAATCTCTCTACCTAAAAGATCACATAATTCAGTAGGTACACGCCCAACCTATTAATTATATACGTACGTAATATTTAAATCTCATATATTTATCGTACAATATTCGCTTTACGATTTATCTCATTAATCGTATTTATTTGAGTATTCACACAACTCTAAGGGTCCTAGTTACCCCTTACATATAATTTCAGTAGTTATTGCTTACCCTACTGGTCTATTACTTAAATTGAATTTACTTCGCCCCGTAACTCAATTTTTGAAGTCCCCGATACTCTACTAAATCGGATTATTCTCCTCGGTCAATAATCCAAGCCCTACACCCAATGGCCTTAGTGGACCTCAACAATATACCTACTGGTCTTATTCTTACTCCCATATCAGTATAATGTAAATCCTAGAATACCCATTCATTCCCGAACTCAACGAAGGATTAAACACAAAATTTTCGGGAAAACAGCTTGCGTCGATCGATCGACGGCTGGGTTCGATCGATCGACATAGTCGATCGATCGATAGTTCAAGATCGATCGATCGATCGAACAGGGACAGACGCAGTCTGTCTTCTTCGTTGATCCTCTCCTCCATTAACAAATTTCCAAACTCCATTATTGTCCACCAAACTTTTACCCAATGATCCTAACATATTTCCACATATACTAGGACAGTTTCTAACGTGTCAATTACATCAAAACTCCAATTACTTTAAAGAAATAATGAATTAAAACCCAGAATTTCTTGAAACCCTAGGTATGGTGTTCTTCCCATATTATCATTCAAAATCCAGATTTTTATTCCGAAAATCATCAAGTCTAATCTGAATATTAATCCTCCCAACATGCATAAATATCATCTTTCTCCAATCAAAATATTGACTTAAACAAAACTATTCAAAAACCCTACACATGGGTATTATAACTTTATAATTTTTTGCAATAAACAACTTGCCTTATGATCAGTAGGGTCTGATTTTGTGTTTCTTGTTGATGATTGATGATCTTCATCTTTCAATCCTTCTTCCCCAACAAGTTGATGGTAGAAACCCCTTTGAATCCTTCCCAAATCTTTTTTTTTTTTTTAGAAAGTGGTGCCTCTCCTCTCTCTAATGGTATTGGTGTTGTCATGGGTGTTCTAACCCTAATTCATCTATCATACGGCTGATATAAAACTCTCAATTTCGTAGGTCTCCATACCCTCTTATGTTAAAAGACCAAAACGCCCCCGAACGGTCTCGGTTTAGTCCAAAATTGCCCCGGGACTCAACTAGTATCCCCGGGTATACTATTTTGACTAATTTGACCCTTCCGGACTCATTGGTGACCTCTAAATTATTATTTGAGTCACTTAAAAATATTACTAGTTCTCACCCCAACACGGTCTACACGCGTTAAGTAACTATTTACCATAATTACAATTTTAAATAAAACTCCTTAAGTTACTACTCTTACGTAATTTAAATCAAGACGATATTTTCTCATTTAATTCTCCAATCTAATTGAATGGAATATTCAGAAATACGGGGTATTACATACTCCCCCCCTTGCAAAGGAATTTCGTCCTCGAAATTAGGATAAGGCTGGTATTAAGGCTAAGGACCTTAAATATAATTGCACCCTATAATACCCAATACCAAGTCATAATATCCTAACGGTCATCCCAAGAACATGACCATTTCATCATAATTTCTTATCGCACGTTACCCATGCCGCACATATCATAATTAAGTCCCACTACTTAATTTCTCCATAGATTTTCCCAATCCAACGTTAATTCTTGAAATTAAGTTTCTCCCTACTTAATTTACCCATTTGATGTATATCTCTATATAACATCTAAGTGTCTACTATCACTCATAAGTAGAATATTATAAGGTATATATTTCACACACTATATATACTTTAAGGAAAAATTGGTCCGGCAAAAAATCATCGGCCCTAATAATCTTATCATTTACATTGGTCCGGGAATTCCTCGACCCCAAGGTAAATGTAATGCACATGTCGGTTCAGACCTTCCGTCGATCCCAAAATTTATCATTGATTTGGTTCAAAAATATCTGCCCCAAATCGATCCCCCATGTATTGGTCCGGAACATCATCGACCCCAATACAGAGATTAAGCACACTTACTATCGCACATAAGTAGTAAAAATCAATAGGTATATATATATCTTACGCGTAACATATACTACCAACACTTATTTTATAATCACCCCCCTTCTATAACACTTTTGGGGTTATTGGCTCGGAATTCCACCTCGATCACCAATAGTTATTAATTACTTATCTCGGGATCACATTTCGAGCACCAATATGTGTATATATATCTCATCGCACATGAGTAGACAATTGTGAGCCATATATTTCACATTTCATATACTTTAAAATGTCACACTCCAATAGAATGTCCTCATATCACGCGTTAAGGACTAAAGGTTCGAAATGTCTCCTCGAACCACACCCAAAGTACATGTATTGTTCGTAATCGGTACCCACGAACCTAATCCTCATGTACAGTCCATATAGGCACTCACTCTATCTATAAATATGCTCTTATAGGCATACATTCAACCTATGAATTGATCAGTGGGCTTCTCCAAAATTCCACTATCATAAGGGCGTATCATCATTCTTTCTCACTAACATTGAGTCGTAGGTAGCACAACGTACTCAAAATAAAACTTTATCTCTATTCCTTCCTGACCTTCTCTCACAGGGTGGAATTTTAGGATTTCATCCTGATTCACAATCATTTAGAGCGGCACCTTGCACTCTCCCTTTTCAACTACATACTAATCCGTACCGGTCACCCCATTTCGCTACCCCCACCGAAATGTTGGCTTAATTATGATGTTCACATCCCATCAATAATTTATAAGTCTGTCTCCTCACTCCATCATTGGAAATGTGGGTTCACTACCACATTCCGGTTGTTCATTTCGATTCTAACTTGTCTATTAACTAGAGGTGCATCTGGAGACAATCTCACTACGTCTCTCCTAAACATCGCTTCCCACTTACTTCATCTTTCCTGAAGTGGTACTCTATTCCCCTTTCTCTACGGGTTTATTATACTTTATAATCCTTGCACCCTTCGCAATTGGCGCACTTTTTGGGTTAGTTACTTTATAAGGATCAACATTTTAGTAACACGTAAGTCACTCACAACACTCAGTCAAGTAGCACCTTGCGCTACTTCTTCACCACAATTAGGTATCCCATATCAAGAGATAACCTTTGAACGGTTTCCCAAAGACTTTCATCCCATAGGGTGTGCTAGATCTCTCAGCACATATAATCTTGGATTATCGTCAATCTCCCATGACGTTCAATCCATTTCATCGATACGACTTGTTTCCTATTTTCCCCACCGTCGTACCAAAAATATTCCGCATCCCTCTATCTCGGATGTCTAAGTAATCCAATTGACTAGGGCGCCCATACACCCTTTTCTCAGTGCACATTTGCAAAAACATTGCAAATGTCGCACCCGTATCATGCTTTTCTTCAACTCCTGCCTAGTCTACACGACGTGACTACAATCTTGTGGGTATTCTCAATACCCTATAGGTCAAAAATCAAATCCTTGCCCACAAAGTCCCATTTATCCCTTCGTGGTGAGGTAAGCCTTTCAGTGTTTCTCTTCAACACTACCGGCTCCACTGATGCCCTAGCATCTAACAATGCCACTTCTCCTGACGTGCAAAAATTCAGTCGTATTCCCTTTCGCAACCGAACTTAAACAAGGGACTTATCCCCATGTATTCTTACTGAGCATTGTCGGAACACCACATAGTCAAGATACTCAAATTCGATTCCTCGACAATATGTGCAACCATACTCCAATGTTTCTAACTGAGTCAAGTGGCACCGCGCTTATGCTATCACTAAGTCTTAAGCACTAAATACAACGGCGAGCTCGATCTCTCCGCTCAGCGGTAATACTGCATATCTTGACTCACATCATTTAGGTTACCACACACTGAAATCAATTACTAAGAGATGTTCATAATCTCCGAAGTTTCTCACATTTTGATGAATAATGATAACTCGACCTTTTTCAGGTGAGGAGTCGTCATATGCCCCATTCACTCGAGGCTAAAACTCATATACTTCCTTATACATCGCTCTGGTGATTTAGATGGTTCCCGGACATAACACGCTTGTCCTCTCCGGAATGCAAAACTTATTGGAGTTATTATTTCTTCAAATAACTTCCAGCAAAAAATAAAATGCGTGGCCCTAGAATCCACACTAGACATCTTTTCAAAAATTCCTGACTCCAGACCATGCTGACCGGTTTGGGTACCCCTCCTCTCGGATTGGGTAGTCTCGATCCTGAACACTATCATCTTGGTTCCCTTAGTTCTGCTGACCAAGAGGAACGCACTATGGGAATTAACAGTCCCGACTTAGGATCTAATCATTAAATCCTCTAGTGGGTTTCCACTTATGGCTTGCACCAGCCCCATTACATCAGTCTTACTCTATGACTAAATCTCTAAACTCCCTTAGCTCCGCCCACCCAGGAGCATTAACCTCAACCTTGTAGGAAGTACCATATTGTCTTCATATGCATAAGTCGTTCAAGAAGAGTCTTACCAAAAATTGCGATCTATAACTCGAGAGTCCATTTTCTCAAGGGCTCTTTTCCCTTATACCTATCTTATCGGTATAAGTTCACTTCACAGGATAAATTTCTCTCTCACGATTGGCCTCTACCAGGCTTTCACGTGAGGGGTTCATATATTCCCATTCACTACGCTTCTGAATCATCATTGGAGAACTTTGCGATTAAACTATACGTAAAGTTCTTCTATTTATATATACGGACCCTCGGTCCGAATGTAGTGACTGGTATCCCCGCCACGTTGCCTGAAAATTTACTCAAATTTTTCACTTCTGAGTATTTCTACTCCGTCCCAAATGCCAAAACCTCTGGACATACTACTTCCATTAGTTAACATGCACAGTCGCCGTTTCATCACATTTACGGCTCGTTCTCATCAAATTTTCTTCAGACCTACTCCCACTATCACTGCATTGGGCGGTTTAGACTAGCATCCCTCTTGCCGTCGCGGCACTTGGAAAATGCCTGCTATGCCTCAATAACCCTTGCAGCAGTTACTTCCATTACCCGATAGGAGTGACCTCGACCACGGTCATCTCTCCTATGATTTCCATCTTCGAACACCCCAGGCTTTATGCCGAGCTCCTCCCTCCTGTAGTCCTGCTAACGCCAATGCTGGACCTACCACCATATTCGACGTACCGTGCCCAATCGGACTCGTATATATATAACACTACGTCTATTAAATAGCAGGAGAATGTAAACTACGTACGTAGAGGAGTACAATCATCCTAAGATAGGGCACTATATCAATCAAACGATACGCTAAAAACGTAGTAAGCCGTACAGATCCTATGGACACTAGAACCTGATGCTCTGATACCATCTGTGACACCCCGCCTAATTAAACATCGGGTGATCAGGCCTTCATTATATTAAAACAGGTTTCTCAAATGGTTCATTCTTAGCATCACTGTCGAAAACTTTTTAATTACTAATCCCCTAAGTAAAATTAGACCGGTGCCAAATTTTATCTTTCTTAAAACAGAAAAATCGACCATGTGGAACAAAGTACCAATAATCATGTACTATAATTCAAACATCAAAGTAAAAGTACAATAGCACAAAAGTATTACCGAATAAACCATCGGCTAAAAATCCCAAACAACAATAGAATAACCACTAGTCTGAAACTAACATCTGAGACTAATACTGGACCACAAGTCCATACATAGAAGAGTGCGAGATCCTGTGCTAGATCTGAATGAGAGATATCGTCTAGTCAAATCCTGTAAGCATCCACTGTGCTACAGCTCCGAGTCTGGAATGGAATCATCACACATGGTGTCCCCGTGGCTGGACACCTAAAAGGTTTTGAAAATATTTTATAGCAAGAGTTAGTACTCAAAACATTTTGAAAATATTTAGCAAGCGTTTATCACAATATAAAATGCGGTTATTGATTACACATGTTAGGTTCTCGTACACTCTCTTGAGTTAACTCACCCCTCATCTTTGGTGCACACCTAACGTTCCACACTTAGTTTTTCTAGCCATACTTCTCGAGCTAACTAAAACCAAAGTAGTAAACTGAACTTATTTGTACCTAAGTTCCAGTACCGCCCATACAGTACAACCGTTTTACTAACATCTCGCGTATGTTAATTAATTCTCAAGTATCTATGTTATTTTTCAAGATTTCTCATTTAGCTTTACTACAAAAATTACTACAATTTTCACAATTGTTAACTTTCCCACTTATGTAATTAAGTTTCGCTACTTGAATTACTAAATAGATTTTCTCTATCTAAAGGTTCATTTCGTAATTAAGTTTCACTACTTAACTTACCAATTCAGTATGTATCTTTAAATACATAATATATCAATCTACTAATACACGGAAGTAGAATATCATCAGGTATATATATTTCACACACAATATATACTAAATATTAGTCACTGCTATTTTGCCCCTTTTATACACATAAAGGACTCTTGGTTCGGAATGATTCATCGACCCCAAGTAAGAATTGGTTCGGCATGATACATCGACCCCAATTATTTTAAAAATATATATACACATATTCTAGTTCGGGACTCTCTCATCGCGACACCAGTTCAAAGTTTGGTTCGGTATTTCTCATCGACCCCAAACTTATAATAACTTTATGTTAGTTCGGAATGTCTCATAGACCCTAACATAATTAATTTAGGTATAATCTCTCTACCTAAAAGATCACATAATTCAGTAGGTACACGCCCGACCTATTAATTATATACGTACGTAATATTTAAATCTCATATATTTACCGTATAATATTCGCTTTACGATTTATCTCATTAATCGTATTTATTTGAGTATTCACACAACTCTAAGGGTCCTAGTTACCCCTTACATATAATTTCAGTAGTTATTGCTTACCCTACTGGTCTATTACTTAAATTGAATTTACTTCGCCCCGTAACTCAATTTTCGAAGTCCCCGATACTCTACTAAATCGGATTATTCTCCTCGGTCCATAATCCAAGCCCTACACCCAATGGCCTTATTGGACCTCAACAATATACCTACTGGTCTTATTCTTACTCCCATATCAGTATAATGTAAATCCTAGAATACCCATTCATTCCCGAACTCAACGAAGCATTAAACACAAAATTTTCGAGAAAACAGCTTGCGTCGATCGATCGACGGCTGGGTTCGATCGATCGACATAGTCGATCGATCGATCGATCGAACAGGGACAGACGCAGACTATCTTCTTCGTTGATCCTCTCCTCCATTAACAAATTTCCAAACTCCATTATTGTCCACCAAACTTTTACCCAATGATCCTAACATATTTCCACATATACTAGGACAGTTTCTAACGTGTCAATTACATCAAAACTCCAATTACTTTAAAGAAATAATGAATTAAAACCCAGAATTTCTTGAAACCCTAGTTATGGTGTTCTTCCCATATTATCATTCAAAATCCAGATTTTTATTCCGAAAATCATCAAGTCTAGTCTGAATATTAATCCTCTACATAGTTTAAATCATTCTACATGCGATTCCTATCCCAACATGCATAAATATCATCTTCCTCCAATCAAAATATTGATTTAAACAAAACTATTCAAAAACCCTACACATGGGTATTATAACTTTATAAATTTTTGCAATAAACAACTTGCCTTATGATCAGTAGGGTCTGATTTCGTGTTTCTTGTTGATGATTGATGATCTTCATCTTTCAATCCTTCTTCCCCAACAAGTTGATGGTAGAAACCCCTTTGAATCCTTCCCAAATCTTTTTTTTTTTTTTTAGAAAGTAGTGCCTCTCCTCTCTCTAATGGTATTGGTGTTGTCATGGGTGTTCTAACCCTAATTCATCTATCATACGGCTGATATAAAACTCTCAATTTCGTAGGTCTCCATACCCTCTTATGTTAAAAGACCAAAACGTCCCCGACCGGTCTCGGTTTAGTCCAAAATTGCCCCGGGACTCAACTAGTACCCCCGGGTATACTATTTTGACTAATTTGACCCTTCCGGACTCATTGGTGACCTCTAAATTATTATTTGAGTCACTTAAAAATATTACTCGTTCTCACCCCAACACGGTCTACACGCGTTAAGTAACTATTTACCATAATTATAATTTTAAATAAAACTCCTTAAGTTACTACTCTTACGTAATTTAAATCAAGACGATATTTTCTCATTTAATTCTCCAATCTAATTAAATGGAATATTCAGAAATACGGGGTATTACAAAAGAGTGCGCCAAAATTGTGAAGTTCCTTGCATAGATCAAGTGTTTCATCATCGCCTGTGTTTAGATCATCCCTGGTGCAGTTCTTTGATTCTTCCTTTCAACTTCTGAGAAGGCCCTTTTGGGTGTGCTTTAGGTAAAGTCAATATTTTTAAAATTTTCTCAATTTTATTATGCACCAAGTATGTGAACCAATTTTAACTATCCCAAATTTATCTTCGTAATCCTAAACATGCATTTAGTGATATAAGTAGATAAAGTAAAATAAGTTTACAAGACATGACGATGTATGAGGAAACCACTAAGGAAAAAAAACACGGACAGTCCAGGTCAGAAAATCACTATGATATGAAAATTACAAAGGAAGAATACAATCTTACTCAACGACTCGATCCCCACAAGACTTGACGCCTCTTCTTCTCTTCAACCGCTCCTCCATAGTGCCATGCAGGAGTCCACCCATGCAAGGTCCACATCACATGAGTCCACGCGTACCTCGGTATCCACCGATACAGCCATAACAACCGTCTACAGTTTAGAACACGGAGTCTACAGTTGTCACTGCAATCATCACGTACTGAGTCCACTACACGAAACAAGCTTTTCGAATGATGGAAAAAAGAAATAGTGGAGAAAACTTAAGATCTCAATGACATATTGGGATATGTAAACTCGGATCTTGAAACAAAGAAATGATGTTTTTTATTTAAAAAGATTTGGTAAACAATCACAGAAAACGCATAGGTTCTGTTATGTTATGCACATTCATTTTTTTAATCAAAAGATGCCTTAAATAAAAACTTTGAGTCGATGCATCGTTCTAATAAAACCATGATGTCGTTTGAACGAAATGACCATCTCGTTAGAACGAGAAGACCACATTGTTTTAATGACTCCACATAATGTCGTTTGAACCATATAAAAATCAAGGGAATGTTCATACGACTCTAAACTCAGAAAAATCATTTTAAAAAACATTTTAAGATCAGATGTAAATAAAATAGCATCCTTAGAAAAATTTATCGAGAGTCCATAAACCATTATGTATTCATACTTGAGAGAATCTTGGAAAACAATGTGAAGGCATGAAATGTGCACCAGAACTACGACATGATTTATCCTTGAAACTTGGCCACTACGTCTTCAACAAAACGTCATAGGCTTAATGGGAATCGTGACAAGTAAAATATATCCTATGACTCAAAGTGGTTTTTGTTCGGAATAATGCCAATACATAAAAATTGACACGATTTATCCTTACAAATCTCCCCATTTGGCTATTCCGGGACAAAACCAAAATAGTGAAATGCCTAAGCTAGACCATCAAGCCGAATGACCTAAATCCCATCCCATAAAACCAAAAGAAAATACAGGACACAAACTAATAAATATAGGACGACTGACAATCATGAATATTTCTTAATGTGATGTAGCTAAAAATCTGAATCTCTGAAAATATTTACACACACGAAATAAACAAACATATACCTAAGTGAAGTAGGGAGGAACATAAAAAAATAAAAAATAAAGCATGAATAAATACTCAATACTCCACCTAAATCACATATCTCTCCCCATTTTTGTCTGGAATAGGCAAATCGTGGGATAGACAACGCACGAGTAACAAATCTAGCAGTATTGGAATATGATAAGTAGGACTAGATAAACAGTCTAATTTCAATAATGTGGAGTATCATGACAAAATGGATATAAAGGAAGCAGTAAACAAATATATGGATCATAGGAGTGTCAAATGAGTAAACCATAGATATTAAGAAATCCAATCTCAAAACTGAATAATATGACTGCATAAACTGAATATCCATGTCCAATAAGGAAAAAAAATACTGATATACAATTCCAGATGAAATAAATCAAGAGTGTATCACAAATAAGTACATCATATATGAAACTAAATGAATACATTAGGAAATATAAAAAATTGTTTCAAAATATAATGAAATCAGCATGAGGTTCTAAGAAAATCTAGTCAACAGCATCATCATCATCATCACCATCAACAACAACATCATAATCAACATGTCTCCCCAAGGACCCTGCGTCGTGGCTCTGCTCCCTGCGACGCATCTCATCAAAGAAGGCGATCATCCTGGACTCCTGAAGTGCTCATTCATGTGACTCCACATCAAAACGGGTCATTATAGTCGGCTCTGCTCCGCTACCTATGCCTGCACAGAGACCCTATCCCCCTCGTGTCTACATGTTGTCATGTGAGGGCTATCTCGTGTATCGACAGAAGGAGGATCAAAAGGACCAGTGGGGTGTGATGTAAAACCACCTGAGGAAGAACAGAGGGTGTGTAACGGGCGGCCTCGCTCAAATGACTCTCAGACGTCGAATGGCGTTTACAACTATTGGCGAGATGGCTGCCTGTGTAGCCTCATCAGCAATGATGGGGACTACGACTACCTCACAGATGCAAGAAATAAGAACACTAAATGGGAGAGTTGTAAGAACAGGATTGCGACTGATGAGAGGAACAAATGACATCACTTAAAGGAGGATAACAGGAAGATCAATGTCCCACCCCTGAGACACGATGTACATAAAATAGACGATATCAAAGGAAATATGGGTGTGATTTATCCTAGGATATACGACCGATAATGATACATGATGGCACTCGTCGGATGAGTAACCTCCCAAAGGCAGTGGTGGAGGACATCCTCGGTCGAAGGACCATCAGTGAAAAGGCTGGGGAAAATAGCGTCGGGGACGTGGGGAATATGGAGCATAACAAAAATAAGGTCGACAAAATCTACGACCATAGTACCACAAACAGAGGCTTGAAGTCCCGCAGAAGTTCAAATCGCACAAAAAAATAACTCTCTAACAATGTCAGGATAAATGGTACCGTAAAGCTCAAACATCGGCTCCTAACCTCTACCGACGAGCCATTATGGGACACTGTATAAACTAAAGTCATTAACTTGAAACACTCGCCCTATCACAACGGAACTAATATTAAGGCCTAGAACGCAGTAATGCTTGTACTTTATGTGAGCGACCCTCCTCTCAGCAGAGTACATGGGGCAGTTGACCCAAGCGGCTTGAGCACGCACTAAGGCTAACTGCTCATCAAGGTGACCAGTGGGAACACCACGGTGTCTAGGAGCCATGAGAACTGGACAGATTAGGAAATAGGAAAGTAATATGTGGAAAAATAGGGTAACTTAACCCAAAAAACATACGACCTCTAAGAATCCTGAAATCAGATGAAGTGGAAAAACACGGGCCAAAAATCCAAACTGAATTAGTGTAAAATTAGAGTTTTTCGAAGCTTCGTAGAACAACAATGGCGGATCGAGTTTTTGCACAGAGGAGAGAGAGAAGATGGAAAGAAATGAAGATTTCAGTCGAAAATGGGAAGATAAAACCCTAAACTCGATTCCAAGGTTGCTCAAACGAAGTCTCACAGTCGTGCGAATGATATAGCCTCGTTGTTTGAACGACGAATCTAGTGGATCTAATGACATGATCATGTCACGAGATCCTAAAAAGAACAGGCTTTTAATGACCCAAAATAGTGGACCCTCGCTTTAAAGGTCCTTTCTAACGACCATACTACCGACCAAATACTATAAGTTAACTATAGCTTCCGCGAAGGTCGTTTAGTCCATAGATAGAATGATGTGGGCATATCGTTCAAATGATAGCCAGAAGTCGTTCAAATGACTTACAAAAAACTCAACATCAGCTCAAAAATAGTGAATAAACTGCCTAGTAATATGTATTACTGATAAAGGCATCTTACACTACAAAAACAGTAACAAAACTAATTAAAAAATTGAGTTACACATTAACACGGCATCGATGTGCCTAAACATGGGTACAGAATGTATGGGTGTGAAACAATACAAATAAATCATAATTTAAACACAAAGATACATTCAAGAAGCTCTAATTGACTGCGAAATGTCATCAAACTAGATTTTGGCCATATGTGACAATTAAACTTTGAACTTAATGAAATAAACAAACATCACGCACACAAGTTTAGAATTTTAACGATTCTACCAAACAATAGCATCATGACACGACTTATTTAACCAATGATTCATTGTGCAAACCCATTGTACTTTTTCCATCCAAACTCCCTCATAATTCATATTTCTTTTTCTAGTATTTTATTTTGAGGTTATAATTTCTCTTTATGATAATATCCTATTGGCCCTTTTTGTCATACATATGATCTTTTTAATGCCTTAATTTTTTCTTAGGCTATTTTAAACGGTGGCTTTTACGATGAGTTTATTATACTCTAGCAACCCTTTCCCATTCACACTCATCATTTTTTCAATTAGCAATTACTATCCTCGCGGGTAGCTGTTCTTACACGCACAACTCCCCCTAAGTCTAACATGCACGTAGATAACAAAATTGAGAGGATAACGTCTCACCAAACTCAAATTGCATGAGAAGTCAAACATTCAAATAAGCTCGTGCACATACACATAGTCGAAATAAAATGCAAATCCACTTCAAAACAACCCCATTAAACAAATGGTTAAGACCACTATATGCATCGAAAATTATGGCCAAATGTCCTAGCCACATGGAAATATGAAGTGAAGGGAGTCCAAGCACACTAATATACCATATCCAGTGTAAACTCAAGACACAAAAATTGAAAATCTTTTTGTGTTTTTTAAAAATATTTTGATCCAAAACAAAATCTTTTTGTATTTTTCAAAAATATATCAAAACAAAAATCTTTTTGTATTTTTCTCAAAATGACTCTAGAAAAGAAAAAAAATAAAATACAAAAGATACACGAACCATAACACGAGTAAGGATATAACATGTAACAAATCAAGTCCGATTTCCTAACCCAAGTAGGTGTGTAACGATGCACGGGGTTTTTAGAAACTGGAATGACTTTTTTCTTAAACTTCCTAGGATAATTCTAAGCATTCTTAAGGTCATAGAAAAACCGCCTAAGGTGACCCTTCCTATTACAATGTGTGCAAGTGTAGATACAATGGGGAATGTTACCTAAATGTGGACCTCTCCTAACGTTCCTAGTCAGCTCTATCACACGTGTGGTGTTATCTTTGGGAATGGGAGCAACATGATCATCGAAGCCTATACCACATGTATCATCCTTGATTTGGACGGTGCCTAACATCTTATCTAACTTTTCCAATCTAGACTCCAAATCAAACCTAACCTTACTCGAGTCTCTTAAGTTTCCCTCAAGCCCTCTAATCCCAGACTCAAGTAAATGCCCAGACTCCTCAAACTCTAGAAGCTCCTTTTTCATAGCCTCTATTAACCCTCGAAGACTATATTTCTCACCTTCAATGTATTCTAGCTTATCCCGAAGAGTCTTCTCACGTGCTCTAAGTTCCTCAATCAAAGCATCGGTATTATTATTATTATTATTATTATTATTATTATTATTATTATTATTATTATTATTATTATTATTATTATTATCATCATCATCATCATTATCATCATCATCATCATCATCATCATCATCTATGGCATGTTCTTTCAACTTAGCGTCTAACTTCAAGTTTGTTTTTTACCCTTAAAGTTGCCATATATAAATGACGGAAGGCAACTTGTAACTCGCTCTCCTCAAACTCTTCACCCTCACTCTCATCGCCATAACTTTCTTGGGCTTCACTAACTATGGCCACGGAAGAGTCATGTAAAGAAATATATTCATGGGAATATTTGTCGTCATCACTCACATGACTAGCCACGAAGGTGGTAAGGTTTCGCTCACTTGAAGAAAAGTTTCCATCTTTCGGATCACTATCACTAAGGGTTGGAACACAAGCTATCGTTTTATTAACATCCTTCCTTAGATTAGTGGGGAATTCATCTATCCTATGACCATACCCCTCACAACAAAGTCACCTTTAAGTGTCATCCTTTTTTATAAAAGTCTTGAGTGCAAACTTCATACACAATTTCCAATTAGACCCTTCAAATAATTGTGTTCTAAAATCATCAAGTCCTCAAAAAGTCATATCTGAAGACACGGGATCACAAACACAGTAAAATAGTGTTCTAGCTATAATACTAATTTGAGAAGGCCCTTTTGGGAGTGCTTTAGGCAAAGCCAATCTTTTTAAAATTTTCTCAATTTTATTATGCACCAAGTTTGTGAACTAATTTTAGTTATCCCAATTTTATCTTCTTAATCTTAAACATGCATCTAGTGATATAAGCTGATAAAGTAAAGCAAGTTCACAAGACACGCCGACGTACGAGAAAACCACTAAGGAAAAAAACCTCGGACGACCCAGGCTAGACAATCAATATGATATAAAAATTATAAAGGAAAAATACGGTCTTACTCAACGACTCGATCCCCACAAGCCTTGATGCCTCTTCTTCTCTTTAATCGCTCCCCTACAGTGCCACTCAGGAGTCCACCTGCACAAGGGCCATAACACATGAGTCCACCCATACCTCGATATCCATCGATACAACAATAACAGCCGTCTATAGTTAGGAATACGGAGTCTACCACTTCTTCACCGCAATCAGCACGTACTGAGTCCACCGCACGAAATAAGTTTTTCAAATGATGGAAGAAACAAATGGTGGTGAAAACTTAAGATATCAATGACATATGGGATATGTAAACTTGGATCTTGAAATAAAGAAAGTATGTTTTTGCTTTAAAAATATTTGGTAAATAATTACAGAAAACATATTGGTTCTGTTCTATTCTGTATGTTCTGCATACTCATTTTTCTGAGCAAAAGATGCCTTAAATAAAAACTTTGAGTCGATGCATCGTTCTAACAAAACCATGATGTCGTTTGAACGAAATGACCATCTCGTTAGAATGAGAAGATCTCGTCGTTTGAACGACTACACAATGTCGCTTGAATAACTTAGAATGTTATTTGAACCATATAAAAATAAAGGTAATGCTCATATGAATCTAAACTCATAAAAATCATTTAAAAAAAAAATTTAAGATCAGATTTAAATAAAATAACATCCTTAGAAAAATTTAGCGAGCGTTCATAAACCATTATGTATTCATACATGAGAAATAATGTAAAGGCGTGAAACGTGCACCAAAACTATAACTTAATTTATCTTTGAAATTTGGCAGCTACGTCTTCAACACAACGTCATAGGCTTAATGGAAATCATGACAAGGAAAATATATCCTCTGACTCAAAGTGGTTATAGATAGCAGGTTCCCACGCCCTCTACAAGTAGTACATCCCAAGGAAGAGCCACTTGTAGTGATTTTTCTCCTTTCCTAACTGAACCCCCACTGCCTTCCCTAATTTAGACGAATAAGGAGTAGGTAGCTCAGTGCATTCTCAGGAGGGTATAGAATTAGAAAATAGAGAGTCCATGTCTTCCATGAACTTGGAGTCTTCTTCTGATGAGGCAAGGTCTTATAATGCCAATGACATCAGGCCTGAAAGCGTAGAGCCATTCCCTTCCAGCTCTCCTGTAGACGAACCCTTGAATGAGGGAATGGATGATGAGGATCAGTACACAACTGATTCCTCTGATTCTTATGATCATTCCACCACCGATGTCAGGTGATATGCTAGTGAAATTTTAGGGGACGGGCTGGACTTTTTAAGAGAAAAATATTGCATCCTTATATCCATTCAGACTAGAATCCCCTCTCCTGAGGAGGGGGTGTATGATAATTTGAATTCGGATGAGGTTTGTCTCCCTCTCTGGGCTCTCTAGGTGGGACTCAGATTACCCCTTCACCCCATTATAAGATCCATCCTCAACGGTTATGGGGTTATTTTAACTCAACTTGCCCCAAATGTATATAGGACCATCCTTAGGGGGATGGTGTTCTGGAAGTCCAGGACTGTGTTTGACTTAACATGGGACATTTTTAGATACGTCCATGGGCTGAATAATAATGTTAAAGAAGGCTGAGGTAGAAAAGAAGGCTGAGGTAGAGAAGAAGAAAACCAAGGAAAGTGCTCGGGATAAAGTTGGGGAAGCAGTTGAAAACTTGGCCAAGTTGAAGGGGAAAGCCCCCATGTACTCTTCGGTACAACAGTGGGTGAGAAGCACCCTTTAGAACCCCAGTCAGCCAGAGTGTTCCAAAAGTGCCCATAACTACTGAGTCCAAGCCTTTTTATAGGTTGGTGAGAGGCCAAGTTTCTGCTCCACGCTATGAAGAAGTAGAGGAGTTTAAGTTTGGCTCGGCCCATAAAATTTCTTCGAACGAGTTAAGAGTCGATCCTGAGTCTATTTTTCATCATGCCAACAACACCACCGACCTACTGGGGTACCATGGGTATAGTAGGACTTTGAATTCCATAGGGGTATGATTCAAATTCATTATGGAAGTTGATATAACATAGACTGTCTATGGTAAGCTTCTCTACTATCTTCTTGTTAAAGATTATAGAATTACTCCTCCTTTAACGCATTTATTCTTGTTGATAGACTACTGTTTCTTACACTGTTTTGAGAGGATAAGGGTGTGGTCAATCATATAGCCTATGAGGAGTTGTTCAACGAGAGTAAGCAGTTGAGATCTAAATTAGACAAGGCGAAGACCTGAAGAAAGTAAGTGGGGAGCTTGAGGAGCATGACGAGCAATTAGTGACACTCTGAGCTCAGTTGAGGAAGACAACACCAAATGCAAGACAAAGTTGCTACTGATGATGCCAATATAAAATGTTTATAAGATGCTCTGTC
Source organism: Sambucus nigra (assembly GCA_949130495.1). Lineage (NCBI taxonomy): Eukaryota > Viridiplantae > Streptophyta > Magnoliopsida > Dipsacales > Adoxaceae > Sambucus > Sambucus nigra. The sequence goes on from OX422208.1 coordinate 116,403,196, forward strand.
TGTGGCTAACAAGGCTTTAAAAGAGGTCAAAAAATTCAATGCTCACATATCCCAGGATCTTACTGGTTAATGCTGAGGAGATAATTGTGGCCAAATATAAGTCCTCCGCTGATTATAATGTATATTGTGTCGTCTTCTTTATGAACGACTATGAAGAGTTGACGAAAAAAGTTATGACCCACTATCCTGACATTGCTGACATGTTAAGTATTTGGAAAGGTGATGACAATGAGTCCACCACCTTAGCAAGTGAACAAATGATGACCGTTGATGAACCCGTGGGAGAAGACATAGAGCTGCATGTTGCCTCCAACGTTCCTGCTCCTTCTAGCGATAACAGTACCTCAGCTACCAGATCGCTTTGTGAAGCTTCTAATATTTAATTATTTTGTGTTTTTTGAAAGTATTAATTAGTTATGATCACAGAACATGATGTCTTAAATATGGAAGTTTGTTTTGGTAATACAGTATTTTATAGAATGCATAATAGAGTTTCTTGATCATGACTCATCAGACCTTTTCTTTTTGACTTAGGTTCTACCATTTTCTCATAACATAGTAGGTAAATTATACGTTAACCACCGGTTACCTTAATCAATGCCAAAGTTCTAAAGGTGATCATCCTTGCGTTGGAATGTGGTCGGACCTTGGTCATCCACAAAGTGGGGGATCCTTTTACTCTGGCAGGGACACTTCTTGTTCGCGATTTATCATATGATGAAATCGTACATGAAGTTTAGTTTTTTTGTTCGTGACTTGTTTGTTCAATGAATTCATACAAGATTTCTATTCGTGACTTGAAGCCATACATGATTTCTTTTCGTGACTTGAAGTCATACAGGAAATTTACATGTTGACTCTTATTCAGAATCTCGTATATTGAGATTGTACAGGAGTATGGTGTTTAACATTAAGTGTTTATATGTGTATGCTCATATCTCATGCCCCAAAAAAATGAAAATAACAAGAATAAAGGAAACATAATTTTTATTCGTGAGAAGCTAAAAAAAAACTCAAATTACATGATAAGCATGGGAGATTACAGTCATTTACATTACTAGTAGTATTTTCTCAAGTGTTCTACATTCCGGGGATTTTTTAACTGTTCTCCTTTGAGTGTCTCTATGTGATAAGTCACTGGCCTTACTGCGCATGAAATGTGATATGAGCTGTGCTAATTGAGCTCCAACTTGTTTCCCTTTCGGATGACCTTTTTGAGAATGTAATCACCCTCTTTCAAGTTACTCGGCTTCACTAGGCGTTTGTAGAAGCGTAAGTAGCCACCCTCAATATTGCATTATCTCCCACTTCTTCCATAAGGTCGAGATCTACCCTTCTCATTAGATCGCTCTTTGGGGAATTAAAATTAAGGACTCGGAGGCGGGGGAGGCCGATCTCAGTGGGGATGATGACATATGTGCTGAAGGATAAAATGTAAGGGGTTTCTCCTGTTGTAATCCTGGGTGTAGTTCTATAAGCCCATATCACACTCTCCAATTCATTGAACCAGTTCCTCTTTACATCGTCCAATATTCTCTTGATACCATATAGTAAAGTCTTGTTGGTGACCTTTATTTGACCATTACACTGTAGATGTCCTGGTGTAGACTCCACATTCTAGTACCCCCTTAAATATTTCCTTAGGTCCCTAGCACCTCCCCAATTCACTACAAAACCTAGGTTATACTCTGAGTACTGACCTAGAGGCCAACGGGAGATCCCGAGCCCCGTTTGACTCTTATTAACTCTAACATCAAAGTGAAATATCAATAAATATTTGGAGGGTTCTGAATCCCCTTTCCAACAGTTTGCCTCATGCATGAATCGGCATAGCGGTTCAGATGAACGAACAATTTTTCTACTAAAAATCTATATAGAGGGCACCCTGATTTGACCCTAATAAACTCCGACGTTAGAGTGAAGTCTCAATGAATCCTTGAACAATGCTAAAACCCCTTTCCAATATCCTACCCCATGCGTGAAACAACATAACCGTTCAGATAAATGATAAGTTTTCCCTCAGAACTTAATCCAGAGGCCACTGGGTGCTCTCGGGATCCATTTGACCAATGTCAACTTTTTATCTCGAACGAGACTTAATGAATCCTCAAAAGGCACAGAATACCCTTTCCAACGGTCCGCCCTGTTCACGAATCAGCCTTACGGTACAGACGAACGAACCCTTTTACTTTGAAAGGTCACCAGGCGCTTTCGAACCCCGGTTGACTAAGTTAACTTTTCGAACCGAGCAAAGCTCTTTGGAATGTCGAGGTTAACCTTTACAATGGTCGTCCCCATGCGGGATTTTGACTTATGATTTGAACGAACAATCCACTACCATCCGATAACCTCCCGTTCAAAGGGCCGACGAGCGCTTTCGAGCCCTATTTTACAAAAGTCAACTCCCGAACCCGAGAGCATCCCAAATGACTCTTAAAGGTATCTTAAATACCTTTATAATGGTATGCCCTTGTGACACCCCGCTTAAAATAATAACGGGTGGCCATCCATATACTAAAATAATCAAGAATCTCAAGTGGATCATTCTCTGCATCAACTGACGATCCTAACAATAAACACGACTAACTACCCATTACCACAAAAAGAGGGTGTCAAAAAATTTAAAACATTTTATTTAACACCAAATAAAACCAACCATGCAACCATTTACCAACAACATTACATCTAAATATGATGAGAGACACACACACTCCAATAATATAAAGAGTACAATACATTGTACAAATAAAATACTCGAATATGCTGTCGGGTCACAGACAGTAAAATAATATGAGAAAGAAAATATAAAAGGTGATACTCTACAACATTTGCGTATAAACCCGTTATAGAAACTGAATCCTAATCTAGATACACAAAAGATAGGAATCGACTATAACAAAATGCCACAACAGTCCGCAACTGCCACAGCTCCCCGAATACACTGGAGGGATAAACATTAATGGAGTCCTTATGGAGGAACACCTAGAATAATACGATATATACGAATCAAGAGAAAATATAAATGGGTCAGAGCCCGAGGTGTGAAAACATTTTATAGCAAGTGCATTAAAATGCATAATAATTATAAATGCATTATGACATGATTTAATGGAGTCGCACTCTCCATAAAATCCAACTCCCCTCTCAACTAAAGCGCGCCAATAAACGTATGCACATAATTTCCAAAGAATTGTCCAAATCTATCTAGGGCAATAATCTAACCTACTTCCAATTTACACTCATCTAAATTCCATCTAAATCATATTCTTCAATTTTTAATATTATTGATTTCAATTATTCGTTCACTTACTTAACATATGAAGTTTACATAAACATTCTTTTGCTAACATACACTGTATATAAATATTCCCTTTTTACTAGAATTTCTCATATTTTAGTCATTGACATAATCATATATAATTACATATATGAGTTATTATCATCTAAGTGCTAAGGACTAAACTTCTCATAATTCTCAATACTGCACTGCGTTTCGTGCGTGGGACATCTCGCAAGCGAAATCCAAACAAGGAACCCCCCCGATACACTACTCCTGGCAGTATTGATTATCAAGATTCATTATGCCCTCAATGCATGATGCATGTAACCCAAATTCTTATTACTCAATTAATTAATTAATTATTCCCAATTCTCAACAGTGCACGGCGTTTCGTGCATGGGACGTTTCGCAAGCGAAATCCAAACAAGGAACCCCCCCGATACACTACTCCTTGGCACTGTCGATCGTCGAGATACATACTATATATATAAATATGAGCATTAAGTTCTAACTTATCCTCACTCCCAACATTACACTACGTTTCGTGCGTGGGACGTCTCACAAGCGAAATCCAAACAAGGAACCCCCTCGATACACTACTCCTGGCAATGTTGGTCGTTGAGGTCCATTACGCCCTCGATACCCAAAGCACTAAGCACAACAGTAATATCATAACCATCCCAACGAGCTATAACTCGAGGACGCAGGTTCTCAATGCTATCATCTTCCAGGAATTACTCATTTTATCCCAGGTTACCATATATAGAATTATTATCACACCGCCATGGTAAAATAACCAATCATAACGTACAGGAAGCGACCCTAGTTCCTCCCCGGCAATGAGACAAAACATATCCACCACGTCTCATACCTAACAAAAATCATACAATAATAAATGGATGCTATGGCCTAAGGAATATCCACACTCTGCTCATCGAGCCAGGTGCTTACCCTCATCGCGCAAGTTCCCAATGATAGCAAGGAGGGGGTATGCTTCACTTATATATATATCATTCACATAAGATATACATACATCATATAATATAATTATATACCATAACATAAGGTATATATATATCACGCTGTTTACATAACCATAGTACGCTCTTAGGCGTAACTGAAATAACATCATTATTTAGTATATTTTACTCTTAATATACTACTCATCAATTCTCACATAACTTCCCCACTTAGTATACACTATACTATTTCTCACTTGAAGTTCACACATCACTTCTATTTATTTGAATCGTCTCTCAATTCAATTTACTTTGAGGATATTCTCTATATCCTAATGCACTTCGATTAGCATTTCTCATTTATGTGAGACATCTCCCAAGTTAATTATCGTTAAGGATATTTCCTATATTCGTATGCACGTTAATCAGCATTTATAATTTTCAATCCAAAATATGGTTCAATTGATCTTATGAACCTTTAAAGTTATCCCCTTTGGGATTGAATTCCAAAATCCAATATCAACAAGCGCATTCTCACTCTTTCTTATAATTCCATAGTTATCTCCAAATAGAATTCTCAATGGTAGTGGGCTTCCCCACTAGTCGGTACAATACTCTCCAATCGGTATTCTCTCGAACTAAATCAATATGACTCCTATAATTTCTTATATGGGAAACTCCCTAAAAGTCTCCAAAACATACTTCACATAACTCCTATAGAGGTTTCTAATCGATAACCTCGAATAAAACGGGATGAAATTCTCCCTAGAAAAACCTCCCTGAAATTGCCCTGTTTCCGAATCAATTCGGGCCAAATCCGAATCGATTCAGCCCTGCGAATCGATTCGGCCTTCAAGGCGAATCGATTCGGGTCATAAGACCTGGGATTCCGTCTCAGGACGAATCAATTCGGTTTGGGGCTGAATCAATTCAGTCGCTCAGACCTAGGTACCTACAAATTTTTGAATCGATTCGATAAGGGGCCGAATCGATTCGGCTTCTCAGAAGCCACAAAAATGGCTACTTTTTCTTCAAAACCTAAATCCCAAAAATCATTTTTATCGACTTTTAACCATATCTCTTCAATCCAAACATATATATAACCCTAATACTCATCAAATAACACACCTCAACTAATTTCTAACCTCCAATCTATTATATACACAACAAATCTAAGATTTTATCCAAAAGTTAGGTTTTAATAATTTATCCCAAAACTAAGAAATTATGTCCACAAATCATGAAATAAATGGTACACAATAATTATTTAGCAATTTTAATCACTTGCCTCAAGTTCGTAGGGTCTGAATCCTCCTCGAGATTGCGTGATGGCCGAAAATCCCAACTTTTCTCTCTTTTTCTTCTTCTTTTCTTCTTCTCTCTATTTCTTTCTTTCTTTCTCTTTCTCTCTAAGGAGATTTTTATGTCTCGTAGGCTTTTAAGCCTTGTCTCCCAAAATACACAACTTTAAATGATAATACACACTTTAAATGACTCGGTAACTTTAATTCGAGCCAAACGAACTTAATATATTTCGGAACCTAAATAGACCCCAAGTACAGTCATTTTGACTTTCTCGACCCTTCCGGAAACAACTACACCCTCAGAATTACCATTCGAAACACTTTCTAACATCTTCAAATTTTGACCTCAAATGCCAATTTAATTATTCTCCAAATAAAATTAATAATTATTTCTCCCAAAATGAATAAATTATCGTCCCAAAAATCTCAGGTTGTTATAGCCCTATGGGCAATTTGAATTTAGGAATTACGTTCTACGACCATTTTTTCGAAAAACTCTACACAAGACTGTCGATTGGCAGCCCCATTTCCATGCCAATCGGCAGTGTGTCTAGGGTTACCTATCGATTGGCGGGGCTAGGGGTATGCCGATCGACATCCCTCTACCCTATAAAAGGAGGGCATGAGCTCACTCTTATCACACCTTAGATCTATTAGTATCAGTGTTCTCAGTAACATTCTCTTGTAATCAGCGAAGTTTCCTTATGTGAAACTCATTCCCATCATTTTCATACCCAATTTAGAAAAATATCCTTCTCTCTCATCCAACATTCATCCCAATATTTAAGGGATCTCATCAAGGATCAAGATCTAGCCTTAATTCTCCAAAGAAGGACCAAATATTCTCCTCTCTCTTTAAATTTCTTTATTTTCGCATTAGTTACATAAATTCTAATCTTGTTTTTACTTTAGTTCATACACATTAACATCTCATCCCTTACTAGTTATATTGTACATACTTTATTTTTCTATAAAAACCCCAAAACAAAGAAAAAAAGGGTTACACCTATAAATTCCAACGGGATTATTCTCCACATTTTCTCAAAACTAAAAATACATTTTCTACATAATCACATATAATAAACTAGCATTCGAATCTATGGGATAGACCCCACCCTTAGACCACATGAGAACTACGTGGACTTTGATGCCTTTATAGGCTACGTAGGCGTTTCGGGCTAAAACCCAAGTTCGAGTTCAATTTTCTAATTTTCCCATTTTCGCATTTGCATATACATTATTCAATATATATCATATTTTGGATTCATATTGGCATTTTATCTAAAAAATATTATCATTCCATTATAACGATCAATATCTCGATAAACATATACATCGTATTTTCTAAATATTATTTTAGGAACATTGCTATGGATGACCTCACTCTATCTTTTCCATGATATGAGTTGGGTAATCCCGATCTCCATTTACATATACATGCACACACACTTCATGGAGAAAATAAGGAGAATAGTAACACAAGCCCATGAAAGATCAAAAGGGAGGGATGGATGCCAAACACCTTCTCATTCTATAACTTAGCCCCCCAGACCTTTGAACTAGTAGTTTCGTAAGCATCTATTTGTCTTTGATGCCGCTCTCTCGAGGCGACGACATGTTCTTCTGCCTTATTTTGCAAAATAGGTTGGAGACTCCATCTCTTTATATCACCCCACATCGACGAAGTCCGAAGCGCTCCTAGAAAATGGCTCGATACCTTTCTCTCTCTCTCCGAGTGCATGATCGCGAGCGCCGAAGCCCCGAGACAAGAGGAAAGAGCCAATGAGGGATGGCCACATTTAGGGAAGAGTGGAGCTTCTCAATCTTTGAGCAAGTGCACTAGTCTTAAAACTCTTAGTTATCAAATTGGGTGCCGTAATCGGTGATGAATGCATAAGGCATCCCATATCGCCAGATGATGTTCTTCCACATGAACCGAAAAAGTCTTCCATACGACATTTCTACCAGAGGCTTTGCTTATACCCATTTAGTGAAGTAATCCACAACCACCACCAAATATTTTGAACATTCCCTTTTTCCTTGGTAATGGGTCGACCATATCGATTCCACGGATTGCAAATGGCCAAGGGGAGGTGATCGGCATTAGAGGAACACCCTGTGTGTAGTGAATTTTGGCATACTTTTGACATTTATCATATTTTCTGGCATAATCAACACAGTCTGCCTTCATAGTCGGCTAGTAGTAGCCCTGTGTGTCTATTCACTTCACTAATGACCTTCCTGTTGAATGAGCCCCACAGCACCATTCATGGACCTATTTGATCAAGTTATTGACCTCGGTGGGATGAACACATCGTTGTAGGGAGATGATGTACCCCCTTTCGTACAACACTACCGCTTTCAGCACATAACTGGCAGCTTTGTACCATAGTTTTCTAGCTTCTTTGAGGTCGAATGGTGCTGCGCCTATCTCATTGTAGGCTTACATCAGATCTATCCATAAGGGACCTAGATCCATCCATGGCGTGCAATAGTGTTTATCCTATATTTTGCCAAAGTTTATTTTTAATGAGACATTATTCCCGCCGTTAAGGGGAGGATAGAATGTACCTGAAGTATAAATTATTCCTGAGGAATGGTTCATTCCTGAAGCATGAAGAGAATTATCGTGGAATACTTTCACTTTGTCTCAATCAATCCCTCGTATCACTCTTGCGAAAATGAAGTAAAAAAGATATTGCAACATCAAATGACTACGAAACTTAATATGTTAGATGTAGTCACATGGACTAGTTTAAGACGTGCCTGGTAAAATCATTATCCTATTAGGACAAAATAAAGTCGACAACAAATAAATTTATTGCACACCAGAAGTGTGTCAAACCTATTGGTCCCAACTACTTGACTCCCTATAGGTCCCTAGCTGCCACTGTGTTAAGCATTTTCTACACACTTACATATAATAAACTCTTGTTCAAATCTATGGAATAAACACCACCCTTAGGCCGCATGCGAACTACGTGGAATTTGATGCCTTTGTAGGCTACGTAGGCGTTTCGGGCTAAAACCCAAGATTCGAGTCCAATTTTCCAATTTTCTAATTTTTCAATTTTCTAATTTTCTAATTTTCACATTTGCATCCTTTTTTATTTATACATTATTCAATATATATCATATTTGTGATTCATATGAGCGTTTTATCTATCAAATATTATCATTCCATTATAACTATCAATATCTCGATATAAGTATACATTGTATTTTCTAAATATTATTTTGGAAACATTCTTATGGAAGACCTCACTCTATCTTTTCCATGATATGAGTTGGGTGATTCCGATCTCCATTTATATATATACACATACACACACTTCACGGAGAAATTAAGAAAAATAGTAACAAAAGCCCATGACATGAGTTGGGCGGGATGGGTGCCTAATAATTTCCCATTACCTCTGAACTATTGGTTTCGTAATCATCAATTTGTCTTTGATGCCGCTCTCTAGAGGCGGCAACATGTTCTTTTGCCTAGTTTTTGCAAAATAAGCTTACAACTCCATCTTTTTATATCACCCCACATCGATGACAGTCGAAGCGCTACTAAAAAAGGGATCTAGGCATTCTCTACCTCTCTGAATGCACAATCGCAAGCGTCAAAACCCCGAGACGGGAGGAAAGAGCCAAGGAGGGATGGCCACAGTGGCGACTCTGCTGGGGACTTGTTTATCATATGAGGGATAGGCTCTGTTTGCACGGGTGTTATCATTTTCTGCTTATGTGCGTATGCTCCTACCTATATGTTCCTCTTTTTCTCCTTTATTATTTCTTATATATATCTACCTTATGCTTATATCAATCCTCACTCACACACTTGTAGTTACTATTTATGTACACTTCACACTACTTACACATAGGTTCACTCATACCCACATGTTGCACACACCACTTAGAATATCCATGCTTAGGTGTCACTAACATACACCTCCACTTATCACACTTGTATATATCCCTGGTAACACTTATTACACACCATGTGTAGTTGATCCATGTTTAGGTTCAGTACCACACACTCACTTATAGATATTCACACATCACTCACTCTGACATATCCATACTTGGTGTAATACTCATGATCTATACTAGATTTAATTTTTACTTGTACATTCTTCTCCATTAATATAATGCTCATAATGCCAAATAAAATACTCTCTCTATAATATACTAATCAAGAATCATGCATTTTTCACACTACATCACCAAAGAGCATGGCTATTGACCAAATTTTGTCCTGTAACTGGGGGGTCACTTTGTGATGGGCGTTGGTCTGGAAGGTCACAGTTAGCCTAAGCAATATGACTCTCACCTTCCATTGGTTAAGTACCTTCGACGTATATCGAACGGTTACCCCCGCATCGTACCGCTTGATTAAAGTCATGACGAGAGGTATATCGCAGGAAACTCATTCACGTACGTCGAATGTATTGAATTCGCACTCACACGTACTGTCCCCACGAGGTATATAGTGAGAAAATTCACGTACACTTAATTATATCAAATGGCTTGTCCACACATACCGATTGCCCTCAATAGAAAGACATATATCGTGGAAGTCATGCCAAATGGGGGAACTTTTCCACTAATCCAATAATTACATACCTTCATATAGGCGTCAAACCAAGGGAACTCATATTTAGTTTGCCGGTTACTACCCGAAACTTTGATGAAATGTTGGGTCGGCATGCTGCTCAAATTTTCGAGCGCTTTCGTCTTTTTCAAAATGGGACTCTGTCCACGAGACTGGCAACAAATCCAACTGTGTTTTACATATTTTTTCAAACTAATTTTTCCCAGGCTCGGGTGCTGTCCGACATTTCTTTTTGTATTTAGGTAAATATAATATAAGTGAGATGATGATGATGATGATAATAATAATAATAATAATAATAATAATAATAATAATAATAATAATAATAATAATAATAATAATAATAATAATAATATTAATAATCATGTTGAGACTCTTCTCTCATTTTTTCCTCTTTCTTTACCAAAAAGTGTAATAAAAAACATCTTTCCTCCTTTTATCAAAATACCAAAAACATTTTGTCCTCCTTTTTTCTAAAGTTATCAAAAACACTTTCCTCCTATGATAAAAGTTTTTTCCTCTTCTTTTTCAAAAATAAATTTGAATCTTTTTCTCTCAAGTCAATCGCATACCTGACCCTTAGCCTGGCTCCCTATTGGCTTCAGTCTTTCGTCGAATCGCCCCGAAGCTCCGGCAGCTCTCCCACTACTTCCTCTGAGTCCGAAATTCACTTTCACCCGCTTTCTATGGAGAACGCAGACCAAGTACCAAATGTGCAACCTGATTTGATGGTGGTTCTAACCCAACTTACTGACAAGATTGACAACCTTTAAATTATGGTTCATGAGTTACAGCAAAACTGAGTCCCTGTTTTTGAAGAGCTCGAGGTCCTCTTCCCTGGCGCTATGGTCCCGCCCGTACATGAGCCTATTTGGGTACCAAAAGAATATCAGCACGCTCCACGTGCCCCTCCTACTAATAAACCAGCGCCAGCTCAGCTGCCTATGTCGAATCTTGCCCAGCCTGGGGCTAACGTACATGTGACCCTTGATTCGAAGGGAAAAAAGTTGAACAAGGTCAAGGAGGACCTTAAGATGTTGACCAAGAAGTTTGACCAAGTCCGAATCTCCTAAAACTACATGGATTCGAGCTTGAGAAGTTCAGAGGTAGTGGGCCCTCAATTATTCATCTCTGAAGTTACCACCGAGCCATGACTATCCTAGGTACCTCCGAGGAAATGATGGCCCAGATGTTCTAACAGACTTTGAAGGACAACGCTCTTCGTTGGTTCTTATCTCTCAAGGAATCAAGAATTCGCAGTTCGGAGGACGTTGCCCATGAATTCATGTCAAAATACAAGTACAATGAGGAGTTGGAAGTTACTCACCATGATTTAGAACTTCTTGATAATACGAAAATATTACGTATTTCATCTCTCGAAGCTACGCATTTTAGCTCCATCGGGTGCCTTAATCTCTATATTTAAGCCCTTTAACCATACAACCTTGATTTATATTACTAACATGCTATACGAGGTATAATTGGGCTTTTGTAGGTATTTAGGTACTAAGAATGGAGTTCGAACGCATTTCGCTCAAGTTCTGTACGTAATCGCACGTTCAAGGGCAATTCGATCAATTCACAGTTTGGACAACTGACCCAACATCTACACGAAAGTTGTATCCCTCCTCGTAAGCTTCGCGTGGCCATGAACGGTGCATGATTCGGATCCCTAACGAAGAAGTTACGACACTTTTGGAGGAAGAGAAAAATAATGAAACCAAAAGAGGGGAGAAGAGAAGGAAAAGAGAATGCAGTAGGCTCACACCTGTTTGATCGATCGATCAACCAAATGGGTTGATGGATTGATCCTTCACATTTTTCCATCGAGCTAAGACAGTGGGCTTGGTTTTTGATCATCGATCGATCGACCAAAATGGGTCGATCGATCGATCCCCTATTTTTTTGAGATATTTTGCTTTTCTTTTCTTTCTTCTTTTCTTTTCTCCTAACTTACTATATAACCCAATTTTGTTGTAATATCAGATATACTTAGTTTTAGAAGACATTTTAGGTTAGGGTTTGGTTTTGAGAGCTCATCTTCTTCTCTTCTTGGGGTGATATCCATTTGGTTTTGTAAGATTGAACTATTCATTATCATCTCCCTTAATATAGTTTTGTTCTTCATTTTCCTTACTTTGTAAATTAGTTTCATGCTTTGTTAATTATTTTACTTTCTTTATTTCTTGCTTTCCTAGTTTAACTAATATAAATTAGTTTAATTCATGTATTACCCTTAGATAAATAGGGTCGGGATTTCGTTCTGCCATTAACGGGCCCCGAGCTCCAAAAATTAGGTTTTGTGCAAAATTGCGTTTAATTGAACCCGTGCGAATTAAAGTCGGATTTTTATTCGTTTAACTTTCTCTGTCATGCAACGTTAGTGTTTATAGCGATAATTCGAATTTAATCCGCGTGCGACCAATTTTCGATTAAATGTTTATTCTCGCAACTTTGGCTTAAATTCCTTATTGTGTGAAGTTTATGATTAATTGATACTGCTCGATTAAATTGCTCTCGAGCCGAAATTCTAATTAATAGTTTTTTCTATCCATATGGTTGGATGATATCCCGATCCTCGCTTTTACTTTATTTAGACTTAACTTCTTTCTTTTCTTTTATTTCCTAACACACATCACCCTTTTTCACTTTTATTCCTGAATTAATAATCCGTTACGGTCTACCAATCATTCTCTGTGGATTCGATACCCGACTTACTTCTATACTCACCCATTGAGTGTAGTCATAATTTAGGTCTTTGTATAGAGTTGGTGAGCCAAATATAAGACGACTGACGCGTAGGTGACTCTCGCGTCGCGACAAAACCCAGTCTTATCAAAATGGCGCCGTTGTCGGGGAGTGTTTTGTTATAGAATGTAATTATCTTATTATTTCGTAGTATTCTTTCTTTTGTATTTGTATTCTCTCTTTTAAGCTTTTTTGCAGGACTTCTACACTTGAGCGCCTAGAAACGCTTGAATTTTCCCGCCGCACATTGCTTTGTGGAATTTTTCATCTCGAACCTTTGTTGGGGTAAGCATGTCTTATTCCAATCCTTTCGGTAATCATTATGATAATTCTCAAAATCCCCGTAGTCCTTTGACTTTTGGTCAATACTTAGAGTCCCAAAAAATTACAACATCTAAAATGACTTTGGGCGAGTATTACAAAAGTCAAGCTTTGGAGTGTGTATATTTTGAGGATGATGATAATGATTTTGGGCCTTTACCTCCTTATAATAGGAATTTTGAAACGAATTGCAATAGTTTTCAAAATTCCTATAATAATGAGTTTAACTTTAGTGCCAAGAATGATTTTCAAACTCCTCATTTTCAAGCATCCGCACCTCGGCCTATGACTTTCGACGAGGGTTTGCTTATGCTTGAGAATGAGAGGTATGAAGAACGTTATCGGGAAGAACATCGTTGTTGGGAGTAAGACTTGGATTTATTATTCGAATCCGACGATGATTTCTCTTCCGAGACTTTTGAAGTTGAGGAATGTTTTGAACCAAATGAGTACTTTGTGCCTACTTTGGAACAAACCTTCGTCACTTGGCCCATCTTGTAATTGAGAATGAAAGCGAGGATGAAATGGATATAGTATCTATTTGCAATGAGATGATTTCTTCTTTGGATCCCAAAGAATAAAGTTTCATTGAAAATGGTCCTATCTCCTTTGAAATTCCAACTTTGAGTGATGATAACTCATCTCTTGAGTTTGAATTTCTTTCCTCCCCATTTTCATTCTCCGTTATCACACTGTGACAAGTACCCGATGAATCGGTACCAAACTTTAAAATGTTCAACCCTTTCACCGACGAGGAGTACTTGCTCGATTTGCTCTCCATGAAGGCATCTTTGCCTCCATGTGCGCCCCCTCCCATTCCAATTGAAAAATATTTAGGAGAAAATTCAGTTTTTTTGTCCCCTTGTGTATTTGCACCCATCATATCCAAATCCCCCATCCCCCCTCCCATATTTTTAATTGGGGATGGTTCACCTTTTCCACCACCCACATGCCTTCCGTCGTTTGAACGGAATTCCTATTTTTCGGGAGGCATGCATGAAAGGGAGGGTCATTTGTGGATCTTTCAAAGTCAAATCGTCTTTTGGGCGGACCCAAAAAAATTTAGACTTCTAGTGTATAGTTAGTTAGGAGTTTAAATGGTAGGTTGTATATAGTTAGTTTTTTATTCTTTCTTTATTTTTAGTTTTTCTTTCCTTTTAGTTTAATCTAGTGTATTTAGTTAAACTTTTTGTTATTACTTTTTGTTATGCCTTGGTACTAACATATTTTGTAGAATCATTGGACTTGTACTTTCCGGAGATCGCTCCATTTCGGGTAATATCGCTCTTTTCCTTCTTTAACTTGGTTCTTAATTAACATTGAGGACAATGTCGGGTTTTAAGTTAGGGGGTGTGGGATATTCTATCCATTCATTGGTAGTGTCCATGATTTTGATTATATGTTATTTTCAAGCATGTTTTTCTTAGAAAAATTCAAAAATTTCAAAAATAATTTCTTTCTTTTTTCTCCTTTATTGGGCTTTTTTCCCTTGTTTCCGATGATAAATTTTAATAATTGCCCGATCCATTAGACAATTCAACGATGCATGTTCTCAATTTTAGAAGTTATTATACTTTAGTCTCGATTATTAATATTATGAATAACTTCATTAATTAAACTTTATCCCTTGAGCACATGTGTTTTTCTTGTTATATTGATTTGGTTTAAGATTTTTATAACTCGGTGATCTTTTGTTGCATTGTATATACTTACACCGAGTGAGCTTTGTACCTTTCGTCGTTTGTGAGTGTATACACAATTCTTTCCTCTTTGAAAACGTTGAATTCGTTGGTAATCTCACTATTCTTTCATTGATCGTTTATTAATTGAGTTCATACTTGAAATGTGTTACTTGATCATGATTTTCATATATTGTTTTGACTCGAGAATTGCGTAAACTTTTTGAAATGATCATATGCCATCTTTTTATATCACCCATATAACCTTGACCTCACCTTTTATATGTTCCTTAGTCAACCCACTTGAGCCTAAATACTAGCCTTTCGTTTCATTATCCAAAATCCCCTAACCAACTCCAAATTGGAGTTTTATACCATACATATTAGCTTACATACCCTTGTTTGGATTGTTTACTTGGGATTGAATGATGTTGTTGTATTGTGGTTGCAATTTGTGCGTGAAAAGAGTGAGAAAAGAAGAAAATGTAGTGAAAACAATAGAAAACAAAAGAAAAAAGTGAGAAAAAGAGGAAAAGAAAAAGAAAGAGACATTTGTATATATTGTCTATAGTGTTTCAATAATCTTTGATTACTCTCCAATTGATATATCTAATGCTCGTTTGGAAATCATTTGTCCAATTTTAAAATTGTCCACTTTTTCCCATTATCCCGAGTTTCATCCCCAAACACTTTGAATCCGTATATACATCCCTTTCATTTCGCACCCTAGCCTAGCCTACATTACAACCCTATTAAAGTCCTATGTGATCTTAAGTTGATGTAATTCAAAGGTTAAATAGTTTTGATAATCTGTGAAAATGCATTTCGCCTCTTTTATATATGCGGTACCTTTCACTGAGATTATAATTTTTTATTTTATATATAGCGTTCGTCTTTTGTGACATGTGTGCAGCCTAGTTTCCCTTTATATTTACTCCTTATGGTTGCATGTCCCGTGTGTTACCTCCCTGTTTCAAGTGAATTCATTTGATGAGTGTAATGCCCGTGAGGATTGACTTATATGCATGCTTTGATATTTAGTATCCGACTTATTTAAGTTTTTGCCAAATCATATTTTGCGTGTGCTCACTCCCCTCCCACATTTTAAAGTTTCAATTCATTGAGGTGCATTCGATAATGTTAATAACTACGGACTTTTCACGTGAATTCGTTTGCTATGCTAATAACATGTTGAAATCTTGTTCGTATTGTTGGGTTTGTCGCATGTGATTGGGCATATTTTGAGGAAACTGTATGATGTTTGTGGGTTCCATCCCTGAAAACCCTCACGAGACAACATTCGTCCACTAGGGTAACCTAGGGGTTTAACAGCTTATTGCATACGCTAAATGCAATCGAATCGCCTGCGAAAAGTGGCCCTATACGTTTATACCATATTTTTGTACTATCTCCTATTTTGGTTTACTTGTTGTTCTTGTTGCATCCTATTTCATTGCTAGGGACTAGCAATGTGTAAGTTAGGGGGTGTGATAATACGCAAATATTGCGTATTTCATCTCTCAAACCTACACATTTTAGCCCCATCGAGTGCCTTAATCTCTATATTTAAGCCCGTTAACCAGACAACCTCGGTTTATATTGTTAACTTTCTATATGAGGTATAATTGGGCTTTTGTAGGTATTTAGGTACTAAGAATGGAGTTCGAACGCATTCCTCTCAAGTTCCGTATGCAATCGCACGTTCAAGGGTAATTCGAGCAATTCACAGTTTGGGCACCTGGCCCAACATCTACACGAAAGTTTTAGCCCTCCTCGTAAACTTCACGTGGCCATGAACGGTGCATGATTTGGATCCCTAACGAAGAAGTTACGGCACTTTTAGTGAAAGAGAAAAATAATGAAACCAAAAGAGGGGAGAAGAGAAGGAAACGGGAATGCAGTAGGCTCACACCTGTTTGATTGATCGATTGACCAAATGGGTCGATCGATCGATCCTTCACATTTTTCCATCGAGCTGAGACAGTGGACTTGGTTTTTGATCATCGATCGATCGACCAAAATGGATCGATCGATTGATCCCCTATTTTTTTGAGATATTTTTCTTTTCTTTTCTTTCTTCTTTTCTTTTCTCCCAACTTACTATATAACCCAATTTTGTTGTAATATCATATATACTTAGTTTTAGAAGACGTTTTAGGTAAGGGTTTGGTTTTGAGAGCTCATCTTCTTCTCTTCTTGGGGTGACATCCATTTGGTTTTGTAAGATTGAACTATTCATTATCATCTCCCTTAATATAGTTTTGTTCTTCATTTTCCTTGCTTTGTTAATTAATTTACTTGCTTTATTTCTTGCTTTCCTAGTTTAACTAATATAAATTAGTTTAATTCATGTATTACCCTTAGATAAATAGGGTCGGGATTTCGTTCCGCCATTAACGGGCCCCGAGCTCCGCAAATTAGGTCTTGTACAAAATTGCCTTTAATTGAACCCGCGCGAATTAAAGTCGGATTATTATGCGTTTAACTTTCTCTGTCATGCAACGTTAGTGTTTATAGCGATAATTCGAATTTAATCCGCGTGCGACCGATTTTCGGTTAAATGTTTATTCTCATAACTTTGGCTTAAATTCCTTATTGTGTGAAGTTTATGATTAATTGATAATGCATCGCTCTCGAGCCGGAATTCTAATTCATAGTTGTTTCGATCCATATGGTTGGATGATATCCCGATCCTTGCTTTTACTTTATTTAGACTTAACTTCTCTCTTTTCTTTTATTTCATAGCACACATCACCATTTTTCACTTTTATTCCTGAATTAATAATCCGTTATGATTTACCGAACATTCTCTGTGGATTCGATACCCGACTTACTGCTATACTCGCCCATTGAGTGTAGTTATAATTTAGGTCTTTGTATAGAGTTGGTGAGACGAATATAAGACGATCGACGCGTAGGTGACTCTCGCGTCGCGGTAAAACCCAGTCTTATCACTTCTCAACCTGAACACCGGAGAATATGTCAGTAATTTCATAGAAAGATAGAGATAAAGAAAGCGGCCACCATGATCCATCGGCCTTTTGAAGAGGAACAAGTTGGTATTATGAAGAAAAACTTATGACCCCATGTCTGAGCGATGATGGGAGGAAAGTATTACCCCCATTTCAGAGCCCTTCGGGAAGCATGAGTGGAAATTGTAGAAAGTACAGTTCACTCCCAGAAAGTATGAGAAGCCTACCAGTACCACAGTTTCAATCGTCAATAACATCTCTCAGCCTGCCACTTCATGGGCATCCTAAAGTCGACCTAACTTAGTCAGAAAAGAATACACCGAGTTTCACGCTCCCCTCTCCAAAGTTTATAAAGCCCTTTTGAGATGAAATCTAATCAAGCCATTGGACCCCTATCCATTACCGAACCCGCTTCCCAAAAATTTCAAAGCAGATGCCCATTGTGATTTCCATCAAAATATCGGCCATGCCACTGATCAGTATTTTTATATTCAAAATGTAATCCAAGGTTTGATTGACCGGGGTATTATCGCCCCACCAACAAATCCTAAAACAAACACTACCCACAATCCACTCCTAAATCATATAAATGTCATCTTCCTAGAAAAAAATCCTGAATTTGATCCATCTACCCAGATTGTACTTAGCAAATCGCCCATCATATCCGTATATTCACCTAAACCCCTCAAAGCTAGCCTATACTTTCTCCTACATCCCAATTGGTTTGCCAATCAGGCCCTGTCACTTCTTACCAGAGCATGCATTGCTATTTATACTAATTCTGGAGGAAAAGATATGGAATTTCCAGTGGTATTGAACCAACTCTTAGAGTTCGGGCTGAAATTTTCCTAAAAAATGACCATTGACTGAAAAAAATTTAGTACATTATTCTTGAAAGCTCGGAAGTGTGCTCGGGAGTCAGATAGTTGGGTGGTACCCACCAACGAAGCCATCTTAGATGATGTCGTCCAGATCATGACAGACGTATTCTGACAGACCGGTGAATTTTGCAGTGTGTTTGAGCTACTTGATGTTTTGAAACTATAGGGGCCCTTGGTCCCTTCACTTATACATCTCCCCATTGAGTGGGAGGATCTATACAAAGAGGCCATTGAGGTTGTATAATGAATTGAATTCTTATGAAAGGATGACATCATTTCCACCACATGGGGAGAAAAATTCGATACCAGAAAAGACTAACCCAATAGTCAGTATATGTGGAATGATATCATTTGAGTAGTTGTTAGGAGAGATCAGTAAAGTGTCCAAACAACCCAAGATAGATAAAGAAATAGGGTTTCAATTTTTCCCCTTTTCTGTAAACCATACGACAAGTTCAGGGAGGCATTACCAGGTTCCAAACTCTTAATCAGCAATGATCGATAAGGGAAAGGGTGTTGACAAACTTCCTATACCAGAAATGACCCTCAAGGAGAGTAAGATCCTCGATAAGTTGAAGAAAACTCAAGCTAACATCACTCTGTGGGGACTCATCATGTCTTCCCAGCTGCACCGAAATGCCTTGGTTAAGCTACTCACTGAACCCACAGTCCCTCCTTCCACTACGCCAGAAGAAGCAGTGAATCAGGTCGGATCTCAAACCTCTACTAGAATGTTATCCTTCTCCGAAGAAGAAATCCTTAAGTTTGGTCCAAATCACATCTATTCTCACAATATCTTTGTTGAAATCATGGGATAGGCCGTCCCACCTTTTCTTATCGACAATAGATCAACAGTTAATGTTTGCCCGTTAAGAACCCTCAACTGCTTGGGGATAAAAGTAAGCGACCTTGATCTAACTTCTGTCGCGGTGCGTGCTTATGACAATATTCGTCGAAAAGTTATGGGATCCATAAAGCTTACAATAACGGATGGTCTTATAAATCCCGTTACTGAATTCTAGGTAATCGACATCCTGACTTATTTCAACTTGTTGCTCGGATGACCATGGCTCTATAGTATTAAGGGGGTGTATTACTCTCTCCATCAGAAATTGAAGTTCTTCGCCAATGGGCAGGTCATCACCTTCTTTGGCGATGATGATAACACTGAGAATGCAAGCACCAGTAACCCGATACTAGAAATACAACATGGGGCAAATGATATGCATCTGTCAGGTTTCTGAGTCAACCCACTTCCACTCCCAACAGGGGATGATTTCAAAGACCGAGTGTGTCCAAAACACAACTCTCATGGCAATGTCAACGTGATACAGATGTTCAAGAATATGCATTTCATGCTTAGATTGGGGCTAGGACGACTATAATAGGGAATACTGAAACCCATAGTGTTGAAGAAAGCCTTTCCTTTATGTGGCCTAGGTTAACAACCATCTTCAGAAAAACTCAAAATGCCTCGCCAACCTTGGTCGAAAAGAAGGCTAAAAAGTATCAAGATTGTCTCAAGAGATTCCTTGAACGAAAGATTCATAAAAAAGGGCCACGATTTCTCTTTTTGTGGCTTTCTCGAACCATGGTATGATCATGTGGACAAGAAGATGAAGCCAGGAATAGAAATATTCTTCGAAGATGGTGACTCACGAGCCGAAAGTTCCTAGCATCATGTGCAACCACTCATTGAAAAGACTATGGCTACTACCAAAGATTTTGAGGGAAGTGACTCCTAGGATTTGTTCAACTTGTTGACACTGGATCTAACACTCTGCATGATCCACTCAAGCGCTACATCATCAGATCCATTCCACCTGATCAAAGCTGTTGATGCACCTCTTCTCAATTATAATCTTATACCAGTTCCACCCGCTGAAACGCATCCCAACGTAAATGTTTATCCCATTTCCTCTTCTTTTGTTGTTCCTCCTTGTTTTGATCATAATTTAATCGAGACCTCCTTCAATGAGTTTCTCAATGTTATTTTTTCCAACAATGAAATAAAAGAAGATTTTGAGTATCTTGTTGTGCCCTACATTAATTGCCTTGATTCTAATCAAACTCTTGATAATGATGATTTTGCAAATGAACAATTCTTAATTGATCTTACTAAGGTTAATAACAAACAACATAACCGCGTTCAAATTAATTAAGATGAAATTGGTCCTGTTAACCTCAGTTCTAGTAGCCAATTGCGCGAGCTTAGGATAGGGTCTACCCTCGACGAGCATGAGCGCGCACAACTTAAAGAATTATTAAAAGAATTTGTGGACGTCTTTGCATGGTCCTACGACAACATGCTCGACATTGATCCCGAGATAGCTCAGCACGAAATTCTAATGCTCCCAAAATGTAAACCGCTCAAATAGAAATTGTGAAAGCTTTGCACCGAATGGTCACTCAAGGTTAAGGAAAAAGTGGTAAAAAAGTTGAATGTAGGCTTCATCTGGGTGATCGAATATCCCATAGACTAGCCAATATTGTACCCGTGCCAAAATTAGGAGGAAAGGTTTGCATATGCATTGATTACCGAGATTTAAACAAGGCCTCTTGAAAGGATGATTACCACTACCCGATATCGATATGATTATAGGAAATACATCCAGTCACACTCTCAAGCCATTCGTTGACAGTTTTACCTGATATAATCAGATGATGGTGCCTTCGGATGATCAAGAGAAAATCGCATTTATCACCCCATGTGGAACCTTCGGTTACACAGTTCTGCCAATTGGTTTAAAAAATGCAGAGGCTACTGATAAGCACCCAAAAGTGTATAATTTATGCCCCGAATATATGCATTTTAGTCGCTTGTTTCTAATAAAATTGGCCTTATGTTCTATTTTATCATTTTTGCAGGTCAATACGCAGTTGCAGTACAAATAATGCTAAATCAGTACAATTGCGACTCAATAGCGGTCAAAAGCTTGCATGAAAGAAATTAAAGGAGACCGCGAAGTCTGGAGTCCATTATGAGCTTACCCTAATGCGATCCGATGCTCCGAAACATTCCGTAATCCAAACCTAAGCCTACACCATTCCCCGAGCCTCGTGTGTGTTGAGTTTGTGCCTTTATTATTTTTATAGATTTTTATTTTGAATCGTTTTATTTTTAGGATTTATTTTAGAATTATTTAGGATTTTTAGAATTTATTTACATATTTTTATATTTTATTTTTATTAGTTTATTTTATTTTGATTTTTATTAGTTTTTAGTTTTATAAGGATTAGTTTTTAAAAGTTTATTTTTAGTTTATTATATTTTATAATTTTTTAGGACTTTAATTTTCATTTAGATTTAAAATTTTTAATTCTTTTGTTTTATTTTAGTTAGGATTTTAATTTTTCTTAGTTTTAATATTTTTATTTTATTGTTATTGTTTTTAGTTTGTTTTATTTTTAAGTTAGATTTTATTTTTTAGTTTATTAATTTTAATTGTGTCATTTTATTTTAAAGGTACAAATAAAACACACACATTAACACTCACACCCCAATACCATACATACTCATTAACTCCCAAATACATCCTCAACCACATCCTAATATCGTACACCCTCACACACCCAAACACACCCCTACATCTAGTATTCATCATCATCCTCCCACCAACACCTTCCCTTTCTCTCTCCTCCATCAACAACCCAAAACCAGACCCAACAACCTCCACTCTCTCTCTCCTATCTCAAACACCATCACCCCAGAAAACCCACAACCCCTTACTGTCCTCCAAACTGCCGCCACTTCCCACCACCCTCCGGCACCGGAGACCCAACTCCGGCCGGCGCACCTCAAAACCGAGGCCTGTTACCCTCCAACCCGCGCTCCGGCCCACTGAAAACCCCGACGCCCTTGAACCATAACACGAGCGACCCGGCGGCGCACCAGCCACCTGCAAACTGGAAAACCCGACCCCGGTCGAACCAAACCTCGACCCGACCTGCCCAATCCAACTCGAAACCAACATACCCACGAACCAACCACAGAAAATTGCCATATCTCCATCAAAATCGGAAGACCCATTTGCATTAAACCCAACTCCTATTTTAATAGAACAAACCCTCTTCCAAGCTAAAATCAAATCTTAAGAATCTCTCTCCAATCCAAAACACACTTCGTGGCTTATTAAAGAGAAGAAGGGAAGCTTATTTTAAAAAGACTCTCACAGAATATAAAAGGTAGGGACGCAGAGAGAGAAAAAGACAGTATATATTATGTACACAGTAGGTTCATAAAAAAATTTCAGAAAAATACAAAAAAATTAGTTTAGCTTTAGAATAATTTTTAGGTTTAATTTTTAGTCTTCTTTTAGTAATCAAGTGCTGAAAATGGTGAAGAAGTTGGACGCGTGTCAAGGCGCTTTTCAAGACAAATTTGAAAAAAAAATTGCGTATTGTATTTTTACCTTCTCTTTTCAATTTATTTCCTTCTTGACATATTATCTATTGTTGTTTATGCACACATGAGAATGTTTGGCTAAACACCCCGTTCAAGGGGTGGGATACACTGCGTATGATGTTAGTTTAATTAATTGGTTTCTTTAATTTTATATTTCTAGGTAAATTAATTTTAACTGTCGCCAATTAATTTATATGACGAGAGTTAGTAAATTAATTGAACGAATTAATATTTGAAATTAGGAATCGAACTAGAGATAGGCTTTTCCGATATTTGAATATTAATTCGGTGTTGAAATTTGAGGATTGAAATTGTTTTCGTTAAATTGATCCTAGCGGGTAATTTTCTGAAAATAGTGTAGTCCTAGATTTCCATCGTGTGACATTTTTAAATTAATTTTCTGAAAAAGATTTAATTAAATTTATAATTTTAACGAGAGTTAGATTATCGATGTTGATGTAAAAAATTAGATTATATCTAATTATTTAATCACAGATAAATAAAATGAGGCAAAGAACTTTTAAAGTGGTTCAGCCTTATAAGAATGGCCTACGTCCACTGTTTCTGTTATTGCTGACTATTTGGGAATTCTCGATTACAAGTTTTCTCCAGAAATTCCGGTCCCATTATAATGAGGATAATACAATGTATTTATAGCCCTAAGGTTGTAATGTGAAAGGGTAATATATTAAATGCCCCTTAAGCGTATACATCTGTATGATAATAAGCATTTAATGCGTAGTCAAACTGTTGGTTATCCGGCTATTAATGCTTTGTCCGAGGTGCAGCTCGGACCGCCTAAGGTTCTCAATACTCAAAAGTTCCTCGGTACTCAAAAGTTCCTCGGAGAATTCTTGTAGGTCAGAGCGTCTGAGTTGATCGGGGAAGCAGAGTTCCTCGTTGCAGTATGGTTCCTCGGAGTAGAGGTGTTGTTCGTAAGTGTTTGTCGTTACCACGTAGATTGCCACGTGTCTTCACCCAATTGAGCCATGTCAGCAGACTAAATTTGGTATCAACAGAAGCCCCCAATGTTTCATAGTTCGAAATTTGAGGAGTGTAGAACATTCTTTCTCGATATATGGCGATTTTAAATGGCCATCCTGAAATTTAGGAGTATTTTCTTTTGAATTTATTTCTCCTTCCAAATTCGTAGAATCGACATTTTTTGAATTTTTCTAATCGCTTTTATTCCCGCGCCTCTTTTGTCTGTTTAGCCGCCGGTAACGTAACCGTCTCTTTTTGTAATCATTACTTTTACCCTTTCCCAAGGCAAAGTATTTAAACGTTGCAGAAAATCCCATCGTCTTCTACTTTTTCAAATTTGTCTCTTTGAGTTTTCCATCTTCTCTCTCTCTCCTGTGCGTTCATCTCTTTCATCTTTTGTTGTCAACAGACTCATCTCTTTCCTGTAAGATTTTCTTCTTTCTCTTTGATTTCCTTCTTTCATCATGGTTTATCCTGTAGAATCAATTAATAAGTTTCGCTCTGATTTCTCCATTCCCTCATGGGTTATTTTGGAAGAGCTTTCTGAGCCTTCAGACTATTTTCGTTTGGCTTAGGGACATTCGTTCCCCAGTCTCTTTGTTGCTGAGTGTGGCTTTTCTTTTCCCCCAAACCATCTATGTCTGGAATTCTGTCAATACTTTGACGTAGTTCCTGCAAGAATAGCTCCCAATACGTGGAGAATAGTTAATGGTGTTTATAGATTAAATTAAATTCATGGAACTCGTATAGGAATTCCTGAAATCATATTTTTAGGCTGTAGGCGATAATACTTTTTATTTAAAAACTAGGTTTTTAAATAAAGCTTTAGTGATCAATCTCCTAGATGCCAATAGGGACTACTTTGAGCACGGGGTTGTTATGAAAAATTGTCAACACCCTCCATTAACTGGAGATGATGTTTAGCAGAGTCCCAAATGTCCTCCCTATGGCAATGGGATAGGTTGTTTTTATTTTATTTTCAAAATTATGCTTCCTTTGTGTTTGATAAAATGTGCCACTGATATTTTAATTTTGATTTATTTGCAGTTGACAACAAAAGAAAGTGTCCAAAAGAGGCAGACGTTAATATAAGGCACTTAAAACTTATCTGGAGTTTGCATCAGACTGTTGCCGACGAGCATATTAGGTCAGCTTCATATCTGCTTCAGTACAAGAGTTACACATCCTCTTTTACTGCTCGTCCGGTGATAAGCGACGCAAAACCCATACCAGCCTATACAAGTTCTTCACCTGAATCACATATACCTTTGAGTGAAAGGATGAAGAAAAGAAGGCCTCCTACTCTTTTTGAGAAACCTGCCTCTGGTGCTGGAGAGGCAAAAAGAAGTAAACTTGATGTCCCAGGAGAAGGGACAAAGAAAATTGATGCATCTTCCTCGGCTGCTCCTGTGAAGGTGGTCGAGAAGCCCCCAGTGGCCCCGAGCAAGGATGCTGCTCCAAGTGAGGTGATTATCATTTCTCCCACTAAGACTACATCGTTAGTCAAGAAGGTTGATGCTCCTCTGAGGAGGCTGAAGAAAAGCTCCTCTATCAATTTGGCTGAAACCGTCTCTCAGCCCCCGACTAGTGGCGTTCCCACTTTTGTTCGCCCGAGCTCTGCTATGAGCTCGGTGAAGACTTGGATCATTCCCGAGATCCAAGGTATTGAAGAAAACCTCTCTCGGGACACTGTTACCACATTAGCAGCTCATCACATTGCTTCTGTAAGTCTTATAGTCTTAAATTTTCATTCTTTCCTTTTTTGTATCTGTGCACTAACTTGCTTTCGTTTTCTTTTCACAGTTGGTGAGCTGTTTTAATATAATTTTGAAGAAAGACGAAGCTATTAAAGCTTCAAGCTCCTCGTCTGGTGTAGAGGAAGCTTTGGTAGGCCTAGCGCAGTCTCTGAAAGATTCTTGTTAGAAATATGATGATGATAAGGCAGTCTGGGAGAAAAAAATTACTTCGACTGAGCAGGAGAAGGCTCAGGTTATTGAGGTCTCCAAGGGGTTGGAGAAAAAAATGAATGATATGGAGAAGAAGAATAAAGAGCTCGAAGGGAAGCTAAAAAATGTTGAGGAGTTTGAAGATAAACTCAAGGCTGCTGAGGAGGAGTTAGGTCGACTTCGGGAAGTAAGTCGTCAGAAGGAGGAAATTGAGAATAAACTGAAGGCTGCTAACAATCTTCTTTCCGAGAAGCTTTCCTCGGAGAAGACAAAGAGGAAATTGGCTGTGAAGAAATCTTTCAACGCTGGCTGGGATAAAGGGTGGAACAAAGGTTTGGCTTCCATGATGTCACAAGTAGAATATGGCAGCCTCAAATACTTTAGAGATGGGTGGGTCGTTGCTCTGCAGGAGATGAAGGTTGATAAAAATTCTGAACTCTTTCAGCGACACATCCCTGGTCCCCCTCCAACTCCTGAAGACGAAGAAGAGGACGAAGCTGCCTCTGAGGAATCTTCCATGGTGATGGGAGATCAAGTTTCTCACCCCCCAGCCATCCAGCCTACTAACGAGGAATTTTAGCAACTCGTTACTTCATCCGAGCAACTGCCAGCGCTCACCGAGCAACTCTCTGTTCCCTCCGAGAAACCTACCTCCTCGTCCCAGCCTCCCGAGAAAGTTTTGGGAGACAAGGAAAAGGTGTAGAGTTGTTCGGGTTTCTCTCTATTTTATTTTTCTTTGTCAAATGTAACCCTGAACATGTAACTCTGAACTTTGTGATGTAATAAAATTTGAACTTTTGCTTATGCATACTGTTGATTCTCTTCTTCATGCTCTGATTGAACTCTTATTGATTATTGCTTTTTCTTCCTTTACTAGTTTTTAGCCAGGATGGAATTATTGTCTGCTCATGATACAAAGCTGTTACGGCAATGCAATGAATATTTTAAAGCCGGTCACACAGACATGAGTGCAGTTCAAATCACTGACATCCTCGGTCAAGGTGCTTCAGAGCAAGCAATTGAAGCCTATTAGTATTTGAAGTGCCTACTCGACCGTGCAGTGGCTAACAATGTAGCATACTATGATATGGCACTCTTGAAGAACTTCAGCAACAATATAAAGAATCCACTGCCCTTTTGCACGAGGGGTATGAGAAGAAGTATCAGCAAATCTGTGACAATAAGGGATATGATAAACGGTTTTCTACTTACGACGTGCGGGAGAGAACGTTGAAGGCTGAGGTCGAAGAGCATAGACAGCTGAATTATTAGAGAAAGAAAATAATAACCTGCAAAGAAAGGTGTCTCAGTTACAGTCTGTAGCTTCCACCTCAAATGTTTTGATCCCAGTGACTGGCGAGGGATTCTCATTCTTGGAGGTCGAAAACGCTAACCTGAGGGATGAGTTGGAAACCTTGAAAAGGTCTGGCCCTTCTACTTCTGCTCGAGGACGAGCAAGAGCTCCTCGGGGACGAGCAAGAGCTGCTTGAATTCCTGTCGAGGAACAGAGGACTCAATCTGCTTTAGAGAACCAGGCCTTCCAGCTGATGACGAAGAACCAGTCATTGGCTGAGATGTCTAAGAAAATCAGGAACTTGGAAGAGCAGCTTTCTGTGCAAAAGTCTGTCTTGGAGAATAAAGAACTTTTTATCAAAAATCTCCACGAGCAGCTGGAAAGATTGACATATCAATTCCACAAGCAGCCCAGGGAGTTCTGGATGGCTGGCTACAACGAGGCTCTCTACCACTTGGACGATCGTATCCAAAATGCAAATAATGAGGGCTACAAATAGGGATGGCTGAATGCCTTAGGTGTGCTGCAACTCGAACATGGTCATTACCTGTGGGATTACCATAATCCTGGGCTGCTCGACCTACCAGTGCCACCATTCAAACTTGATATGAGTTGGTTCCCTGCTCGGGCCATCCCTCGGTGTTTGATTTCCAAATACCTTGGCGATTACAATTTCCATTCCAATGTTGAGATATCTCGTCCCGAGCATCTACTAGATCGACCATCCGTGATGAATATCAGGATGCTAAAAGATCTTAACTTTATAAATTCTCCTTTTGCTTTAAATGATCCACCTGCTGGCGAGGAACCTGTTTCAAAAGCAGAGGGGAAAAAACCAATAGAATAGGAATATTGATGAAATAAATTTGTATTTCATTCCTGATGTATTTTGTTCTACATTTAATGAAATAATTTTATTTAAAAATCTTGGCAGCCATTGTCTTGTAATTATAAAACACTTTACATTTGTGCATGTATATCTGTTAAAAAGATAACAACATTGTGTTATTTGCCGATCAACTGGAGTTTGTTAAAACTTATTGTCGACTATCTTGAATTTGTGGTAATCATTTGATGACTAACCAGAATTGATGATATTTTATTTTTCGACCAACTTGGTAGTAATTTAAAAAGTCACGAGTATCAAAAATTTTTGCTCGATCACTTCTTCGTACTCATAAAATGTTTTTGACCAATCAAGGTCGATAAATTTTCCTTTTCGACCAACTACAGTTAATGTGTTTTTATTCCCGACTAGCCATAGTTAGTGGATTTTTTCTTAACGAGCAACTTTGGCACTTATTGGAATAGTTTTACCTCCCGACCAACTTTAGTTGGCATTTTCGAGAATATATTTACTTCCTGACCAACCTAAGTTGGCATTTTTAGGAATACTTTTACCTCCTAACCAACATAAGTTGGCATTTTTAGGAATACTTTTACTTCCCGAGGAATACATTTACTTCCTAACCAACATAAGTTGGCATTTTTAGGAATAGTTTTACTTCCCGACCAACCTTAGTTGGTGTTTTCGAGAATATATTTACTTCCTAACCAACCAAGTTGGCATTTTTAGGAATAGTTTTACTTCCCAACCAACCTTAGTTGGCGTTTTCGAGAATATATTTACTTCCTAACCAACCAAGTTGGCATTTTTAGGAATAGTTTTACTTACCGACCAACCTTAGTTGGCGTTTTCGATAATATATTTACTTCCTAACCAACCAAGTTGGCATTTTTAGGAATAGTTTTGAGCAGTCCGAGATCTGCTGAGTATCTGCTGAGTAGTGTGTAGCACTAGTATTCCGCAAAAAAATTCCAATAAAGGGAAAGAACTGGGCAAAACATTGTCACTTTATTCATACTGATGAAAGTGCATTACATGAGAGTTTACATTACTGATAATATTTGCGCAGGTGTTCTGCATTCCATGCATTCTTAAACTCCTCCCCTTCTAAAGTTTCTATTCTGTATGTCCCTGGTCGAACAACTTCTTTAACTCAGTAGGGTCCATGCCAGTTTGCTTCCAGTTTGTTGTGCTTTTGAATCACCTTCTTTAGCACATAGTCTCCTTCTTTCAAGTCACAGTTCTTCACTCTCTTGTTGTAAAACAAAATTGTTCGCTGCTGTTAAGCAACATTTCTAATGGCTGCTTCTTCTCTAACCTCTTCGAGCACGTCCAAGTCTAACCTTCTCATTAAATCGCTGACAGGGGAATTAAAATTCAGTATTCTGTGTGTTGGGAGACCCAATTCGGCGGGTATAACATCCTCACTTCCAAATGCCAACATATATGGAGATTCCCCTGTTGCTGCTCGGGGAGTGGTTCGGTAAGCCCATAACACTGATTGTAGCTCGTTGATCCAATTTGCTTACGTATCATCCAGTCTTTTCTTCAAGCCATTCAGCAGCGTTCTGTTTGTCACTTCAGTTTGCCCATTGCTTTGAGGATGGCCTGGTGCTGAATGGATCTTCAAAATATTTTACTGATGACAATAGGCAGCGAACTCCTCGTTGTCAAATTGTGTTCCATGGTCTGTGATGAAGGCATGAGGAAGACCATATCGACAAATGATGTTCTTCTAAATAAATTGGTACACCTTGTCGTACGTCATATCAATGAGAGGCTCAGCTTCAACCCATTTAGTAAAATAGTCCACAGCGACCACGAGATACTTAAATCTTCCCCTGGTCGTCGGCAGTGGCCCAACCAAACCTATTCCCCATATGGAAAATGGCCAAGGAGAAGTAATGGGTGTCAATAACGCTTGGGGAGTTCTTCGGATGGAGGAGAAGCGTTGACACTTGTCACATTTCTTAGCATAGGCTATGCAATCAGCCCTCATCATCGGCCAGTAGTATCCTTGAGTCATCATTCTTTGCAAAAGAGTCCGACCTGCTACATGGGCTCCACGGGACCCTTCATGGACCTCTTCAATCAAATCTTTCACCTCGATGGGATGCACACATCTTTACAAACCTGCTATAATTCCTCGTCTGTATAAAATACCATTAGTCAGTACATAACGAGAAGTCTTAAACTTCAGTTTCTTGGCTGCAAGTTTATCAGTTGGTAATTACCCTTTCTCAATATATGCCCTGATGGGATCCATCCATGATGACCCTAAATCGAGGGTATTAAAGTTTATCGAAAGATCTTCATCTATACTCCGACGAGCTGAAAATTCAATTGGGATTGTTCTTCGCAGCTCGATACGAGTAGCTGATGCTAATCGAGCTAAGGCGTCTGCTCTTGCATTCTCCATTCTTGGTATTCTGACTAGATATATAGCAGCAAATTCCGACACCAATTCCTTTTCCTTTGCATGATATCTGATCATTAATTCTCCTTTGGCTGCATATAATCCCATCATTTGATTTATGACCAATTGCGAGTCACTGAAAATAATAACTTCATCTGCCCCCATGGTTTTTGCCAAACTAAGACCTGCAATCATGGCTTCATATTCAGCCTCATTATTGGAAGCTTTGAATTGGAAGCGTAGGGCGTATTCCATGTCGACCTCGTCCGGACTGTTCAAAACTATTCCTGCGCCACATCCTATAGTGCAGGATGAACCATCCACATACAGACTCCATATAAGCAACTCGTCTTCAAATTGCTGATCTAACAGAGTTCCTCAGTGGAAAATTTACTACTTCCTTTCACCATCTCCTGATATTTCTTATTGTCCGTCGATCATATTTTCTTGCCCTTTTACCAACCTAAGCTGGTCTGGGCTTGAATTTGATGATCCTGTAACATCTACTTGCCCTTTTACCAAGCTAAGTTGGTATGGGCTTGCATTTGATGATCCTGTAACATCCACAGGTTGATCAGGGAGCAACTTTTGCTCCTCGGGGGTATCAGGATAGGTGAACTCTGCTATAAAATCTGCTACCGCTTGCCCTTTTAGCAATTATCTGGGTTCATAAACTATATCATATTCACCGAGTTCTATTGCCCGGCACATCAATCTTCCTGACTTTTCTGGTTTATGAAGGGCTTGCCTCAATGGCATATCAGTATATACTACTATGGTATGAGCCTGGAAGTATGGCTTCATTCTTCTACTTGCCTCGATTAATGCTAGTGCCAATTTTTCCAGCCTTGGATATCTTATCTCTGCTCCTTGGAAGGCCTTACTTGTGTAGTAGATCGGTTTTTGTACTCCATTCTCCATTATTATCAATGCCGAACTAAATGCATTCTCGGACACTGCCAGATACAAGTATAATTTTTCTCCCATCACTAGCCTGGATAATAGTGGAGGTGTTCCCAAATATTTCTTCAAGTCTTGTAAAGCCTTCTCACATTCATCATTCCACTCAAAAGTTTTTCTGAGCATCTTGAAGTATGGAAGACATCGATCAGTTGCTCGCGATACAAATCTGTTGAGTGCTGCTACTAGTCCTGTAAGACTCTGCACCTCATTCTTCGTCGTTGGGGATCGCAACCCTAACAGAGCTTTGATCTTTTCAGGGTTAGCTTTAATGCCTCGCTGATTGACAATGTACCCGAGAAACATGCCTTCTCGTACTCCAAATATGCACTTCGTCGGGTTCAACTTCATTTGGTATTTATCTAGTTGATCAAAGGTCTAGCTTAAGTCAATTAGATGATCAGCAGCTTTCCTGCTCTTTGTTAGCATATCATCAACATAGACTTCCATATTGCAACTGATTTGTTCTGCAAACACTTTGTTCATCAGTCGCTAATATGTTGCACCTGCATTTTTCAAACCAAAAGGCATAACATTATAACAATAAGTTCCCCTAGGGGTAATGAAAGAAGTACTCTCCCTGTCTTCAGGTTTCATTTTAATCTGATTGTAACTAGAATAAGCATCCATGAAGCTCAGCAGCTCGTGTCCCGAGGTAGCATCCACTAGTTGATCAATTCGGGGCAGCGGAAAATGATCCTTTGGGCATGTTTTATTGAGGTCGATGAAGTCTACACACATCCTCCATTTGTTGTTCTTCTTTTTCACCATCACCACATTTGCTAACCAGTTTGGATATTTAACATCTTCAATAAAACAAGCTTTCTGGAGCTTCTCGACTTCCTCCTGTATAGCTTGATTCTTCTCGGGACTAAAAACTATTCTTCTTTGTTTCACAGGCTTGATCTCCTTATTCACATTAAGTTCGTGACATAAGAAATTTGGGTCTATCCCAGGCATATCCTCATGACTCCATGGCAAAGTTTACTTTCTGCTTCTTAGGAAAGTTATCAATTCCTGTTTTAGTGAGGCTTCCAACGACGAACCTACTTGAGTAGTTCGTTCAGGGTGCTCGTCGTCCAGGATGATGCTTTCAGTAGTTTCCACCACTTGACCCTTCACGAGTTGCGACTCATCTCTAGGATCCAATTTTTCAATTTCTGCACCTTCATCCACTTGATAGGTGGTGGTCTTTTTCCTTGATTCCTCTATTTCCTCTTGCTCGGCGGATGAATAATAGCATTCCCGAGCTACTTTCTTATCACCTTTCACAACTCCTACTCCAAAATTTGTTGGAAATTTTAGGCATTGATGTACCGTAGATGGTACAGCCTCGAACTTCTTCAATCCTACTCTTCCCATGATGATATTGTATGATGATTGAACATTCTTATCCATCACAGAGAAGCGTATTCTTTCTGTTCAACAAGCAGGCCATGTACCAATGAATATATCCAACTTGATCGTCCCAAGTGGAAATACTTTCTCGCCAGTAAAATCGAGGAGGGGTCTATGATAAGGCTCCAGTTGAGATAGCTTTAGATTTAAACTGTCGAAGCACGAGTAGAACATAATGTCTGCCGAGCTACCATTGTCTACCATTACTCTTAAAATCATTACCTCCTTCATCCTCATTTTGATCACCAATGGGTCATCATGAGGATATAGAACACTTGCGAGGTCGTTCTTTGAGAAACCAATGACCAATTTCTCTTTGTTCACCTTTCTCGGGCGATCCTCCTCAGCTAGATTTATTCGTTGAATGTATGAGCAAGCTTGAGCCTCACAGAGGTAAGATTTTCTCTCGGCAGTAAGGTCTCCTCCTCCTGCATCTCCACCTGTAATAACATTATAGTCAAATGACCCAAAGCGTATTGAAAATATCTCACGTTCTGGATGCCTTGGTCTCTTGGGAAGATCGGGGTCATCTTCTAGATCAACTTTATGGTCTCTCTTCTTATTCTCCTCTGTTCGACGAGGAGATCTAGACCTCTCTCTTGCTCGGTCGTTGTTTCTTCTATCATTCCTCCGATCAACATACTTTGCCAGTTTTCCTCGTCTGATGAGTGTTTCAATCTCATTCTGAAGAGCTATGCAATTTTTAGTCATATGGCCATGATCTTTGTGAAACTCGCAATATTTTGCCTTATTTCTCCTTTCGTGGTCTGCCTTCATTTTCTCTGGCCAATTTAATTCCTCGTTGTTCTTGATTTCTTCTCGAACGTGGTTGATGTCTTTCTTGAAAGGAGTATAATTATCAAATTTCTTTAATACTTCCCATGACGACCTTGTTCTTGAATGTTTGTCACTACCATTATTCTTATGCTTTTTCTTATGCTTTTTCTTCTTAGTTTTATCACCTTCCACCTTAGTTTCTTTGGCATCCATATTCTTCTTCGCAGCCATAGCCTCCTCGGCATTCATGATCTTGGTCGCTTTTCCCATCAGATCTGACATGGTTCTAGGTGGATCTTTGGCCAAAGTGTAGTACAACTTATTGGGCAGTAGTCCACTCATCAAGGCGATAATCGTTGTCTTTTCCTCATAATCAATGACTTCGAGCTTCTCGTTATTAAAATGAGTTATATAATCTCTGGTACTTTCACCAGGTTTTTGTCTAACACTTAACAAATGCGCTACTCGTTTAACTGGCTTTGCCCCAAAATAGAAATTCCCAATGAATAACTCGGCCAGTTGAAAGAAAGTTGAGATCTTACCCCGAGGAAGATTATTATACCATATTTGAGCAGATCCGGTAAGAGTTCCCGAGAATGCTCTGCATCTCATCTCATCTGGAACAACATAGATGTCGGCTGCAGCTTGGTATTGTTCTATATGAAGAACATGGTCGGTCTTTCCATCATATTTGGGGGTCACAACAGGTGCTTAGCCATTTCCCCTAATATATTCTCCATCCTCTGAATAGAGCCTTTCCACGCATCGTTTCCTTCCTCGGGCATGTTGGTTCGAGCAACTGATCGCGTTGATGTGGCTTCCTGGGATCTATCTTGACGAGCAGCTGGTCGCGACTGGGCGGATCCTTCCTTAAATATGATGGTCGTCGAAAGCTCCTTGATGCGGCTCTAGGAGGACTTTTGCTCCTCCTAGGACCTAATCGATCAAAAGGAGATACTCTGCTTAATCTTTCTAGCGCACTAGTCCTTTCTGGAGAGAGAGTGATACGTTGTTCAGTATCTGTGGCTCGTACTGACGAAGTTCATCCAGGTTGATAAGAAAAATCTTCAGACTCCTCAGTACGATAGGAATCGGTACGCTTAGTACGTGAAGAAGGTAAACGTGTATTTCTTTGAATACTTCGCGATTCTGAATGGGTTGGTGCACCGCCATGGAGGGTTCGTATGAGTTGTCGCATCGTTTCTTGCATGATTGTCTGGCCCTGGGCCAGATTTGTCATTATTCCAGCCAGATTTGGAATATTTGGCGGAGCAGATGGATTTGGAGGGCTTCCAGCGTTTCGATTGCTGGGCTCTGGAATATCAGCCATTTGTGATGAATTGTTATTTATGAAAAACGATATTACCAGTCGTTTTCCACAGACGGCGCCAATCTGTTGATGTAAAAAATTAGATTATATCTAATTATTTAATCACAGATAAATAAAATGAGACAAATAACTTTTAAAGTGGTTCAGCCTTATAAGAATGGCCTACGTCCACTGTTTCTGTTATTGCTGACTGTTTGGGAATTCTCGATTACAAGTTTTCTCCAGAAATTCCGGTCCCATTACAATGAGGATAATACAATGTATTTATAGCCCTAAGGCTGTAATGTGAAAGGGTAATATATTAAATGCCCCTTAACCGTATACATCTGTATGATAATAAGCATTTAATGCGTAGTCAAACTGTTGGTTATCCGGCTATTAATGCTTTGTCCGAGGTGCAGCTCGGACCACCTAAGGTCCTCAGTACTCAAAAGTTCCTCGGTACTCAAAAGTTCCTCGGAGAATTCTTGTAGGTCGGAGCGTTTGAGTTGATCGGGGAAGCAGAGTTCCTCATTGCAGTATGGTTCCTCGGAGTAAAGGTGTTGTTCGTAAGTGTTTGTCGTTACCACGTAGATTGCCATGTGTCTTCACCCAATTGAGCCATGTCAGCAGACTAAATTTGGCATCAACAATCGATTTAATATTATCTCGAAATATTTCAAAATTAATAAATTGAGAAATTAAAATAATTAAAAATGCAGTGTAATCCCATCTCTTGACCTTCTCACATTATTTGACACTTGGTTGCACATTCTTTTATATTTTTTTAGTCATTTTATAATTTTTAGCATTTGTTAGTTAATTTTTCCCTTGAAATTGTTTTTAAAAAATAAAAAAAAATTAATAAAAAAATTGGAATTGCACGTTTTCACATTAATTGTTTCACCTTGAAAGTTGGATTGATACCCGTGCTTACCGCAATACGAGTTTTTTTTAGACAAGTTTTGTAGGTACTCAAGGGAATTTAGAGATTGGCTTTTGAAGACAATGATACATACGCAAAAAGTTAGATATCAAATGGCGCCGTTGCCGCTTTCTTGACGTGGAGACATGATTGAAGACTTGTAATTTTATTTATCTTTTTTAGTGTAGTTCTTCCTCTTCCCTCCTCCTTAGACTGGTTGTATAGGATTTTTTTTGAAGATTGTGTATTTATTTGGGGTGCATTTTGACACGATATTATTTTGTAATAATTATTCAAAAAAAAAGAGCGAAAAGGGAAATTGGACAAGGTAGAGAGAGGGCGTCCAAAGGCGAGGATTTTGAAGCCTCTCTACTTTGGGTCGGTAGGACTCCCGGGGACGACTGAGATAGGCGAGATCTCCCACCGGTCGACTCAACTCGGTCTTCACCCCACGTGTGTAAAAACCGTGGGAGGTACAATTTTTTATCCCTCGCGACTCTCCTGCCGGCGAGTTCATTTTTTGTGTGATTAATTGCTCCTATGTGCTTTTAATTTCTGCATCGCTGTTAAATTAAATGGTTTGAAGAATTAATTTACCTAAGACCTAGACCCGGTCATTGAAAAGAGAAGGGATTTCATCACCCGACTCACTCTCTTATCCATTGTGTGCTACCCTAGATGTCATTAAATTTAAAATAAATCAACTAGCTAGCCCCGTAGGAACACATTTTTGTAACAGGCGATCACAAAGATAAATTCCGTGCATTTTGTCGCCCGCGGACTTAATTAAAATTTGACTACCCATTTCACTAATTTTGAAGATAATAATTGGCTACGTGCTCGTTAGGATTTTTTCTTGACTCGTGTGTGTCCAATTCCATTATTCCGGTAGTCGGGTTTCGTTAGTTCGCCCAAATCCAGAGTCCATTTTCTCTCCTTTTTTCGAAAAAAAATCCCAAAAATATTTTCCTTTCTTTTTTTAAAATATTTTCAAAAATCCCAAAAAGATTTTTTTTTTCATATTTAAAATACCAAAAAGATTTTCCTTTTCTTATTTTCAAAAATCACAAAAATATTTTCTTTTCTTTTGAAAAATATTTAAAAACTGAAAAATATTCCTCTTGTCATGGCCGAAGAACGTCCTTTACGGGAATACTTTGGCCATTTCACATTCTCTCGAAGTTTGTTTGATGATAAGACCGACTCGACCCTTGATTCATTAATTCAGGGCTTTAACTCTCAAACGCACACCATTGATACTCATGTGTCGTCCATGCACACATATCATCTTCCACCGCCTCCGGTGACGAGTGTCAACCCATCCCATGCTTCACCGTGCACATACTGCTTTCTTAGAGATCACTTGTCCCATGAGTCTCCATTTATATTCTCTCCATCTGAATCAACCTTGGAACATGTGTATCCCTATGACACTGTTTTGGACCCACCCTCGACGTATTGTCATGCCATATCTAATATCGAGGGGTATGAGTACCCGAGCTATTCATGGAGGTCTGATCATCCTTCCATGTAATATGAATCCCAACACCATGTTGTGGATCCTTACGGTTTCCAACAGTCATCATCTCCACCTCATGCACCTCATACCTATCAGTCCCCTTCATATGCTCCTCATGCTCATCACACTTTTGTCCCTCACGGAGATGCTTCTCCCGTGAATGTTACACTTGACCCTGCTCCACACACTTCATATGTGTATTCTCCACATCCTAGTGTTTCTAGCGAGTTGTGTCCACCTCACCCACCGCCTCCACCCTCCACCACTTCACCACCACCTTGCACATCCGCTCTCGAAAGTCTTTTGCACAAGTTCACGCACACTCTTCAATCTCAAACTGAATCACTTCAAAGGCTTGAACAACGATTATATGATTTTGAGTGTGCGAACGAGACGGATTCCACCCCAAGTCGACCCTTTATTCCACCTACATGGGATGAGGATGTGTCGTCTTGTGCCACAGATTTTGAGTGTGACCAACCATATCATCCAGAGAATCTCGACATTAAGACCACCCAGTGGTCCGAGCCCCAAGTTGACAATTGTGTTGACGTATCCCTTGATTATGATATTGATCCTACACGCCCTATCCTCTCGAACCCATTATTGAGGTTCGCCTTTCCCCTTCCATAGAATCCTTATTTATGCCTGAGCCTACACCTATTGAGCCCACTGCAGGTGTTCCAGAGGAACCACTTCATCCTAGGTTAGCTCCGGCTACGAGTGCTCATCATTTTCTTGATATTGAATTCGAGACGGTTTCTACCTTTCTGGATATGGATCCTATCCCACCATGCTTGGCTCCCGTTGAGTCAGATATTACTGTTGATTCATTTATCTCGGACTTAGAAGCCTCATTAGATTCTACCACCACTTCTGGTGACGTAATGGTGGCTACGTTGATCACTCCCTCGTTTATTTCCACACTTCCTCTCGTGAGTGCCCTTGAGGATCACTTCGTACCTCATGGGGAGTGTGTGTTTCCTACTCGTGAGTTAGATCATCTTCCCCCACCCTTTGTCCCACCCAATCCACCCACTGTCCCTTCCACCCCACCACTTTGTTTGGACCTGTTATTGCACCTCACCTGTTCACATCTAAGCATTTAGGTCCTCACCTACACCCACCCTCCACTCTAGTGCTCCATGATCCTATTTGTGCACTTTTCATCGACCCCACCATCCGTGTGAGTATGCGTGCTACTCCCCCCATACGTGACACCGAGCTTGTTACTCGATGCACACCACTTCCTTGTGGTGTTGAATTTTTTCATCTACCGCTCCCTGGTGTGGCACGGCGCGACCATTATCACTGTCCATTTATAGAATGGTCGTGCACTTTCTCTGAGCCCCACCCCATTATTATTGTCAAACCCTTCTGCCTCCCTCACCAACTTGAGCACCATTCTTATAGGGCCCTTGTTGCCCTCACATTTACGCTCAATAAGGCCCGTGATCGGTGCCTGTACACCCTCACCCTTACCCTTCGTCCATATACCGTCATACCCACCCACCCCTGGTCCACCGATGCTTTGCATCGAGTGATGAACTTTGCTATACAAGTGCATTTGCTTCTTCTAGCCCTTATCCAACAAGACTGACGCTTCAGTCTTG
The DNA here is from genome assembly GCA_949130495.1 of Sambucus nigra. Taxonomy (NCBI): domain Eukaryota; kingdom Viridiplantae; phylum Streptophyta; class Magnoliopsida; order Dipsacales; family Adoxaceae; genus Sambucus; species Sambucus nigra. The sequence continues at coordinate 116,442,339 of OX422208.1, forward strand.
TTTGCGTCAGTCTTGTTTGGGGGTGATTCTCATCACCCAATTTTTTTGCCGCCCCGCACTTTCATAGCTCTTATTTTTAGGGTGAGAAAGGTTCGGTCTGGCTAAAGACGTTAAACTTAGCGCTATCGGGAGGCAGCCCGTCATTTATTGTTTCTGAGTGTGAGTCTTATCCTGTTTGGGGGTGGTGTGATTTTCACATGCTTTCTAGACTTGTATGTATTTTTGTATCACATATGTTCTTCAGGTTTCATCTATGCTCCAGAATGCGGTACATTTCACTAGTGGTTCATTATGGTACTATCTTTCCTCCCTTGTGCTTTTATTTTTATATATGGTTTTAAACATCGAGGACGATGTTCTCTTTTGTTTGGGGGTGGGAAATTTATCAAAATCGTACCTCTTTTGAAAATTTTCAGAAACATGTGATTTTAAAAATTTTGTGCAGTTAAAAATAAAATTTTATGACTTGAATTGTCTATCATCCCTCTTTTAGAAATCTCGGAATACCTCTGTTTGACCCAAAAATTACTTTTTTTACAATAAATTAATTAATACCTGTTAACGCGTACTTGCACTATGAATTCCTAAACTCGGCACTTTTACACTATCACGTTTACAATCAAAAGTTGAAGAGTAAAAATATTCTTAAAAAAGCCTTAAAAGATCACTAGTGGTGACTTAAACCCGTGAGATTTGAGCTTTTCACATTTTCGAGGGTTTTTACGTATCTCAGAGTCACAAGTTGACTCAACTTTCTTTAGGTACTACATTTAGTCGTTGAATGATCTCATCATTTTTTCAAATTTGGCTTAATCACTGAGAATGACATTACTTTCGAGTTGTAAGAAACATATGTCTTGTAGTTTGTCCCGAGCACAAAACCGATTTTTTCATACACATACCATTTTTACCCTTCACTCCACCTATTATCATTCCATATTTTCCTTATCCATATGTCCCAAATACCATCCATCATTGCCATCGTTTTTGAGAAAAAGAGTGTTTGAAATTATCAATGTAAATTGTCTTCATTTTTGTTATGAAAAGAAAAAAAATGCATCGCAAATAAAAAAAATAGAAAAAGAAAAAAAAATAGAAAAGAAGAAAAATAAAGATGCGATCATAAGTTCAAATAATGAAGACAATAATCAGTCAAAATGTTTCACTCTTCTCAAAACACCCCATCATTCACCTTCTTAAATTCATTATCCCTGGTCGGTGCCCTTGCTACCTTGGCCTCCAAAGTCAACATTCCTGAAGGAATAAAGATGACCCCCTTTCTAGTCCAAAAGCAAGCTACACCAACCCAATGTACCACATTAAACTCATCACACAAGAAGATCCAATATGGTTGAATGTTTGTATTAAGATATTTGGCGCCTCCTCAAGCACGGTAGATACCGCCAAGATTCTAATATGAAAAACTAAGCAACCTTCCACAAACTGGATGGCCAGTACATTGTCTGCGATAAGAGAAACTTTGATGGAACCCACTTACACTGTATCACAGGGGCTGGCATTGAAGAGATGATGTAAAAGATTTACAACGGGGAGTGCGTAAGCCCCATGAATGTCCATATGCTCGCCAAGAAGATTATTCGACAGGGTTAATATTGGACTACCATGGTTTAGGATTGCACTGCCTATGTTCGAAGATGCCTTAAATGCCAACAATTTTTTAATCTCCAATACTTGGCTCCACGAGAATTATACAACTTGAATTCTCCCTGGTCGTCTTCCACATGGGGCATCGATATTATAAGGAAAGTTACACCCAAAGCCTCCAAAGGGAATGAATTCATCTTAGCTGCCATTGATTACTTCACCAAATGGGTCGAAGACGAGTCATACGAAGTTTTAAATGCTAAAAAGGTAGACAAGTTCATCCAAAAAAACATCATATGTTGATACGGGGTCTCACATGAGCTAGTTTCAGACAACGAGTTACATTTTGAGGTAGAAGTCATGAAATTAGTTAACGAGTATGGGATCCAGAGGCACGAGTCTTCTCCCTATCGGCCTCAAACCAATGGTGCAATCAAAGTTTCTAATAAGAATTTCAAAGCAATCATTCGTAAGATGATCGTGAGTTATCGATATTGGCCCGATCGGATCCCCTACACCCTCTGGGTCAACCATACTTCAGTTCAAGCATCTACTGGGGCTACCCCTTATTCTTTGGTATACGACATGGAAGCATTCCTACCCATCGAGCTAGAAATAACTTCATTATGCGTCTTGAAAGCAAAGTCAGCGAGGAAGACTGGCATAAAAGCCGTCTCAAGGAGTTGTCACACTTGAACGAAAGGAGACTAAAAGATCTTTATCATATACAGGGGTGTCATCACCGAATAGCACGATCATTTAATAATAGAGTCAAGGATCGTGGTGTCAGATAAGGGGATTTAGCCCGTAAAGAAATCGTAGAACCCGTCTGGGACCCTAGAAGGAAATTTAAGCCCAATTGGAGTGGTCCATACATTGTGAAGAAGATCTTATTCGGTGGAGCTGCTATGCTCACTGACCTTGATGGAGAAGAGATGGACCGTCCATTCAACCTGGACCATCTCAAGAAATTCTACACTTAGTCCGAAATCTCGAAGCGCTATAACTCTTCTCACCTCCCTTCTATTCTAAAAAAAATCTTCATTTTCCTATACTCATAACTACGTGGGGCCTGATCCTCTAAAACCCTTTTTACTTTCAAAAATGAAACTCAAATTTTTTTCAAAACCTCCAGAGGTACGTAGGTAGCTCAAACGCTTTACATGAGCACGACCCCTCTTCTTTTTCGTAAAATGCTATTCTTTCTTATCCCTGAGAACGACAGTTCATCTTATCATTTACATGAACAAAAGGACTATGTATGCCGTAGCTATTATTATAGATAATTCAAATGCAGAACTCATCAAGAGGCACAACAATATAATTAAAACCTTCTTTATTCCATTAATAAAAAATTACAGTATGATTACAAAAATCATCATAGGGAGTCAAACAACCTCCCCCACCAACCTTATTGTCCTAAAAACAAAACAAAACTAAACTACTCTTGAACAAGCTTCCAAGAATTATTCCTTCCAAAAATAACCAAACACATAACCATCCCAAAAGTTTCACATAAACATAAAAAACACCATCTTTACAAAAAATCCCTACCCGCAGCAGCCAGAAGATCCATCCCCATCATCATCTACATCTTAGGGTCTCTAAAGTTCCCCTTCTTGGATAAAATACCGAAGGCGCTCCATGGAACGGTAATCCCGGACCATTCTGGGAAGAACCACTATGCCTCCTTCCACGGTGTCAAATATGGCAAGCCATATCTGCCCTGTCTCGTCGGCCAACATCTTAGTCACTACCCTCCTCCACATCCACTTCATGTAGTCCCAAGAAACATGCCAAACTCTGCCAACAGACTGGGACAGATGGGTCGATAGCTGATAACTCTTCTACAAAAAGCCTAGTCGCATGCGCACGCCTTTTGTCAAATCCTCCATAGAGTCAATAATTAGAAGAAAGCAATCAAGGAATCAAAGAGGAAATAAAATGCAAAAAGAAAAGAATACCTCCAAAAGATACGTGGCTCGAGTAAAAGTCTACTGGTAACACCGATTGAAAGCATCCAAGGACTAATAAAGGGTCTCCAAAGTCAGGATCCCCCACTCAAAGAGAGGGATATTAAAAAAATACCCTCAAATATGGTAAAAACCATAAATGGACGACGTCGCCGCTCGACGCCAACAACAAAAGAATGAATAAACAAGACAACTGACGAACTTGCATCCCATTAGTTTCATCGATCTACCGGCTCAAAAGTGTCTCTCGCAAAGCAGAAATGCGAATCGAGTATCTAGAAACTATCTCCCCGACATCACCCAGCGTCACCTCTACCACCGTCGGCATCACCCTCAGCGTGCGATCCGCCTCTATCTGGGTCCCCTCACAATCTAGCCCCAGCAGCTGTTGTACATCGATGGGAGTCACTGTCATCTCCTCAAAACCCAAATGAACGGTGTGGGTGGTATCCCATCACCCATCCCCCAAAGCACAGAGAAACGTCGTAGAACGAGGCGTCTCATCCAATGCAAATGCCAGACTACCAAAACCAACTAAAGAAACCACCCAATTCACTACTGGAGTAAGGTGCTCTCACACGTATCTAAATCCTATCATCCCCCGAGTGCAAAGACTCGACACGGCGATGTCAGTCTGTCTAAAGAAAAACCTCTGGTAAAAAAATTGAAAAAATAAAGAAAATACAAAAGAAAAATGCGAAAAGGAATAGCAAGAGTCATTCGATACTTACATAACCATCAGGGTTCCTCACCCTGGATGATTGATGGTGCACAGGATCATGCAGAAGATTTTACTCATTGGCGATAGTCTCAAATGGATCAATGGCATTCTCATTGCCCAGCGCTAAGGACACTATGGCCCGCCATTACAAATTATTCCAATCATCAACTCCTAGCCACACCATGTGTACATCGCTGCTTGAAAAATCCACCATTTTTTATACACAAAGGGAGAATGGATGCAGGAACGAATCACAGAAGAGAGAAGCAAAAAAGGAGAAGGCTAGAAGCTATGAAAAATGAGAAAAACTCGCCACTTTTTATAGGAGGCTAAGGGGTATGCCGATTGAAAATTCCAAAAAAATCCTAAAATTGCCAAATCAATTTTGGAACATTTCTTTGCCAAGAAAATCATCTTTGAAAATCCCAAATCCCCAGTCAGATTAAAACCTCCTTTTATTCCCAACATTAAAATCCCAAAAAATTAGTACATCCATTAGAGAAAATTCAAGAACTTCATCTTCAGCAAAGACACCCGTCCCCCCGAATTCTCAAGTTTCCAAAAACATTCCCCAGCGAAATCCCAAAAAGCTCAAGTCATCTACCGTTTCCCCAGTGAAACTTCCAAATCTAACTTCTCCAGTGGAGCTATAAGCTAATTGGGTATCTCTACTCTCAGAGAAACGACATTCCCTAGCGGAATCCCAAAACATCAACTATTTCCCCAGCGGAATTTCTAGACTAAACTTTCTCCCAATACATCCACCATAAGAATTTCAACTCCCCATCAAAGTTATCTCCTCTCAAAAAGGACATAATACCCAACCAGATGTCTCTTCCCCAGTAAAGTCTCAAAAAAAGGTAAAATAAAAACTCCCAGGAAAGCAAACCCCAACATTACCACTTAAGGTCCTCAGAATTGATCTCGACCCTTAGAATTGGTCGCCCCTCACTTAAGGTCCTCAGAATTGACCTCGACACTTAGAATTGGTAGTTCCCCACTTGAGATCCTCAGAATTGACCTCGGCCCTTAGACTTGGTTGCTCCCCACTTAAGGTCCTCAGAATTGGCCTCGACCCTCAGAATTGGTTGCTCCCCACTTAAGGTCCTTATAATTAACCTCGACCCTCAAAATTGACCTCTTTTTGGTTTGCAGACTCGACCTCTTTTTAAAAACATCATGTGGTGTCTATTCGATGGCTTTCACTTGTTCCAATCTCATCCTCGAGGTACTCTGTAGACACCACACTCTAGGACCCCCTTAAGTCTCTCCTTAGGTCCCTAGCACCTCCCCAATTCACTATAAAAACTAGTTTGTACTCCGAGTATTGACCTAGATGCCCTCGGGCGCTTTTGGGCCCCGTTTGACTCCGATCAACTCTATCTTAATATATAAAGATCAATAAATCTTCTAAGGTCTATGAATCTCCTTTCCAAAAGTTTGCCCCGTGAATGAATCGGCATAATAGTTCGAACGAACATACTATTTTACTATTGAAAATTGATCTAGAGGCCATTGGGTGCTCCCGAGCCCCAATTTGACCCTAACAAACTCCAACGTTAGAGTGAAGGCTCAATGAATCCTCCGAGGGCACTGAAACCCCTTTCCAACGGTCTGCCCCATGTGAAAAATGGCATAACCATTGGGACGAACGATTCATTTTCCCTAAAAAACTGATCCGGAGGCCACCGGGCGCTCTCGAGCTCATTTGACCAAGGTCAGCTCTTTAGCTTGAATGAGACTGAATGAATCCTTGAAGGCCACTGAATCCCCTTTCCAACGGTCTGCCCCATGTACGAATCAGCCTTACGGTACGAACGAACGACCCGTATTACTCTAAAAGATCATCGAGCGCTTTTGAGCCCCAGTTGACTAAAGTTAACTCTCCGAACTGAGCAAAGCACTTTGTAATGTCGAAGTACCTCACGTAACCTTTCTAAAGGTCTACCCCATGCACATTTTTTACTTACGATTTGGACGAACGATCCATTACCGTCCAACAATCTCCCGTCTAAAGGACCGGCGAGCACTTTCGAGCCCCATTTAACCCAAAGTCAACTCCCGGACCCGGGAGTGGACCAAAGGACTCTTAAATATATCTAAATTATGTTTCTAATGGTATGCCCCATGGGTTATTTGGATTTATGAATTATGTTCTACGATCATTTTTCTGAAAAAATCTACACGGAACTAAAGATTGGAAGGTTCATTTCCCTGCCAATCGGTAGTGTGTTTAGGGTTACCTGTTAATTGGCAGGGGGTATGCCGATAGGCATCCTCCCACCCGATAAAAGGAGGGAATTACCTCACTCTTAGTACACCATAGATCCATCAATATCAGTGATATTAACAACATTCTCTTGTAATCAGCGAAATTTCCTTGTGTGAAATTCCTTCCCATATTTCATTCCCATTATTTTCATACCCAATTTAGAAAAATATCCTTCTCTCTCATCCAACATTTAAGGGATCTCATCAAGGATCAAGATCAAGCCCCAATTCTCCAAAGAAGGTCCAAATATTCTCCTCTCTTTTTAAATTTCTTTATTTTTGCATTAGTTACATAAGTTCTAATCTAGTTTTTAGTTTAGTTCATACACATTAACATCTCATCCTTTACTAGTTATATTGCATATTCTTTATTTTTCTATAAAAAACCCAAAACAAAGAAAAATATGGTTACACCTATAAATTCCAATGGGATTATTCACCATGTTTTCTGAAAATTGAAAATTCATTTTCTACACACACATATAATAAGCTCTCGTTCGAATCTGTGGGATAAACCCCACCCTTAGTCCACATGCGAACTACGTGGACTTTGATGCCTTTTTAGGCTACGTCGGCGTTTCGGGCTAAAACCCAAGACTCAAGTCTAATTTTTCAATTTTCTAATTTTTCCTTTTTTGCATTTGCATCCCTTTTTATTTATAAATTATTCAATCTATATTATATATGTGATTTATATCGGCGTTTTATCTAACAAATATTATTATTCCATTATAAAGATCAATATCTCGATAAACGCATACATCGTATTTTTTAAATATTATTTTGGGAACATTCCTACGGATAACCTCACTATATCTTTTCCATGATATGAGTTGGACGATTCCGCTCTCTATTTACACACACACACACACACTTCTCTGAGAAATTAAGTAAAATAGATGATGTATGCTATATCGGCAGATGATGTTCTTCTTCATGAATCGAAAAACTCTTTCATACGACATTTCTACTAGAGGCTCTTCTTCTACCCATTTGGTGAAGTAATTCACAACAACCACCAAGTATTTGAACATTCTCTTAGTCCTCGATAATGGGCCGACCAAATCAATTTCCCAGATTGCAAATGGCCAGGGGGAGGTGATTGGCATTAGAGGAGCATCCGACGTGTGGTGAATTTTGGCATACTTTTTACATTTTTTTTACATTTATCACATTTTCTGGCATAATCAACATAGTCTGTCGTCATGGTCGACCAGTAGTAGCCTTGTGTGGCTATCTATTTCACTAATAACCTTCCTGCTAAATGAGCCTCGCATCACTCTTATAGACCTCCTTGATCAGGTTGTTGACCTCGGTGGGATGAATGCATCGTAATAGGGAGATGATGTGCCCCCTTTTGTACAATACTCCCATTTACAACACATAACTGATAGCTTTATACCGTAGTTTTCTTGCTTCTTTTGGGTCGGATGGTACTGCGCCTCTCTCAATGTTGGCCCGTATTGGATCCATCCATGACGTGTAATAGTATTTATCATATATTTTTCAAAAGTTTATTTGTAATGAGACATTATTCTCGTCGTTAGTGAGAGGGTATAACGTACCTGAAGTATAAATTGTTCCTGAAGAATGAAGAGAATTATCGTGGAATACTTTCACTTTGTCTCATCTAATCCCCCGTATCGCACTGCGAAAATGAAGTAAAAAATTTATTTCAACATCAAATGACTACGAAATATTAAATGTTAGATGTTGTCACATGGACTAGTTAAAGATGGGCTTGCTAAAATAATTATCCCATTAGGACAAAATAAAGTCGGCAACAAATAAATTTATTGCAGGCCAAAAGTATGGCAAACCTATAGGTCCCAACTACGTGACTCCCTAGTAGTGGAGGTTAAATAAAATCATGCCCATATAATGCTCTGGAAGAGGTTATACATAACGCTCTAGAAAAGGTCATGAACAAAATAGCTACTTTTTCTAAAACCCCATAAGAGGTTATAGTCTATGAAAATACAGAAGTCTCTGAAGTGACTATAAAGCCCTTGAAGTTGGAAAATGTACCTAATATTAAATGAGATCTCTATATTTTATACATAACAGGAGAAAGGTGGGATCGCCAAAGATGATCATCGATGATATAACTATATATGTTGTAGCTACACAAATAAAATGGCAGTGATGATACAAATACACGTATTATAAATGAATGTCGACAAAGAATACATTGGCCAAAAATGAGAAAATGCCATGATGGCATAAGGTGAGTCTCTTAATATACGTGGTGTATTTGGACCTATAGTAGAAATCCCAAAAGATGTTAACACTGAAGGTTACGAATGGGTGTTATAAGAATGTGAAGTGTTAAAATCACTAAAAGTGAATAATCGATTATATATGAACATATCATCCCATTATGGCCGTAAATACATATCAGATATCTGACTAGCTTAGCAATTTTTTTGTAATATAGTATATGAGACTCATGAATATTATAACTTCTTATATAAAAGATACTTAGACAACAAATACATATAAAAATCCTACACGAATTTTCTTTGCCAGAAGAAAATATGAGGTGTACGTACTCAAATGCACTAAGACGTTCATTGTACAGCAGGCAATACAAATGGATATAAGTATAACTGTCTTAATAAATATTTGTCTAAGGAAGGGTATATATTTGTCTAAAGAAGGGTATAAAAACAATCATATATGTAAATTTGACATTATAAAATATCCTTAAATGGATGTGCTCCTGAAGAGTTGAAATAAAAAATTTCCAAATAAGGAATTCAAAAACGAATGACCTTGGGGTAACTCGTTATTGTTTCGGCCTGCAGATCGAGCACAGTTTATATTAAACTCAGATCTATTAGCCAAATAGATTGAGAAGTCCTGCAATGCTTTAACATGTATTAAGCATACAATTTTAGTATACTCATTGTCTCCAGTCTTTTGATATTAAAATAACCATATCATTCTAAAGAGGATTATAAATATAAATATGATCCAAAAGTACCATATTTGTAAATTATTATTGCATGTTAAATTTGGTCTAAAAGTACCATACTTGTACGTTATTGTTGTGTTTATATACACAACACAATGCAAAAGACCGGATATATTATTGACAGTCAATCTCTTTGCTAGAAATAATTATCATTGACGTGCAAAACATTGGACTAATATCAACATTATGTGACACATTCATGGAATGATTGGTATAATGCTTTTTAAATCTTACAATCTATGACTAGTTAGTTATACAGATACAGGTTATCTCTGGGATCCTCACAAGAAATAATTAAAGCACTTATGACTTTACGCAAACAACATATGGTCCTACTACTACTTATGAATGCAATGCTACTTGTATAGATCAAACTCAAAGAGGCTACACCGAGGGAGATATGACTAACACATTTCAGTTCTTCTACATACATGATCTCAAGAAGAGTTATACAACACATAAAATCCAGAAGAGTTATGCTATTGCAGTCAAATAAATTCGATAAAGTGACATGTTCATCCTTCTTCACCCAAGTCTTATGGAAGTCGATCTTATGTTAAAAAATTAAATTGAAGTAACAACCTATCAAATCTATTCACCAAGTCAAAGCAATATTTCAAAAGGTTGTGTATGAGACTGATATGCATCGGCTCAATCATAAGAAAATGCCACAATTAGGGGGATTATCCAATCAGGGGAGCATTTGATTAGGGGAGAATCTAAAAACGTGATATTTTGGACATATGCGCGTTGTACTTTTTTTTCTTTAAAATAGGTTTTTTTCCATTGAGTTATCTGGTTAAAGGTTTTAATGAGGCAACATTAAGCGTGTACAACATTAATTCAATGATCACAAAAGTTGTATTCTTTTTTCTTCACTTTGATTTTTTTCCACTCAGTTTTTCCTTAGTAAGATTTTAATGAGACAACAATCATTGAATAGTGGATATAGTGTACATCCAAGGGGGAGTGTTATAAAATATATATTAAGTGGATGTCCATTGGTATTCCATAATTATTAAGGGTCCATTGGGTTACCTTATTTTGTATTATAAATAGGGGTCACACCCCTTGAGTATTCACATATTAATGAAATCAAGGAACTCTCTTCCTCCAAATTCTCTCTGTGTTCTCTTTATTTTATAACAAGTCCCCTTTTTTAAGCGATAAATGAATGTTTTTTCGTGATTTTTTTTTTGGAAATGATCTCCACAACTGAAAATGCTCATACACCAATTGTGCATTTTAACCACTTGGTTAATTTGGTGGAAATGATCTTTATCTTTAGATTTCATAAAGACAAATCATTTGTTTAGCCCCTAAATTGGAGAGGTTCATTTTTTTTACCGGAATAGGTGAAAAATCCCCTAAAACCCTAGTAATGTACGATAGAAGCTATGTGTATAACTATTCGGGTATTTAGTTAACAATTGTCACCGATAGAAGCTATATTTATAGATATTGCCACAACTACTTTTTTCTATATAGTTTTGGATTTGCCACCATTTTAAAACAATATTTTAGACGCACGTTACACATGTTTAAGGTTTTTTGTTTGATTAAAGTTGCTTTTCATTTAACCCCCCCCCCCCCCCCCTCTTGCTTTTCCCCAAATATTAAGAGCTTTTAGAGAGAGAATTTTGTAAATGTAGTTTTGGAGATCTTGTTCTTGTGATTGTGGTTTACAAATTTAAAGTTTTCTTCCTTAAATATTAAGGTAAGATTTGTGTATTATTTGATGATGAGTGATTGTTTTGATTTTGTCTATGATTTTTTTCATACATTTTGGAGTATTTTTTTATTTTTTGTTCAATTTTAGGTGATTTTTATTTGTTTGTCGTGTTGTAAAATATTTTTCATTGTTCTTTATTTGTATATATGTTGCTGGATTTTGTGTAATAGTAATGTTGCCCTAAATTTTTAGTGATGTTAGAGATAACATAGTGGAGATATTGTTCTTGCGATTAGTGCGGTTTAGATATTTGAAGTTACATAATGATGATTGATGGGTGTGTTTTATTCTTTTAATGCTCTAATTCATACATTTTGAGCGTTTCTATATTTTTACGTGTTTTAAGTTTTTAGCTATAAATGTTGCGATATTATGTATTTTTATTAGATTTATAGATAGTTGTAACTGTTTGTGTTATATCTGTTTCATACACAGATGTACATGTTTTTAGGTATATTTATAAATATAGATACACTTATTGATATTCATATTGTTACTACTGATATACTTATTATTCTAAATATAGTTACAGTGATGAAAACAAATTTAGTTACTCTTATAAATTTATATATTGTTGCAATAGTGAAATCAGATACATTTACACTTATTAATTGAGATAGAATTACAATAGTGAAAACAAGTACAATACATTTGTTAAGTTAGTACAATTACATTAATTAATATGGATACAATTACACATATTTAGTTAAATACAACTACAATGTTAAAATATATATGGTTTTAGTGCTATGTTTTATACATTTTGAGCGTTAATATATATTTTATGTGTTTTAAGTTTTTAGTTGTAAATGTTGTGGTTTGTATGTATTTATATTATTTTTATTGATAATTATAACTGTTTATTTTTATATATGTTTCATATATAATTTTACCTATTTTAAGGTGTTTTAGTAATTACTAATACACTTATTGATATTTTATTGTAACTATAGATAAACTTATATACTAATTACAATTTTAATGATGAAAACAGATTCAGTTATATTTATTAAATTGTATAATGTTGCAAAAGTGAAAAAAGATACAGTAACACTTATTGATTGAGATAAAGTTCAAACGGTGAAAACAAGTAGAATATATTTATTAAGTTAGATTCAATTACATTAGTTAAAATAGATACATTTACACATATTAAGTTAAATACACTTATAATGTTAAAAACAAATATTCCTTTAATGCTATATGTTTTATTCATTTGGGGTGTTTATATATATATTTTATGTGTTTTAAGTTTTTAGTTATAAATTTTGTGTTTTTTATGCATTTATATTTGATAATTGTAATCATTTATCACTATATCTATTTCATATATAGTTGTACCTATTTTTTGTTGTATTTTTAACAACAAACACTTATTATGCTAAACTAAATACAATTACAATATTAAAAAAAGATTCAGTTACAATTATTAATTTGTATACTATTGCAATAGTAAAAACATATACAGATACAGTTACAATTATATATCGAGAATGAGTTACAATAGTGAAAATTTTACATTTTGAGTGTTTCTATATGTTTTTATGTGTTTTAAGTTTTTAGTTATAAATGTTTGTGGTTTGTATTTATTTATATTAGATTTATTTTGATAATTGTAACTGTTATGCATATGAAGTTTAATACAGTTAAAATGTTAGAAAAAATATAGTTACATTTATTTAATTAAATACAGTTACAATATTGAAAGCACATACAGTTATATTAATTTAATTTATACTATGTTTTAAGTTTTACTTTGCATAAATAATAACGATTTGTAGTTGTATAGATTTTTCTAACAGTTTATAGTTTCGGATAATTGTGTTTGTTCTGTAAGTTTATACAATACTAATTTATAAATATAAGTGATAATTATGTTTTATAATTGTTATATTCCTATTGTAATTACATATATCCTCATTATGATAGTAACAATTAGAATAATGAAAACATACAGTTTAACACATGTTTGTTATATATATATACTAGCGGAATGCTCGTGCCTGAAGGCACGGCGAAAATTTCGAAAGCACGTTGCACGTTAGCTATATAGGACGTGGGGTGGGGTGGGGGGAGATACACATCAATCCGAATTACTAAGAAAATTAAAAATAAGCACCCAACTTAAAAACCTAATTCAAAAAACACATTTGTGTGTGAGTGTGATTTGTGTGTGTCATCTTGAAACTACTGGATTTCAATGTTCCCAAGCAACCCCGAAATCATCTATATGAAACCTTAAATATTGATAATGTGAAATGAATCAAAAACAATTTGATAACATCATATCACGAATACAAAATGTAAAAATGAAAAATAAAGGAAAACTAATCCAAGTAGGCAATATGTAAACCTCGATCCGCTTTCTTTGTTTTAAAAAAATAAAGTGTCAAAGTTTTAAAAAAATTGGGTAGAGTCTCCTTTGTTTATTGGACTATACACCCTTCTCAAGGGATAAAGACAAATCCAACAATGTAGAAAAAAAAATCGCAAGTTTTGTCGTAAACAAATCCATCTTATTCTTTTTACATACCGTAAGCTTTGTCGTAAACTTCTCTGTGACACTTATTCTCCCAAGTATGTCTATACATAACCATCACGTTGATATCTATACGCACCTGATAATTACAAAGAACCAATGAGAACGAAGTTGGACATTTTTATTTATCTTTACAAAAACAAAAGAAAACACAAATCCCATGTATTAGGGGGCACTAAAGGAACGACAAAGGTTTTCCATTGTTGGTGGTATTAAAGTGTGTTTCTATAATTACTATGACTTTAGTAAAAAAAATCATTTCATGAAACATAACAGAGCAAATATTTGGCATATGTAGACATGTAGGTTAAAATATGAAGTGAAACTAATTGGGGGGAAAAGAAATATTACCTGTGATCCGAATCAATGGAATATAAAAGGAATTCGAAATGGACCTGAAAATGACAATTACAACAATGATCAACTGGATTCCCAACACTAAATAATTCAATAGTCATACACAACAAAATAAATCAATTTAATCAATGTTACATTTTTCTTCTCTAGAAAAGACTGTAATTAGAACATAGGAAAATACACTAAAACTTACAGAGTTCAGTAACAAAATAGAATTTCAGTTGGTATTTCAGTGTTGGTTTGAAATTCAGTGTTGTGATTGAGTTGGAATTTCGGGTGATATTGTAATTCAAATATTGATTTGAAATTGAAATTCAAATATTTGAGTTGGTTTGAAATGGTATAGCAGTTGGTTTGGTATTTCATTTGGTATTAAATTTCATTAACTGTTCAGTTGGAACTTTTGTCAGTTAATATAACTATTAGTTTGGTATAACAGTCGGTTTCGTATAACAGTTATATACCAATTGGTATAATTTTTAAGGATTTCATACTATGGTGATCAGTTAATTTGGTGCTAAAGTTAAAATGCAGATATATGCAAGCATATATATGCATATATGGACATATATATGCAGATATATGCAAACATATATGCGCAGATATATGCTTGCATATATGGCTGCATATATGCAGATATATGCTGCATATATGGCTGCATATATGGTTGCATATATGCAAGCATATATGCTGCATATATGATTGCATATATGCATATGGATATATGAATACAGTGATAAATAAGTAAGCTCGATCAAAAAATGCTCGATCCAGAAATAAAACAAAATAGAAAAAGGAAGATCTAAACGAATTCAGACCTGCTCGATCCATATATGAGTATGCATATACGCATACAATATGCTGCATATATCCATACAGCTTCTGCATATATGCAACATATTTGTTCATACGTGATGATTGATGCGTAAAATACCTCTTAGCAAGATTGATTCAGATGAAGAGGGGGTTCTTCGAGCGGTATCTGCTGCCGTATTATAAGAATAAAAATTCTATCAAATTTATAGAAAGAACACTAATTTATATAGGAATGACAATTGATTCGAAGCAAACAATATATCGAGTCGTTACTCACCAAGTAATTATAAAATAACTTCTGGGTAAACGATGTTTGTTGTTGAATTTCCTTCGTCATTTGGAAGGAGGATCGAGATGCGGTTAGCGCTCGTGCAACGTGACAAAGCGACGTTTCCTTTTACCCTTTTCGTTAACCGAAATTTGATCCGTGTATTTTCTCTTCTGAAAAAGTAAAATACAAATCTTATATTAGTCAAGTTATATGAGAAAGAGACAAAGAATGTGATGCATGTTCCTCCCTAATTAAAGTTTTTTTAAATACCTCTCTAAGAATGAAGTCCGCTTTCGAAACATCTCGGATGACAACACTCTTGTTTTATAAAGGGGTTTGGTTAGGCCGAGGGAAACATTGCGGTGTAGGGGTGATTAACAACGGAGAAGTTATAGAAAATGGTTTAGCCATTGTGGGAGTTGTTTGATGGGGAAACAACATTTGTTGGGATCTTTCTCGTTCGCGTCGGCGTCTCTGACCCGAGATGCGTGCAGAATTAGGTGTCGTTCCCTGATAGGTTAAAAAAATCGAAAATAAGAATCAACAACATCGATAAGTGAAAGAAATACGAATACGAATACGAATCAAGCACAAAATGGAATAACATTATACAATTCATGAAACATACTTTATCAGAATTGGTTATATCATCCATTGCCAATATAAGATTCCAGTCCTGCATAATTAGAAGAACCATATTAAACATAAATGCAACATACCATAAAAAATGGGGAAGAATCCCTAATTTGAAAACCGATTTGAAACCCAATAGTATAGAACAAATCAAACCGAATATGGAACAAATCAAACTGAATATTAAACACACATTCAACAAATAATCAAATCTAAATTAAACATAAATGCAACAATTATTCGAAAAAAAAGAGTGGGAGAGAAAGAAATCAAACCGAATATGGAACAAATCAAACCGAATATTAAACACACATTCAAGAAATAATCAAACCTAAATTAAACATAAATGCAACAATTATTCGGAAAAAAAGAGTGGGAGAGAACGAAATTCCCTAAATTGAAACCCTTAGGTTCGAAAAAAAAAGAGTGGGAGAGAACGAAATCAAACCGAATATGGAACAAATCAAACCGAATATTAAACACACATTCAACAAATAATCAAATCTAAATTAAACATAAATGCAACAATTATTCGAAAAAAAAGAGTGGGAGAGAATGAAATTCCCTAAATTGAAACCCTTAGGTTCATATTTCGAAACTGAAATTTAGAGCCACATATCGTAAAAAATGGGGAAGAAGCCTTAATTTGAAACCCATGAA
This sequence comes from Sambucus nigra, assembly GCA_949130495.1. Lineage (NCBI taxonomy): Eukaryota > Viridiplantae > Streptophyta > Magnoliopsida > Dipsacales > Adoxaceae > Sambucus > Sambucus nigra. The sequence goes on from OX422208.1 coordinate 116,458,894, forward strand.
ACATGGGGAAGAAACCCTAATTTGAAAACCTAAGCCATATATTAAACACAGATTCAATACATATATTAAACACAGATTCAATACATATATTAAACACACATTCAACAAATAATCACATCTAAACCTAATATGGAACAAATCAGCCACAAATAATCACATCTAAACCTAATGTGGAACAAATCAGCCACATATATGTATGAAACATCTAAACCTAGTTAGCCACATATATGTATGAAATATCTAAATCTAATATGTAACAAATAATGAAACGGGGGTACCTAATCGAGGAAGAAGGTGAGGCGGAGCAGGGGCGGCAGCGGAGCTTGGGAGGCAGCGGAGCAGTGTCGGGAGTAGCAGCAGGGGCGGAGAAGGGGCGGAACAGGGGAGTGGGGGCGGAGCAGGCAGTGGAAAGAGGGAGGGGGTACCGAGTAGTGCACCGGAGAGGGGAGAGGGTGGAGGAGGGGAGAGGGAGATCGTGGGGAAGTGGAAGGGGAGCGGGGGTAGGGAGAATGAAGAAAACGGGGAAGGCAGATTAAGAGGGGGGTGTTTTATCTCATTTGACACGTCATAATGTGTACAATCCTACGTGGCACAATCTAACACCATTGGATTGCCCAAAAAAATTCGATCCCCACCGTAGATTTTTTGGAACAGTAAAACACCCCTCTCATATATATATATATATATATATATATATATATATATATATATATATATATATATATATATATATATATATATATATATATATATTATAATACTTTAATACGAAACCTTGAATTGAATAAAATACCCCATTCAGCCATCAATGTCATCTAATAACATAATATAATTATGATGTCTCTTTAGAGAGAATTGACACCTGTACACTCATATAAAGTTGCCACATGACTTATCTAATAAATGCTACCCCATTAAAATACCCTATCTTTTAAGAGACTGACACGTGGACTGCATATTTAATGCATTAAAGCTTTTCTATACCTATTATCTTGCTTCAAATATAGGGACACTCCAAACTAGAGATCTTCACGTGTCAGTAGATACAACTCCCTCCCTCCCTTAATGGTATACTCAATTCGATGTATCTAATCTAATAGCCCATTTGGTTCCCTACATAACGCATTAATAATCCCCCTACATAATGCGTCGTATTCATCCCCTCTTCTTTCAACACCACCACCACATCCTTGGTTTTGGTTCGACTTATTGTTGTCACCCAGTCAGTGGGTTTTCAATGCTGGCGCAAGTTATCAAATCGGAGGAGATGAGAGATGGAACGTAAAGAGGGAGGGAGAGAGAGGGGGTAGATAGATGGGTTTTCAGTGAGAATGAATAAAGATGGAAAAAGGAGGAGGAGAGAGAGGACAACTCTAATAGAGATGTGGTGATGATGGAGTAAAAGGCTATCATGATCTTCTCATCTTCAAAACATGGCAGACCTGCGCAGGTTAGTAGACAAAATCCAAACACTACCAAGGCTAAGGAATAAATTTATTCTGACTTATCCTGTTGACAAAGCAAGGTTTTGAGCAGGAATAAACTTAACCTACTGACTTAGACATCAAACATCTCTATATAAGTTAATGTTCATTTTTCTGAACTCCAGATTATTTCCTATTTTTCCAGCCAAACATGGATGAGGTGAAGAAAGTGTTCAGTTGATTTGATAATAATAAATTTTTTTGTTAATTTTGTTGGAGGTTTAGTTCAATGTGATAAAAAAATATTAATGAAAGTTTTTTAAAAAATTTATTTTATTTTAAATTGCATTGTATAACAATAACGGTAAAGCACACGCGCATCGCGCGAGGTTAAAAACTAGTTCAATATATTTCTCTCTCCTTATTTCGTTTAAAGACTTCCCTCTACTCTCTCCTTATTTCAATCCAACTTCTCATTTCTTTCCTCCCTTTCATCTCCCTCCCAATCTACATTTCTTCATCATCAATGGAATATGTAAAGTCCTTTTGGCACTCTATTTATTGTGAAGGATATCATTGTTATTCTCACATTTAAAGCAAGCACAATCCTCTAAAGCATCTGATCCAATGAGTTTCCCATTTCTCATTTCTTACTCTCTCTGATGTACTATTTAAAGCTTTCATTGATTTTCGAGTTTCTTAAATTGAACAATTAGCATCTGAGAGGTTCCCAATTTTAACCCTCTCTATTGTAGGCGTTCTTGGTAGTTTGGTCATTTGGCCTATATATTTTTGAGAACATAATTTTATTTGTGTAAAAATAATGTCCAATAATTGTTTGAGGAAATTTGTCAAAGAACACATAACCTATATATCTTTGAGAAGACAAGTTTTTTCCTGCACAAATATTGGCCAACAACTGTGTGAGGAAATGTGTCAAATAATACATACACCCAGTAATGAATATTTTTTATTCGTTAATTACGATCTGTTTGATGAAATGGGTCAAATAACACATACTATGGGTAATGAATATTTTTTCTATAGTTTGTTGATTATGGTGGTTCTGAGTTCATTGAAAGCTTCTATGAAATTCCCTCATAAATTTTGTTGGCCTATATATCTTTCAATTCTCACATTAGGAGGCCATCTGCATTGATAAGGACTACAAAGAAACAATTGTGAAAAGTTATGAAAGAGATCTTTATGAAGACAATTCATCCGCTTCCGGAGGGTGCTCAAAGGATAACAAGGAGATATGTGACATTAAATAGTCTTGGGACACTAAAAGACTTAAATCAACTAGGTAATTCACATTACCTCTACTAATTTATCCTATTATTTATTTCAAAATGCTTTATTTCTTTTACATAATCATCTTTAGCTATATTTACTCCTCTTCCACAGTTTATATAAAGAGAGATAATTTTGTGATAAAGTACCACATGTATAACCACTTTGCTTCTATAATATTATTCTAAATCTGAAGTAAATTTGAAAAATGGATCCTTTTTTTGAGTTTATATAAAGAAATAAATTGGACTCCAAGGACTGCATTTAACATGTATTAATTGGAACTTGGAATTTACTTACTACTTTAGTAGCTCGAGTATGTAATTATAGGGATTTCAATAAATACGGCTACAACTACATAACATTATGATTCGACTATACCTAACTTTTTATCGAGTTGAGTGATCAAACAATTTCAATAGACTAGGTATAATCCAAAATTTATCAGTTTGGTGCTCTGATTGAGTTTATATAATGATTAGTTTATTGGATGTAACTTTTATATCATGTTACCTTTGATTTGTCAATCCATATTATTCAACATAACTAATTTTCAAAAACCATTAGTGTATGGGATATACACTACGAAGAAGATGACATAAAACATCGAGAAGATGACAGAGGATGGCAGTGGATATGTTACATTCAAGACTGAGTCTTGGATCCATTTCATTCATGGTAAGTTATTTTTTCCCCGCATTGTCAGTTTAAGTTTAATAGATAACATAAAATAAATCGACATTTTTTTGCCAAAAAGCTATAAATAATACGCTTGCTTTTCCTTTCTTGAACTCTGCTGCCCCGATATTTAAGCTATGCTAACAACACGAGTACACAATCAATAGTTGAAATAGAAGCCACCCAGAGCTTTTACACGCCAACTGAACGACAATTATCTATCATTTTCTTTCTGCTATGGTTACTTTTTTTAACAATATTTACCATTTTCTGTTCACTTTATTTATAATTCCACAATAAAAGTAATCAAAATTATATCCTCTACCCGGTCTCTCATTATTCTGTGATGCTAAAAAAGTTGATTACATTGCGGTAGAGAAACGAAGTTATTATATATGGGTCAAATACCATATTTAGAACATTTGGGTCACCACATTACACCTTAGTTTTAAAGGTTTCAAGATTTTATATTTAGATACATATTGGGCTTGGTTTTAAAGATTTTCTTCGGAGATTCTATTTCAATTTTTATCACTATTTGTATTGCAGAGCACCTATGTGGATATTGGTTGTTTTCGCTTTGATGTCCGATCAAGACAAGCACTTGAAGAGATATGTTAATATGGTAGATATTTTGGTGATTGGGTTGTAAAGCAATGTGTTCAATATGAGTTTCCTCTTTCTCATTAAATTTATTTTGTTTCCACATTGTGGACAATACAAAATGATATTTCTATTTATGTTTTAAAATGAATTGTTGATATAATAATATAATTGTAATAGTTCGCAGCGGTAATTACAATCCAGTGATAATGATATTACATGCTTCATACAGATTTTTAATATATTAATGCTTGAAACATCTCAATCTTAATAATTAGTTGTTCATTGCATCGCACATTAAAAATTATTAAAAAAAAATAGGATAACGCCCATGCATTGCACGGGTTGCATGCTAGTGTGTGTGTATATATATATACAATACTTCTCTTGTGCGGACCAGCGCGTACTTTAAGAGTGTTGACCGGACATGTGTCACCTGGCGGTGAGCCTAAATTAAAAGCACACACTCACTTTTCTGGGCTCACCGCCAGGTGACACATGTCTGGTCCGCACTCTAAAAATGTGGACTGATCCGCACAAGAGAAGTACTATATATATATATATATATAGTGAAAACAAATACAGTTACACATATGAATTTAAATAGAGTAACATTAATGAAAGGAGATACAATTACATTTATTAAGTTAGATACAATTACATTATTTACTATGGATACAATTATACATACTAAGTTAAATACAGTTACAATGTTAAAAATAAATATAGTTATATTAATTTAATTAAATACATTTACAATGATCAAAATATATAGTTAAATTGATGAAAACATATACAGTTACAATTATTTAATTTATACTATGTTTTAAGATTTACTTTAAATAAATAATAATTGTTTGTAGTCATATATTTTTTTCTAACAGTTTATAATTGGGACAAATAATGTTTGTTGTGTTATTTTATATAATACTAATATAGAAATATAAGTGATTATTATGTTCTGTCATTATTACATTGTTATTTTAAGTATAGATACACTCATTATGTTAGATACATTTACAATTATGAAGCCAGATACAGTTACAGTCATTAATATATATATATATATATATATATATATATATATTGTCACAGTTTTGAAAACAAATATACTTTCACTTCTTAATATAGAAATTGTTTCTTTTCATCATGTTTGTTAAATTTTAACCCTTGGAATTATTTTTCATGTATCAGAAATAAAGTCCGGTTCTAAGTCTCGGTCGAAGTCTCAATCGACTGATGTTTATTTGAAATTAAGTGATGTGAATATAAACAGATGTAGAACTAATATAAAAAATATCAATTTTGAACGTGAAGATAAGAAGTCAAAGATGACTACTGGAGATCATGATTTTAGTGATTATGAATCAAAGTAAAAAGGAACTAAGCCTCAATATAGGTCTAGTCTCAATGGTTTAATTAAAACCATAAGTAAGTTTAATTTGACTAAAAAACACATTAAATCTATTAGGAAAACACCCTTCAGTGGTATGTTGTTGTCTATTGTCGAGAGGTCTCTAAAAAAAATATATATATTAGAAAAAATATTGATGACATAGTGGTCATTTTGAAATGCTTCGATTTCTAGAAAAAAAGTGTTTCATAATTGGCAATAAGAAGATTATTTTAACAAATGAAGATGTTAGGGACATTTTTGGGATTGATAGTGGGATGGAGGAGTTAAGCATTGATGTATATCCAATATTGAGAAGTGACTTTGTTCAGAGAAGATTCATTGGTGTTGGAAGGGTGAAAGGGACTTTGTTGAAACATGCGATAATAGAAGCTGCAAAAGGGAAAACATAAGAGGATGTTTTCGATGTCGTACGGCTGTTGATCCTTTATTTGTGTAATTCGTTTTTTTCACGATGAGTGGCTTATATAGTAAGTGAGAGTACGTCCTAACTATTGAAAGTCTTATGTCGTTGATCACTTGTAACTGGCATGGCAAGATTAATCGTTGGTTGATTGACTCATTTATAAAGAATAAAGAAAATATTTTGAAGGTCGGTGGATGTGTTTCACTTTTGCCACCATGTATCATACATTATTTTCATTTTATATATTTTTTGTGAAATAATATTAGTCTGTATTCAAATTTCATTATGTATGTAGGTATAGTTACATTAGTAAATGTATTTATAAACTTATTAAGTAGGATACCGTTACAATAAGGAAAGTTTTTATAATGACTAAAACAATACGGTTATTAATTTACACACAATTACAAGATTGGAAAAAAATACGATTATAGTTATTAATTTATATATAATGATCAAAACATATACAATTACACTTGTTAATTTATATATTGTTATAGTATTTAAAACAGATGCAATTAGACTTATTAATTTTGATAAAATTACAATAGTAAAAACAGACACAGTTACATTTATGAGGTTAGATACTATTACATTAGTTAATTCAAATAAAATTACACATATTAAGTTAAATACATTTACAATATTGAAAACATATAAAGTTACAAGTTTTTAATTACATACAATTACATTGATAAAGATACATACAGTTATAATCAATAAGTTACATACACTTGCAATAATAAACACAAATACAGTTGTACTTAGTAAGTTAAATATCGTCTCAATGATGAAATTAGTTGCAATTACACTTACTAAGGGAAATACAGTTACAATTTTGAAAACAGAAAAGTTACATTTGTTTAATTAGTGAAAACAAATACATATAGATCTTGTTATTTAGATAAAGTTACAATAGTAGTAACAAATACAATAGATTAGTTAATAGAGATACAATTAGACTTATTAAGTGAAATACAGTTACAATATTGAAAACTGATACAGTTACATTTGTTTAATTAGATATAGTTGGAATGATGAAAAGAGATACATCTATATTTAGATATGTTGTTACTAGATGATTGATAAACTGTTGCACTAGTGAAAACATATATAGTTACATGTGCATTTATATAGATACATTTAATTTGATGATTAGTGTTACAATGTTTATTATAAATAAAGTTACATATTCATTTATTTTGATAGATTTAACATGATGTTAAGTTTCACAATGATGAAAATATGTACAATTATATTCACTAAGATATATACAGATGCATTTATTCATGATGTTATAATTAGAAAAATTATAAGGTTACAATTAGAAATATTAATACACATGAATTTTAAGAGGTAAATGTAGTTAGTGTTTCCAGACTTTTAGGTATAATTTCATGAATATCAATTTAACAGTTGGATATTAATGTTTGTATTATTGGATTTGTGAGCACACGACTCTTTTTGAAAGTGAGAGACCAACAGTTTTCCCACGTTTTCTTCGATGGAATACCTTCAATATTCATCGTTTGTTAATCACTACTGACTTACGGGTGCTGTCTCATGAGCAAGTATAAAGAAAGTTACAATATTTTAAATTAATTCAAGTGGTTTGATTATTAATGCTGACACTATAAATTAATCTGCAGGTGATTTTATCATTGGTAGATGTAGATGATGCTGGTGGGAAGAGTGATGTGATGTTCTAATGAATTAAATCAAAAGAAATCTAAAAGGAAAGCAAAGAGGATGAAGAAAATGGAAGATTTGGTTGTGGAGGATGATAGCCCCATAGAGAAAAATAATGAACCTCAAAGTGATAAAAAGATTCGGTTGAAATTCAAGTCAAATAGGAATTTGAAAATGGATGAAGTAGTGCATTTGGGTGGAGAAAGTGAGAGAACCGATTAACAACGTGCTGAAGTTGACAGGGATTTTGTTCATTATTTCAAAATTAGGGATGTTGCCATGTCGGTGTTGGTAGGAGAAAAAAAAATGATCAAATTGAATTTAGTGATAGGCAAGCTGAGGGTGAGTAAGAAGTTGGTGATGTTGGTGGGAATAATGGAGAAGATGAAAATAGAGGTTTCAATAATTTTGATAGTTGTGAGAGAAATCATAACAATAATGTGATGACATGTAAAACCATTGTTATTGATAGTCTTGAAAATACATACCAATCCCTCAAACCCTTAAGCCATACTGAAATTAGAGAGACTACGCTGCTTGATGAGAGATTTGAACAGACTCTTGAGATGGAGTATAATGATGGAAGGGATGGGGAAGATGCTAGTGAATTTAGAGACCCTCTACATAATGATGATGAAATAAGTGATAGCCTGATTTCTAAGTCATTGTCTATCAGTCAGTTGTTTTCGAATATACTTTTTGATACTGAGATTGATGAAAACTTGAATCAAAATAAAAAAAATCAACTAGAGACAAGGACGATAATGTTGTTCCAAGTAGATCAAATCAGTTATACAGTGTACTTGTCCTAAATTAAATGCTTCTATTTTGCCTAGGCAACATCCCAAAATAGCCCGTTGAACGAAACGGTTAAAGAAGCTTTATGTGAAATGGATGCTGCAGTTTTAGATGGGAAAAGTTGGTGCAAATGACTAAATCTCTCGAGTACAAGATAGATTCTGCATTGAATAAATATGTTAATGTGGATAATGAAAGGATGAGATGGGTTGCTGAAAGGGAGTCTGCAATTAACGAATATGTTCGAATTAAAATAAAGGGCGAGATGAAAGACATTCAAGAACAAAATATTGAGCTCCAGAGCTTGGTAAATTCTTTAAAAATTGACATGCATTTGTCGGAAAGAGCATTAGATGGACTGGAAAAAAATTGGAATCTAAGTTGGAATCTCTTTCCAAATGTAATGAAGAAAATTTAAGAAAATTGGAGGAGGAGAATAAGGTTTTGAGGAAGTGCATTTTAAAATTGGAAATGAATTGTATGAAAAGATTTATGGTATTGAACAAGAAAAATTTGAGATTGATTCGTTGAAAATGCATCTTGGAAAGAATATTGAAGAGTAGCGCGAGAAGGAAGTTGAGTATGGTAAATCGATAAAGGAGGTTGAAGAGAAAAAAATTATTGAGGTAAAAAATAAAAATGCAGAATTTGAAGAATATTGTTGATAAAATTGTGAAGAGTCATGATGCTTTTTGGAAGAACAAAGAAGAAACATTGAGTAGCTTGAAACAAATCATTTTTACTTTTGTGAATATGAGTTTCAATCTTTGATAAAGAAAATAATCGATGTCGAAGGTGAAAAAATGAAGAGAATTAATGTATAAAAGAGGCAGAGCTGAATAAGCTGAGAAGGAAAGACGATAAAGTCAAATCCAAATCAATGAATTTGAAGGAGGTAATGTCTGACTTTGAAAAAAAAAGAGTTACAAGTTAGAATGAAAGTGAATGATGATAGAGTGAAGGTGTTGGAGTCAAAGTTACAAGAGGCATTGGAGTTAGCACAGAGAAGAAAAAACAGAGGTCATATATTGGAGTCGCAAGAAGTTAACATTTTAATCATTGAAATTTCTTGTCGAGGAAGCAAATCGAGAATTCTGAGATGGAGAAGAATATAGTCGAGAAAAAGATGGAGTCATTCGTCCAAGGTAAACTTATATAGAACCCCCAAAGCTAGAATAATGCAACTATTTTATTCATTTATATTTTGGGGGTTGATATAAGTTTAATTGTTTTGTAAAATACATATTTGTATTTTTTATTTTAGATTCTGGACAATATGAAATTAATTTTTCAAAGTTGAATATGAAGTGAAGACAAACTCCTTTATAATGTAATATAGTTACGCATAATTTTTTTATTATAATTAAAAAAAATTATTTTATTATTTTTGTTTACAGAATGCTATTTTAGAATAGAGATTGAAAGATTTAAGTAGTAAGAGTGTCTCTGATGAAATGAGAATCTTGGGTCTTGTTTCAGGTAAACTTATATAGAACCCCCAAAGCTAGAATAATGCAACTATTTTATTCATTTATATTTTGGGGGTTGATATAAGTTGAATTGTTTTGTAAAATACATATTTGTATTTTTTATTTTAGATTCTGGACAATATGAAATTAATTTTTCAAAGTTGAATATGAATTGAAGGCAAACTCCTTTATAATGTAATATAGTTATGCATAATTTTTTTTATTATCATTAAAAAAAATTATTTTATTATTTTTGTTTAGAGAATGCTATTTTAGAATAGAGATTGAAAGATTTAAGTAGTAAGAGTATTTCTGATGAAATGAGAATCTTGGGTCTTGTTTCAGGTAATAAATTTTATGGTTGTAAAAATTGCCCTTATTATATTTAGAAAAATATTTACAGTTAAGTTAACATAGTAGGATATACAGAATAGTGTTTTTATATTTTTACAGTTGTAATTATTTTATTTGTTCCAATTATGCAGTTTACGAAAGTTTGGAGGATGAAATCAAATGTGTGAAAGAACAAAATTCATTACTTTTCGCAAATTTTGAAGAAATCATACAAGGTCGAGTGACAATTATTCTTGAAATCTAAAGTTGATGTTTGATTAGTGTGATAGTTTGTACTTAAATGTCTGTTTGATGTTTATGTTATATTCATTTTTTTATTTTATTTTTTAGAATATTATTTTTGAAAAAAGTATTGTACCTGTTTTGTAATCAACTTATAGTTTTTTAGAATTATATGCATATGTAATTGATTATTCAAACGGTATATTCTTTTAATCTTTTTTATATTTATATGCAGTTTTTTTGTAATTATATGTAGTTGTAATAGGTTTTTTTAAGTACATTTAGAATTGATTTTACAATTATTTACACTTATAAATGTACATTTATAGTTTTTTATATACACTTACAGTACTATTTATACACTTACATTTACACTTATAAATGTACATACAATTATTTTTATTAGTGTATGGATATGGATCGGTTTTAATAATCTAGGTATACTTACAAATTATATCGATGAGTATTGATATAGATTAGTTCTAATAATGTATTTATATCTACAGTTGTCACTATTACAATTAGTAGTGCAAATACTGTTATAATAATTACAAATCATCCTTATATTGTTGACACACTTTCTCATATAGTGACAATAATGTTAAAACATTTATTTCAACACTTATAAATGCACATAAAATTACGTTAATGAATAGATATACAATTATATTTTCTAATATAAACATAGTTTAATTAATCAATGTACAAGTACAGTTAATAATGGAGATAAGTTACATTGATTTCTAGAATTACATTATAAAATATTCGTTGGTGATGCAGTTTAATGCTTTTATTTGATTATTAATGTAGATATAATTAAATTTGTATTATGATTAATAATTTTGGTACAACTACACTGATGAATATAGACACAGTTAATGTAGATACATTTATGATTATTAATTTAGATATTAATATACATACAATTATACAGATTACTGTAGTCTGTAGATACATTTACATGGTTGAATGTAGATACAATTATATTGATTAATGTACATACAAATAATATAATAAGTGCAAATGTATCCACGTTAACAACTATATTTGTATCTACATTAATAAGTATAAATATATCTTTTGGACTTACCATTAATTACTTGAAAAGTTTATGTATTTCAGATACTAATAAATTATTGTTTGGACTATCATATATAAATAAATTTGTAACTTATTTATTAGTTAATGCTCCTATATATTTATAATGTATAGATAAGAAGTCAGTCGTGAATGAAACTGTAAGTTTTAAAGAAAAAATATTCGTTAATGAAGAAAAGTATAATTTACTTGCGAAAGGTAATATATAATTGCTTTATTTATGTGTAGAATTTTTTTAATGTAGTTTCCAAGTTATGGTTACACTTTTACTTTAATATACTATTATATTAAATATACAGTTGCTGTTACAATTTGTAATGGAAATATAGTAAAAAGAATTTGAGATACATTTATACTGTTTAAAGTTATATTCAAATACGTTACTGTTTTTATATTTAAACTTTACTTTCATAAAGGGACAGCAGTTACATTGATAAATGCATATAATAGTTACATATAGTAAATAGTAATTAGATATGTAGTTTTATTAATTAATTATAGTTAGTAATGTGAAGTTTCATATTTGTTTTGTTACAATGTACAGAGAAGAAATTGCTTGATGAAGAAAATTTAAGTTTGAAAGGAAAAATTTATTATGATGAACAAATGTTATAATCAGATGGCTGAATGTAATATTTCATCTAGGTTTATTTAGTTGTAGTGTTTTTTTTGTTTTAAATTTGTAAGTACCAATTGAAGAGTTGCGCGTGCGTTCAAATTAAGAAATTATATAATTAAACTCAGTTTTACCCAATTAAACACTAAACATGCATCTAGGTGTGATTGAAGAAGATGTAAAACATGCAAGAACATTCAAACACACATATGAGGAAAAATCCCTCAAGGGGGCAAAACCTTTTATTTTTCACTATAATTTGTAAAATACAATTACACGGATTACAATAAAAAACACGAGTGACACAGAAATATCGACGGGTGTCGGTTCTGTAGTCGGCGGCTGGAAATTTCCCTTTCCAGGAGGCCAGCAATGAAGAAGAAGGACGGTCTTCTCCACAAGGTTGTGTTCTTGGGTTACAAAGTGGATTCACAAAGGTATGAAAAGTTGTGTGAATCAAAACATGAGTCTTGGGACTCAAAAAGGTGAAGACTAGAGTAATTAGGTCTCTTAAATTCGTCTTCAAAAGTCTCTTAAAACAAATCCCCGAAGTTAGTTTATAAAGGAAACTCTGATCCGGTAAAATCTCAAACTGATCTGTTTGATTTTATCAGAGGCGGATCGGTCCGTTTTGGAGGCGGATCGGTCCGACCTCAGATCGGTTCATTTTTAAAGGGGCTTCTTTAGCTTGCCTGCGATCCGGGGTTTACTGTTTCTGATGCAAAGCGAATCGGTCCGGTATAGAGGCAGATCAGTCCGGAGGCGAATGGGTTCGTTTTAAAAAAGGGGTGGACCGATCCGGTTTACCAGAAAACTGATTCCAAGATGAAGATGCTTTTGATATTCGGATCCGTTGATGTAGTTGCGATCTTAAATTTCTTCAACGGTGTAACGGCGTATGACATACAAATTGATAATGGACAAAAATGACCTTAAAAATCTCCCCCTATGTCTATGCCGGTACATACATAAAAAATCCGAATTATCAACTAACAAATTTGTCTATACAAATCTACCCTTCCATGAACCCAAAACTGAAAAGGTACAAATGAATAAGTCTTCATCGTTTGCTCTTCAAGTCTTCAGAAATAATCAAAACTTTTCTCATCAGGGTGTGCAATCAATTGATCTTTAATCTTCGTACCTACACACATGAGATAAAGCAAAATACCAAGTGACGTATCGAGTTTGAAATGAGATAAACATATATACCAATTTAAAATAGATCCTCAAACTCAAAACTTCAAAGCTCCCCCATATGATAATTCTTTCTCCCCCTTTTTATGATGTCCCCAAATAGACAAAAGAGAAGAATAAATCAAACAAGAAAAATCGGGGTGTCACAAGGAAATAAACTTATATTTTTGAATTTTTCAAATTTTTTCACACGAAATATAAGAAGTCACACCATGAATGAACACAAAACAACCAAGTCGATGATAGCGTAAATGAAGGGGTGTGATCAAATTCGATAGGAAAATCAATGCATACAAACATGACATATGTGCACGATGAATATCAGATACTCCTAACGAATGAACTCAAAATCTTCCTTTGGTGTAAAAAGGTGGTAATATGAGACATTGACTTAATCAAATCAACAAATCAAAGCTCAAAGTGATTTCCACACCAATAACGTCCAAACTATTTCATGCTTTTTCAGGACTTTCAAGGAAGTGCAAACCCGTTTATATTCTCCAACCAAACTCCCTCAGATATATATTTTGAATAGAGGCGATCTAAGTTCTCAAACTTTGGAGAATTGATGGTGAAACCTAATGGCCCATATTTGGCATATATTTCTTTTTATTGCCTTTAATTTTTTTTCGGGCACTTTTAACCTCTTTGGACCCCGGATAATAAAATTCCTCCATTTTTTAGGTCCTTTTTAACGGTGGCTTAGAATCGCAAAGGCTAAATGAACCTTTCGCAGCCCTTCCCCATTTTCAAATAAACACACATTCTCACCAAAACGGTTTTTACATGCATTCCAATCTTGTCAAGTTTTATCGCATATTGTTAGTTGTATATACAGAATTTAGATGGAAACAGTCAAGTCAATATGTGATAGACAAGTACAATAATAAAATATAGCCGTGCATGTGTGCAATAAAGGAGATAGAAGTCAACACATGTAGAAAGATATCACTAACCACATCTCAAAGACTCCAAATAATGTAAAGCACATGGATGAAATGATGTAGTGTCTCAAATCTCTATCAAACAGTCACATGGATAAATGGAATGAAATTGTGACTCGACTATCCTAAATGCTCATCATTAAAAGGTGCAAAAAAATACAAAAATCTTTTTGTGCTTTTCTAAAATTTTTATAAAAAGAAAATCTTTTTGGATTTTTCAAAAAAAATAAAAAAACATATGATACAATCTATCAATAGGCATCAGATGATATGAAAAAAATGCGTCCAAACGCTAGACACGAACCAACCCCTCAGTCAACTGTGCAAATCCCCAAAGACTTCCTAAGACTCTCGAATCTAAGGGCATCTAAAGGTTTCGTGAAAATATCAGCTAACTGATGGTCGGTGGGAACAAAACTCAGGGATACGACTTTCTCCTCGACTAACTGACGTATAAAGTGCTCGCGTATCCTGATGTGCTTTGTGCGCGAATGTTGGACTGAATTGCGGGATATGTGTATCGTACTCGTGTTATCACAAGAAATAATCATGATGTCCTGTGAAATCCCATAATCCTCCAATATTTGCTTCATCCACAAGAGCTGTGTGCAACAACTCCCGGCGACGATGTGCTCAGCCTCCGTAGTGGACAAAGAGATGGAGTTTTGCTTCTTTATCAACCAAGAGACAAGAGCAGAACCAAAATAGAAACACCCACCAGAAGTGCTCCTACAACCATCGACATCTTCGATCCAATCGACATCGGAATAGGCGGACAAACGGTCATCGGTATCAAAGGAATACCAAATACCGTATGAGAGAGTGCCACTCACGTATTTGATAATACGTTTTAGAGCGAGTAAATGTGACTCTTTCGGGGACGCATGATATCGCGCACAGACTCCAACACTAAAGGCTATGTCGGGACGACTGGCAGTCAAGTAGAGAAGACTACCTATCATACTCCGATACAAGGTTTGCTCTACGTCCTTGCCTGAAGTGTCCTTACTAAGCTTGGTAGAGGTACTCATAGGTGTACGTGCATGATTGGCGGAGTCTAACCCAAATTTCTTCACTAGGTCTCTAGCATACTTGGATTGGGAGATGAACATCCCATGCTCTAGCTGACGAACCTGGAGACCAAGGAAGAAAGTAAGCTCACTAACCATGCTCATATCAAACTCACTTTTCATCTCCTCCTCAAAGTGATGAGCATGTTGGGAGCACGTGGATCCAAAGACTATGTCGTCCACATAGACCTGAGCAACCAAAATAGCACCGTCATCTCTCCTGACGAATAACGGCATATCAACTCCCCCTCTCTTGAAGCCACGGGATAAGAGATAGGAAGTAAGCCTCTCGTACTAAGCACGGGGTGCTTGCTTCAAACCATATAAGGCTTTCCTCAGATAGAAGACGTGCTCCGAGTTCTTAGGATCTTCAAACCCTTTTGGTTGTTCCACATAAACCTCCTCATGTAGAATGCCATTTAGAAAGGTACTCTTGACATCCATCTGATATAGCTTAAAGCACCGATGACATGCGATGGCGAGTAGTAAGCGGATGGACTCAAGCCTCGCAATAGGAGAAAATGTCTCCCCAAAGTCTACACCCTCTATCTGTGTGTAGCCTTGAGCGACCAACCTAGCCTTGTTTCTGATTATGGTACCATTTTCATCCATTTTATTCTTAAAAATCCACCTGGTATCTATCACATTAGTCTCACTAGGTCGGGGGACAAGTTCCCAGACATTATTCTCTTTAAACTGAAGCAACTCATCTTGCATAACAGATATCTAGTGTTGTGATTCTTGGGCTCGACTTTGGACGTATAGCAAAAGTGGCTAACAACGTTCTCGAGCTGAGCACGAGTCTTGACCCCTAGAGTGGGATCGCCAACAATGGCAGAAGGGTCATGACTCTTGCGAACCCAAGAAGGTGTGTACCCTAGCACAGGAGTAGGGTCCATAGAGTGTGGGTGAGGTACAAGTAAATTACTGCCAGAAACATCCTCATCCTCATCCTCATACTGAAGGCTAGAATCAATAAACGCCGAAGGTTCGTCATCTTGCACGGTGACGTTTATTGACTCTATAACCTTGGAGCTCTTCAGGTTAAAGACCGGTACGCTCTACTATTCGATGAATAGCCTAACAATATTCTCTCGTCGCTTCGGGAGTCAAACTTTCCTAATTGCTCTCTATCCTGTATGATGTAGAATTTACTCCCAAAAACACGAAAATATGCAAGGTTGGGTTTCTTGCCAGTCCACAATTCATAAGGCGTCTTAAGTGTGAGTGGACGCAGGTAAATACTATTCATCGTATGGCATGCAGTAGACACTGCCTCTGCCCAAAATCTCCTAGAAACCTTACGACCTAGAAACATAGATCTAGCCATTTCCTGGATCGTCCTATTCTTCCTCTCAATAATCCCGTTTTGCTGAGGAGTCTTCACAACAGAAAACTCATGTTTGATTCCAATGCTATCACATCAAAGATCTACCTTTTCTTCCTTAAATTCAGTGCTGTTGTCACTACGTATCTTGTTAATAGTGACTCCGTGTTAATTTTCCAGGACACGGCACTTGGTCGTTAAGAACTCCACAGCATCAGATTTCTCCCTCAGAAAACCTATAATCGAGTATCTGGAGAAATCATCCACCATCACGAGGATATACCTCTTACCACATATACTCTCAGTACGAGTAGGACCCATAAGATCCATGTGAATAAGCTCAAGTACACGAGAGGTGGTAATGGAATGAAACTTCCTATGGGGGCTACGAATTTGTTTTCCCAACTGACAGGGTCCAAAAACCATCGAAGTTGGCTTTCCAAGTGATGGTAAGCCACGTACTAGGTCCTTTTTAGCTAAATGAGTTAGATCTCTAACGTTCATATAATCTAGATGTTGGTGCCACAGATCCATAGGAGTGATCGTGGCGCTGTTGCAGACAAGTGAGGATGTGGGTTCAGTCCCATAGCAATTATCCTTTGTCCTCACCCCTCACACTAAAAGTTTACCGGCTTGATTATAGACTTTACACTCATCTCGGTCAAACTTTATGGCAAAGTCAGCGTCGCACAGCTGGCTAATACTGAGAAGGTTTGCTTTTAAACCTTTGACGTACAAAACATTCTCTAGCTTAGGAAATCTTGGTAACTCTACAGTACCAATTCCTACAATGCTAGACTTGCTCCCATCCCCAAAGGAGACTCTACCATCCTGATAATCCTCAAGAGAAGTAAAAAATGAGGCATCACCTGTCATATGTCTAGAGCGCCCACTATCAAAATACCACTGTGAGGTATTATATGCTTTGAGAGAGACATGAACAACAAAGGCCTTTTTATCTTTCTTAGGTACCCAAGAAGTGGTGACCTTTTGTTTACCTTTCTTGTTGTTGGTTTTAGCCGGAATGTGAGAAGCATTCACTGACGGTAAAGACATCCGTCGGAATTCCTCCATCAAACTCTGTGATGTGGCAGCTAAAAACTCAACTCTCTCTCTTAGACTGGTAAAGTCATCAGTATGCTGTGGTGGAGCAGTAGTACATCGTGTCCGACCCATACTATAGAAAAACTCCCTGAGGTGGCCTTTTCTTTTGCAATATGTACAAAAGAACACAGTCAAAGGTGGACCTTGGTTTGCTTTTCTTTGTCGAACTCTCCTTCGTGGTTTTTGACGATGGCCAAAAAGAGTCGTAGTAAACTCAGGAACTGGTCTAGGTGCAATTTGGGACGTGGAGGCACCATCATAACCTATTCCCTGCCTATCACCAAAACCTAAAGCGGGGCCGAGGAGCATCTTTCCCATCTTCCCAGATCTGTCCTCGATTTGTACATTGACTTCCCGTGCTCTCTCCAGATCATGAGTAAGATGGGCTACAAGGGCTTCAAGTTTCTTCTGAGTCTCCACGGAGGAATGAAGCTCACTCGTAAGACTAGCCACTTGTTTAGTCATGTCCCCTCTCTCTTTCTCAAAACAACTTTCTCTCTCTCTAAACAAACTCTCTTTCTCAACACAGGCAGGCTCTCTCTCTCTCTTAAGGTAGTGCAGGTGGAGGACTCTCTCTCTCTCGCTTTTCAAAAATCAATTTTTTTAGAAAATTGATATCTCAGAAATTTTTTGCGAAAAATTAGGAATATGCGATAATTTAGCGTAACGTGTTCTGATACCAATTTGAAGAGTTGCGTGGGCGTTCAAATTAAGAAATTATATAATTAAACTCAATTTTACCCAATTAAACCCTAAACATGCATCTAGGTGTGATTGAAGAAGATGTAAAACATGCAAGAACATTCAAACACACATATGAGGAAAAATCCCCCAAAAGGGCAAAGACTTTTATTTTTCACTATAATTTGTAAAATACAATTACACGGATTACAATGAAAAACACGAGTAACACAGAAATACCCGCTGGTGTCGGTTCTGTAGTCGGCGGCTGGAACTTTCCCTTTCCACGAGGGCAGCAATGAAGAAGAAGGACGGTCTTCTCCACAAGGGTTGAACAAACACAAGGTTGTGTTCTTGGGTTACAAAGTGGATTCACAAAGGTATGAAAAGTTGTGTGAATCAAAACATAAGTCTTGGGACTAAAAAAGGTTAAGACTAGAGTAATTAGGTCTCTTAAATTCGTCTCCAAAAGTCTCTTAAAACAAATCCCCGAAGTTGGTTTATAAAGGAAACTTTGATCCGGTAAAATCTCAAACTGATCTGTTCGATTTTATCAGAGGCGGATCGGTCTGTTTTGGAGGCGGATCGGTCCATTTTTTAAAGGGGCTTCTTCGATTTGCCTGCGATCCGGGGTTTACTGTTTCCGAGGCAAAGCGGATCGGTCCGGAGGCGGATCGGTCCGGAGGCGGATTGGTTTGTTTTTAAAAAGGGGCGGACCGGTCCGATTTACTAGAAAACTGATTCCAAGATGAAGATGCTTTTGATATTCGGATACCTTGATGTAGTTGAGATCTTGAATTTCTTCAATGGTGTAACGACGTATGACATACAAATTGATAATGGACAAAAATGACCTTACACCAATGAGTTGTTATTACAAATTTTCAGGAAAGGAAAAACTCAATGAAGAAATAATTATTTTTTCCAATGATGTTGCCAAAGGTATTATTTTGAGCATTTTGCTGTTAGAATTTGACTATTTTTTATTACAACTTTAGTAATCCCTTATGGTTTTTATTTTATGTAGAGATAGAAAATTTGGAGAAGGACATTCTTAGCTGGAACAACAAATTTGAAAAATTGGAGAAGGAGAAAGAGTTGGAGAAAATAAAAATTGAAACGAGTCAGATGGAAGAAGAACTAAGTCAGCAAAGTCAAACTAGATTGTTGATGAATATTATTACCCTTGATTTAGGACCATCTTGGATGGATCCCATTGGAGCATATATTGAGGAGGAACAATTACCGGGGGATAAGCTCGCTGCCAAGAAATGGAAGTTTAAAGCTGCTCGGTATAATGATATTCAGAAGATAAGCTCGCTGCCAAGAAATGGAAGTTTAAAACTGCTCGACGAGGAATTATGGCAGGTTTGCAAAGATGTGTACATCCCTCCGAGGTGAATTGATTAAAGAGATCCATGAAGGGTCCTGTGGAGCCCATGTAGCAGGTCGAACACTTTTGCAAAAGGTGATGACGCAGGGATACTACTGGCCGACGATGAGAGCTGATTGTATAGCTTATGCCACATTTGGTTGGACCATTGCCGACGACTCGAGGAAGATTCAAATACCTCGTCATCGCAGTAGATTATTTTACTTAGTGGATAGAAGTTGAGCCACTTATTGACATGACATACGAGAAGGAAGGTGTACCAATTTGTTTGGAAGAACATCATCTGCCGATATGGTCTCCCTCATGCCTTCATCACAGACCATGGAACACAATTTAAAAATGAGGAGTTTGCTGCCTATTATCATCAGTCAAAAATTTTGAAGGTTCATTCAGCGCCAGGATATCCTCAGAGCTAATGGACCAAAAGCTCTAAGGAGCCAAAAAGTGCTCTAAGGAGCCAAAAAGAGCTCTACGGAGCAAAAGTGCTATAAGTAGCCAACCTCCTTTGGTTAGGAGGACAGCTCTACGGAGCAAAAGTGCTATAAGTAGCCAACCTCCTTTGGTTAGGAGGACAGCTCTAAGGAGCCAAAAGCTCTAAGGAGCCAAAAAATATTCCTTTGGTTAGGAGGTGTACACCAGCATGATCAATTACGGTTGGTAAGATAAAAATATATTCTCACATTACAACTTATGTTGGTCGGGAGGTAATATTATTACAAAAAGTTCTTTGAAGAACAAAATATTCCAAAATACACCAAGTATAGTTGGTCGGGGATAAAAACCCACTAACTGTAGCTGGTCGACGAGGATAAATTATTGACCTTCGTTGGTCGGACACTTTTTATGAAAATATTTGAAATTGAACCAAGTATGGCTGGTCGGGGATAAAAACCCATCAACTGTAGTTGGTCGACAAGCATAATTTAACAACCTTGGTTGGTTGGAAAAATTTTAACATTTTTATACTCATTACTTTATTATTAAGTGATCGAGCAACATTACTAATACTTGTAACTTCTTTATTACTAAGTTGGTCGATGAACAACACAATATTGTTATACATATGCACACATGTAAAGTATTTTACAAGACAATAGCAATTAAGATTGCGAATAAAAATGAAAGTCTTTCATTAAATTCAAAAAACAAAATACATTGAGAATGAAAATGTATACTAACTATTACATTGAGATTCCTATTCTATTGGTTTCTTCTCCTTCTACTTTTAAAACAGGTTCCTCACCAGCAGGAGGATCATCCAAAGCATAAGGGGAGTGTATGAAGTTAAGATCTTTCAACATTCTGATATTCATCACAGATGATCTATCCGAGAAGCACTAGCTCATTCCCGAGAAGCTCTTGCTCGTCCCTGAGAATCACTTGCTCGTCCCCGAGAACATCTTGCTCGTCCCCGAGCAGAGGTAGAAGTCAAAATCAGCATCTACAGCACTGAGATATTTACTACTACTGTCTCGACCAACATTGAAGAAGAAGTTGTATGAAAATGTTTCGGAGTCTGCCACCTGCTTGGTACTAATCAGATTGAAGAGTTGGGTTCAAAAGATAGTATGTTACTCGACAAAGTATTCAGAGGATCATAAATCAGAAAAATCAAGCACGTAAAGTTAGCATTCAGTTGCTCGGCACAAGAGGCAGTTGGTCAGGTAGCAAACCGATCAACATACTTGAAGATTATGACAAGCTACAAGCTGTATACTATGGCATGGCTACATCTAAATTCCCAGGGGTGATACATAGCACACGGAGTTACTCAAAAGAAATATTAGCAACCATCGATCAGCCTGCATCATACTTCGTCCAGGAGATAATGAACTTTATGTTGAACAAATCAAGAAGGTAGATCAAGAATTTCACGAACACCGAGCAACATTGCAGAATAAATACTCCATCCTTTCAAGTAACCCATCAAGCATGAAGCATTGGGGGCTTCTGTTGATACCAAATTTAATCTACTGACGTGGACCAATAATAAGAAGACACGTGTCAATCTACATGGCACAATAACAACGAGGAAGTTTATTTCCCCCGACCAAGTCATGTTCTCTCCGAGCAACGAGGAGGACACCCCGAGGAACTCCATCCGAGGAACTCCATCATCCCGAGATACTCTAAGCACTCCGAGGAACTCTTGATCAACGAGCAACTAAGGCGGTCCGAACTGCATCTCGGCCGTATCATTAATTACCAGACGGACAACTGTTCAACTATTCATTATATTCTTAACGCACACGCTGCATTAAATGTATTACCCTTTCATATGTATATCATTTAATGTATTGGACCTTTCATGTACAGCCTAAAGGCTATAAATACCTTGTATCATCCTCATTCAAGGGGACCGGAATTTCTTGAGAGAACTTGTAATCAAGAATTCTGCAAACATTCAGCAATAACATAACAGTGGACGTAGGCTTTATTCCTAGCCGAACCACTTTAAAAATCTTTGTCTTATTTATTTATCTGTGATTGAATAATTAGAGCAATCTAGTTTTTTACATCAACACTTATATTGATGGTATATGTTTTTTTCTCTCTTTATATATAATAATGTTTGTTATTATGCTAACTACTATGTTCATCAGTCATTTTGTTTCTTTATATATGTTACAAAAAATTATTTTATTCTCATTTACTTTAGGCTTAACTCTTTACAAATTTTTAATATATTTTACAATATAGGTGTAACTGTTTTTAACTGTGTATGCAAATGACGTATATAGTTACACTAAATAGCATTTGGTAATGTTTTATATATATAGTAAAAAACTTGGTGTCATAGATGAAGTTACACTAATAATTTTACATTTACTTTTACGAATATATATTCATACAGTTACACTTAAATACGAATACAGTTACATTCAATAATTCACATGTAATTACAATTATAAGTTCCTATAGAGTTATATTAATTTGTGTAGATACAAAAAAACTTTTAAAGTAGTAATTATAAGTACATTTATACTGATAAATATACATATAGTTACACGCTTGAATACAATTACACTTGTATAAACAATACAGTTATATTTATAATTTACGTTCACTAACTTACATAATTACATGTGTAAGTTAATATACTGTTACATTAGTTATGCAGATATAATAAAATTTTGTAAAGTAGATGTCGTATATACATTTATACCTATAAATATACACACAATTACACTTTTGAATATAGTTACACTTTTGAATACAGATTCAATTACATTGTTGTTTCTTCAGTAACTTTATTTATATTTTAAGCATTTTAATTGTTATATATTGAATTAAATTATTTTTTTACAAAAAATTCTCGATTGCAAAAGCAACTCAGTGAATTAAAGGGGGAGTTTGAGAGTTTTATGTCAAAACAAAATAACCAAATTAAGAATGAGATAAAGAAATCCGATGCATTGAAACAAAGTATGAACTTGTTGATATGTTTTTTTTCAATTAAAGTTATTTTTAATAATTATTTATTTATTCAATGTTTGGAAAACCTCTAGAGAACTTGAAAATAAAAGAAGAAATTAAAGAAATAAAATATTCAATCGAGAACATAACCATTGAGATGGAAGACTTGAGATTGCCTTCTATAAACAAAATTGTTATTATCGACGCGTGGAATGCAAATGTCGAGTATGCTCGGAAGAAAGATCTTGAGAACAAGGAAAGTACCAAAGATGTGATTAAATAAGTGAAGTTTCAGGCATACGTTCAAATTACTGATGGTGCATCGAGTAATAAATGTTTGTCTTTGAATCAAAGAGCTGATTTGATTGTATCCTATATGAAAAATGATAAGGAAAAAGTTGAGGGAGGTTAAACATAATGTTGTTGTAGAAGTTGATGTCGTACCTGTTAGATCTTGGAAGCTAGACGAGAAGAAGGTGGGTGTCAAGAGGCTATTTAGTGATGACAGGGAATTCATCAAAAGAATATATTAGCAGCAAGGAGTTGGGTTGGTCTCTTATAATAATAAATCTTATTTTTTATTTTAATTTTTTATTATGAATTAAATATTTTATGATACATATTTTTTTAAAATAATGCGTTCATTTGGAATGCAAATAATCATGCACCTATAACTTTTGAAGATGTTGAGGATATACTGTATCATAGAGAAATTCCAAGTTCTGTAAGTTATTTTTTGTTTCAAATTTTTGTCTTGTATTTGTTTCATATCATTGATGCTTTCATTTTTTAGTTGCAAAATAAGGAAAAAGAAAAAATTAGTAGTGCAAGCAAAGTGGATGAAATGAAATTTTCATACTTTTTTCAATGTTATGCTTGGGTAAGGAGTGACAAAGTTACGTACTTTTAAACTTTGAATGAATATATTACTTTTTATTTATGTATCAAAGTTCAATTATGTCATAGAATTGTTTGAGGGATTCCAAACACGGTGATAGAGAAATATTCCTCGACAATAATTTAGTTCGTGCAATACTAAATCATAGATTTCTACACTTTCCTATGAATGGTTCGGGAACTGAAGGCGCTAAAATAGTCAACCATTGGTCTTTGTTGAAGTTGGACACCATTGAAGGAAAATGGATGCATTTCAACTCCTTTATTTCTAAAGGTGGACTCACCGATTACTCTTTCATTGGTGTTGAAAAATTGGTATGTATAATTTATTGTTAAGTAAATCATCTTAATATATATATCTATATATATGTCATTTTAATAATAAGCTTAATAAATATCTGCAAAAGAACTTTGTTGAGGATTTTGCGAAGAAGAGGAAGTTGCATACAAAGAAAACAAACGTACAACTTTAAGTTTGTGCTTCCTTTGAGTCGAATGAGTTGTCCTCGACAGAGAGCAAGAACTTACGTTTTTCTAATTCAAAAAGTTGATAAATTTGATTATAGTTAATGCTTTATGATCTCTTTGATAAATTTATTTATATATTTTTTTAGATTAGGTTTGACTATGGAATTGACATTTGTTACTACATGGCCAAACTACTTAATAGTTTGGAGCTTGAAAAGAATTTCAAGCGAGATATTACGCTACAGTGCAGAGTAGATATTGTACATATGTTGCTTAATGATCCTCCAAGAACGATAGATTTGGATACAATTGAAACGTTCTTACTAGTAGAGAAATAATCGCAAGGGGAGAAGGAAAAAATGAAGAAATAATGTTGCATTGTAAAGTAAATGCTTTCATACTTGCAAGTTCATTTTTTTTATATCATGTATATGTAATGCCTCATATTGTAAATTCAAATGCATTTAGTAAATTGTATATATTTACATTTATAATCATATACAGTTAAAATAGTTTATGTAGATAGAATAATAGTTTTAATGTTGATGGTGTATATACAGTTACACTAAATAACACTTGGTAATGCAGATATAGTTAAAGTTGTAACTTCACATACAGTTACATTAAATATTATATGTATGGTAATGCTTAATAACTATTGTTGATAAAGTTACATTTACACTTATAAATGTATATATTGTTATATTGTTTAATATATTTAAAGATGTATATATTATTAGATTTTTGACTTCATATATACTGTTACACTTAGGGATGTCTATATTATTAGACTTTTGATTTCATATTTTGTTTAGACTTATTTATTATTTTAGTTTATAAATAGAGTTACATAAATATAATACTATTTGATAGTGGTTATATATACATATATAATTGTTATATACAATAAAAACTGTGACGAATATGAAGCTACAAAACTATAATGCTATACAGTAAAAACTTTCTCTATATACATTTAGAAATATATTTTCATTAAGTTATCCTTGAAACTAAAGATGCAGTTACATTTAGTAATTTACATATAAATCACAGTTGTAAATACATATAAAGTTAGTTCAATTTTTGTATATAAAATAAAGATTGTTAAGTTGTTGTTATAAATACATTTATACTTATAAATCGACCTATAATATCACTTTTTAATACAGTTACATTGTTGAATACATATACACTTACATTTATAATTTATATATGTTAACATTTTCGAATACATATACAGTTATATTCATATTACAGTTACACTTATAATTGCAAATAGAATTACTTTAATTAATTTAGTTATATTTATTAAAAAAAAAATTAGTTACAATTGTGTAATACTGAGTTACCATTGTCTAAAAAATAAGTCACTTAATCTCTGTGTAAAAGTCACTTACAATTGTTTAAATAAAAGCAAATACGATTGAGTTATAAATCTTATATGATAGGTATTAAGTGTATATATATATATATATATATTCAAATAACGTTGTAAAAATATTTATATTTATGTTTATTAATGTACATACAGTTAGCGTCGAACGAATGTATAGTTATTTTTAGTGATTTTACACACATTTACAATTATTTTTACATTAACTTTTACATCCAATATTGGCAAAATTACATTTAATAATTTTACATATACTTACACTTGTAATTCAATTCGATTATATGTTGTAAAATTCATTTACTATTGTCTAAAACATAATTTATTTTGACTTGTATAACTAAATCAGTTACAATTGTGTCTTTACATAAAACTGCTGAAAGAAAAAGGAATTACAAATATTTAGTCCAAATTTTAAAGATTCAATTGTAGCCACTACCATGTTTTGATTTCTTTATTTGTTGTTCCCGTAATAATCACTATGGGACAAGTGTTATTTTCTATAGAAAGGAAAATGGTCGATTAGAGGGGTTAGGGATGGTTTTGGGCTGTAATGAGGATTAATACAATTTAAAAAATACATGGGATGTAAGCCTAATAAAACTTTGGAGAGGGGACTAAACCCAAAAATACTAAAATAAAATTTCAATTTCTATAAACAATTACAATTACACTTGTAATTGAAAATACAGTTACATTAATTAATTTAGTTATAATTACGAAAAAAACCAGTTACAATTGTGTAAACTTGAGTTACGATTGTCTAAACAATAAGTCACTTAATCTTTGTATAAAAGTCTCTTACAATTGTTTAAATAAAGATGATACAATTGGGTTATAAATAAATAATTGTAAAAAGCAATTCAGTTACACTAGTATAAAATCCAGTTAGCGTTGTGTAAAAAGGAATTTAATTGTAAGGACATTTTTGTCCATTATCAATTTGGATGTCGTACGCCGTTACACCGTTGAAGAAACTTAAGATCGCATCTAGATCAACGGATCCGAATATCAAAGTGTCTTCAACATCATAGCCTCTGCGAGAATGAACTTGGTAAAATTTTGTTTTTACGTTCCTTAAAGTTCATATTTAGTATTGGGAAATTTTTTTAAAAGTTTTTTAGTTTTTTGGGAAGCCGGACCGGTCCGCCTCTATACCGGACCGATCCGCCTTAGGACCGGTCCGTCCTCTACCCGGACCGATCCGCCTTGCTTTGTCCAGTAGACCACGGACCGATTGCGAACCGAAGAAGCCAAAATTTAAAAGAATCGATCCGAGGTTGGACGGATCCGCCCCCAAGCCGGATCGGTCCGCCTGGGATAAACTCGAGCAGTTCCGTAACTGGTTTTACCACCAACTTATTTTTCCTATATATATAACTATTTCGGTGGTGTATTTTTCAAGTCTTTGAGAAAACGTTTTTAAGAGTTAAAACACAACAAGACTTCAATTTTTTATATGCCAAACATCTTTTTGATTCACACACAAAAATTCCAATTACTTTTGTGAATCTTTTGGAACCCTAGAACACAATTTTTTTATTGTTCAACCCTTGTGGAGAAGCCGTCTCTCTTCTTCATTGCTGACCACCTGAAGTTCCTACGGGAGATTCCAGCTGACACTGTTTCTAGCCGTTGCTTTGAAGGTTTGACGAAGACACCGTGCGTTACACTTGTGGGCGATTATCAGGTTGTATGTAAGTCAATGGTCTTGTAAATTCTTCAAAGTTCTAGAAATAAAAGGTTTTGCCCTTCGGGAATTTTTCCGTAACTTTGTGTCGCTTGCTTTATTTGTTTATGGGTTGACACTTGCACTTTAGATGCATGATTAGGGGCTGAAATTGAATAAGTGTGCTATATTAGAAAGTTGCGAAGTTAATCAATTATCACATGTAATTCTCACGTTCTCATTAGTTATAATATTGGCTATTTAAATCAGTTAAATTAGATATAGTAACAATTATTATTATTTTTTATAGTTTTGAATTCAGTTACATTTTTGTATGAGATAAACATTTACAATTGCTTGTATACATAAACAGTTACATATACTTACAATTGTAATTCAATTCAATTACAGTTTTGTAAAATGAATTTACTTTTGTCTAAGGCATAATTCATTTTGACTTGTATAACTAAATTAGTTACAATTGTGTGTCTACATAAAAATTGTTGAAAGAAAAAAATTAAGTTTCTATAAATAATTACAGCTTCACATATAATTCCAAAGGCAATTATATTAATTAATTTAGTTACAGTTACAATAAAAGCAGTTACAAATATGTAAAATTGAGTTACTATTGTCTAAGCAATCACTTACAATTGTATAAAGATCACATACAATTGTTTAAATAAAAAAAGACACAATTGGGTTATAAATAAAAAATTGTGAAAATAAATTCAGCTACAGTACTGTAAAATCCATTTGGATTGTGTAAAAAGTACTTCAGTTATAGTATTGGCTATTTACATCAGTTCAATTAAATAAGTAACAACTATTATTTTTATTACAGTTGTGAATAATAATTAACTTATACATATGATAAAATTCATTTACATTTTTGTATGAGAAAAACAGTTACAATTGCATATCTACATAAACAGTTTAAAAAAAAAAGAATCAGTTACGTTTTCTACAAACAGACATAACACTATATATATTTTATAAAAGTAAATTGTATTTATCAATGATATATTTTTTTTAAATAAAATTATGATTAATTAATGACTTCTTTACAAAAAAAATTGTTGTGATTCACTATATTTCCACACTTATTACACTTTATCCTTCTTGTTGTCTCCTTTATTTTTGTATCTATTTTTCTTCGAACGACCAGATTTTTTTTGTAATCAGAAAAAGTATTGCTACGCCACCTTCATTATGTGGCTTATATACAGTAGGAACCAAAAAAATTAGGAGATCATAGGATAGTAAGATGTATGGAAATACAACTCTATAAATTTTGTCATGTCTTGACCATTGTTAGGTATTGCACCTACATCGTGGAGCATAATGGAATTCATGTATTTACCACAATCCACAATAACATAGTTGTCTATGTGGATCAATAATAATTAATGGTTGACTGTGGACTTCTGAGATATATGAACATGAACACGAGACAAACCAAGGCCTTAATTCCAACACAAATTGTTGTATTTTCTTATGCATATTAGCACATAAAACAAAAGTCCACTTCGCATCTGATTCCCTTCCTCTTGCCCTTAAATCCATTATTTTTATCCATATGTGATCAACCAATTGACTTATCGGTAAATGACGTGCTTCCCTTATCCACGAATTAAAGGACTCAGCAACATTAGAGTACATTTGTCCATATCTTTTGTGGTAACAATTATTATGCAACACAAATAAATATGAAAGAGGTAATAACCAAGAAAAGATAAATAAAATGCCAATCACACAACAACAGGTGTACGTGGTTCAGCAAAGATGTGCCTACGTCCACGATGGTGCAGTCAGTGTTATTTCTCTATATTCTGAAGAATAAGTACAGAGAATACAACTTGTCCTTTGCCCCGGACTTAGGGTTTAATTTATACATGTATATGTTGGTTAGTGGGGGTGATGGGTTCCTCCTTATTATCCATCTCCCCTATAACTTTCCTCTATGGGATCGTGCTCCCCTACAACTTCCCTTCATGGGATCGTGGAGTAATCGGATCAATACAAAAGGTGATGGGCATGGGCTTTGGGCCGCTAAGGCGGGGCTACTCGTCCAGGCCTATAATGCTAAATTCCGGGTACCCACAATTGCCCCTAAATTTGTTGGGCCATTTTTATGGGTCCAATGAATTTAAATGATCAGCCATTATGGTTGATTTCTTTGAAAACTGTGAAGTTGCTTTGGCGGCACCCGCTTCGCTATCCGTGTGCTATGATTAGAATTGAAGGTTTGTTGGGATAAAGCACATTTCTCTTCGTCGCTTCAGCTTTTCCAACAATCTTCTATCTTCTGAGAACTCTTACGCTTTGTTCCTTCTGTTTTCGATCTCTACTCTCGTTTCTTCTTCGCCATTTGACCTGATCTTCTGTCTTGTAAGTCTCTCATGCTCTTTGCATTTTCTCTTTGGTTGGTAGTTTTTCTTGTATTTTTCCAATGGCGAAGATTGGAAATAGGCCAGTCACTGAGTTTAGAAAATTCTACAACATTCCTGAGTGGGTGGAGATTGAGTGTTGTGCCTCGCCTCCTAGGAACGTTAGGGATATAGAGGATGCACATTGGATTCACGTTTTGTTGCTCTCCCAGGGGGGACTTACCTTTCCCCCTAATGATCTGTTTCTGCATTTTTTTAGCTATTTTAGTATTGTGCCTGCACAATGTTCGCCCAACGTATGGAAAATAGTGAACGACGTGCATAGGATAAATCAATTGTACGGCACAAGGTTAGGGCTTGTCGAGGTCTGCTTTTGTTACTCCTTCTCTCGAACGAGTTCAGGTGTCCTGTACCTTAAAGCTAGGAGCCCTGATAGGGTATTGGTAGTAAATTTACCTGATTCCCATAAGGACTACTGGCAAGAAGGTTTTTTTGTTAGGAATTGGCAGCTCTCCCCCCAATCTGAAGAGTCGAGGTCTGAGAGGTTCACTGTTCCCTTTTATGGGGAAGAATATATAGGTAGATGTTATATTATTGTTTCAACCTTCGCTGACTTGTGATTTTTCTAACCTCTCTTTGCTTTTTCTTTCACAGCGAGGACAAAGAATTTGGAGCCTGCTCTCAGCGAGGTTCGTATCTCAGAACTGGTGAAAGCTTGGAATATTAGGGAGCCTCTGGGTGACGGCGAGAATCCTAGGTCTGCTGCTTTTTTGCTTGAATACAAGAACACGGGCTCCAGCTTCATAGCCCGACCTGTGGATAGTGTTCCAGACTTTGACTCTTCCGTAGAGATTTTGGCTGAGCCCATCCAGTTGGACGAAGAGGAGAGCAGCTCAGAGAGTGAGCCTGCAGACGTTGTGAGTAATTTGGGTGTAGGGAGTGATGACAGTAGCAGTTCTTCTGAAGGGGATTTCGAGGCTCAAGACTCGTCGAGCACTACCAGAAGTTCTGGTGAAGAGATGCCTCCCAGGAAGAATTTGATTAGAGATGACGACGATGATGATGACGTGCTCCTTGCACAGAGGTCCAAGAAACTGAAGACTGCCTCTGGGGCCATAGCTACTGGTTCTCGGCCTTCTTTTCAGGAGCAAGAGAAGAAGAAGAGAGAGGAGGAGCAGGCGAGAGAGAGAGAGAGGAAAAAGGAGGAGGAGAGGAAGAAAGTGGAGGATAGAAAGAAAAGGGAGAGAGAAAAAGAGGAGGAGAGGAGGAAGGTGGAATCAAGGACCAAAACTGGTCAAGCCCTGGTCCCAGTGTCTGCCTTGCCCGAGGGGGCTTTGGTGGCCGCCTCTCCTCAGCTTGCCCCTGCGCTGCTCGAGAGAGCAGTTCTTCCTGCAGATCGCGAGAGGGCATTGGGGTCCGATCAATTGGCTCTACAGGCTAGCCAGAGGCTTGCCTTGGTAAAGTTCTCTTCTAATTCTCAATTTCTTTTAACAAGTTTTTATGGTTTCTTCTTCTTGATCCCTTCCTTGTTCTTTGCAGTTTGTGACCGACTTCGCTGTGCTTTATCGCTCTCGTGATGAGCTGGTGAGAAGGAATGGTGAGCTGGAGCAGCAAAAATCTTCTCTGGTAGCCAGGGGTTTTCAGCTGGAGGCCGATCTGAAGGCTGCTGATGCAGCTCGAGTTTCATCTGACTTGGCTCTGGTTAATTCTGCTCGTGAGAGAGATGATGCGGTCAGGGAGCTTGGTGAGCCGAGGAAGGCGTATGACCTGGTGTGCTCGAGCAAGCTAGACCTTACAGAGAAGAACAGGGTTCTGGGCGAGCAACTGGAGGCGGAGAAAGCCCAGGTAGCCACTCTCAAGGAAGATTCGTACAACTCTGGCTGGGCTGCTGCGTATGAGGATGCTGAAGTTCAGATAGGATATATCATCTATCTGAACTTCAAGAAAGGGTGGAATAAGGCTCTCGTGGCTGCTGGGGTGGATGTTGCATCCCCACTCTTTGACGAGCACGATCCAGGGCCAAAGCCAGTCGTAGATGAGGACCCAGCCCCAACTGCTGAAGGCACCTATCCTGTCTCTCAGGCGACTTCTACTGACACTCCTTTAGTCGAGAGGGCAGATGACACCCCTGCAGAGGGTAATGCCCCTGCTGATGCTGATAAGGACAAGGGTCCATCCACCTCTGGGCCACCCGAGGTTGCTAATTGATAGGGCTGCTTTGTAATTTTTTCTTTTTTGATCTGATGTAACCTCGTTCCTTATTAATGAAAAGACTTCATTTTTGTTTATGCTGATCTCTTTCTCTTCTCTTTCTTTTACTTGTAGTTGGTTGATGTTGATGATTATATTTCTGCTACTTCCCAACTGGGTAGGACTCTTGGTCCCAATGCAAGTCTTGCTGTTCGCCAGGCCTTTGTTAGACTTTACAAGTCACTTAGGTCTAGGAATCAGAAATATAAGGAGCAATCCGAGATGGTGGCTAAGATGAAGGATAAGCTTCAGGAAATGGAAGAAATCGGTGCCTCAGTTCAATAAGAAGTTAGCGAGCTGAGAGCAAAGTTTCTGGAGGCCACCGAGATCAACCAAGTTGGGGAGTTCCTGCAGCGGGAGAATGAAGACCTGAGGCGGGAGGTCTCGAAGCTTAAGGAGCATTCGCCGAGCACCGTTCCAATAGTCCTGCAAGGCTCTTCTTCATCGCGAGCTGCTCGGCCTCCCCTCCCGCGTGCTGGCAGGAGTGCCAGTGGTAGGAATAGGGAAGCCGCCGAACAGCGGGAGATTGGGGAGCTGCGCGACGATGTTCGGCGGGCGTATGTAACTGCTGCTAGGCTCCAGAGGGACGTTACCCGACTGCGACATCTATTCAAGAAGGGCCCTCGCCAAGTGTGGTCTGATGGCTATGATCAGGGCTGGCTGGATGCTCCCACAAGATTATCAGAGTTCGAGGAGCTCTCCTTCATCAGGGGGTGGTTGAGTGCCCTCAAAGAGCTGCAGGTCCCGAGGAACTCGACGTTGTGGTATCGACACGAGATGTCCTCCTCTACTCTGATGCCCAATCCATTCAGGCGGGATGATCGATGGATCCCCATTGATGCTATTCCCTGGCAACTATTGGAGTTGGACGCAAATGAGGTCGTGGAGGAGCTCGCTCCTGCTCCTGATGATGGAAGGAGAGCTAAAGTTGTTGATTATCTTGCTCGGAGGCTTCCACCTCCTTGAGATTTTGTTTTTTAATAATTGTAAATGCTTTGGGCGAGCTTCGCCAATTAAACATGTACTATCATTGTTTATAAATATAAAAGATTAATGGAAAGTTCGAGTTTTGGGCAATTTTTCCGACTAAACGTGTTCATCCAATCCTTTTATATTTTTGCAGCTTCATAATCCTTTTTATTTTGTCATGTGAGTGTCCGCCCAGTCCAGTATACGAATACCATTGTACCCTCCCTTTACCTTTTAGGTCGTGTCGTCACACTCCCTTAGGCCTAAGTAGGGCAATTGGCGAGGACACACCTGGTATTGGATGTCTTCATCCGGTCAGGATTTTATTTAACCAAAGTAGGTTTGATGCCTAAGAATACTCTGTAGGGCTTCATATATTGCCATGGGCAACGCTAAGAGGTCTGTCGTGCTTCATGACGATGACCAGAGGAGGGGTGTTCCCCTACTATGTCAACCATTATGCCTGTGATTTGAAAGGGATGTGCAATAAGATATAATTGTTACTTTTTAGAGAGTGATCAACTGAGAGATTTTCATTGGTGAATTGAGAAATGAGCTGTCCTTTCACATAATGAGTACAATAAAAGATCTAACAATAGAACTCCTAAAAATAGAATTTCTTGAGATTAGCTGCGTTCCATGCTCGTGGTATCTCTCTGCCCTCCATCGTTTTCAAATGATAGGCACCTCGCAGGTCGTCTCTAATTATCTTATAAGGTCCTTCCCAGTTCGGGCCCAGTTTACCGTCTGCTGGCTTCACTGTGTTGCCCAGGACCTTTCTTAGAACATAGTCCCCATCTTTGAATTTCCTCGGATTGACCCTTTTGCTGTAGTGCTTCGTGAGCTGTTGCTGATAGCTTGCTAGTTTTACTAGGGCAAGTTCCCTGCGCTCGTCGGCCAGGTCGAGTTCAGCGAGCAAAGCCTGATCGTTCTGGCCCTGCTCGATAAGCTCGGATCTCATTGTAAGAAATCCTGCTTCTAGTGGGATGACCGCCTCCATACCATATGCTAGTGAGAATGGCGTTTCTCCTGTGGCTCGCCTAGGAGTCGTTCTGTACGTCCATAGGATATGCGATAGCTCGGTTGTCCACGCACCTTTGGCTCGCTCTAACCGCTTCTTCAATCCAGCGATCACTGTCTTGTTGGAAGCCTCAGCTTGTCCGTTGCTTTGAGGGTAGGCCACCGAGCTGAAGTGGTGCCTGATCCCGTATTTGTCGCAGAAGTCCTGAAAAAGGCCACTCTCGAACTGTGTTCCATTGTCAGTGATGATGGTTCTGGGGATCCCGAATCGAGTGATTATATTTCTCCATATGAACCTCATCATGTCAGCATCCCGGATGTTCGCCAGTGGTTATGCCTCGATCCACTTGGTAAAGTAATCAGTTGCAACCAACAGGTATTTGTGATTGCCGGCAGCGGTGGGAAGTGGTCCCACGATGTCCATTCCCCACTGTGCGAAGGGCCAGGTACTGGTCAGGGATTTTAATTCGCTGGCGGGCTGGTGGACCATGGGAGCGTGAAGTTGGCATTTTAGGCATTTGCGGACATATACTGAGGAGTCCTTTTGCATGTATGGCCACCAATAACCTTCCTTCATTGCTCGAAAGGCTAGAGACCTTCCTCCGACGTGACTTCCACAGATTCCTTCGTGAAGCTCGTGAAGTACTGCCTTGACATCGCCTGGGTGGACGCATCTAAGGTAGGGGCTGGAGAAAGATCTTTTATACAAGTCGCCTCCCGTGGATAAGTGAAAGAGAACAGCTTTGACTCTTATCTGGTGGGCAGTTCTCTTATCCTCTGGGAGCGTTCCGTTCTTTAAATAGTCTCTCAAGGGATCCATCCAGCTGGGGGCTGATTCCAATTGGAGTATTGGTTTTGCTTTTGTCAGCTCGCAGTTGGGGTAAATGCTTGGGCAACTGAGGAAATCGATAGGAATGATCCTTTTAAGGCTAGAATCAACTGCCGAGCTTAGGGCTGCTAAGGCGTCAGCGTGGCTATTTTGCCCCTTGGGAAACTGTTGGATGTTGATCTCTTCAAAGTTCATCATTAAGTTTTTTACCAAGGAGAGGTAGGCTGCCATTCTATCATCCTTCGCATTATAGTCTCCACTTATCTGATTGGAAACTAGTTACGAATCTCTGAATACCTGCAAATGCTTTGCTCCCAGAGTTTGCACCCTTTGGAGACCTGCTATTAAGGCTTCGTATTCTGCTTCGTTGTTGGAGGCTGCAAATCCCAGCCTGATTCCTTGCTCGAGGACTGTATTTTTTGGAGTGATGAGAACAATTCCTACTCCTGCCCCCTTTGAGTTGGAGGCTCCATCAACGAATAGTTTCCAGCTTTCCCCTGTAGCCTAGTTGTTTTGTTCTGTTGGCTTGGGCTGGTCGAAGGGTTCTTCGCCTGTGAATTCAGCTATAAAATCAGCAAGTATTTGACCCTTGATAGCTGTCCTTGGTTGAAATTAGATGTCAAATCGGCCGAGCTCGACTGACCATTTAGACAGTCTGCCCGACAAATCCGCCTTCCTTAGGACAGCCTTGAGGGGGTGTGATGTAAGGACGATGATCGTATGAGCTTAGAAGTAATGCTTCAGTTTCCTCGAGGCCATTACTAGGGCGAATGCGAGCTTTTCCAGTGGTAGGTAGCGCTGCTCGGCATCTAATAAGGTTTTGCTCGCGTAATAGACTGGACGTTGGATCCCTGTAACTTCACACATTAGCGCTGAGCTGACAGTATGGCTGGATACAGAGAGGTAGAGGTACAAAGAGTCCATTTGCTGTGGTATGATAAGCAGCGGTGGGGAGCTTAGGTAGGAATTGAGCTCGTCTAATGCTCGTGAGCAACCTGGGGTCCATTCTACTGTTTTGCTGCCTTTTA
The DNA here is from genome assembly GCA_949130495.1 of Sambucus nigra. NCBI lineage: Eukaryota > Viridiplantae > Streptophyta > Magnoliopsida > Dipsacales > Adoxaceae > Sambucus > Sambucus nigra. Next base: position 116,495,001 of record OX422208.1, read on the forward strand.
AGAGTTGGAAGAAGGGCTTGCATCTCTCGGAGGATTTAGAAATGAAACGATTTAGAGCAGCGAGCATTCTAGTGAGCTTCTGTACATCTCGGACTGTGCGAGGAGGTTGCACTCTTTTGATTGCATCAATCTGGTCCGGATTAACCTCTATGCCTCGCTTACTGACCAAATACCCAAGAAACTTTCCTGACTGGACACCGAAGGAACACTTGCTCTCGTTGAGTTTCATTCGGTACTTCCTGAGGATTTCGAAGGTACTTGATAGGTCCGAGAGGTGATTTTCCTTCTCCTTGCTCTTGACGAGCATGTCGTCGATGTAGACCTCCATTGTGTCTCCCATTTGATTCTTGAACATTTAAGTAACTAGCCGCTGATAGGTTGCCCCTGCATTTTTTAGCCCAAAAGGCATAACCTTGTAACAGTATAAACCAACCGTCGTGATAAACGCCGTTTTGTCCTGATCTGGGGCATACAGGGGAATCTGGTGATATCCTGAGTATGCGTCCAGGAAACTCATTCGTTCGTGAGCTGAGGTGCCGTCTACTAGTTGGTCTATTTTCGGAAGATGGAAGCTATCCTTGGGGCAGGCTTTGTTGAGGTCAGTGAAGTCTATGCAAACTCTCCACTTCCCGTTGCTTTTTGTAACTACCACTGGGTTGGATAACCATTTGGGGAATTGCACTTCCCGTATGGACCCTGCATCCAGCAGTTTTTCGACTTCTTTTTCTATTGCTCTGGCCTTCTCGGGAGCAGTTCGTCGTGCCTTCTGCGCTATCGGCTTAAATGTGGGATCGACGTGCAACTGATGGTAGACCATACCGGGATCGATTCCTGGCAGCTCATAGGGTTCCCAAGCGAAAACATCTATGTTGCTTCTGAGTAAGGTTGACAAATCCTTTTGCTCTTGGTCAGTGAGTGAGGTTCCGATCAGGAAGACTCTGCTGTTGTCGCCTTCTTTAGCCGACACTTCTACCAGGTCCTCGACGACGCGCTCGGAGGGGAGGAGCCTGGTCTCTTCCACTCCAGGCCTTCCATATTTTAATTGCTATTTGGAAGGAATTGCACCTTCCTCCACTTTCTCGCTGGTTTGAACGGCTCTTTTCTCTGGCTTTGGTCGGATGGCCGCTATGAAGCACTTTCTTTCCATCGCCTGGTCGCCATGTATCTCCATCACTCCCCGCTCGGTGACATATTTGAGTTTCTGGTGGTAGGTCGAGGAGACTACCTTCATTGCATGAAGCCATCCCCTGCCGAGGATGGCTTGATACGGTGAATCGACGTCGACCACCAAGAATTCGATCATTTTGGAAACATTTTCAGCGCGCACTGGCAGTACTATTTTGCCCAGAGGCATGGTCATCTTCCCAGCGAAGCCGACCAGAGGGATAGTGGTTCCCTTTAGGTCGGCGATGTTCAACTTCAATTTCCGGAACAGGTCGATGTACATTACTTCGGATGAGCTCCCTTGATCGACGAGCAACCTGTCGATGTCAAAGTTGGCTATCCTGAGTGTAATGACTAAGGCATCATGATGTGGGGTCCTTACTCCTACAAGATCTTCATCCGTGAAAGCAATATGCTTGTTGTAGTTGATGTCTTCTGCTCGCCGGCGTTTTCCTGACTGTGATTTTGCTGGATCGATCTAAAAAGCTTGCATTATCGCTGTCAGTTTCTTTACCTCCATTCGAGCTGAGTTACCCTGGATTTGCTTGACATCAGATACTCCTTGGATTACTGCGAATTCGTGTCCGGCGTCATCTTCCAATACGTTGTCGGGTTTCTCCTCTTTGTGGACAGTCACTCTCTCTACCTTCTTTTCCACAAAGTCATTCAAATGTCCGGATTGGGACAACTCCTCGAGGTGGGACTTAAGAGCCTTGCAGTGCTCGGTCTTATGCCCTCCCTCTTTGTGGAAAGTGCATCTTAATGCATTGTTTCTTTTCGAGGGGTCTCCTCCCATTTTCCGGTGTCATTTGACGAACGACTCATCCTTGATCTTTGCGAGAATTTTGTAAATTGGTTCTTTGAAGACGGTGTTGACCGCCTGGAACGATTTTATAACGTCAGGGTTCCCTCCGTTTTTGGAGCCATTCTTGCCCCCACTCTTTCCTCCTTTTTTCTGGTTCTCAACTTTCTCACTTCCCTTGGTAGTGAGCTTAGCTCGACCGTTTTCTCCTACGTTAAGGCGAGTGACATCTTCCACCTTTGCGTATTTATCAATCCGGGCCATCAGGTCGTCAATGGTCGTAGCTTCCTTCTTTGTCAAGTACTGGTAAAGGAGGGAAGAGCTAGGTAGCCCAATTTTGAATGAAGCCACTGCCACCTCTTCCGCGCAGTCCTCGACCTCGTTGAATAACTCCCAGTACCTCTTCGCGTAGTCTCGGAGTGTCTCCTGAGGCGTTTTCTTCATTGTTAATAGAGCATCCATCCTTTTGGGATGGGAGCTGCTGGTGATGAACCGGGCCGTAAAGAGCTCGGCCAGGGATTTGAAATTTCTGATGGATCAGTGAGGGAGTTTCTCGAACCATTTCTGGGCCACGTCATGAAGGCTCGAGGGGAAAATATGGCACATCAGTGCATCTCGGTGATTCCAGAGGGTCATAGCCTGCCGGTACTGCTTGACATGATCAATGGGATCAGTCTTCCTGTCGTAAATCTTGAACCTTGGAATGGCAAACTTTTTGGGAGCCTCTTCTTCTTCAATTTCCCTCGTGAAGGGTGATTTCATCTGGGTCTTGAGGGCTCTCCTGGAGAGTTCTCTGGTCGACCTGGTGCCGAGGTGAGCTGGATGTTGGTCCATTTCTCTGCGGACCAGGTTCCGTATGTTATCGTCGCTGCGAGCAGGGCTCTGGTAGCGGCGAGCGTTTCTTAGTTGTTTGCGGAGGTCATCGTCTGAGTCACCACCTTCGTCCCCTTGATATTGCCGCCTAGGGCTCCTTCCTCGACTGCGAGATTTGCTCGCCTGAGGGCTAGGAGTGCGATAGGGGCGTCTCCTGGTATCAGGACGTAGTTCCTTCTCCAGTTTTTCCAGTCTTCTTTTCAAGCGAGCATTCTCAGCCTCATATCTGCGAGAAGATTCCCTCTGCTCGTGGAGCCTTGCCTTATATGCATCGATCAATCTGGATATCTGCGTGGACCTTGCTGGTCCTTGACTTTCTTCTGAGGCTGGCCTTTCTAAGAGAGCCCCTTGATCTGAACGTCGGACTTCAGACCTAATCCTGCGAGGAGCAGGTGGCTCCTGAATATCTCCTGCTTAAGGAGCGTTGCTGCTGTGACCAGACATCTTAAATTTTTTCTTGGCGTGGGCTTTTCTCAGGGAAAGATGAACGGTTCCCATAGACGACGCCAATTGTGGTGACAATTATTATGCAACACAAATAAATATGAAAGAGGTAATAACCAAGAAAAGATAAATAAAATGCCAATCACACAACAACAGGTGTACGTGGTTCAGCAAAGATGTGCCTACGTCCACGATGGTGCAGTCAGTGTTATTTCTCTATATTCTGAAGAATAAGTACAGAGAACACAACTTGTCCTTTGCCCCGGACTTAGGGTTTAATTTATACATGTATATGCTGGTTAGTGGGGGTGATGGGTTCCTCCTTATTAGCCATCTCCCCTATAACTTTCCTCCATGGGATCGTGCTCCCTTACAACTTCCCTTCATGGGATCATGGAGTAATCGGATCAATACAAAAGGTGACGGGCCTGGGCTTTGGGCCGCTAAGGCGGGGCTACTCGTCCAGGCCTATAATGCTAAATTCCGGGTACCCACATCTTTTCCCTTAGAAGTATGCATTACACCAGTATTTCGAAGGTGCGTCATTTAAAAAATTGAGAACTGAATTTCCTCCATAATGTTTGAATTCTGCCAAATATTGATCACAAAGCTCTCTTATATGAGCGTAAGCACACTCTCTTCACTTAAACACCATGGACTCTAGAAATGGATTTGTCACATGTCCTCGTTATAATGCATTCCTGAGATTGAGATTCATGTGTTTTATACAATAGGAATGGTATGATCCTGGAAAAATATTGGTGATAGACTATTTGATCCCATCATGTCTATCAGATACAAAAGTCAATTATATTTCATTTTCGATGACTTTATATAGTTATTTCAATAACCAACTCCAATTTGCAATGGTCTTAGAATTAATAACACACATGGCTAAAGGAAACATATTTGCTGCAATATGAAAATATGCATTACCTTAGTAATTATTGATATATAATAATAAATAAATTTGTAAAATGTTTAGTCAAAAGTAATTAATATACCTTAATTTCCATGTTTTGTTGTTGCTGCAAGTAGTGTTCCCTTGTAGTATCCTTTCAAGAAACTACCACCAAGAAAGAGAAGTGGACGACAAAATTTGAATCCTTCAATGCAGGCATTGAAAGCTACAAATAGATGTCTGAATCATTTTGTACTTGGATCGTAATATATTTTCAATATACTTCCCTGGTTAGATGACTTTTCTGCATCAATGTACCACCTCAAGTCATCATAGTACAATGATTTAGTACCAAAAGATTATAAACGTACTTTTCTAACAGCCTTGTAAGAAACATGGTAAGAAATATCATGATCTAGGTTGACATTCAGATGACATCAGTTGGGATGAGAAGTGGTATGTCCTTAACTTGGTCAACTATAATGCTAATAACAATACCAGAGTTCATTCTTTGATTCTTTACTGTACGTATCGATTTTACACATGTTTTCTCTATCTAAAAATTTCTTATGTAGAAAAATTCTTTAGTTTGCTTGAGTGATGCGTGTATTCTCCACATGCAACCACTTGTATCCCTATTGGTGAAAATTGTTGTAATTCGTGTGCTTTTATTTTTAATATATATGTAGTGGAATCCTAACTCTACTAAGTATTTTGATAATACAATTCTAAATTGATCATCCCCGCCAATGAATTCTTAGTTTACATCAGTAATGACACTAGACCAATTGCCTGATAACAAACTTGATGTATTAGTCATTGAAAAGTTACCCACCAAGTATGGTTTTTTGTATTTATTTCTTTTGTTGTTTCCTAGTGGCAAAATACCTCAGACAACACTGTCAATTTCATAGCTACTCCCAATTTCAGCTATTTCACGGTTGTAATCATCTTTAATTTCAACATTTATGTCTTTTATTCCTTAGATTGACAATGTGACAAACATTCCATGAACATCATGATCTGATTCAACAATGCAGTTTGGATGTCTAGGAAGTGATTATGTGAAGTACATGTGTGTTTGTCAAATCAATATGCCTTGACCGTAAAATATGTACTATATCTTGAATTTTTGTTGTTGAGTTAACGAGTACCGTAGTTGAGATGTTCTTATATTGACACATTAAAATCAAAATGTCATTCATTGTACCCGAATTGAAATAAAAATGTTACTATATGTTTCATATTAGGAACCAAATATATATATATATATATATATATATAAACAACAATGTAATTATGTGTTGAGAATCTTATACAGATATAATTACAAATATTTATACAATTACAGTGTTTAAAACAGATACAATTATAATGTCTAAAATAGATACCGTTACATATATTAGTTAAATATTGTTACAATGTTGAAAATAGTTACATTGTTACAATGTTTAAAACAATTACATATAGTTACATTATTCAAACCAATTACATATAATTAGATATTATTACAAAATTAAATACAGTTACATATATCAAGTTAAATACTATTAAGTTACAATGATGTAAAGCCATATAGTTGTGACACCCTGCCTAATAAAATATCGGGTGATCAATCTTATACCAAATTAAAATATGAGTCTCATATGGTTCATTCTCATCATCACTATCGAAGACTAATTTAATTACTAATAACTTATTAGGCTGGCGTCAAAATTTTATTTAACTAATCTTTTTAATCAAACCAACCAAGTAAAAGAATCACAACAGTTTACATACACAAAACTGAAATGAAATAAAAATAACCGAACACTTGGTAACATAATACAACCAAATCGAATGCCACACTAAAAGGTAGTAAAAGAATAAATGAATACAATTGGGCTATCGACCCGAGTGTTTCTACAGTACCTCCTATCTAGATTACAATGGTAGGAGAGTCTATAGTAAACTCGTATGCATTCACAACTGCTGCAGCAAACGTCTGACTCGAAGGAATCATCATCCAGGCATCCCTGTGTCTGGACACCTATATATATACATATATAGCAAAATAGGGGAAAATAAAGAAACAGGTTAGAGCCCGAGTTTTGAAAATATTTAGCAAGTGCATAAATGCCATATTTTAAAATATGAAATCTCTCATATTTAAATTGGTATCGCACTCCCATGACATACACCTCACCCCTCTTCTAATTATGCACACCTATCGCATACCTTTTTAAACAACCTAGTTAAGCTACCCCGCCTAACTAATCTATTTCACCCATCTTATAAAAGTTCTCATAAACTCGAGTACTAAGGACTAAACTTCTCCCCATTCCCAACATTGCACTACGTTTTGTGCGTGGGGTGTCTCACGAAGCGAAATCCAAACAACGACCCCCCCCCCCCCCCCGATACACTACTACCTGGCAATGTTGATCGTTGAGATTCATTAGGCCCTCATCATATAACGCATCTATAAAAACTCGTATATATATATAGTTCTCACTAGAACCTATGATTCATATTCATATAAATTCGGATATAAATCTACCGGAAGGGGAATAACACCTTATCATTCTTTTCACTTTATACAAGTTTACTTTATATGATATCTCATCTTCATATACAAGCAATATACTATACGCAACTAGTATAATTATACCTATTACAATCAAAAGCATAATAACCATCCCACCAAGCTATAACTCGAGGATGCAGTCTCATAGTGCCTATTCGAATCCGAGTTTACTCACTCAACCACGGTACAAAGCCAGACTCACTCATGGTCATGGTAAAAATACACAATGGTGGAGGCGGTCACATTCCCTCCTGAAAGTGGAATACAAACATCGCACTCGTATACGGGACGGTATGACCTGGGGATATACTCTCCCTGCTCTTCAAGCCAGTGGATTCACCCACATCGCACAACCTCCCTGGATCGCACTAGCGAAAATATATAATCTGGCTGCCCAACCCTATGCCCGGGGAAGCCTATGGAACCAGCCTCTAAGATACAAATATTCCAATCACACAGAGATATATTTATTTCTGTATCATCTCATATATATACTTTAACAACTTCCGTATATATATAATACATCACTTCTCAAATATATATATGTCTATAATTGCCAAACTCTTATAGAGATAACCAATAACCCCGAATATCCACATTCATAATAGTACTAAGTATTCGTACACTTACAATACTAAACTTATAAGTATTCTCATGCTTAATATATACTCACACCTTAATAACTTTTAAGGATTTATATATAATCCCGAATATACCAATTCGTACTAATCAAATAAGTATACTATCGACTTATTTGGGTTCTATAGGTATCGCATCACCTATAATAATAGTAGTCAATAGACGTATAGGATAACCGCTCAATTCTCTTTATCCCATATCCTAACTTCCATCCTAATCACATCCTAGGATTCTCTTAAATTCAATCGGACCATATTTATTCTAACCGCATAAATATCTCTATACACACTTACCGAAGACCTCTCTCGAATCTTGCATGTCCCAACCATTCACTAGGTCCATACCACGGATTGTACCCCTTAACTAATCCAAGGTCTACTCACCCTCAATTACGATATCTAGGATTCCTAATATTACATTTAGAATCCCCCACAAAATCTCCAAATTGTGATTTAACTCCCCATACACTTAAGGGAAGAAAACTGTCAAATTCAACAAGGCCAAATCGATTCGCCCCCAAAAGTGAATCGATTAGGACCAGGGAATCGATTCGGTCTTAATCCGAATAAATTTGGAAAAGGTTCTGTAAATAGGTCCTCTAAGGTGAATCGATTCAGCCGGAGACAGCTTTACAGGTCCCCTTATGCGAATCGATTCGGTCTAGACCCGAATCAATTGGCCCTGTTCGGAGGGCAATGTTTGGGCGATTTCATCTTCTAAAAAAATCCCAAATAACATCCCAACCTCAATTTTTATGATTTCTAATCTCAACTAACAACTCTATAATCATCTTAACACTGATTTATAATGAACAGCTCAATTTATTTATGATATTCAACCATTTCTCTTAGATTTAAACCCTAAAACCATTAAAGCCCTAGTTTATCATTTTCTCCCATTTCTACCCATTTATACACTCCATTAACATGAGTTTAACACTAGAAATTATTAAGAGTTTACAAGACATCAATTTGTAAACTCATACTCAAATTTCCTCATTTTATTTTAAGGGTTCTAACCCAAAATTATATACTTTACCAACTATAATATGTGATACACACACTCAATTAAATAAAGCAAGTAAACACTTGCCTCGTGGATTAAATCCGACGACCTCGAGTCGAATCCCGCGGAGTTTGGCCCGAAAATCCCTTTTTTCTCTTCCTTTCTCCTTTTCCTTTCTTTCCTCTTCCTTTCTTTCTTTCTTTCTTTCCCTCTCTCGTGCCTTATAAGAGAGAAAAGGAGCGTGTATCCTTATTAAACCCAAAAATGACTCGTTTACTCAATTGCGAGTCCCTACTAGTCCAAAAATCGCCGGAACTTAAACACTGCCCCCGGATATTCTATTCTGACTATCTCAACCATTCTGAAACCAACCGTGCACTCGAAATCTCTATCTGGGTCACTTAACTAAAATTCACCAATTAAAACCAACACATCTCAATATGCATTTTCTACAACATAAAATAATTCTTGTCGCTTTACCCACTTGCGACATGACATAAAAACATTCCGACTCATTTACTCAGTCCCTTAAGTAAATGTAACACACGTCGTTAAGCATCTAATGTTTATAATTCAGAATTTACTATTCACTGAAATTCTTCAAATTACCAAATTACGTCCACTTATGTAATTTAAATATCCATAAAAGTACGGGGTATTACAATAGTTATATTATTGAAAATAATATGAAATCAAATTTACAATTATATTTTTAGAAGAAGATATAGTTACATTGACAATATCATGACGAAAAATTAGTTATAATTATATGACTAAAAGAACAACATAATATGAAATTAAATTTACAAACACATCATTAACTACAATTTAGCACGTATAGTTACTGCTTTGATAGATTATTGTAAGGACATATTTTCATAGGTCCGTTATCAATTTGTTATGTCATATACCGATACACCGTCAAAGAGCATTCAAGAGCAATCTACATCAAAGACGGATCCGAATTATTCAAGTTCTTCATCATTCAAGGCTCTGCGAAGTTTACCTTTGTAAGGTTACGTTTTAAATACCTTGACTTTTCACTTAGAGCTTTTGGGAGATTTTTACAAAATATTTTCTAAGTGTTGGAGCGGAACTTTTCGTCAAATATTAAGAATGAGTATTTTTTCTAAGTTTTGAAGTAGACCTCGATTTTGATGACCAGGTCGTTCGCGCGAGATAAGCATATCGTTCGAACGAGATTGGAAGTCGCGCGATGTCGTTTGAACGACATGCGTACTTCGTTCGAGCGACATATGCTTCTCGTTCGAACGAGCTCGAATTTCGAGGCGGTGCATTTTTTGTATAAATACTCATTAAATGGTAACGTTTTCATTAAGAAGTCCATACGTTCTCCAGAACAGAAACACTGCCAAAGCAGTAATCTTTAGGCTTCTTCTTTTAGGGGTTTAATCCCTTTTTGATTTACAATTCACAAAACTCCCATCTTGCTTTAGTGAATTATTTTGGTGTTCAAGAACACATCTTTGCCTTTGTTCATCTTTTGTGGAGTGTGTCTCTACACCGTATGGCTGCGTGTCATTAAGGATCTTGCTGCGTGAAAATTCTTTAGATAGGACTGCGAGTCCTTGGAGGGTGCTGCGGGTATTCTCTTGCTGAGTTCAAGACTGCGAATCTTTGTGGGTTGGCTGCGCGTTGATCCATTTCAGATTTATCTATGTATTTGTAAGTTGCGATTTATAGATTCATAGTGAAATAAAGGTTTTACCCGAAAGGGGTTTTTTCCTGAAATCTGTGTCTCAACATATTTGTTGTGTCGCATGCGTTGTTTGTTTATGGTTTGCCACACGCACCATAGATGAATGTTTAGGGGCTGAATTAATAGACTCTAATTAAATAAGTGAGCCAAATTAGAAATTTGCGAATTTAATCAATTATCACACAGTCACACTCTTCTCAAATTGGTATCAAGGCAGGTTGCGCTAATTTATTGCGTATTCCTATTTTTCGCAAAATCGTGTGATATTGATTTTTTTTTAAATATCAGTTTCGTGAAAAATTGAATTTTTTCTATGTATCACTTCTATAATAAGATGCCTATTTTTGACGGGTCTAATTATGCCTATTGGAAAGCTCTCATAAAATCTGGTTTAAAAGCCATTGATGAGCGTGTTTGGTACCTTTGCGAAAATGGGTGGACTCCTCCCACGGTCACCGTTGATAATATCTCCTCTTTAAAACCCGTGTCAGCCTGGACTGAAGATGATCATAAAATGTCTAAATATAATTCACGTGGGTTGAGTGCTATTTCTGGAGCTATCACTCCTGATGAGTTTCGCCGAACTATGACGTGCACCACGTCTAAAGAGGTATAGGATGTTTTGAAATTGACACATGAGGGTACGAACGCGGTTAAAGAATCTAAGTTACAAAATTTGGCCACCCAATTTGAGACTATCACCATGTCTGAATATGAATGATTTGATGATTTTTATGCACGTTTGTCGGACATTATTATCATCAGTTTTAATTTGGGTGAGGTGATTGATAACACGCGTGTCGTTAAAAAGATTTTGAGATCTCTCCCAAAACTCTTTATTCTTAAAGTCACTGTTTTGAACTCTTTGGAAAATTTGAAATCACTTAAGTTGGAAGAACTTGTAGGAGATCTTCAAACCTATGAGATCGACATGTTTCCCAAAACCATTAAGGCTAAGGATAATGGCATTGCTTTAAAGACTCATTGTAAGAAAAAGAAAGAAAAAGTTTGTGAGTTTGATTCTAAGGGAGACTTTGATTTTAATGATATGGCCTTATTTGCGAAAAAATTTAAAAAATTTCTCAACATGAACAAAAATAATTCTTCCAATAAAAAGAAATTTTTTGAGAAAAAGAAAAATAAAGGAAAGGCCAAAGAAAGCGGTGAGAGAGAAAAAGAGAATGACTCAGATGAGGAGTGTGAGGAAGATCTTGAGAACGTGACTTCTTTTGAATGTGGGGGTAAGGGACATAAGTCGTTTGAGTGTCCAACTTGGCTTAGAAAGAAAGGGAAGAAAGTAGCCATGCCTGCCACACTTAGTGATAGTGAGGGTGATGAGGGAGATGAGTCCGATAAAGGTTTAGCACATGGGATGGTTCTCGCTTTTTCTAGTCGTGTGAGCACACCCACTTTGTCTCACGAGAGTGCACACGAGAGCGATGATAGTGATTTGTGTTCTTCTAGTGATGATGAGAGCGAGGAAGAAAGTGGAGATGAAAGTGAGCTCCAAAAAGCTTTTAGAGATTTGTACACCGAGACCTTGAAAACAAAGAAGTATAATCGTGATTTAGGTCGTCGGGTTTTAGATTTGGAGAGAGAGAAGGAGGTTTTGAGAAAGGAGAAGTGTGATTTGACCGACACGTTGTCTAGTCTGACGACACGTGTATCCCAACTCGAGAGTGATCTCGAACGTGCCAGGGAGGTCAAAGTCATTTTTGAGAATGCACCCAAGAAGGTTGAAAAGGTGGTTGTTAAGGGTAAAGGTGAGAAGTTAGGAATAAGTCATGACGGTGCGTCTATTTCCCAATTAGCACCCGAGCCGGTTCCCACTTTAGTGATAGATTGACATGAGTCTCACCCTCACCCACCTAGGCGTCCCATTCCTATTAGGAAAGTGCATCCTAGAGTTTTTGAGAGAGGTGTTTCGAGGCCTATTTATGTTTGCTCACATTGCAAAAGGAGAGGACACCTTAGGGAATTTTGCTTTAAGTTGGGGTATGTGTCACGTTTTGCTTCTACACGTATTTTTGATACACATACACCCACACGTGATTCTTTACATGCTCCCGGGGACTACATGAGAGAGTTTGCACATTTAGGTGAGCAAGTTAAGTTTTTAGTCAAAACTTCACAAGAATTTATGGAGGTTTTTCATAAGTTGTCACCACCTTTGGAAAACCCCTCCGCACCTAATGATTGAGGTTTGACTTGTTTACTAGCATAGGATGATTTTCATGATGACATTGTTTGCCTATTGCTAGTATGTATCATTTTTGTATATTTTTTTAAAGAAAATTTTTGAAAAATACAAAAAGATTTTATTTTGATAAAATTTTTAGAAAAATCCAAAAAGATTTTTGTATTTTGTTTGCACCGTTTATGGATGAAGACTTAGGATGACCGAGTCACAACATCATTCTATTTTCCTGTGACTATTTGATAGTGTTTTGAGATAATAGGTCAATTCATCCTTGTGCTTTATAATGTTTGGAGTCATTAAGATGTAATTAAGTGTTTACTTCCTACATGTTTGACTCATGTTTCCTTTATTGCACACATGCACGGATTTGTTTAATTATTGTGATTGTCTTATCACATGTTATTTGGGTGTTTTCACTTCAATCCTGTCCTTAAAACGAACCAAGCACGATAAATTTTGATAAGGAAATTGTGCATTTAAGAACTGTTTTGTGAGTTTGTGTGCTTTGTTTAAAAAAATGGGGAAGGGATGCGAAAGGTTCATTTTGACTTTGCGAATACTATGTCACCGTTAAATTGGACCTAAAAAATGGAGGAATTTTATTATCAAAGATCCCGAAAAATTTAAAGGCAATAAAAAAAATTCATGCCAAATTATGGGCCATTTAGGTTTTTGCACCAATTCTCCAAAGTTTGAGAATTTAGTTTATTCACCTCTAAAAGAAAAATATATATGAGGGTGTTTGGTTGGAGATTTTAAATGGGTTTGCACGTCCTTGAAAATCTTAAAAAAATGCTAAATAGTTTTGGACGTTATTGGTGTGGAAATCATTTAGACTTTGATTTGTTGATTTGCATAAGACGATGTCATCTAAATTCAACAAATTTGTACACCTAAGGATTCTTTTGATGTTCATTCGTTAGGGGTACACGTATTCATCGTGCACATATGATTGATTGAGTTGATTTACCTATCGAATGTGTTCACACCCATTCATTCCACTTCCATGACTTGATTGTTTGAGTTTAAATCCATGGTGTGATTTTTGTATCATATTTTTCAAAGTGGTATCTTATTTTTGTATGAAAAATTGAAAAATTGAAAAATAGTATGTGAAATTTGTGAGATACTCTTTTGCATGCGCGTAGCTTGATTTTTATTTGCTATGCAAAAGAGTAAAAAGGGGGAGAACGAATTATCATGTTATGGGGGAGAACGAATTATCATGTTATGGGGGAGAACGAATTATCATGTTATGGGGGAGTTTTTGCATTATGGGGGAGATTTGATTATTAATGCTTTATTCTTATATCATTTCAAACTCGATGCGTCACGAAGGTTTTTGCTTTATCTCATTTGTGTAGGTATAAAATTGAAGATTGATATGTTGCACACCCTGATGAGAAAAGCTTTGAGATTTGACGAAGATGATTGAAGAACAATTTTGAAGTCTTGTAAATTTATTCATGGGAGGGTAGATTTGTATAGGAAATTTGGTTTTTGATAATTCGGATTTTTTATGTATGTACCGGCATAGACATATGGGGAGATTTGTAAGGACATATTTTTATAGGTCCGTTATCAATTTGTTATGTCATATACCGATACACCGTCAAAGAGCATTCAAGAGCAATCTACATCAAAGACGGATCCGAATTATTCAAGTTCTTTATCATTCAAGGCTCCGTGAAGTTTACTTTGGTAAGGTTATGTTTTAAATACCTTAACTTTTCACTTAGCGCTTTTGGGAGATTTTTACAAAATATTTTCTAAGTGTTGGAGCGAAATTTTTCGTCAAATATTGAGAATGAGGGATTTTTCTAAGTTTTGAAGTGGACCTCGATTTTGATGCCCAGGTCGTTCGCGCGAGATAAGCATATCGTTCGAACGAGATTGGAAGTCGCGCGATGTCGTTTGAACGACATGCGTACTTCGTTCGAGCGACATATGCTTCTCGTTCGAATGAGCTCGAATTTCGAGGCGGTGCGTTTTTTATATAAATACTCATGAAATGGTAACGTTTTCATTAAGAAGTCCATACGTTTTCCAAAACAGAAACACTGCCAAAGCAGTAATCTTTAGGCTTCTTCTTTTAGGGGTTTAATCCCTTTTTGATTTACAATTCACAAAATTCCCATCTTGCTTTAGTGAATTATTTTGGTGTTCAAGAACACATCTTTGCCTTTGTTCATCTTTTGTGGAGTGCGTCTCTACACCGTATGGCTGCTTGTCATTAAGGATCTTGCTGCGTGAAGATTCTTTAGATAGGACTGCGAGTCCTTAGAGGGTGCTGCGGGTATTCTCTCGCTGAGTTCAAGACTGCGAGTCTTTGTGGGTTGGCTGCACATTGATCAATTGCAGATTTCTCTATCTAATTGTAAGTTGCGATTTATAGATTCATAGTTAAATAAAGGTTTTACCCGAAAGGGGTTTTTTCCTGAAATATGTGTCTTAGCATATTTGTTGTGTCGCATGCGTTATTTGTTTATGGTTTGTCACACGCACCATAGATGCATGTTTAGGGGCTGAATTAATAGACTCTAATTAAATAAATGAGCCAAATTAGAAATTTGTGAATTTAATCAATTATCACACAGTCGCACTCTTCTCAATTATTTATGAAATATGAAGAATTAAATCCATTTAATTATCTTCAGAGTTGAAATATATGTAGTTATTATCGACGACATAGTGTATATATTGAACGATTGCAGCTCATCAATGATATGTTAAAAGCCTACAATCCGTGTAGAAATATGTAAAACAAATATCTTTAATCGTCGATATATATATATATATATATATATATATATATATATGTGTGTGTGTGTGTGTGTGTGTGTGTGTTTATTCTGTAAATAGGTTGATATATATGAGTTTTTTCCAAGTTGGAAGTAGCAGAAACAGAGAAAGAAGATAAATTACCTGTTAAATGCAGAGAGATTACAAAGCCATCAACAAAGATTTTTAGCAACTTCAAGGAAAAACGTGATTCAGTAAATAGGGTTAAGCGTTTAATAAGGGTAAAATAGGTAAATCGGGCATATGGCTTATAGCGCGTGAACCTATAATTAATTAAGTGAAAAATTTATGGGTTTAAGATACCAAGAAGACTGTTGCTTATAATGATCGTAGATAAATAGACTTTTAAGGAATTTACTTTCTAATTCCCCTTTTTATCCTTTTTTTTTATTTTATGTATGGGTTCTATCTAATCTAAATGGAAGTTACTTGCTAATTTAATATAAAAATGGAAGTTGCAATCCATAATATGCCACGTGTCCCTAATTTATATCTAATAGAAACATATGTTTATTAGCACATCTATGAACCATTCACATTCAAGTACCCATTCCATCTCCATAAACTACACATTAAACTACCGACTCTTTATCTCTCCATCCCTCCTTTTCTTTTCACCTTCTATTTATCGATTTATCTCTCCTCCTTTATTTGCATCTAGGCGAAAGGACGTTGTTGAAACCCAACCTAACCACCATGTTTACCTCTGCCATCGTGAGATGGCCACATTCCTTATCTACACGTCTCCATCCCGCACCCGCACCACCTAATTCAAACCCTCAACAGTTGTCGACATCATTGTAATCCGCCTTCACCACTTTGGTGCCAGGTAACTATTTTTCGAAGTAATTCCACAAGTATCTATTAAATAGTCATACTTTATGGTCCATGTTTTACAGATTGTTCATTGCTTAATTAGTCAGAGAAAAAAATGAAAAAATTGTAAGAAAAACAAAGGAAATTTCCAAATTTATGTTATGTTGTTTAAAATGATCATAGACTAAAATCTTGACTACTATGGTGGTGTTATTAGGTTTAGCTGAATTGAAGTTTGATCTCTGTAATTATATTATGATTTTCATGGTACTGTTTAATATGTTTAAAATTTCATACATATTATTGTTGGATATATTTTTTTGTAGCATACCATGAGGTGTTCGGGCCAGCTTACGCGCACCTCGACTAATCCCTTTTCGCGGTTCATGACTTCCGCTGGCCAAATATTATTTTGACATTGTCGAGGATCGAATTGGGGACCAAACCCAATCCACCCCAAAAACTGTCCGAGTGGTAGCCTTATACCACAGGGTCAAGAGGCTTGGTTTATTGTTGGATATATTTAAATATATAACAGTTGTGTGTTAAAAACTAGTAGGTACTATGTTGTGTACCTCTTTTACCTAATAACTGGATTATTTTAAAGAAGGTGTTGTGAAAAATACGGCACGGAATGAAATTAGATAGGGATGAAACTTTTCATTCCATTGTTATCTGAATACTCCAGGGTATCACACATATATAACAGTTGTGTATTAAAACTGGTAGCTACTATTTTGTGGACCTCTCGTACCTAATAACTTGATTATTTTTAAGATGTTGTGATAAATAAGGTACATAAACAAATTAGTTAATGATGAAACTTTTCATTCCATTATTATCTGAATACTCAAGGGGTATCACCCAGTACAAAGTAAGGCATCCCAAAATACCCCTTCATAAATGTGGGAAACAAGTGGAAAAACAATAATATATATATATATATATATATATGTATGTATATATATATATATATATATATATATATATATATATATATATATATATATATATATATAATATAACACTTCCATTTAAAACCTTACGAAGGAAAATCCGCATGAGAAAAAACCAAAGTGGAGGAAAAAGAGTACTAATTTTGTGATCATTGAATCGGTGTTGGAACCTTTTGATATTGTGTAACACCCCGCTTAATTAAATACCGGGTGGCCAGTCCCATACCAAATTAAAACAGAATATACAATTGGCTCATTCTCAGCATCACTGTCGAAAACATTAACTAATCACCCAATACCCAATTAAGCCGGTGTTAAAAACTTTCCAAATTTTAATTCAACAAAATTCATTTTTAGTTTATGAATAACACTACACATTTTATTCTATCACAATAATAACTGAATAGATAACTCAAAAGAATTTAAATGTAACTGGAATAAACATTACCAAATAATAATCCAATACAGTAATCCCAACAATAGTAAATGTATTAAATGACACGAGTACAAGACTACATGACTCAGATAGAAAAGAGATAACTGAATTCCTCTGGGTGACATGCCTTAAATAAAAGAACACTATGAATCAAACGAAGATAGGCGTCTACGCAATACTCCATGGCTCCATAGCTCGTCATAATCCTCTAAGGTTGGCGTCCCTGCTGCTGGACACCTGATATAGAAGGTACAATAGAAAAGAGAATATGCAAGAAAACGGGTCAGAGCCCGATGTAAAAATAATTTTGAAAACAGAAAATATTTAACAAGTGCAATAAAGCATTTATTATGTACATGTTAGTATGCAGACTCTCACTTGATATTCTCACCTCTCACCTAGAGTGAATGCTTAACGTTTCCTATTAACCTCCTATTTAATGGTTCCTCCTAACTAGTTTCCATAATATGATTCTATCCCATATCATAACCCCGTATGTCCCATACCATACGTAGTATAATCATTCATATACGTTTCTCATTAATATGAATTAAGCTTTTCAAATCTATAAGAATAAATATTCATTAACTTAATTCAATTCTTTTTCTCTGTTCACCGTCATCTACAATCATCACACATTAGATTAATCAAACCACTCTATATACTTTCATTTAATTCATTATATATATAAACATATATAATACGACACCCTTAGACACAGCTGCGGTGCATGCATTACTCTGCTATCACATCCCAGTATCGCTGGTCGCCGAATAGGGAACTAAAGGTTTGGTGAGGATTCCTCGAACCACAAATATCAACACATAAATTGGAGGCGAATATAGTTCTCATATCCATGGGTCACGCACATACCTACATTCCCATAGTCAGCGGACTTATCAACTCCCCGATAAGTCTTTCATAGACCTATGTTCTCGAGTGACAAATAAAAAATCCCATGGATTCATCAGGATATGACTGCCCTCATGCGCAAACCTCCCGTTGATAGCAAGTAAGCTAGATATGTCATACACATAAATCATCAATTAATCAAATAGGCATTATCATCTACCTATAGATATAATATCAACAAGGTAATCACACTACCCTAAGATAATTTCCATACGTAGCATTATATCTCTTTAAATCCTATGTATTAAATTATTATGACCTTACTTCTTTAATTTAATTTTTCCAGAGTCTCACTCATTACTCAAGGTTTAAATTGATTTTCCTCAATATTTTTATTCAGTACGAAATCACTAATACCCTAATGGTCCATATCATCTTATCTCCCGAATTACTACGAATTAAACTCTCCTTTAAATAGGGTTATAACCGATAGTTTCTAATCTCTTATAAACACTTCTTCTATCACCTAGGCTTAAACCTTCTTATAAACCTAAGGCTTCCCAGATGATTTATTAAATTTCCCCTACTGGACCTATCCTTAATCCTCATGCATACAAATTAGAATCCAACACATGAATCTAGCAATCGAAATTTCTTCCAATTTAATTATCATAATTCTCATCACTTAAATCCCAATCATATTAATTCGATTCTTATCTAGGGCTTACTAATCTTCCCTAAGTCCCATTATATCCAAGGTACATTCTCTCTATACCGAAATAATTAAAGTATGAATTCTCATATACTTTTCCCAAAATTCTTTCCTATATGAATTTACTATTTTGTAGTTTCTCTCACTCCAATAAACCAATAAACTCAGAACTGGACTCTAAGAAAATTCCCAGAAATTCACCTTGTCGTTTGGACCGGAATGACATGTCATTCGTACCAGAATGACATGTCATTCGAACCACTTCCAATGTCGTTCGAACGACTTTGCGCGAGATCCCCATCTCGTTTGAACCACTTCGCGCGACTTCGCGCTAGACCTACTGTTTCGTCTTCTTCACCAAATTTCAGCATTTTTCACCATTTTTGAACCTAAAAACCTCTAAGATTCAACACCCAACATATCATCATCAATATCCATCAACTCCTAACAGGTTATAAATCATTCCTAACCGCCTAGGATCATCAAGAGTTTGAATTAAAAGCATATATTTATCCCATTTTTCCAGAAAATTATCTATATGATATCTTCAAGAACACACCAATGATTCTCATAATTTCTTCAACAACTTAAGGATTATTTAGTGGATTATTATCTACCTACAACATTAGTTTGATTCTTATATGTTTCCATTTTCCAGAAATCAATTAACAACTCTATCTTTATCCTCCAAACATGTAAAATCTCATCTCTTCAATAACTATGCTAACATGGACAATATACTAACTAGATTGCAATTATCAAATACTTGCCTCTAATGAAGGTCTGATCCTTTGGGGTGGTGTATCACAGGTGGTTTTCCCCTTCTCTGGTCAACTTTCGGTGGTGGTTGGTGGTGGTGACCTTTGGTCCTTGGTTCTCCTCCTTTCTAAGTATGCTTCTCTTCTCCCAAGAAACCTTTCACTCTCTAAAAGATGACCTATCAATTTTGTGTACACGAGAAAATGAACCTACGTACAACTAATCTCCAAATATTTATAATAAGACAAAATCCGAAATCACTATTCATCCCCCTGTAAAAATGACAAAAATGCCCTTTTGGGTGTCTTTTCATTTCCAAATGACCCGAGACTCAAAACCAGCATCCAAATAAACTTTTCTGACTATTTCAACCCTTTCGGATGCAACGACGCACTCGAAATGACTATAAGGTTGATGTAAAAATAAATTTCCTTTTTAAACTAACAAATTTGTCTCAACACGTTCCATACCGCGTCCGACTAAAAATTCAAATTTCTGAATTAATAAATCACAGCAATAACCATAACATCATAATCATATATTACCTAAATATCTTTAAGTAATATACATAATCATTCATTTTAATATCCACAAATCGGATTTAAACCTAATGAATTAATTTATCATAAAGTCCAATTAATCCATTAATTTAAAATATAACAAATTTTTAAAAGTCATTAAAATTACGGGGTATTACATACTGCCTCGTTAAAATCTTTACTAGGAAAAACCAATGGAAAAAAGCTTTGTTAAAAGAAAAAGAGTACTACATGCTCCTTGATTATGTATATTTATCTTGTGATTGAGTCAATGCATTATTATTTTATAAGCCAGCTTCTTAAATGTGGCTTTCGACAATGACATGGTAATAAGATCAGATGCATTGTTACTTCAATCTCATTATTCTTGTGAAGCTTAAACTTTTGGTGAAGAGGGATGAACATGTCATTTTATCGTATTTATTTGACTTGGATTTCATTACCGTTATAGAGTTCATATATATAGAAAGATCGAAATGTGTCATCATATCTCCCTTGATATAACCTCTTTAGATTTAAGTTATATATACATCAGGCCTGCATTGGTGTGTTAGTAAGATATGTTGCTTGATGAAAGTTATAAGTGCTTAGATTGTTACTTGTGAGGATCACAAAAATGAGTTGCAACTACATAAAAGAAATTACACACAAAATTGAGGGGTATTGTCTAATAAATCCCTTAAAAGACTATTTATATATGATCAATCCAAGCAATAATATTGTTGGTATCTTCAACACTTAAACTTTTTAATTAATTAACATAAATAAAATGATATAGTTACACTTATTAATATAGATGCAATTACACTTATTAATGTAGATACAATTGTAATTATACCTCAACTACATTAATAAGTGTAACTGTATTTGCATTAATAAATGTAATCATTAATAATTGTAATACTCGTGGACTTATTGAAAAAAAATATTTTTAGCTTGTCCTTATCGTTAATTTCTAAAGAGTAAGGATTAATCACCATGTTTTCCCAAAATAAATTACATGTTAATTAAACTCAATTAATGTATTATGACAAATTTGACAATTTACCCAATTAATAATTAGATTAAATTATGATATGTGGTGATCGCAAATTAAGCGATGAAGAAAATATTAAAAGCAAGCTCACATAATGAACACAAGTATTTAAAGTGGAAATCCTCACTGAAAAAACTACAAATGCGCTCCAGCCCAATCAATTCCACTAGTAATAATATATTTTACAGGCATTACAGAGACAATACATAACCTACATATAAGACAATGATACACACTGTGAATTATCTCCCTTGCATTCTAATCCGATGCATGTGCCCATACTAGCAATCAATTACTCACAACCAACATAACTTGTATAACCCACAGCTCTCGATATCCACCGATCTTGACTAGAAATACGATCTACCCACACGATCACCCATATTTATATTTTATAATGAAGAAAATCTGAATCTTTTTTTTTCGTAGCATACCATGAAGTGTCCGGGCCAGCTTACGCGCACCTCGACTAATCCCCATTCGCGGTTCGTGGCTTCTGCTGGCCAAGCATTATTTTGACAATGTCAGGGATCTAAACTGCAACTCCGACTCCCTGCGCACCAATCTCTGACAAACTCAGGCATAGAATCCTTCAAAGCCTCAAACCACAATAAAATTAGATGTATATGAATTTGATTTGTTATCGTGTGTAATTATAATGGTTGGTTTGGAAATATCTCTCATGAACATTCAAGAAAAAGTCAAAAATACTATTTCGAGGGTTTTGAATGGTGACATCAGCTCGAGAGGTTGTTCTGGATCGAAACTAGAGTCCTATTTATAGATTTTATGAGAAAAGATGTCAAAAAACATGTTTCTGCATATTTGGCCATCATTCGAACTAGGTTAATCTCATTTAAACGACATCTAATTTAAACCAACATCTTCTCTCGTTTGAAACGACATTTGAACAAGCTTCGAACGAGCTCCAAATCCATGCAACAACTTTGTATGAGGTGCACTGTTTTGAGAATAACTTTTTACTTAGATGTCAAAATGACATCATTTTCTGCATTGCAAAGATTACTTAGAAATATTCAATATACTTATTTTGAGAGGTCTGAAATTCCAACGTTTGATATTCCAAAAATACTCTTTAAATTTTTAAAAAAAGTTTTTATATCTTAAAATTTTCCAGAACATCCAAAAATATTTTTTTCTCACATTTAACGATCCAGGATAAACCAAATTTAAGTGAAGACGCAGAATAAACCAAAATAAAAACTTGATATGTGTGCATCAATTCCATCGTGTTTTCAGATAAGATAGTGTGGGTAAGCAAGCCTCATTTTCAAGACACAAAGACGTACTTACACCTACGTATTAATGTTTTGTCAATCCACAAGAATAATAAAAATATGACCTTACAAGTCTCCCCCTTTGGCTATTCTGGGACAAAACTTAAAAACAAGATAGAATTTTAAAAGATCTAAAAAATGGACGAATCAAAATATGCCTATGCATTAAAACTTCTAAGTCCCAAATTCTACAAGACTCGATATTTGAATAGGCTTCAAAACTTTGATCCATTCTATATCGCATCTTTGTCGATACTCATAGACACGGTATCTTAAACAATTAAACACATACCCATGACATACAAACGATTAAGGAGAATAATAAATCAACGAGTATTTAAAAATGCAATGCATGCACTTAACTACTCCCCTTAATAAAGTAATCACCCTTTTTCCCGAATAGACAAAGGAAAGAATCCGACAATATATCACAAATTGATCAAATCAAATATATAATCATCAACAATTATAACATATGATCAACGTGATAAGTGACAAAGTACTCGTGGAATACAAACATGTAATGCATATATTAATTAATAATATTATATTCATAGCTCAATATGTCCCAAAGTAAGTAAAAAAAATACAAGTGGGTGATATATTCAAGATAACGTCTAACTTTAGGAAACCCACACAAACTATATAATGGGAATGCGAATGGACTCAAAACTCAAAAGAATAGATAGTCTTCACTTATATTATGCACGAACCCTTTACTTCAATCCACAGTTTATAATGATAAAAGACAACCATATTGAAAAAAAATGAATTTACGAAGGTTCATGCCGATTAAGACCTAAAATTAACCCGTGTGTTAATAATTTTAATAATGACAAAATAAAGTACATACTAGACGAAAATGTACAAACCCATTGGTCTTCAACTTATAACTCCCTCAAATATGTGATTTTTATATATATTTCATTTTATAAAAAAACTTACAAACAATGCACATCTAAAAAATATAGCAAAGAAAATAATTGAGTGAAAACAACTGCGAGTAAATGTTTTAGATCAAAATGAAAAAAACACCCTAGTGAAATCATGAATATATGTGTGCAATATGGAAATGGCCACAACATAGCCAACATGAGTCGTTCTCGGAGAATTTCATTGGAATGATTAAGGAAAACATGCATAGGTTTGCACTACCTTCCAAAGAATCTAATTTACAAATACTGATATAGATAGAAATATGTGTTTCACAAATTTTCAATCATCTCAACACTCGCTATCTACAAAAATCACAAAAATAAAAATATTTTTGTATTTTTTTTCAAAACTCAAATATTTTAGGTTTTCTTAAATGAATGAAAAGAAAAGAAAATCTTTTTATTAGTTTCATTTATAAAAACAAAATAAAATCTCAAAAGTCTTAAACAAAAATCTTTTTGGGCTTTTTTATTGTTAAAAAACATGTGAAAAAAATGATACACGTTTAACCAAGGATATAAATAATCACGCAATGAAAACAATTCAAGGCTAGAATAAAACTCGTACCAAGACCAGGAAAAGAATCAACAATAGGCACACCTTGTTTAAAATAGTGAAGAATACAACTCACCTGTTAGGAGAAAACTCCCTACCTACTAGAGGTTTGGATCTATGTGTATCTAAAAGAACTAACACACTTTAAATAGTTGACTCCGAGGTTTAACACTCTATACTACTTAGAGTTTCAACTAGTTTGGAATTTGTGCAAAACAGTTTTAATTGAGAGTCACACTATGGTAAATCATCAAAAGTTGGCCAAAGAAGACCAATCAGAGTTCAAGAAAGGTAAGATGGTAACTCCAACCAATAAATAGGTTGCACACACATAACTTACACTCATATATGTTTCTCATAATGTTATGCATTTTTTTCATATATTATATTTCACAATTGGCATTAATTTATTTAATTAAAAAAATATTTTATAATTGCATTTTTTTTAAATCATAATATATTTGAACTTGACAAAAATAAAATTTTCAAATTTCTATCTGAATCTAAAAAAAATATTTTTTTTAGATTTTATAAATTGAATTTAAACAAGTTTTTTTTTTGCCAAATGTGTGTGTGTTTGTTGACACACTTTAGCTGAGTTATTTTTCTACCCTTGATCGGGTATGGGATATGTTGGCTTTTATGACTTTAATCCATGTGGTATTTGTCCCTCCAATAGGATGAGGGCATGTGAAGATTAGTTTGACCGCCCATTTCTAATTCTTTAGACGCCAAATTGAATTTGGCTTACATGTGTAGAAAGTTGTATTCTTTTGGTAGCCTTAACAATGATTATTGTCAAAATAATGCTTGGCTAGCAGAAGCCAAGAACCGCGAATGGGGATTAATCGAGGTGCGCATATGCTGGCCCTGACACCTCATGGTATGCTACCAAAAACAATGATTATTGTCATATTGTGTTTGACCGACCAATTAAAAGCGTGCCAGTTGTTCCCCACTCTCGTTCCAAATGTTAAAGTGTATTTGTTATGCATTTAGAATAAAAAAACCAAATTTTGTTTTTTTATTGGTCTACTCAAATGGTTTTTAAAATACCGGTCATTTTAGATGTTTAATACTCTAGGGTTTGTTTGTCAAATTTACTGAATTTGTAAGCCTTTTTAACAACCCTTAGATCTATTAAAAATGATATCATCCATACATTCCTTTAGGGTTCCAGGCCTTCCAACATAACCTATATAATAACCCTTTCTCTTGTTATCATTTTTTTGGCAGACTTAGAGAGAAGAAAAAATGGTAATTTACAATTAGATCCTTTATTAATAATTTATAAACATTTAAGGGTAATTTACTATTAGGTCTACTTATTATGCCACTAGCGTGGACTTCTACAAAAAAGAATTAGTGGACCTAAGTGTTTAATATTTCTCAAAATTATTTTAGTGTTTAAAATTTGTTTGCGAGGGACCTAAGACTACATTCTCCAAGAAAAAATTAAAGAGGGATGCACCCTAGTTCGTAAAAGAAAAGGAGGGAGAGTGGTTTGGAGAAGAAGATGGTTTGTGAATTTGAGAACAGAGTAACTCTAGAACTCCTAGGAAAATTTTCTCCAAACAGAAATCATAGGCAACTCAGTTTAAACTTTGGTTTTGTTCAGTAGACCTAGATTAAAAATGTTTGACTTGTAAATCACTCAAATAGTTAGGGTTTTTTATCTAAATAAATATTTTGAAACCTATTTTATTTTAAAACTATTTTATCTTGAAAACTATTTTAAAATCTTAATTTTCTTGGATCTTATATTGCATGTGATTATTTCATGGATCCAAGCTCTCTAAGTTGAATCAGAACTAGTCAAAAAGGTTTTTCAGTTTTAGATCTTGTAGACATATTCTTAAAAACGATTTGAACTAATTTTTAAACAATAAAATTGTTTAGATCTGAAATATTTGTTAGATCTAACTTTCCTCATTCAAATTTGTTTAGATCTACAAACTAAAAATTGTTTTTACATGATTTCGATTTAACACCTTTGTATTACATCTTGCATGTGTTAGATATCTTATAATTTGTTTAGGAATTTGTTTGTATCTTAAGTGTGTGTGAGTTTTATGCATGTTTATGTAGAGTAATTTCACTTACACTACACACTTCACAAACATTAATCACTTAGAAAACTGTTCATTGATATTTGGAGAGAGGTTTCTTTAGTCGACTTTATGGATTTACTGTTACAACATTCAGAAGATCAAAAAGATTTTTCTCACATAGGTAACATTTTCTTTTTTGGTTTGATCTTTATTTGTATGTAATTTGTAACAACCCCATTTGATTCTAGTGATTATTTTTTGTTACGTCGTTGTTGATACCAAAATTAGTATGCTGATATGGACGAATAATAAGAAGACACGTGTCAATCTACGAGGCACAATAGCAACGAGGAAGTTCATTTCCCCGACCAAGTCATGTTCGCTCCGAGCAACAAGGATACTCCGAGGAACTCCAGCGCTCCGAGGAACTCCTGAACGACGAGCAACAAAGGCGGTCCGAGCTAAATCTCGACCACAGCATTGATTGCCAGATAACCAACAGTTCAACTGGTTCATTGAATGCTTATCCTTGACGCACATGCCCAAGGGCATTAAATGTATTACCCTTTCATATGTATATCATTTAATGTATCACCCATTCAGATGACAGCCTCAAGGCTATAAAGACATTGTATCACCCTCATTCAAGGGGACCAGAATTTCTTGAGAGAACTTGTAATCAAGAATTCCCTAAACACTCAGCAATAACATAACAGTGGACATAGTCCATTCTTATAAGGCTGAACCACTTTAAAATTCTTTGTCTCATTTATATTTATCTGTGATTGAATAATTAGAGCGATCTAATTTTTTACATCAACAGATTGGCGCCGTCTGTGGGAAACGACTGGTAATATCGTTTTTCACCAAAAATCATTCATCATTAATGGCGGATAACCCAGAATCCAGCAATCGAAACACTGGGAACGTTGGAAATCCTCCAAATCCCTCTACACCACCAATTATTCTAGATCTGACTGGAATGATGGAAAATTTGGCTCAGGGCCAAACCGCCATGCAAGAGACGATGCGGCAACTCATCCAAACCCTTCATGGCGGTGCACCAATCCCTCCTGGATCACGAAACATCCAAAGAAATAACCGTGGGTCTTATTCACGTACTAGGCGTGTTAATGAGGAATCTGAAGATTTTTCTTATCAACCTGGACGAACTTCGTCAATGCGAGCCACGGATACTGAACAACATGTCACCCTTTCCCCAGAAAGGGCCAGCGCAGTGGAAAAATTAAGTAGGGCCTCTCCTTTTGATCGATTGGGCCCTAGGAGGAACAAAAGTCCTCTTAACGCAGCGTCGAGGATCTCTCGACGACCACCAGATGTAAGGGAAGGATCTGCCCAGTCGCGACCAGCTACTCGTCGGGATGAATCTTATAACCGACCATCCACTCAACAAGATAAATCCCAAGAAGAAATATCAACGCGATCAGTTGCCCGAACCAATAGACCCGAGGAAGGGAATGATGCGTGGAAAGGATCTATTCAAAGGCTAGAGGATAGATTAGGGGAAATGGCTAAGGCTAAGAACCCTCTACAATGAACCTTTGTTCGAGGAACACCTTTCGTCCAGGATATTGTTGATTTTCCAACACCATCAAAGTTTAAATCTCCCGTGGTAACTCCCAAATATGACAAAAAGACAGACCCTGTTCTGCACATCGAGCAGTATCAAGCTGCTGCCGACAATTATGCTGTCCCCGACGAGATGAGATGCAGGTCATTCTCAGGAACTCTTACCGGATCTGCTCAGATATGGTATAATAATCTTCCTCGGGGTAAGATTTTAACTTTTCTTCAACTGGCCGAGTTATTCATTGGAAATTTCTGCTTTGGAGCAAAGCCAGTTAAACGAGTAGCACATTTGTTAAGTGTTAGAAAAAAGGCTGGTGAGAGTATCAGAGATTATATAACTCGTTTTAATAACGAGAAGCTCGAGGTCATTGATTATGAGGAGAATACAGCGATTATCGCTTTGATGAGTGGACTGCTGCCCAACAAGTTTTACTACACTTTAGCCAAAGACCCACCTCGAACCATGTCAGACCTGATGGGAAAAGCATCCAAGAATATGAATGCCGAGGAGGCTATGTCAGCGAAGAAGAATATGGACACCAAAGAAACCAAGGTGGAAGGTGATAAGGCCAAGAAGAAAGAGCATAAGAACAATGGTGGTGACAAACATTCCAACCATAGATCGTCATGGGAAACCCTGAAGAAATTCGATAATTATAATCCTTTGAAAATGAGTATTAATCATGTCTTGGAAGAAATCAAGAATAACGAGGAGATAAAGTGGCCAAAGAAATTGAGGTCAGATGCGGACATGCGAAATAGAGAAAAGTATTGCGAGTTCCATAAGGATCATGGCCATATGACAAGAAATTGCATAGCTCTTCAGAACGAGATTGAAACACTCATCCGAAGAGGAAAGTTAACGAAGTATGTTGATCGGGGAGGTGAAAAAAGAAACAACGACCGAACTAGAGAGAGGTCTAGATCTCCTCGTCGAGCAGAGGAGAAAAAGAGAAACCATGAAGATGATCTGGATGATGACCCCGATCTTCCCAAGAAACCAAAATAGCAAGAACGAGAGGTATTTTCAATACGCTTTGGGACATTTGATTGTAATGTTATTACAAGAGGAGACGCAGGAGGAGGAGACCTTACTGCAGAAAGAAAGGCTTACCTAGGAGAGACCCAAGCTTGCTCGTACATTCAGCGAATAAATTTGGCCGAAGAGGATCGCCCGAGGAAGGTAAACAAAGATAAGCTGGTCATTGGTTTTTTAAAAAACGACCTGGCAGGTGTTCTTTACCCTCACGACGACCCTTTGGTGATCAAAATGAGAATGAAAGAAGTAGTGATTTCAAGGGTTTTGGTGGATAATGGTAGTTCGGCAGACATCATGTACTACTCGTGTTTTGATAGTTTAAATTTGAAATTATCTCAATTGGAACCTTATCACAGACCCCTCTTGGGTTTTGCTGGCGAGAAAGTTTTTCCACTTGGGACGATCAAGTTGGATATATTCATTGGAAATTGGCCTTCTTGTCGAATAGAGAGAATACGCTTCTTTGTGATGGATAAGAATGTGCAGTCAGCCTACAACATCATCATGGGAAGAGTTGGTTTGAAGAAGTTCGAAGCAGTTCCATCTACAGTACATCAGTGCTTAAAATTCCCAACAAATTTCGGTGTAGGAGTTGTGAAAGGTGATCAAAAAGTAGCTCGGGAATGCTATTATTCATCTGCCGAGCAAGAGGAGCTTGAAGAGTCAAGGAAAAAGACTACTACCTACCAGGAGGAGGAAGGTACAGAAATTGAAACACTTGATCCCAGAGATGAATCCCAACTTGTAAAAGGACAGGTGGTGGAATCTACAGAAAATGTTATTCTGGACGACGAGCACCCTGAACGAATAACCCAGATAGGTTCGACGTTAGATGCTTCAATAAAACAGGAGTTGATAACTTTCTTGAGAAACAGGAAGAAAACTTTTGCATGGAGTCATGAAGACATGCCAGGAATAGATCCAAACTTTTTATGTCATGAACTCAATGTGAATAAGGAGATCAAGCCTGTAAAGCAGAGAAGAAGGGTATTTAGCCCCGAGAAGAATCAAGCTATACAAGAGGAGGTTGAGAAGCTCCAGAAAGCCCAATTCATTAAAGATGTGAAATATCCAGACTGGTTAGCAAACGTGGTGATGGTAAAGAAGAAAAACAATAAATGGAGAATGTGTGTTGATTTCACCGATCTCAACAAGGCCTGCCCAAAGGATCACTTTCCATTGCCCAGAATTGATCAACTAGTGGATGCTACCTCGGGACACGAGCTGCTCAGCTTCATGGATGCTTACTCTGGCTACAACCAGATCAAAATGAAACCTGAAGACAGGGAAAGTACTTCTTATATTACCCCTAGGGGAACTTATTGCTATAATGTTATGCCTTTTGGTTTGAAAAATGCAGGAGCGACATACCAGCGACTGATGAATAAGGTTTTTACCGAACAAATCAGTTGCAATATGGAGGTCTATGTCGATGATATGTTGAAGAAAAGCAAAAAAGTTGTTGATCATCTAGTTGACTTAGCTCAGACCTTTGATCAACTGGATAAATATCAAATGAAACTCAACCCGACGAAGTGCACATTTGGAGTACGAAAAGGAATGTTCCTCGGGTACATCGTCAACCAACGAGGCATTGAGGCGAATCCAGAAAAGATCAAAGCTCTTTTAGGGTTGCGATCTCCAACGACGAAGAAATAAGTGCAGAGTCTTACAGGACGAGTTGCAGCGCTTAACAGATTTGTATCCCGAGCAACTGATAAATGCCTTCCATTCTTCAAAACACTTCGAAAAACTTTCGAATGGAATGAGGAATGTGAAAAAGCCTTTCAAGACTTGAAGAAATATTTGGGAGCACCTCCATTGTTGTCCAGGCCAGTAAATGGAGAAAAGTTGTACTTGTACCTGACAGTCTCAGAGAATGCAGTCAGCTCGGCATTGATCAGATTGGAGAATGGAGTCCAGAAACCAATTTATTACACAAGTAAGGCTTTTCGAGGTGCAGAGATCAGGTACCCAAAGCTGGAAAATTGGCATTGGCATTAATTGAAGCAAGTAGAAGAATGAGGCCATATTTTCAGGCCCATACCATCGTCGTGTATACGGGCATGCCATTGAGACAAGCCCTTCATAAGCCAGAAAAATCAGGGAGACTGATGTACTGGGCAATAGAGCTCGGTGAATATGATGTTGTGTATGAACCCAGATCATCATTAAAAGGGCAAGATGTAGCAGACTTTATAGCAGAATTTACATATCCTGATGCCCCCGAGGAACAAAAATTGCTCGCTGATCAACCTGTGGATGTTACAGGATCAACAGACATAAGTCCAGACCAACTTCGGTTGGTAAAAGGGCTTATGTATGTAGAAAGATTGTCAAATTCAAACCCAGACCAACTCCGGTTGGTAAAAGGGCGAGAAGAGATGGTCGACGAGGAGAGAAAATCACCAGGGGAGGATGAAAGAAAACAACAGATATTCCATCGAGGAGTTTTGTCAGATAAGAAATTTGAAGACGAGTTACCTACATGGAGATTATATGTAGATGGGTCATCTTGCACAACAGGTTATGGAGCAGGAATTGTTTTAAATACCCCAGACGAGATTGACATGGAATACGCCTTGTGATTCCAATTCAAAGCTTCCAATAATGAGGCTGAGTATGAGGCCATGATAGTAGGTCTTAATTTAGCAAAGATTATGGAAGCACAACAAGTGATGATATTCAGTGATTCTCAATTAATTGTGAATCAGATGATGGGAACATATGCAGTTAAAGGAGAATTAATGGTAAAGTATCATGCAAAGGCGATGGAGTTATTGGCAGAATTTGATGTCATTCAGTTGATCAGAATACCGAGAATGGAGAATGCACGAGCAGACGCACTGGCCCGACTAGCATCAGCTACTCGTACCGAGCTGCGAAGAACGATACCAATTGAAGTGCTGGAAAGTCGGAGCATAGATGAAGACCTGACGATGAATGTTATTACCCTTGATTTGGGACCATCTTGGATGGATCCCATCAGGGCTTATGTCGAGGAAGGAGAATTGCCGGAGGATAAGCTTGCCGCCAAGAAATTGAAGTTTAAAGCTGCTCGGTATGTACTAACTAATGGTGTTTTGTATAGACGAGGAATTATGGTAGGTTTGCAGAGATGTGTACATCCCTCCGAGGTGAAAGAATTAATTGAAGAGATCCATGAAGGGTCTTGTGGAGCACATGTGGCAGGCCGAGCACTTTTGCAAAGAGTGATGACGCAGGGGTATTACTGGCCGACGATGAGGGCTGATTGTATAGCATATGCTAAGAAGTGTGACAAGTGCCAACGTTTTTCCTCCATCCGATAAACTCGACAAGCATTGTTGACACCCATAACTTCACCTTGACCCTTTGCCATGTGGGGAATTAATTTGGTTGGACCACTGCCAATGACCCGAGGAAGATTCAGGTACCTCGTCGTTGCAGTAGATTATTTTACTAAGTGGGTAGAAGCTGAGCCACTTATTGATATGACGTACGAGAAGGTATACCAATTCGTTTGGAAGAACATAATTTGCCGATATGGTCTCCCTCATGCTTTCATCACAAACCATGGAACACAATTTGATAACGAGGAGTTTGCCGCCTATTGTCGTCAGTCAAACATTTTGAAAACTCATTCAGCACCAGTCCATCCTCAAAGCAATGGGCAGACTGAAGTAACGAACAGAACATTACTAAATGGTTTGAAGAAGAGTCTAAGTGAGGCTAAAGCTAATTGGATTAATGAGCTACAGTCAGTATTGTGGGCTTACCGAACAACACCCTGAGCAGCAACTGGAGAATCACCATATATGCTGGCATTTGGTAGTGAGGCTGTAATACCTGCCGAGTTGGGTCTTCCAACACATAAAGTGCTGAATTTCAATTCCCCAGTCAGCGACTTAATGAGAAGATTGGATTTGGATATGCTCGAGGAGGTTAGAGAAGAGGCAGCCATTAGGAATGCTGCTTACCAATAACGAACAACTCTGTTCTACAACAAGAGGGTGAAGAAATGCGACTTAAAAGAAAGAGATTATGTACTAAAGAAGGTCATTCAAAAGCACAATAAATTGGAAGCAAACTGGCATGGACCTTACCGAGTTACAGAAATTGTTCGACCAGGAACTTACCGAATAGAGACTCTAGAAGGAGAGGAATTTAAGAATGCATGGAATGATGAACACCTACGCAAGTATTATCAGTGATGTAAAATGTAAAGCAGTTTCATCAATATGAATAAAACGATGATGTTTCTCCATCTTCTTTCTTTTTAGCAAAAGTTTTTCGGGGAATAATAGTGTACAACACTACACTGTTCAGCAATAAAAGCAACACCGATAGTTCGAACTTAGACCAACTTCGGTTGGTAAAAGAGCGAGAACAAACCATACTCCTTTGGTTAGGAGGCATACACTAGCGTGACCAACACCGGTTGGTAAAAGAGCTAGTGGACACGATAGCTCGAGCGTGACCAACTCCGGTTGGTAAAAGAGCGAGAACAAACCATACTCCTTTGGTTAGGAGGCATACACTAGCGTGACCAACTCCGGTTGGTAAAAGAGCTAGTGGACACGATAGTTCGAGCGTGACCAACTCCGATTGGTAAAAGAGAGAGAACAAACCATACTCCTTTGGTTAGGAGGCTGACACTGACTCAGACCAATTTTGGTAAAAGGGCAAGTGGTACAATACGTTCCTCGAAGAACAAAATATTCCAAACTGAACCAAGTATGGTTGATCGGGGATGAAAACCCACAAACCATAGTTGGTCGACGAGGAGAATTTATCGACCTTGATTGGTCGGACACATTTTAAAAACGAAAATTTACCAAGTATGGCTAGTCGAGGATGAACTCTCACTAACTATAATTGGTCGACGAGCACAATTTAACAACCTTGATTGGTGGCAAATTTTTTAAACATTTTTATACTCATCACTTTATTATTAAGTGATCGAGCAACATTATTGATACTTGTAACCTTTTATTACTAAGTTGGTCGATGAACCACACAATATTGTTATGCAAGCACAAATATAAAGTGTTTGACAAGCACAAGACAAAAGCAATACAAATTTGCAAACAAAAATGAAACTCTTTCATTTAATTCAAAATAAATTACAAGTTACATTGATGGTTACATGGATATGTATACTAACTGTTATATCAAAAATTCCTATTCTATTGGTTTTTTCCCCTCAGCCTTCGATACAGGTTCCTCGCCAGCAGGCGGATCATTTAAGGTCTGAGGAGAGTTAATGAAGTTCAAATCCTTCAGCATCCTAACGTTCATT
Organism: Sambucus nigra; assembly: GCA_949130495.1. NCBI lineage: Eukaryota > Viridiplantae > Streptophyta > Magnoliopsida > Dipsacales > Adoxaceae > Sambucus > Sambucus nigra. Next base: position 116,528,973 of record OX422208.1, read on the forward strand.
ACAGAAGGTTGATCTAGAAGATGCTCAGGACGAGATACCTCAAACTGGGAGTGAAGATTGTAATCACCGAGGTATTGTGCAATTAAGCTCCGAGGAATGGCTCGAGCTGGGATCCATTCCATTTCTAAATTGAACGGTGCCACAGGTAAGTCAAGTACCCCAGGATCATAATAGTCCCACAAATAATGCCCCTGTTCAAGTTTCAACACGCATAAGGCATTCAGCCAGCCTTGTTTATAGCCCTCATTATTGGCATTCTGGATACGAGCATCTAAATGGAATAGTTCCTCGTTGTACCCAGCCATTCAAAATTCCCTGGGCTGTTTATGGAATTGGAAAGTTAGTCTCTCCAACTGCTCGTGAAGGTTTTTGACAAAAATGTCCTTATTATCTAAAGCAGACTTCGTCGCAGTAAGTTGATCCTCCAAAGTGTTGGTTTTCTTAGACATTTCAGACAAAGCCCGATCTTTTGCATTCAATTGGAACGCTTGAGTTTCCAATGTTGATAGAGTACGAGCTTCTTCAATACTGCGTCGAATAGCTCTTGGTCGTCCCGAGCAGGAGGAGTGTTTTGTTCCTCGACAATATCCTGTGCAACTCTTCCTCGACCACGAGAACCTCTTCCTCGTCCCCGAGTAGCAGTGGAAGTACCAGGCCTCTTCAAAGTGTCAAACTCTTTCCTTAATTTGGCATTCTCAACCTCTAGAAAGGAAAATCCCTCATCAGTCACTGGGATTACAGCTGTTGAAGAAGAAGCTGCAGACTTATACTGTGCTAGCTCTTTCTGCAAATTATTATTCTCTTGCTCCAGCAGCTCGGCAATCTGTCTACAGGCTTTAACTTCATCCCTTAGGGTTCTCTCCCTGACATCGTACCCAACAAGGATATTTTTGTGGCCTGTCTCGACAGAAAGCTGTTGATACCTCTTCTCATACCCCTCATGTAACAGGGCAGTTGATTCATTGTGTTGATTCTGAAGATCTTCTAGGGTACAATGAAGCTCCCCGATCAATTTATAGTATGCCACATTGTTGGCCACAGCTCGGTCAAGTAAACATTTCAAGTACTGATAAGCCTCAATTTCCTGCTCTGAAGCACCATGGCCAAGGATGTCGGCAACTTCTGATGCACTTAGTTCTGTATGACCAGCATTAAAATATTCATGGCATTGCTGCATCAGTTTTGTATCATTGGCAGACAACAATTCCATTCTACCCATAAACTAGTAAAGAAGAGAAGGCAAGAGTTAATAAAAGAAGCAGACAGAACATCAACAATGTAGAGGAACAAAAAAGGTGATTTTATTATATCATCAAAAAGAGTACATCGTTCAGAATACAAAGTACAAGTAAAAGAAAAACAGAAAGAGAATACCGAACAACTTCACACCTTTTCCTTGTCTCCCAAGACTTTCTCGGGAGGCTGGGACGAGGAGCTTGGTTGCTCGGTGGGAACAATGATTTGATTGGCAGAAGCTGGGACTTGTTCTGGAGGAGCAGGCAATGACGAAATTTCCTCGGTGGCTATCTGATTGAGTTGTGGAGCAAGGACTAGATCACCCACTGTCATTGAAGACTCCTCGGATGCCGCTTCGTCTTCATCCTCATCTTCAATTATAGGAGGAGGGCCAGGAAGATGTTGTTGAAATAGCTCAGAGTCCTCGCTCACTTTCAATTCTTGCAAGGCAGCAACCCAACCATCTCGGAAGTATTTCAAACTCCCATACTTCACCTGGGTCATCATTGCTGCTACCCCCCTATCCCATCCTTTGTCCCAACCAGTTCGAAAGGATATTTTCACAGCCGCTTTCCTTTTCATTTGCTCCGAGGAGAGCTTCTCGGATAGAAGATCCTCAGAGGCTTTCAACTTGGCCTCCACCTCCTCCTTCTGACAATTTACTTCTCGCAGAAGGGTCATCTCTTCCTCGGCCGATTTCAACTTATTTTCAAGCTCCCCAAAGCTTGTGAGCTTCTCGGCATATTTTTTATTCTCTTTCTCCAAGTCCTTCACTTTATTTCCCAACTGAATCTTCTCTGTCTCAGACGCAGTCAACTTCTTTTCCCATTCACCCCTATCCTCATCGTATTTTTGACGGGATTCCTTCAGAGATTGGGCCAAACCCTGGAAAGCATCCTCTACTCCGAACGAGGAGCTTGAAGCCTTGAGCGCTTCATCTTTCTTCACTATGGTGTTAAAGCAACTCACCAGCTGAAAAAGAAGGCAATGATAAGTCAGTGTCGAGATACATATATTGACTGAAAGAAAGAAAAATTCATGATACGAGAAACTTACTGAAGCAATGTGACGAGTAGCTAGGGATGTCAGCATATCCCTAGACATGTTTTCTTCAATTCCTTGGACTTCAGGAATAGTCCAAGTCTTTACCGAGCTCATTGCAGAACTCGAAGGAATAATGGTTGGAACTCCAGCTCCACTAGCTTGGAGCTGGGGAATGGCTTCAGAAAAACTAACCGAGGAGGATTTCTTCAGTCTCCTCGATGTCTTTTCAACAACCTCAACCAAAGAAGAAATTTTGGTTGAAGTGATGGTGATTACTTCCACAGGTGCATCCTTCTACACAGGAACCACTGGGGGCTTCTCGACAGCCTTCTGAACAGCAACAGAAGGAGCAGCATCCACTTTCTTTGTCCCCTTTGGGACATCAACCTTGTTTCTCTTTCCATCACCAGCAGAGGAGGTCTCCTCGAAGATAGCAGGAACTCTTCTCTTGCCCATCTTCTGACTCAAAGGAATGTGAGAGTCTGGTGAAGAATCTTCAGAAGCTGGCAATGGTTCACTAATGCTAACCACAGGACGAGCAGTAAAGGAGGATGTATAGCTCCTGTACTGCAGCAAGTATGAAGCAGACCTGACGTGCTCGTCTGCAAACTCCAGATATGTTTCAAATGCTTTATATTAACTTCTGATTCTTTAGGAGTTTTTCTCTTGCTGTCAACTGCAAACAAAAACATATTGAAATGTCAATCATGCATTTATTCAAACATAATGAAATCACAATTTCAAAAATAAGATAAAAAAAAAATAACCTATCCCATTGCCATATGGAGGGCATTTGGGACCTTCATACACTTCGTCTCCAACCAAAGGGGCATGTTGCCAATTTTTTATAATTACCCCATGTTCAAAATAATCCCTGTTAGCATCAGGGAGATTGACTACTAAAGCCCTATTCAAAAATCTAGTTTTTAAATAATAAACATTGTCTAGAATAGCCCATCTATAACAGTACATAATCTCAGGAATTCCTATGCGAGTTCCATGAGTTTGATTTAACCTATGCACCCCATTAACTATTCTCTATGTATTGGGGGCTATTTTTGCAGGAACAATATCGAAGTATTGACAGAACTCTAAGCATAAAGGGTTTGGTGGAAAAGAAAATCCACATTCAACAATAAAAAGGCTGGGGAACCAATGTCCCTCAGCCAAACGAAAGTAGTTTTGAGGTTCAGAGAGATCCTCCAAAGTTACCCAAGAAGGAATAGAGAAATCAGAACGGAATTTCTCAAGAGATTCAATAACATAAACCATGGTGAATAAAAGAAGAAGGAAGAAGAGCTTACAGGGAAAAAAGATGATCTGTTGACAACGAACGAAAACAAGGATGAACGCACAAGAGAAATAAAGGCTATGGAAAACTCGAAAGCAGAAAATTGGAAAAGGTAGAAGACGGTATGATTGCCTAAGAAGCTTAAATACTTTGCCTTGGGAAACGGCGAAAGAAATGATTACAAAAAAGAAACTATTGCGCTACCGGCGGCTAAAAGGATAAAAAGTGCGCGAAGATCAAAGCGTTTATTCAAAAAGGTGGATTCTATGAATTTGGAAGGATATTCAAATACAAAGAAAATGCTCCTAAAACCCAGGAAGGTCATTTAATATTGCCATATACCGAGAAAGAATGTTCCATATTCCTCAAAGTTCGAAATATAAAACATTGGGGGCTTCTGTTGATACCAAAATTAGTATGCTGATATGGACGAATAATAAGAAGACACGTGTAAATATACGAGGCACAATAGCAACGAGGAAGTTCATTTCCTCGACCAAGTCATGTTCGCTCCGAGCAACAAGGATACTCCGAGGAACTCCAACGCTCCGAGGAACTCCTGAACGACGAGCAACAAAGGCGGTCCGAGCTACATCTCGACCACAGCATTGATTGCCAGATAACCAACAGTTCAACTGGTTCATTGAATGCTTATCCTTGACGCACACGCCTAAGGGCATTAAATGTATTACCCTTTCATATTTATATCATTTAATGTATTACCCATTCAGATGACAGCCTCAAGGCTATAAATACATTGGATCGCCCTCATTCAAGGGGACCGGAATTTCTTGAGAGAACTTGTAATCAAGAATTCCCCAAACACTCAGCAATAACATAACAGTGGACGTAAGCCATTCTTATAAGGCTGAACCACTTTAAAATTCTTTGTCTCATTTATATTTATCTGTGATTGAATAATTAGAGCGATCTAATTTTTTACATCAACAGTCGTAGAGGGCGTCGTGGAGGTTTTCCCATGGGTTTGGGGTTTTACCACATTAAATATTGTGTGTTGTTCATGTTGCTTTAAATTTCCTTAACTGCCATAAATTCAAAACACTAGCTGATAAAAATTTCAAAACTGGTGTATCTTAATAGTTTTTTCATATAAAAATTCAATCAAGAATTTCAGAATTAAAACCCAAATTAGGTTCTTGGAAAAGTTGTCCAACATATCTTGTGTTCATACTTAGTTTGTTTTATACTCAAAGGATTTTTCTTAACAAATTTGTTCGTATTGTACACTAGAGATTTTTAACTTGTTTAAAAGGTCAAATGTAATTTTCAGGAACGTGGTGAGAAACATCGTGCCTACCAATTGATAGATCGAAGAATGGGAACATGGGGTTTGGTAATTGGTTTGGTTCTAAGCTTATAAGGAACCTTATCCTTATGATTCAGATATATAGACTCCATAACTTTAATCAAATAATTGACTTTTCTAATGAAGTTCCTAATCCTTCGACATATGTGGTTTGATTCCAAGTTTCGAATAGTGAGATGGTTGGTTTTAGGAATCCTAGACACTCTCCTAAGATCAAAATAAAAATATCTAAGGTGACCCTTCCTATGGAAATAGGTGCAAACGTAGGGTTGTGGGATGTTCACCTTCTTTAGCTTAGGAATGATCCTAGGTAGGGTATTTATAGGATTATTATTTGACTTTTTAATAAAGACGGTCTCGACCTTGAAAGTTGAGATTTTTAAAGGGTCATAGAAAAGTCCAATCTTGTCATTCAATGGTTGGTATGGTGCAATGGGCATCTTCCCTAACTCCTCGGATATTCCTTCAAGGTCAACCTTCACCTTTTTGGAATCCTCAACATCCTTCTTTATCCTAGCATTCTCCTCTTCTAGCAAGCTTCGAGTCCAGGAAGACTAAAAAAGTGCCTTTTTTAGGCTAGAAATCTTGTGATGCAAAAGTTCACACTCCACATTCCCCTCTTCAAGCTTCTAAATAAAGTAACTTCACGAGCCTTCAATTGACTCATAAGTTACTTACCTTCCTTCATGTCACAAATATCCTCCTCACACTTACGCTTAAACAAAAGCCTAAAATTCACCTATTCAATCTTGAGGTAAAGTAAGCCTTTTCAATGTTAACCTCCCACTCCAAATCTTCACTAAACTCCTCCTATAAATATCGAGATCAATCGGAATAGGACTCTGCACCATCATCCTCAACCTTGTCTTTGACAAGGAAAAACTTAGGATCATATACATCATTGGTGGCGTTGAATGAGGTAATGTTGCATTCAATGGAAGACTCACTCATGGATCTCAAGTCACTATCACTATGAGTGGCATTCAAATTCTTCTTGACCTTTATCCTTCGTTTAGTGGGACACTTGAACAACTTGTGTCCAACACCTTGACATTCAGAGCATTTCCTCGAATCCTTTTCTACCTAGTGGCATAGTTTTTCCAACTTTCTTAGCACGCGAAACATCATCAAGGCCTTCAATCAATTTTGGACTAGAAATTGAACTTCCATCCACAGACAAACCACCGGGATACATAGTAAAATCCCACTTTGATACTAGTGTGAGACAAGTATGCTCCTCAGGGTCCATGTTCACTTAATTAATTAAAGCATCAAATAAAATAAAATAAAAATTAATAGAACGAGTTCTAATTTTATCGAATAAAATTAATTACTCCAAATTCGCATGCAAGTGACTATAAACACAAGAAAATAAATAAAAAAATCACACCAACATATAAGAATTGTTGAGTGAAAACCTTCACGGGAAAAACTATTATCGTGACCCAACTCAATCAAGTCCATTAGTATTAATAGTGTTTACATGTCTTATAAAAAATACACAAGATTTACATATAAGACAATGACAAGTGCCACGAAATATCTCCATTGCGTTATGATATGATGTCGTTGCCCGTACTAGCAATCAGTTGTCCGCGATCGACGTAACTTGCACAAACCTTATCTCTCGCTATCCACTGATATTAACTAGGAACACGATATGCACACGATCACCCATGCTTATATCTTCTGATGAAGATAGTATGTCTGAATCTGAACCACAACTCTGACTCCCTCGTGCATCAATCTCTGATAGACTCATCATTGGAATCCACCAAAGCCTTGAACCACAACAAACTCAGATGCATATAATTTTGATTAGTTATATGTTCATATAATGACTAGTTTGGAAATATCTTTCATGAACACTAAAATAAAAATAAAAAATTACTATTTATAGGGTTTTAAATGTTTGCATCAACTAGAAAGGTTGTTCTGGATCGAAACTAGATTCCTATTTATGGTATCTATGAGAAAAAACATGTTTTTGCATTTTTGATCCTCTTTCAAACACGATCAATATCACTTGAACAAAATCTAGTTCAAACCAAGGTATTCTCATACAAAAATGTAATACCCCGTATTTTTATGGCTTTTAAAATTGGGGATTTATTAAATTTAACTTGAGATATTAATTTAATATTAATCCGAAAATTTATTTTTAATATTTACTACCGTGACGTGAGTTAGTAATTATTGGAAATTTGTTGAATATTACTAGTTGAGTAAAGTAATAAATTATATTGAATTTATTAAAATTGTCACGAGTGAATAAAAATGGCAATTATGGAAATTTAATTCGGGACGCGCATGTGTCGTGTTAGGACTAAATTATTATTATAAAAGTGAATAAATTATATGTCGTCCATATGGTCGTTTTAAGTGCGCCAAAGTGTCCGAAAGGGTCAAGATAGTAAAAAAGTGTACCCGGGGGTTTAGTTTGGTGTAACATCCCATATTTTTTTGAGACTGAGAAATTAAATTTTTGGGAAAATAAAGTTTAATTAAATTGGAGAATTTTAAAATTTGGGAATTGAGGTCCAAAAATAGAGAACATTTTAAAGTATTCCGGATGATGATTTTGAGGGTACCATCGATCCCGGAAGGGTCGAGATAGTCAAAATGACTGTCATTGGGTTTTATTTCGGCTCCGGAATGTTTTTAAGTCAGTTTGACTCGAGTTGGAGTAAACGAGTCATTTAAAGTGTGTACTCACATTTAAAACTGGGTTTATTGTTTTAAGGGATTTAAAGGCTTACGGATTAAGCCTTCTCATTTGTGAGAAGAGAGAGATATAAGAAAAGAGAAAGGAAGAAAGAAAGAAGAAGAAAGGAAGAGAGAGAGGAAGAAAGCTTGGAGATTTCCGGCCCAAACGCGACATCGAGGACGATCCAACCTCTACAAAATCGAGGCAAGTGTTTAATCTTGCTAAATAAGTCATTTGTGTATTTGATTTCATAATTGTGGGAAAAAGAAATGGATTTTGGGTATTAATGGCAAAACCTAATTTTTGGGTAAAAATCTTGCATTTGAGGGTATAGAAATTGTTGGGTAGTTATATGATGATTTTTGAGGCTAGAAACATGTTTGGTATGAAAATTTATGGTTGGTTAATGATATATGGGAGTTTTGGAAATTTTGGGTTTATAGAAAATCATCCATTTTCGTGGCTTTCTGAACTGGCCGAATCGATTCCCCCCTAGCGAATCGATTCGCCAGGTTGAAGAAGCCACATGACTTTAGGGCCGAATCGATTCACCCCTAGCGAATCGATTCGGTATGTAGCAGACTCTCAGGTCCTTTTGGACCGAATCGATTCGAATGGGCCGAATCGATTCGCTATCGGGACCGAATCGATTCAGAGGGGCCGAATCGATTCGAAAACAGGGCATTTGGAGTGATTTTCTCTATAGTGATTTCTAACCCTATTTGGTTGGGTTTATTTATTTGGGGTCTCCTTTTATGATGTCAGAGATATAGTTTGGAGACTTATGTTTCTCACATGTTAGGATCATGGGGACTTCTTGAAATAGTTTGGGGAAAATATATCCATGTATGCATTGGAGTTGTGTATAGAGATTGTGGGGAAACCTCATTGGGGTTGGAAATCCTAATTATTAATCAAAAGTGAATATAGATATGATGGGAGGTTAAGGACTCTTAGAGAGAGTTGCGAGGGTATGTTGGGAATTTATAGGCCGATATTCTTGTTGAATCCTTATAGCAATAGGATTCTATTAAGTTATAATTGGGGACTAACGAGATAGAGGGGTTACGTATCCTTAGAAATGTTTAAATTAAGGAACAATTGGTAATGCGATAGGAGTAAGGGTTCATAAGAACAATTGAACCTTAGGTAAAATTGGGAACGATTGGATCGTACTATCAACTAGAATAAGTGGTAGTATAATTCTAGTCAGGATAGTTTATACATGATTGTGTGGAAGTAACCATTGGGATTCCCATACTTGAAAGGAGTTGGGATAAGCTGAGGTTTATAGACTATTAGTCATGTATATGCCAATGGTCAAATAGTAATAGAGATATTTATGTACTTTCGAATATAAATGAGATGTGTAATGATGGTTTCCTACACTAAACTTTGGGTGATAACCCTAATGTTGGATATATACATATATTTTTGGGAGACTATTCATCATAGGAAAAATAGATGAATATGCTTCAAGTGAGGGATTGTATTCACATATCGAGGTAAATTAAAAGAGTTTGGGATGGCGGCTAGTATATTAAGGATATATATATATATATACTTATGGCCGTGATTATAAATCTTATACATATGAACGAGAAATAGATTGTATGTATGTATATATATATATATATATATGGGTATAATTATGTTGTGAATATCTAAACCGTATGTGATGGTTTAATCATATGATGTAATCATATGGATGTATATATATTGTGCATGTGAATGATATATATACTTATGTGGTTAAGCATACCCCGCTCATGCTATCATTGGGAAGTTTCTGCGCAGAGGGTGAGCATCCTGGCTCAAGGAGCAGGGTGTGGATATTCCCCAGGTCATAGTCGTCCAGTGTGTATTATGTGATATGTATTTCTTCTGGGGTGAGACGTGGTGGGTATGTCTCGTCTCATTGACCGATTAGGAGCTATGACCGCTTCTCGAGAAGTCGTGTGTGTGTGTTTGGCCCCGATGTCGGTGATATTGAGACTGAACGTGGTCCCGGTATGTGAGTAATGCCCTGGAATATGATAGCATGGTGCAGTTTATCGACGATATATATAGTCGGGTATATTATGTGTATGGCATTTGTACATCATATGTGGTATGTACACTTGGCTATGGGAATGGATGATTGAATATATATATATATATGGTTTATAATAAATGCCTATATATATTTATCTATATCCTATAGGTGAAAGGATATGGAATCTTTATGGAGTACATCTTGGATGATTATGGTGTACTAGGTTATTGGGGGTTGATGTATCACATTTAAGGAATATTTCGGTTACATCATCCCAAGGATATTATTGGAGATTTTAAATTGTTCTTATATGGTAATCTAAATTCAGTAGTTGTAGTAGTAGTATATTGTGTGTATGACATGATCGATCCCTACTAATGACATTGTTAAGGAGTAGTGTAACGGGGGGTTCCTTGTTTGGATTTCACTTTGCGAGACGCCCCACGCACGAAACGTAGTACAATGTTAAGAGTAGAGAGAAGTTTTGTCCTTATTAACTTGGGCATGTGACTTAGAGAATTAACTCTTAAAATTAAGCTTTATGTTAATATGTAAAGTAATAAACTAGTTAAATGATCAAGTTAAATTGGAAATTATGAAGCCTAGTATGGAATATATGTTTGTAAGAATAATTAAGTGTGATTGAACGGGTTAGATTCTTGGGCTATGATAGGAGGTCAGGTCTTATGGGTATTGGATATGCCTATGGTAAGTTAGGTTGCCCTTATAGGTGGGGTAACTTAACTAAGAATTCAGGACGCGAATAGGTGCGCGCCATTAGATGAGAGGTGAGTTGAGGTTTCACGAGAGTGCGATTCCACTTTAATTATGAAATAAGTGCATTTATATTTATTATGCACAGTTAACACACTTGCTAAATATTTTCACAACTCGGGCTCTGACCCGTTTACTTTTCTCTCCTGCATTATATATATATATATACACTACAGGTGTCCTACCGCATGGATACCGAATGACCTTCTATCCAGAGTCTTGGGAGTCGTGACAGGTGCGGACTGTTGCGGGATGTAGAATGTAGTTGCTTCCTACTTCTTTAAAAATCTAGGTAGGACTCATTTTGTATATCGGGTTTACACCCAAGGGATATTTATAGATGTTTATATTCTTTTCCATTTCAGTTATTGTATTGTCTGTGACCCGACAGCTTATTCGGGTATATTCATTTGTAGTTACTCAATTAATAATATTCTCGCATTTTATTTATCATGGTTCTTGTGTGCACACTTTTCTTTCCTTTGTTAGTAGCTTATAGTGTTGGTTTGTCTTATGTTCTATGTTTTATTAAATTTTAACATCTCGCTCATATGATATCGAGTAGTTAGTCCTATATATATATTTAGTGCCGACAGTTGGTGTTGAGACTGAGCCATCTGAAACTCTTGATTTAATGTAGTATAGGGTTGGCCACCCGTTATTATTTTAAGCGGGGTGTTACAGATGGTTTCAGAGCATCAGGTTCTAGAGTCTTTAGGATCTGTGCGGGTTTTTTGCGTTCTTCCGTTAACGTTCTTGATATAAAGCCTTACTATTAGGATTGTTTTGTTCATTGCGTTTATCTTCTTCTGTGAAGTTTATTCACTTGATCGACGTTCTAATAATAGTTACTCTCGTTTCAAACGTCGCATAAATTATGTCGTCTAGGAAAGGACAAGATTAAAGATACAATACCCATAACAGATTTTAGGGTACGCTTTGATTGGAGGTATTTGTTTTCCTCGATTCAGGTGGAAATGAGAAAGAGAACTCTAGCTGTGGTTCACGGTGTTCTATCGGTGGTTGAGTAAGAAAGGGAAATTTACTTGAATGGTGAATCTTGGACTTAGTAAGGTAAGTCTGAGGAGAGAGTAGTGTAGTCCTTGGGAGGTTTGGATTGAGAAACCAATCAATCTTTGTTAGGAAGCCTCGTGATGCTGACTTCTACTGGTGGAAGGTAGGTGGCATTGACCAATTGTTAAGGGTATCATCTTTATTTAAGAAGGACGTAAGAAATTGGACACTTGGGTTCGTTGGGTAAGACCGAAGGAGTTATTAGGGGTCGTAATCACGTTTCGTCCTTCAAAATGGTTAGGAAGGATTTTGAGGAAGATGTTTCTCTTGTGGAGAAATAGGTTTAGGGAGAATGATTGTCCTGGAAGGAGTAAATGACTTTTAAGAAGGATCCAAGGATGAGGTAAAGCAATTGGAGTATGGAAGTATAAGGTAGAATACCTTTCTTTGGGTTTGAGTCACGCTTTGTGTGATATTGGGAATGTCGCGCGTTAGGTATATTGAGTAGTAGTCGCTACACCGTTAGGGTCAATAGAATTTTCTTGGAAGAAGGAGTGAGTAGGTATAGCCTTGGTATGTCATCTTTTGAGACAATTCACCTTCTCGTAAAGAAGTAGTCGAGAGTTGTAATATTGAATTCCGAAAGTGCGGAATGTCGAGGTTTGTTGAGTAGTGACTATAAGGTCATTTGTCTTATGGATAGATTCGGGTGCGTAATTATAGTATTCCAAGGAGAGGAGGACTTACCTTGTGGAAAATGCTTTAAAACAATGCAAGGGATTAGTATAGCTGAGAGGTTTAGAGTTTAGAGGATTTACTTTGAGCGGAGAATTTAGCTCGTAGTTGTCCTAGTTTTGAGAACTAGGTATTGGTTAGAGTGTTGTATTTATTGAGGCCTTATGTCCTAAACATAAGGTATTTGATTGGCGTGTCAAAGGACGCGGAATTGATTTATATTATATTGTGTATAGGCCTTCGGGAAAAATTTAAAACTCAAAAATCTTTTATAAAACCTTAACCCTGGTTCAACTAATCTCCATCCCTGACCTAGCTACACAGTAGTGTATTGGGAGGGTTCTTTGTTTGGATTTCGCTTGCGAGACCTCCCCTGCACGAAGGTAGCTAGTGTCAAGAATTGAGGAGAGTTCAACCATGGGAAATTTCAAACTTTTATATATTTAATATGTTGTTATAGATTATATTGCTGAGAGTTATATTATGAATTGAGGCTAATGGAGCCTGATTATAATTCTACGAGTTGAGCTCGGGTACAGGGTGTATGGGTGCCCTGGGTAGTTAGTTGATTTTTTAAAATCTATATGGTTAGACGTGAGAACTAGGAAGGGTCGATATAGTCATCCTGAGCGTTGATGTAAGGACTAGATGATATTGAGGTCCTAGGCATGTCTTAAATTTATCGGGCGAAATTTTTGTAAGGGGGGAAGATTGTAACACCCCATGATTTTTTAGACTGAGAAATTAAATTTTTGGGAAAATAAAATTTAATTAAATTGGAGAATTTTTAAAATTTGGGAATTGAGGTCCAAAAATAGAGAACGTTTTAAAGTATTTCGGTTGATGATTTTGAGGGTACCATCGATCCCGAAAGGGTCGAGATAGTCAAAATGACTGTCATTGGGTTTCATTTCGGCTCCGGAATGTTTTTAAGTCAGTTTGACTCGAGTTGGAGTAAACGAGTCATTTAAAGTGTGTACTAACATTTAAAACTGGGTTTATTGTTTTAAGGGATTTAAAGGCTTACGGATTAAGCCTTCTCATTTGTGAGTAGAGAGAAATAGAAAGAAAAGAGAAAGGAAGAAAGAAAGCAGAAGAAAGGAAGAGAGAGAGGAAGAAAGCTTGGAGATTTCCGGCCCAAACGCGACATCGAGGACGATCTAACCTCTACAAAATTGAGGCAAGTGTTTAATCTTGCTAAATAAGTCATTTGTGTATTTGATTTCATAATTGTGGGCAAAATAAATGGATTTTTGGGTATTAATGGCAAGACCTAATTTTTGGGTAAAAATCTTGCATTTGAGGGTATAGAAATTATTGGGTAGTTATATGATGATTTTTTAGGTTAGAAACATGTTTGGTATGAAAATTTATGGTTGGGTAATGATATATGGGAGTTTTGGAAATTTTGGGTTTATAGAAAATCAGCCATTTTCGTGGCTTTCTGAACTGGCCGAATCGATTTGCCCCTAGCGAATCGATTTGCCAGGTTGCAGAAGCCACAGGTCTTTAGGGCCGAATCGATTCACCCCTAGTGAATCGATTTGGTATGTAGCAGACTCTCAGGTCCTTTTGGACCGAATCGATTCGGATGGGCCGAATCGGTTCGCTGTTGGAGCCGAATCGATTCAGAGGGGCCGAATCGATTCGGAAACAGGGCATTTGGAGTGATTTTCTCTATAGTGATTTCTAACCCTATTTGGTTGGGTTTATTAATTTGGGGTCTCCTTTTATGATGTAAGAGATATAGTTTGGAGACTTATAAGGGGTTTCTCACATGTTAGGATCATGGGGACTTCTTGAAATAGTTTGGGGAAAATATATCCATGTATGCATTGGAGTTGTGTATAGAGATTGTGGGGAAACCTCATTGGGGTTGGAAATCCTAATTATTAATCAAATGTGAATATAGATATGATGGGAGGTTAAGGACTTTTAGAGAGAGTTGCGAGGGTATGTTGGGAATTTATAGACCGATATTTTTGTTGAATCCTTATAGCAATAGGATTGTATTAAATTATAATTGGGGACTAACGAGAGAGAGGGGTTACGTATCCTTAGAAATGTTTAAATTAAGGAACAATTGGTAATGCAATAGGAGTAAGGGTTCATAAGAACAATTGAACCTTAGGCAAAATTGGGAACGATTGGATTGCACTATCAACTAGAATAAGTGGAAGTATAATTCTAGTCAGGAGAGTTTATACATGATTGTGTGGAAGTAACCATTGGGATTCCAATACTTGAAAGGAGTTAGGATAAGCTGAGGTTTATAGACTATTAGTCATGTATATGCCAATGGTCAAATAGTAATAGAGATATTTATGTACTTTCGAATATAAATGAGATGTGTAATGATGGTTTCCTACACTAAACTTTAGGTGATAACCCTAATGTTGGATATATACATATATTTTTTGGAGACTATTCATCGTAGGAAAAATAAATGAATATGCTTCAAGTGAGGGATTGTATTCACATATCGAGGTAAATTAAATGAGTTTGGGATGGCGGCTAGTATATTGAGGATATATATATATACTTATGGACGTTGTTGATACCAAATTTAGTCTGCTGACATGGCTCAATTAAATGAAGACACGTGACAATCTGCGTGGCAACAACAAACACTTCCGAACAACACCTTGACTCCGAGGAACCATATTGCAACGAGGAACACTGCTTCCCCGAGCAACTCAGATGCTCCGACCAATAAGAACTCTACGAGAAACTTTTGAGTACCGAGCAGCTTAGGCGGTCCGAGCTGTACCTCGAACAAAGCATTAATAGCAGGATAACCAACAGTTTAACTGTGCATTAAATGATTATTATTACTGTGGGTACCCGAAATTTAGAACTATGGGCCTGGACGAGTAGCCCAGTCCTGGCGGCCCAAAGTCCAAGCCCCTCATCTTTTATAATTGATCCTTATATTTGATCCGGTCTCCCCCCACGATCCCATGAAGGGAAGTTATGGGGGAAATGGAAAACTTGGAGGAACCCATCACCTCCACTCATCTACATGCACATGTATATATTAAACCCTAGGTCCAGGGCAAAAGGACAAGTTGTATTCTCTGTAATCACTCTCCGGAGTATATAGAAATAACATCGACTGCACCACCGTGGACGTAGGCACATCTTGGCTGAACCACGTACATCATTTGTTGTGTGATTGGCATCTTATATTCCTTGTTCTCTTCTTGATAATCTTTCTCTCATATTTATTTGTGTTGCATAATAATTGCTTCTACAATTGGCGCCGTCTGTGGGAAATCGTTCATCTTTCCCTGAGAAGAGCCCACATCAAGAAAGGAGTTTAAGATGTCTGGTCACAACAGCAATGCCCCCCAAGCAGGAGATATTCAAGAGCCACCTGCTCCTCGCAGGATTAGCTCTGAAGTCCAACGTTCAGATCAGAGAGCTCGCCTCGAAAGACCAGCCTCAGAAGAAAGTCAGGGACCAGCGAGGTCCACGCAGATATCCAGGTTGATTGATGAGTACGAGGCAAGACTCCACGAGCAGAAAGAGTCTTCTCGCAGATAAGAGGCTAAGAATGCTCGCTTGAAAAGAAGACTGGAAAGACTAGAAAGGGAGCTTCGTCCTGATAACCGGAGACGCCCATATCGCACTCCTAGCCCTCAGGCGAGCAAGTCTCGCAGCCGAGTAAGGATCCCTAGGCGAGAATCTCAAAGGGACGAAGGAGGCGAGTCAGACGACGACCTCCATGAACAGCTGCGAAGAGCTCGCCGCCAACAGAGCCCTGCTCGCTGTGACGAGCTCATACGAAACTTGGTCCGCATGGAGATGGACCAGCATCCCGCTCACCACGGGACAGATCAACTAGAGAGCTCACAAGGCGAGCTCTCAAAACCCAGACGAAGTCACCTTTCACAAAAGAAATCGAAGAGGAGGAAGCTCCAAAGAAATTTTCCATTCCAAGGTTCAAGGTTTACGACGGAAAGACTGATCCCATCGATCACGTCAGGCAATACCGACAAGCCATGACCCTCTGGAGTCACCGGGATGCCCTGATGTGCCATATTTTCCCCTCGAGCCTTCATGATGTAGCACATAAGTGGTTCGAAAGGCTCCCCCACCGGTCGATCAAGAATTTCAAATCCCTAGCCGAACTCTTTACGGCCCGATTCATTACCAGTAGCTCCCATCCCAAAAGGATGGATGCTCTACTAACAATGAAGAAAACGCCCAAAGAGACCCTCCGAGAATACGCAAAGAGGTACTGGGAGTTATTCAATGAGATCGAGGACTGCGCGGAGGAGGTGGCAGTGGCCTCCTTCAAAATTGGGCTCCCTAATTCTTCCCTCCTCTACCAATCCCTGACGAAGAAGGAAGCTATGACTATTGACGACCTTATGGCCCAAATCGAGAAATACGCAAAGGTGGAAGATGTCACCAGCTCTAATATAGGAGAAAACGGTCGAGCTAAGCTCACTACCAAGGTAGGTGAGAAAACTGAGAACCAGAGAAAATGAGGAAAGAACGGGGGCAAAAATGGCACCAAAAATGGAGGTAACCAGGACGCATCGAAAGCATTCCAGGCGATCAACACCGTCTTCAAAGAACTAATTTACAAGGTTCTCGCAAAGATCAAGGATGAGCCATTCATCAAGTGGCCCAGGAAGATGGGGGGAGATCCCTCGAAGAGGAATAATGCGTTGAGATGCGCTTTTCACAAAGAGGGAGGGCACAAGAACGAGCACTGCAAAGATCTTAAGTCTCACCTAGAAGAATTGGCCCAGTCCGGGCATTTGAACGACTTCGTGGAGAAAAGGGCAGAGAAAGTGACTGCCAACAGAGAGATGAGACCCGACAATGTGCTGGAGGATGACGCTGGACACGAGTTCGCCGTAATTCACGGAGTATCTAACGTCAAGCAGATACAAGGGAACTCAGCTCGAATGGAGATGAAAAAACTTACAGCGGTAATGCAGGCCTTTCAAATCGATCCAGCAAAATCACAGTCAGGAAAGCGTCGACGAGTAGAGGACGTCAACTATAATAAGCATATTGTTTTCACGGATGAAGATTTGATGGGAGTAAGGACCCCACATCATAATGCTCTGGTCATTACACTCAGGATAGCCAACTTTGACATCGACAAGCTGCTCGTCGATCAAGGAAGCTCATCCGAAGTAATGTACCTCGACCTGTTCAGAAAATTGAAGTTGAGCGTCGCCGACCTAAAGGAAGCTCCTGTACCTTTGGTCGGCTTCGCTTGAAATATGACCATGCCCCTAGGCAAGATAGTGTTGCCAGTTCGTGCTGGGAACATCTCCAAGATGATTGAGTTTTTGATAGTTGACATCGAATCACCGTACCAGGCCATCCTCGGCAGAGGATGGCTTCATGCAATGAAGGCGGTCTCCTCGACCTACCATCAGAAGCTCAAGTATGTAACCGAGCGAGGAGTAATGGAGATCCACTACGACCAAGCAATGGCGAGGAAGTGCTTCATAGCAGCCATCCGACCAAAGCCAGAGAAGAAGGCCGGTCAACCCAGCGAGAAAGTGGAAGAGGGTGTGATACCTTCTAAATAGCAACTAAAGTATGGAAGACCAGGAGTAGAGGAGACCAGGCTCCTCCCCTCCGAGCGTGTCATCGAGGACCTGGTAGAAGTTATAGCCAAAATTGGTGACAGTAGCAGAGTCTTCTTGATTGGAGCATCTCTCACCGATCAAGAACAGAAGGAGTTGACAACCTTGCTGAGACACAACGTAGATGTTTTCGCATGGGAACCATACGAGATGCCTGGCATTGATCCTGATATGGTTTGTCATCAGCTGCACGTCGACCCCACGTTCAAGCCAGTCACGCAGAAAGCACGAAGAACTTCACCTGAGAAGGCTAAAGCGGTCGAAAAGGAGGTTGAAAAACTGCTGGATGCAGGATCCATACGGGAAGTACAATTCCCCAAGTGGTTGTCCAACCCAGTAGTAGTTCCGAAGAACAATGGGAAGTGGAGAGTTTGCATCGACTTCACTGACCTCAACAAAGCATGCCCAAAGGATAGTTTCCCCCTCCCAAAGATAAACCAACTAGTAGATGCCACTGCAGCTCATGAGCGAATGAGTTTCCTGGACGCATACTCAGGATATCACCAGATCCCCTTGTATGCCCCAGACCAGGACAAAACGGCGTTCATCACGACGGTTGGATTGTATTGCTACAAAGTCATGCGATTTGGGCTCAAGAATGTAGGGGCAACCTACCAGCGGCTGGTCACAAAAATGTTCAAAGATCAAATGGGAGACACAATGGAGGTCTACATCGACGACATGCTTGTTAAGAGCAAGAAGAAGGAAAATCACCTCTCAGACTTGTCAAAGACCTTCAAAATCCTCAGGATGTACTGAATGAAGCTTAATGCGAGCAAGTGTTCCTTCGGTGTCCAGTCAGGAAAATTTCTTGGATACTTAGTCAGCAAGGGAGGCATAGAAGCTAATCCGGACCAGATCGATGCAATCAATAGGGTACAACCACCTCGAATAGCCGGGACGTGCAGAAGCTCACTGGAATGCTCGCTGCCTTAAATCGCTTCATTTCCAAATCCTCCGAGAAGTGCAAGCCTTTTTTCCAGCTTTTAAAAGGGAATAAACCAATAGAATGGAGCCCGGGCTGCTCGCGGGCATTGGACGAGCTCAAGGCTTACTTAAGCTCTCCACCGCTGCTTGTCATACCACAACCAATTGATACTTTGTACCTATACCTCTCGGTATCCAATCACACTGCCAGCTCAGCGTTAATATGCGAGGTCGAAGGAATCCAACACCCCGTATACTACGCAAGCAAGACCTTATTAGACGCCGAGCAAAGGTACCTGCCATTAGAGAAGCTCTCTTTTGCACTAGTGATAGCCTCAAGGAAATTGAAGCATTATTTTGAAGCTCATACTATCATCGTCCTTACATCTCACCCCCTAAAGGCGATCCTAAGGAAAGCAAATTTGTCGGGCAGATTGTCTAAGTGGTCAGTCGAGCTCGGCCGGTTCGACATCCAATTTCAACCAAGGACCGCTATCAAGGGTCAGATCCTCGCTGATTTCATAGCCGAATTCACTGGCGAAGAGCTCCCCGACCAACCTCAACCAACAAAGTAAAAAGAAAACCCATCAACAGTGGAAACCTGGAAACTATTCATTGATGGAGACTCCAACTCAAAGGGGGCAGGCGTAGGCATCGTCCTCATCACACCAGAAAACATCATCCTTGAGTAAGGAATCAGGCTTGGATTTGCAGCCTCCAACAACGAAGCAGAGTACGAAGCCCTGATAGCCGGTCTCCAAAAGGCGCAAATTTTGGGGGCAAAACGTTTACAGGTGTTCGGCGATTCTCAACTAGTCTCCAATCAGATAAGTGGAGATTACAACGCGAAGGATGAAAGGATGGCAGCCTACCTCGCCCTGGTGAGGAAACTAATGACGAGCTTTGAGGAGATCAACATCCAGCAGTTTTCCAGAGGGCAAAACAGTCATGCCGACGCCTTAGCAGCCCTAAGCTCGGCAGTTGATTCTAGCCTTAAAAGGGTCATTCCCATCTATTTCCTCATTTGTCCAAGCATTAACCACAACGGCAAGCTGCCAAACGTGGAACAAATACTCCAGGTGGGATCAGCCCCTAGTTGGATGGACCCCTTAAGAGACTATTTAAAGGAGGGCACGCTCCCCGAGGACAAGAAAATCGCCCACCAGATAAGAGTCAAAGCTGCTCGCTTTCACTTATCCACAGGAGGCGACTTGTATAAGAAGTCCTTCTCCAGTCCTACCTTAGATGTGTCCACCCAGGCGATGTCGAGCAAGTGCTGCGCGATCTTTACGAAGGAATCTGTGGAAGTCATGTCGGAGGAAGGTCTCTAGCCTTTCGAGAAATGAAGGAAGGCTATTGGTGGCCATATATGAAAAAGGACTCCGCAGTATATGTCTGCAAATGCCCCAAATGCCAGCTTCATGCTCCAATGGTCCACCAACCAGCCAGCGACCTAAAATCCCTGACCAGCCCATGGCCCTTCGCCCAATGGGGGATGGACATCGTGGGACCACTACCCACTGCTGCCGGAAATCGCAAATACCTGTTGGTTGCAACTGACTACTTCACCAAATGGATCGAGGCAGAACCATTGGCAAACATCCGAGACGCTGACATGATAAGATTCATATGGAGGAATATAATCACTTGATTCGGAATCCCCAGAACCATCATCACTGATAATGGGACACAATTCGAGAGTGGCCACTTTCAGGACTTTTGTAACAAGCACGGGATCAGGCACAACTTTAGTTCGGTGGCCTACCCACAGAGCAATGGGTAAGCAGAAGCTTCCAACAAAACCGTGATCGATGGATTGAAAAAACGACTAGAGCGAGCCAAGGGCGCATGGGCAACCGAGCTACCCCATGTCCTATGGGCATACCGAACAACTCCTCGGTGAGCAACAGGAAAAACCCCATTTTCGCTAACATATGGCATGAAAGCAGTCATTCCACTAGAAGCGGGCTTGCCAATAATGAGATCCGACCTTATCGACCAAGGCTAGAATGATGTGGCATTGCTCACTGAACTCGACCTCGACGACGAGCGTAGAGAACTGGCCCTGGTGAAGCTTGTGAGCTATTAGCAACAGCTCGCAATGCATTACCACAAAAGGGTTAACCCAAGAAGATTCCAATTTGGGGACTGTGTTCTAAGGAAAGTCCTGGGCAGCACAGTAAGGTCATCAGACGGCAAGCTAGGCCCAAACTGGGAAGGACCATTTAAAGTAACTAGGGACGACCTACAAGGTGCATATCATTTGGAAACAATGGAGGGCAGAGAGATACCACGAGCATGGAATGCAGCTAATCTCAAGAAATTCTATTTTTAAATTCTCATGGAATTCTATTCTCGAATTTTTTTCTTATATCTGTTATGTGAAAGGAATAGTTCATTCCACTTATTACTAATGAAATCAGTAAACTGCATTTTATCACACATCTTTTTCCAAATCACAGGCACAATGGTCGATATAGCAGGGGAATACCCCTCCTCAGGTCATCGTCATGAAACACGAAAGACCTCTTAGACTTTCCCTTGGAAATATATAAAGCCCTACAGAGGATTCTTAGGCAATGTGACCAGATTTTATACTAGCCATCAAACCTACTTTGGTTGAGCAAAATCCTGATCGGATGAAAACATCCAATACCAGGTGTGTCCTCGCCAATTGCCCTACTTAGGCCTAAGGGAGTGTGACGACACAACCTAAAAGGTAAAATGGGGCATAATGGTATTTTGGTATTATACTGGACTGGGGGGTGCATGATAAAATAAAAAGGATTACGAAGCAGCAAGAATATAAAAAGATTGGATGAACACGTTTAGTCGGCAAAATCGCCCAAAACACGAACTTTTCTTTGATCTCTTATACTTACAATAATGATAATACATGTTTAGTCGGCGAAGCTCGCCCAAAGCATTTACATTATCAAAAAAGACAAAAGAATAACAGCTTGTTGTATTCACAACAAAGATAATACACGTTTAGTCGGCGAAGCTCGCCCAAAGCGTTTACATTATCAAAAGAAAAAACTTGCGAAAACATTCAAGAAGGAGGAAGCCTCCGAACAAGATAGTCTGCCACCCTAGCTCTTCGTCCATCATCAGGAGAAGGGACCAGCTCTTTCACAACCTCATCTGCGTCCGACTCTAATAGTTGCCGAGGAATGGCATCAATAGGGATCCATCTATCATCCCTCCTGAATGGATTAGGTATCAGAGTGGAGGAGGACATCTCGTGACGATACCATAACACTGAGTTCCTCGGGACCTGGAGTTCTTTCAAGGCACTCAACCACCCTCTGATGAAAGAAAGTTCTTTTGGGAGCATCTAGCCAGCCTTGATCATAACCATCAGCCCATGCCTGTCGAGGACCCTTCTTGAATAAATGCCGAAGTCGAGTAACATCCCTTTGAAGCCCAACAGCAGTTACATATGCTCGGCGGACATCATCGCGGAGCTCTTCCATCTCCTTATCCCGCTGTTCTTCTGCTTCCCTGTTCCTGCCCCTGGTGCTCCTACCAGCTCGCGGGAGGGGAGGACGAGTGGAACGTCGCGGCATAGGAGGAGCATGTCCAGCTCGCGAAGACGAGGAGCCTTGCAGAATCGCTAAAGCAGTGCTCGGCGCATGCTCTCTAAGTTGCAGAACTTCCCTCCTCAGGTTTTCATTCTCCTGCTGCAGGAATTCCCCAACTTGATTTATCTCGGTGGCCTCTAGAAATCTTGCTCTCAGAACATTGACTTCCTCTTGAACAGAGGCACCAATGCCTTCCATCTCCTGGAGCATGTCCTTCAGCTTAGCCACTAGCTCGGACTGATCCTTATATTTTTGGTTCCTTAACCTAAGAGACTTGCAAAGCCTAACAAAGGCCTGACGAACCTGAGGACTGGCATTGGGACCAAGAGTCCTGCCCAATTGAGATGCGGCAGGAATATAGTCTTCTACATCAGTCAACTACAAGACATAAAAGTGCAAAGGAAAGAGAAATCAATCAATGCATTGGAAAAAGAAGCCTTTTCATTTCATTAATGAAGTTCAGGTACATCGAGCTGGAAATGAAAAAATTATAAGCAAAAGTACAAAAATAGCCCTAAGGGAGGATTAATTAGCAACCTCAGGCTGCCCAGAGATGGCTGGCTGCTTCCCCTTGTCAGCAGCAGCAGAGGCATCCCCCTCTACAGAGATGCCCTCATTCGCCTGGGTAAGACCAACATCGGCAGGAGTTGTCTGAGAAGTAAGATCAACACCCTCGATGGCTGGGGAAGGGGCTTCTTCTTCTATGGTTGGCCTTGGACCCAGATCATGCTCGTCCAATAGAGGATACTCAGCGTCAACACCAGCAGCTAGAAGGGCCTTGTTCCAGCCTTTCTTGAAGTTGAAACGGCTGATATAGCCTATTTGAACTTCGACATCCTCATAAGCAGCAGTCCATCCGGAGTTGTATGAGTCCTCCTTGATGGCGGCTACCTGGGACTCCTTCTCCTTCAGCTGCTCGGTCAGAGCCTTGTTCTCCTCCACAACACCCAGCTTGCTCGAGTGGACTAGGTCATAGGCCTGCCTCAACTCGCCCAGCTCCTTGACCGCAGCATCCCTCTCTCGGTTAGAATTATTAAGGGCCAGATCAGAAGAGGCACGGGAGGCATCAGTAACCTTCAGATCAGCCTCCAGCCGAGAACCCCTGACTTCCAGAGCGGACTTCTATTGCTCCAGCTCGCCATTCATTCTCACCAACTCGTCGCGAGAACGATAAAGCATGGTGAAGTCCGTCACATACTGCCAAAAATAAAAGAAGAAATCAGGAAGGAGAAATAACCAAAACTTGTTAAGGAATTGAAAAGGGAAAGAACCTTACCAAGGCCAGTCTCTGTCTATCTTGGAGGCCTAATTGATCAGACCCCAGCGCCCTCTGGCGATCTGCATGAAGAACTGCCCTCTCAAGCAGTGTAGGAGCCAGCTGAGGGGAAGTGGCAACCGAGGCCCCCTCGGGTAACGCTGACAGTGGGACCAAGGCTTGCCCAGCCTTCATCCTCGACTCCATCTTCCTCATCTCTTCCTCTCTCTCCCTCTCCATCCTTTTCCTCTCCTCCACCTTCTTCTTTTCCTCCACCTTTTTCCTCTCCTCCTTCTTTCTCTCCCTCTCTCTCACCTGCTCTTCCTCTCTCCTCTTCCTCTCTTGCTCCTGAGTGGAAGACCGAGAACTAGTAGCCACGGCCCCAGAAGAAGACTTTTGTTTCTTCGACCTCTGTGCAAGAAGCACATGGTCCTCATCATCATCGTCTCTAATCAGGTTCTTCCTTAGAGGCATATCTTCGCCTGAACTGCTGGTAGTGCTCGACGAGTCTTGAGCTTCGGAATCCTCTTCAGAAGAACTACTACTGTCAGAACTCCCTACACCACTCACAGCACCTGCAGGCTCACTCTCAGAGCTGCTCTCCTCTTCGTCCAACTGGATAGGCTCAGCTGTAACCTCTCCGAAAGAATCAAACTCTGGAACACTATCCACAGGTCGTGCTAAGAAGCTGGAGCCTGTGTTCTTGTACTCGAGCAAAAAGGCAACAGATCTGGGATGCTCGCCGTCACCCAGAGGCTCCCTAATATTCCAAGATTTCACCAACTCTGAGATACGAACCTCGCTGAGAGCAGGCTCCAAATTCTTTATCCTCGCTGTGAAAGAAAAATCAAAAAGAGGTTAGAAAAGTCACAAGTCAGCAAAGGTTAAAATAACACTACAATGTCTACCTATATATTCTTCCCCATAAAAAGGGACAGTGAACCTCTCAGACCTCGACCCTTCAAACTGGGGAGGGAACTGCCAATTCCTAATGAGGAAACCCTCTTTACAGTAGTCCTTATGGGAATCAGGTAAGTTTACTACTAATACCCTATCAGGACTCCTAGCTTTGAGGTATAAGACACCTGAGCTAGTTCGAGAGAAGGAATAGCAGAAACAGATCTCAGCAAGTCCTAATCTAGTACTATACAACTGGTTTATTCTATGGACGCCATTTACTATCTTCCACACATTGGGCGAGCACTGTGCGGGAACAATACCGAAATAACCAAAAAAATGTAGAAATAGATCATTAGGGGGAAAAGTAAGTCCCCCCTGGGAGAGCAACAAAACATGGATCCAGTGGGCATCCTCTATATCCCTAACATTCCTAGGAGGGGAGGCACAACATTCAATATCTACCCACTCAGGAATATTGTAGAACTTCCTGAACTCAGAGATTGACCTATTTCCAATATTCGCCATTAAAAAACTCTAGAAACTCTATAAACCAAAGAGAAAGTGCAAAGAAAGGGCACGAGAAACTTACAAAACAGAAGATCGGTTCGAGTGATAAAGAAGCACGAGCTCAAGACGACTAAGAAGCAATGGGAATGGGGATTCAGAGAAGAAGGTACGAGGCGCTAGAGTTCTCAGAAGAAGGAAGAGTAATAGAAAGGCTAAAACGAAGAATGAAAAAGTGGCTATCCCAACAAGCCTTCAATTCTAATCATAGCGCACGGATAGCGAAGCGGGTGCCGCCAAAGCAACTTCACAGCTTTTGAAGAATCACAAATCAGCCATAATGGCTGATCGTTTAAATCCATTGGACCCATAAACATGGCCCAACAAATTTAGGGGCAATTGTGGGTACCCAAATTTTAGAACTATGGGCCTGGACGAGTAGCCCAGTCCTGGCGGCCCAAAGTCCAGGCCCCTCATCTTTTATAATTGATCCTTATATTTGATCCGGTCTCCACCCACGATCCCATGAAGGGAAGTTATGGGGGAAATGGAAAACGTGGAGGAACCCATCACCTCCACTCATCTACATGCACATGTATATATTAAACCCTAGGTCCGGGGCAAAAGGACAAGTTGTATTCTCTGTAATCACTCTCCGGAGTATATAAAAATAACATCGACTGCACCACCGTGGACGTAGGCACATCTTGGCTGAACCACGTACATCATTTGTTGTGTGATTGGCATCTTATATTCCTTGTTCTCTTCTTGATAATCTTTCTCTCATATTTAATTGTGTTGAATAATAATTTCTTCTACAATTACCTGTAACAACCCGAGGCTTTGGAGACGATTATTTATTTATTTTGGAAAAAATAAATATTATTTTATTGGAGAAATAATTAAGTTGGCAATTAAAGTCAAAATTTGGAGTTTTTAGAAAGTGTGTCGAATGGCATTTCTGAGGATACCATTGTTTTCGGAAGGGTCGAGAAAGTCGAAATGACTGTACTTGGGGTCTATTTAGGTTCCGAAATAATTTAGGACCGTTTGACTCGAATTAAAGTTACCGGGTCATTTAAAGTGTGTATTATCATTTAAAGATGTGTACTTTGGGAGACAAGGCTTAAAAAGCCTACGGGGGATATTTCTCCCAAGAAAGAAAGAGGAAAACCCTAGAAAGAAAGAGAGAAAGAAAGAAGAAGAAAGGAAGGAGAAAAAGAGAGAGAAAGTGGAGGATTTCCGGGCAAATACGCGATCTCAAGGCGGATTCAGACCCTACGAACCCGAGGCAAGTGATTAAACTTGCTAAATAATTGTTGTGTACCATTTATTGCATGATTTGTGGATTGATTTTTGGGTTTTAGGTTTAGTTTATCAAAACCTAACTTTTGGGTATAATCTTAGATTTAATATGTAGATCTTAGATTTGATGATAGAAATTTGTTTATATGTATTCTAGAATGAATATCAATGTTATATATACGATTGGGTTGAAGAGAAATGGAGAGAAAACCATTTAAATGAATATTGGGTATTTTGGCTTACAAAAAGTAGCCATTTTCGAGCCTCCACGTAGGCCGAATCGATTCGCCCCCTAGACGAATCGATTCGGATATATGCAGGTGCCCAGGTCTTAGTGACCGAATCGATTCGGACCCCAGCCGAATCGATTCGGCCTGAGACAGAGTCCCAGGTCTGATGACCCGAATCGATTCGCCTTCCTGGCCGAATCGATTCGCTGGGCCGAATCGATTCGGAATAAGCCCGAATCGATTCGGAAACAGGGCTTTTGGAGGGATTGTTTTTCTAAAGAGAAATTCATCCCGTTTTGTTTGAGGTTATCGATTGGGGATCTCTATAGGAGATATTTGGAGCAGGTTTTGGAGACTTTTAGCGAGTTTCCCCTAAAAGAAATTTTGGAGTCCTATTGACTAAATTTGAGGAATACCGATTAGAGACTTTGGTATTTTTCTAAGTGGGGAAGCCCACTTTTATTTGAGGTTTGTTTGGTGATGATAACAACTACACGATTTGAAAATGAGGTTGACTTGGAGGTGCCGGATCTTAGGATCCAATCCCAATTGGGATAGCGTTAGAGGTTCATAAAATGACTTGAACCTTATCATGGATGGAGAATCATAAATGCTATTTGATGTACATATGGATATAGAAATATCCTTATTGATGATTGAATTGGGAGATATCTCACACAATGAGAATGATAATTGAGGTGCATTAGGATATAGAATATCCTTAACTTAAATAGAATTGAAAGACAATTCATACTAGAAGCGACATGAGAGCTTCAAGCGAGAATTAGTATAGCATATACTAAGTGGGGTAAATGTGTGAGTATTGACGGTTAGTGTATCAAAAGAGAGGGATATACTAAACAATGATGTTAATCAAATTGCGCCTAAGAGCGTATAATGAAAATGAATATGATGTTGCAGGTATGCCTTATATAAATGGTATATCTTTATTATGTGGGATGTATGTATACCTTATATGATGGTGTATATACATGTTAAGCATACCCCCTCCTTGCTATCATTGGGAAGTTTCGTGCGTAGAGGGTGAGCATTCTGACTAGAAAAGCAGGATGTGGATATTCCCCAGGTCATAGTCGTCCTTTGTGGTCAGCAAATGACATTTATGATGTATATATATATATATATATATTTTGGGGGTGAGAGGTCGGGGGTATGTGACGCTCTCACTTGCCGGTTAGGAACTATAGCCGCTTCCCGGGACGTCGTGTGCGTGAGTTGATCACGAGGTGGGTGTCGTTGAACCCCACCAGGTGGCCCTAGTTTGCTACGTATATGGGCTGCTGGTAGATGATAGCATGTGAGCCTGCATCCTTCGAGTTATAGCTCGGTTGGATGGTTATTATTGCTTGTGATTGTACTTGGGTGTCAAGGGCATAATGGACCTCAATGACCTACATTGCCAGGATTAGTGTATCGGGGGGGTTCCTTGTTTGGATTTCGCCTCGGCGAGACGTCCCACGCACGAACCGCAGTGTAATGTTGGAACTTGGGGATAAGTTTAGTCCTTAATGCTCATAATTAATTATATATATATCACCTATCCCGACAATCGACAGTGCCAGGAGTAGTGTAACGGGGGGATTCCTTGTTTGGATTTCGCTTCGGCGAGACGTCCCACGCATGAAACGCCGTGTACTGTTGAGAATTGGGAATATTAATTAATTAAAATTGGATAATAATCATTTGGGTTACATGCATCTTGCATTGAGGGAATAATGAGCCCCGAGGATCGATACGGTCAGGAGTAGTGTAACGGGGGGTTCCTTGTTTGGATTTCGCTTCGGTGAGACGTCCCACGCACGAAACGCAGCGCCGTGTTGAGAATCGGGAGGAGTTTAGTCCTTAACTCTTGATGCTAATAACTCATATATTATAATTATATATGGTTTCATGCCTTATATGGGCATCACTAGAATATAAATTCTAGTAAATGAGATTGTTGATGTATTGTGATGATGTGGACATGATTGGATCATGTAACTTTATATGTTCAACAAATGAACATTATAAAGATAACTATAACGATTATAATAAAGTTAATATTTATAACTTTCAATTATGGAACAAATGTAGAATTTGGGAGATAGGTTAGATGGTTTCACTTAAATACTTTATTTGGGTTTAAGTTAGAATCCTCTTACCTGACTAGAATCGGACATCCTTTTGGAGATACGTGCTTACTCTTAGTGCGCGCTTTAGATGAGAGGTGAGTTGAATTTCTATGGAGTGTTCGATTCTAACTAAATCATGTAATAATGCATTTATAATTATTATGCATTTTAATACACTTACTATAAAATGTTTTTCAAAACTCGGGCTCTGACCCGTTTATATTTTCCTCCTCCATGTATATATTGTATTACTTCAGGTGTTCCTCCGCAAGGACGCCTTTGATATTCCTCCATTCAGGATTTGTGGAGCTGTGGCAGTAGCGGACTGTTGTGGTACTTTGCTTTAGTCGATTCCTATCTATTGTACATCTAGATTAGGATTCAGTTGTATTGAGTTAGTTTTCAAGTGTTGTAGATTAACACTTTCATATTTCATTTATCAGATTATTGTATTGTCTATTACCCGACAGCATATTCGGGTATTTCATTTGTTGAGATTTTGTTGTACCATGTATTGTACTCCTTCATATTAGTGGAGCATGCACTTTTCACTCATCATAGTTAGATGTATATTGTTGGTTATGTGCACCATTGGTTTTGTTGTTGTTGTTATTATAAAAGTTTTTAATTTTTGGCGATTCGCACTTTATGATTTCGGGTAGTTAGCCTTATATTATAGTGTTTAGTTGTTGATGTTGAGACTGTACCATCTGGGATACCTGATTTATGTAGTATAGGGTTGGCCACCCGTTATTATTTGGAGCGGGTTGTCACAGGTGGTATCAGAGCATCAGGTTCTAGTGTCTTTAGGATCTGTGTGCGTTACTACGATCTTCCGTAAGCGTTCTTGATGTAGAGCCTTATTATTAGGACGATTACATCCATACGTCCATATCTTTCTGTGATTCAAAAATATTTGAAAGGCGTTCTGATACAATTGTTCTTGTTTCAGATGCCACCGAAGGGAGGTCGTTCAATCAGGGCAAATAAAGGGCAACCCCAAATGCCTCGAAGGAACATGACTACGGATGATGTTGCCAATATTGTGGCACAAGCAGTAACTGCTGCCGTTTCTACGATGGCTCAGAAATCTGCCGCTCGAGCAGCCCCACCCCATTTAGGATTGTCTTTTTTGGAGAGAGTGAAGGAAGATTTTAGTAAGTGGCATCCTCCCGAGTTTGCAGGGGGAGTTGATGAAATGGCTGCAAGTCAATGGAAAAATACCATGCAGAGGCACCTTCGTATGGTGGAGTGGAGTGAGGTGCAGAAATAATTTTTGGTCACCTTTAGGTTATCGGGTGCAGCTCTTCAATGGTGGGCCACATCTGAACGGAGAGATACCCTACCCATAACAACATTTTGGGAAGTTTTTGATCGAAGGTATTTTCCTTCCCCTAATCGAGATATAAAGATTTTTCAAGGAAATAGAACGGTGTCGGAATATGAAGAAGACTTCTCTAGGTGGGCGAAGTTAGTACCTGATGAGGTAAATACGGAAGAGAAACGTATATCAAAGTTTTTCGAGGTTTAGATTGGAAAATCCGACAGCATTTGTTAGAGAGTCCTAAGATAATGACTTTCAATGAGGTAGTGAATGCGGCACTATTAAAGTGTCACGAACACCTTCTTCATTCGCAAGAGGGTAAGAACTTTGGAGATTCGAGTTCGTCAAGTAAGTTTGGCAAAGAGAGTGCCGGTGATGCGAGTGCGCATAAAGGATTTGCGGGTAAGTGTTTCTTTTGTAAAGAAATAGGTCATAAAAAGAGAGATTGTCCTAATAGAGGTAAAGGACCACGTTTTGATGAAATTTTGGAAGTGCAACCCCTACAGCAAATTCAAGGTCGCTTTAGACTGGGGGACTACGTTTGGGAACCCATTGATGAGGATGGGCAATCGGACTAGATATGGGTAATGTAAGTTAATTTTCCTTTATAAATAGGATAATTACTAAAATTAGTTTTGGGGATATCGTATGTAAGATAATTGTGTAAGGGTAGAAAGATAGCCCTATTATGTATGTAATGACCTTAAAAAGGGAAATTTTGAGCAAGATATGCTCTTATTCTATTATTTTGTAAGAAGGATTGAGGATTTTGCAAGGTGCTCATAAAGAGCTTTAAACCTTATGGTAAATGTAAAAATGGTAAGGGTGATAACTAGTAATGATAAAGCTACTTCTTTTTATATAGTCATGATAGACTATAATGATTGTTGTATTCCAGATATGGATTTTGCCTTATACATGGCAATATGTTGAAATGATGTGAGATGTTGTTTATGTTTGAAGTTGAGATTGTGGTTTGATGGGACGCAGGTAAATTTTAGCTCATGATTATGATAATAGTTGTGAGCTACATATTGTTATATAGATGATGATCTAAAAAGACCTTGTGTTGGACATAAGGCATTTTCTATTAGATTATAATATATAAACCGTTTTCAAAATAAACCATTTCCAAAATAAAACTTTTATCGGCCTTCGGGCCCTTTCAAAATAAATTTTCCATCAAAATGATTTTTATAAAATTAACTTTTTTGAACTCTAGTCTGGATTTAACACACTCTCAATCCCCGGCGTCGCCTCATAGTAGTGTATAGGGAGGGTTCCTTGTTTGGATTTCGCTTTGGCGAGACGTCCCCCGCATGAAATTGGCAATTTTTAGGAATTGAGAGGAGTTAATTCTTTGGACCATTCAAATTTTTCTCTATTAAAGTTTTAGTATTATTTATATTGTTGGAATTGTGGAACTTTCGAGGCAAATAAAGCCTCATTATGATTGTTGTGAGCATAAAGCTCAATTATTAAGGGTGTATGGGCGCCCTTGTTGTGGAAATTAGCTTTATATAATTCATAATCAACTTAAAATAAAATAAAATAAATTAATTCGTCGTGGGAAGTTAGAAGTTTGGAGATAGGATTAATGATAATGGGTAGATTAGGAATAGTTGAGCTTTGGGAGAATTAGGCTTAGCTAAATTTTGAGGACGAAATTTTTGTAATTGGGGAAGTTTGTAACAACCCGAGGTTTTGGAGACGATTATTTATTTATTTTGGGAAAAGTAAATATTATTTTATTGGAGAAATAATTAAGTTGGCAATTAAAGTCAAAATTTGGAGTTGTTAGAAAGTGTGTCGAATGGCATTTCTGAGGATACCATTGTCTCCGGAAGGGTCGAGAAAGTCGAAATGACTGTACTTGGGGTCTATTTAGGTTCCGAAATAATTTAGGACCGTTTGACTCGAATTAAAGTTACCGGGTCATTTAAAGTGTGTATTATCATTTAAAGATGTGTACTTTGGGAGACAAGGCTTAAAAAGCCTACGGGAGATATTTCTCCCAAGAAAGAAAGAGGAAAACCCTAGAAAGAAAGAGAGAAAGAAAGAAGAAGAAAGTAAGGAGAAAAAGATAGAGAAAGTGGAGGATTTCCGGGCAAATACGCGATCTCAAGGCGGATTCATACCCTACGAACCCGAGGCAAGTGATTAAACTTGCTAAATAATTGTTGTGTACCATTTATTGCATGATTTGTGGATTGATTTTTGGGTTTTAGGTTTAGTTTATCAAAACCTAACTTTTGGGTATAATCTTAGATTTAATATGTAGATCTTAGATTTGATGATAGAAATTTGTTTATATGTATTCTAGAATGAATATCAATGTTATATATACGATTGGGTTGAAGAGAAATGGAGAGAAAACCATTTAAATGAATTTTAGGTATTTTGGCTTACAAAAAGTAGCCATTTTCGAGCCTCCGGGTAGGCCGAATCGATTCGGCCCCCTAGCCGAATCGATTCGGATATATGCAGGTGCCCAGGTCTTAGTGACCGAATCGATTCGGACCCCAGCCGAATCGATTCGGCCTGAGACAGAGTCCCAGGTCTGATGACCCGAATCGATTCGCCTTCCTGGCCGAATCGATTCGCTGGGCCGAATCGATTCGGAATAAGCCCGAATCGATTCGAAAACAGGGCTTTTGGAGGGATTGTTTTTCTAAAGAGAAATTCATCCCGTTTTGTTCGAGGTTATCGATTGGGGATCTCTATAGGAGATATTTGGAGCAGGTTTTGGAGACTTTTAGCGAGTTTCCCCTAAAAGAAATTTTGGAGTCATATTGACTAAATTTGAGGAATACCGATTAGAGACTTGGGTATTTTTCTAAGTGGGGA
Source organism: Sambucus nigra (assembly GCA_949130495.1). NCBI lineage: Eukaryota > Viridiplantae > Streptophyta > Magnoliopsida > Dipsacales > Adoxaceae > Sambucus > Sambucus nigra. The sequence continues at coordinate 116,561,762 of OX422208.1, forward strand.
AGCCCACTTTTATTTGAGGTTTGTTTGGTGATGATAACAACTACACGATTTGAAAATGAGGTTGACTTGGAGGTGCCGGATCTTAGGATCCAATCCCAATTGGGATAGCGTTAGAGGTTCATAAAATGACTTGAACCTTATCATGGATAGAGAATCATAAATGCTATTTGATGTGCATACGGATATAGAAATATCCTTATTGATGATTGAATTGGGAGATATCTCACACAATGAGAAATGATAACTGCGGTGCATTAGGATATAGAATATCCTTAACTTAAATAGAATTGAAGGACAATTCATACTAGAAGCGACATGAGAGCTTCAAGCGAGAATTAGTATAGCATATACTAAGTGGGGTAAATGTGTGAGTATTGACGGTTAGTGTATCAAAAGGGATATACTAAACAATGATGTTAATCAAATTGCGCCTAAGAGCGTATAATGAAAATGAATATGATGTTGCAGGTATGCCTTATATAAATGGTATATCTTTATTATGTGGGATGTATGTATACCTTATATGATGGTGTATATACATGTTAAGCATACCCCCTCCTTGCTATCATTGGAAAGTTTTGTGCGTAGAGGGTGAGCATTCTGACTAGAAAAGCAGGACGTGGATATTCCCCAGGTCATAGTCGTCCTTTGTGGTCAGCAAATGGCATTTATGATATATATATCTATTTATTTTGGGGGTGAGAGGTCGGGGGTATGTGACGCTCTCACTTACCGGTTAGGAACTATGACTGCTTCCCGGGACGTCGTGTGCGTGAGTTGATCACGAGGTGGGTGTCGTTGAACCCCACCAGGTGGCCCTAGTTTGCTACGTATATGGACTGTTGGAAAATGATAGCATGTAAGCCTGCGTTCTTCGAGTTATAGCTCGGTTGGATGGTTATTATTGCTTGTGTTTGTACTTGGGTGTCAAGGGCATAATGGACCTCAATGACCTACATTGCCAGGATTAGTGTATCGGGGGGGTTCCTTGTTTGAATTTCGCCTCCGCGAGACGTCTCATGCACGAACCGCAGTGTAATGTTGGAACTTGGGGATAAGTTTAGTCCTTAATGCTCATAATTAATTATATATATATCACCTATCCCGACAATCGACAGTGCCAGGAGTAGTTTAACGGGGGGGTTTCTTGTTTGGATTTCGCTTCGGCGAGACGTCCCACGCATGAAACGCCGTGTACTGTTGAGAATTGGGAATATTAATTAATTAAAATTGGATAATAATCATTTGGGTTACATGCATCTTGCATTGAGGGCATAATGAGCCCCGAGGATCGATACGGTCAGGAGTAGTGTAACGGGGGGGTTCCTTGTTTGGATTTCGCTTCGGTGAGACGTCCCACGCACGAAACGCAGCGCCGTGTTGAGAATTTGGAGGAGTTTAGTCCTTAACTCTTGATTCTAATAACTCATATATTATAATTATATAAGGTTTCATGCCTTATATGGGCATCACTAGAATATAAATTATAGTAAATGAGATTGTTGATGTATTGTGATGATGTGGACATGATTGGATCATGTAACTTTATATGTTCAACAAATGAACATTATAAAGATAACTATAACGATTATAATAAAGTTAATATTTATAACTTTCAATTATGGAACAAATGTAGAATTTGGGAGATAGGTTAGATGGTTTCACTTAAATACTTTATTTGGGTTTAAGTTAGAATCTTCTTACCTAACTAGAATCGGACATCCTTTTGGAGATACGTGCTTACGCTTAGTGCGCGCTTTAGATGAGAGGTGAGTTGAATTTCTATGGAGTGTTCGATTCCAACTAAATCATGTAATAATACATTTATAATTATTATGCATTTTAATACACTTGCTATAAACTGTTTTTCAAAATTCGGGCTCTGACCCGTTTATATTTTCCTCCTCCATGTATATATTGTATTACTTCAGGTCTCCCTCCGCAAGGACGCCTTTGATATTCCTCCATTCATGATTTGTGGAGCTGTGGCAGTAGCGGACTGTTGCGGCACTTTGCTTTAGTCGATTCCTATCTATTGTACATCTAGATTAGGATTCAGTTGTATTGAGTTAGTTTTCAAGTCGTGTAGATTAACACTTTCATATTTCATTTATCAGATTATTGTATTATCTGTTACCCGACAGCATATTCGGGTATTTCATTTGTTGAGATTTTGTTGTACCATGTATTGTACTCCTTCATATTAGTGGAGCATGCATCTTTCACTCATCATAGTTAGATGTATATTGTTGGTTGTGTGCACCATTGGTTTTGTTGTTGTTGTTATTATAAAAGTTTTAAATTTTTGGCGATTCGCACTTTATACTTGTGGGTAATTAGCCTTATATTATAGTGTTTAGTTGTTGATGTTGAGACTGTACCATCTAGGATACCTGATTTATGTAGTATAGGGTTGGCCACTTGTTATTATTTGGAGCGGGTTGTCACATTACCATACAGATGTATACGCTTAAGGGGCAGTTAATGTATTACCCTTTCACATTACAGCCTTAGGGCTATAAATACATTGAATTATCCTCATTGTATGGGGACCGAAATTTATTGATAAAACTTGTAATCGAGAATTCACAAACAATTAGCAATAATAGAAACAGTGGACGTAGGCCATTCTTATAAGGCTGAACCACTTTAAAATTTCTTTGTCTCATTTATTTTATATGTGATTAAATAATTAGATATAATCTAATTTTTTACATCAATAGATTGACGCCGTCTGTGGGAATAGATTTGGTCGGGCCACTGCCGACGACCAGGAGAAGATTTAAGTATCTCGTGGTCGCTGTGGATTATTTTACTAAATGGGTTGAAGTTGAACCTCGCATTGATATGACGTACGACAAGGTGTACCAATTTATTTGGAAGAACATCATTTGTCGATATGGTCTTCCTCATGCCTTCATCACAGACTATGGAACACAATTTGACAACGAGGAGTTCGCTGCCTATTGTCATCAGTCAAATATCTTGAAGATCCACTCGGCACCAGGCCATCCTCAAAGCAATGTCCAAACCGAAGTGACAAACAGAACGCTGCTGAATGGTTTAAAAAAAAAGACTGGATTATGCGAAAGCAAATTGGATCAACGAACAGCTTTGTTCTACAACAAGAGAGTGAAGAAGTGTGACTTGAAAGAAGGAGACTATGTGCTAAAGAAGGTGATTCAAAAGCACAACAAACTGGAAGCAAACTGGCAAGGAGCCTACCGAGTTAAAAAAGTTGTTCGACCAGGGACATACAGAATAGAAACTTTAGAGGGGGAGGAGTTTAAGAATGCATGGAATGCAGAACACCTGCGCAAATATTATCAGTAATGTAAACTCTCATGTAATGCAGTTTCATCAGTATGAATAAAGTGACAATGTTCTGCCCAGTTCTTTCCTTTTGTTGGAAATTTTTTGCAGAATACTAGTGCTACACACTACTCAGTAAAACTCGGACTACTCAAATCTATTCCCGAAAACGCCAACTAAGGTTGGTCGGGAAGCAAATCTATTCCTGAAAACGCCAACTAAGGTTGGTCGGGAAGTAAATGTATTCCTAAAAATGCCAACTAAGGCTGGTTAGGAAGTAAATGTATTCCTAAAAATGCCAACAAAGGTTGGTTAGGAAGTAAATCCATTCCCAAAAACGCCAACTAAGGTTGGTCGGGAAGTAAATCTATTCCCGAAAATGCCAACTAAGGTTGGTCGGGAATCTATTCCTAAAAATCCCAACTAAGGTTGGTTAGGAAGTAAATCTATTCTCGAAAACGCCAACTAAGTTTGGTCGGAAAGTAAATGTATTCCTAAAAATGCCAACTAAGGTTGGTTAGGAAGTAAATATATTCCCGAAAACGCCAACTAAGGTTGGTCGGGAAATAAATCTATTCCCGAAAACGCCAGCTAAGGTTGGTCGGGAAGTAAATCTTTTCCTAAAAATGCCAACTAAGGCTGGTTAGGAAGTAAAACTATTCCAAAAAATGCCAATCTGTTGGTCGGTAAGAAAAAACCCACTAACTGTAGTTGGTCGAAAAGGAAATTTTATCGACCTTGGTTGGTCGAAAACATTTCATGAATACGAGAAAGTGATCGAGCAAAATTTTTTATACTCGTAACTTTTTAAATTACTACTAAGTTGGTCGAGAAACAAAACATCATTTTTTGAAATGACTACCACAAACTCAAACTAGTCGACAATAAGTTGATCGACAAATAATACAATGTTGTTATCTTTTTAACAGATATACAATAACAGATGTAAAGTGTTTTGTGATTATAAGACAATGGCAGTCAAGATTTGTAAATAAAATTATTTCATTAAATGAAGAACAAAATACATCAAGAATGAAATACAAATTCATTACATCAAGATTCCTATTCTATTGGTTTCTTCCCCTCTGCTTTTGAAACAGGTTCCTCGCCAGCAGGTGGATCATTTAAAGCATGAGGGGAATTTATGAAGTTAAGATCTTTAAGCATCCTGATATTCATAATAGATGGTCGATCTAGTTGGTGCTCGGGATGAGATATCTCAACATTTGAATGGAGATTGTAATCGCCAAGGTATTTGGAAATCAAACACCGAGGGATGGCGCGAGCAGGGATCCAACTCATATCAAGCTTGAATGATGGCACTGGTAGGTCGAGCAGCCCAGGATTTTGGTAATCCCACATGTAATGACCCTGTTCCAGTTGTAGCACACCTAAGGCATTCAACCATTCCTGTTTGTAACCCTCATTATTTGCATTTTGGATACGATCATCCAAATGGTAGAGAGCCTCGTTGCAGCCAGCCATCCAGAATTCTCTGGGCTGCTTGTGGAATTGATATGTCAATCTTTCCAGTTGCTCGTGGAGATTTTTTATAAAGAGTTATTTATTCTCCAAGATAAATTTCTGCGCAGAAAGCTGCTTGTCCAGACTCCTGATCTTCTTAGACATCTCAGCCAATGCCTGGTTCTTTGCCATCAGTTGGAAGGCCTGGTTCTCTAGAGCAGATTGAGTTCTCTGTTCCTCGACAGAAATCCGAGAAGCTCTTACTCGTCCCCGAGTAGATGTAGAAGGGCCAGACCTCTTCAAGGTTTCTAATTCATCCCTCAAGTTGGCATTTTCGACCTCCAAGAAAGAGAATCCCTCGTCGGTCACAGGGATCAAGGCGTTTGAGGTGGAAGCTGCAGACTTCAACTAAGACACCTCTCTTTGCAGGTTATTATTTTCTTGCTCTAACAACTCAGCTATCTGTCTGTGCTCTTCAACCTCAGCTTTCAAAGTTCTCTCCCTCACATCGTAAGCAGCAAATTGTTTATCGTATCCCTTATCGGCACTGATTTACTGATACTTCTTCTCGTACCCCTTGTGCAAAAGGGAAGTAGATTCTTTATATTGTTGCTGAAGTTCTTCAAGAATTCCTTGGAGATCCTCAATCATATCATAGTATGCTACGTTGTTAGCCACTGCACGGTCGAGCAGGCACATCAAATATTGATAGGCTTCAATTACTTGCTCTGAAGCATCTTGACAGAGGATGTCAATGATTTGAGCTGCACTTATGTCTGTATGACCATCTTTGAAATACTCATTACATTGCCTTAACAGTTTTGTATCATGAGCAGTCAATAATTCCATCCTGGCCAGAAACTAGTAAAGGAAGAAAAAGCAATAATCAATAAGAGTTCAAACAGAGCATGGAGAAGAGAAACAACAGTATGAATAGGCAAAACTTCAAATTTTATTACATTATAAAGGAGAAGTACAAAGGTCAGAGTTACATTTGACAAGGAAAAATAAAATAGAGAGAAATCCGAACAACTCTGCACCTTTTCCTTGTCTCCCAAAACTTTCTCGGGAGGCTGGGACGAGGAGGTAGGTTGCTCGGATGGAACAGAGGGTTGCTCGGGAAGTGTTGGCAGTTGCTTGGATGAAGTAACGGGTAGCTGAAGTTCCTCGTTAGTGGGCTGGATAGCTGGGGGATGAGAAACTTGATCTCCCATCGCCATGGAAGACTCCTCAAAGGCAGCTTCGTCCTCTTCTTCGTCTTCAGGAGTTGGAGGGGGGCCAGGGATGTGTCACTGACATAATTCAGAATTTTCATCAACTCTCATCTCTTGCAGAGCAGCGACCCATCCATCTCTAAAGTATTTGAGGCTGCCATATTCCACTTACGACATCATGGCAGCCAAACCTTTATTCCACCCTTTATCCCAGCCGGCGCTGAAGGATTTTTTGACAGCCAATTTTCTTTTGGTCTTCTCCGAGAAAAGATTCTTGGAAAGAAGATTGTTAGCAGCCTTCAGTTTATTCTCAACTTCCTCATTCTGATGACTTACTTCCCGAAGTTGACCCAACTCCTCCTCAGCAGCCTTGAGCTTATTTTCAAGCTCCCCAGCATTTTTCAGCTTCCCTTCGAGCTCTTAATTCTTCCCCTCAAAATCATTTATTTTTTTCTCCAAACCCTTGGAGACCTCAATAACCCGAGCCTTCTCCTGCTCGGTCGAAGTAAGCCTCTTCTCCCAAATTGCCTTATCATCATCATATTTCTGACAAGAATCTTTCAGAGACTGCGCCAGGCCCGCCAAAGCTTCCTCTACACCAGACGAGGATCTTGAAGCTTTAATAGCTTCATCTTTCTTCAAAATTGTATTAAAACAGCTCACCAACTGTGAAAAGAAAATGAAAGCAAGTCAGTGCACAGATACAAAAAGGAAAGAATGAAAATTTAAGACCATAAGACTTACAGAAGCAATATGACGAGTTGTTAATGTGGTAACCGTGTCCCGAGAAAGGTTTTCTTTAATACCTTGGATCTCGAGAATGATCCAAGTCTTCACCGAGTTCATAGCAGAGCTCGGGGGAACAAAAGTGGGAACACCACTAGTAGGGGGATGAGAGATGGATTCAGCCAAATTGATAGAGGAGATTTTCTTCAGCCTCCTCGGAGGAGCATCAACTTTCTCGACTAACGAGGTAGTCTTAGTCGGAGAAATGACAATCACCTCGCTTGGAGCATCAGCCTTGCTCAGGGCCACTGGGGGCTTCTCGATAACCTTTACAGGAGCAGCCGAAGGAGGTGCATCAATTTTCTTTGTCCCCTCTCCTGGGACATCAAGCTTACTTCTCTTTGCCTCTCCAGCACCAGAGGAAGATTTCTCAAAAAGGGTGGGAGGTCTTCTTTTCTTCATCCTTTCACTCAAAGGAATATGCGACTCAGGTGAAGAACTTGTAGAGGCTGGTATTGGTTCTGCGTCGTTTATCAATGGACGAGCAGTAAAAGAGGAGGTGTAACTCTTGTACTTCAGCAAATATGAAGCTGACCTAATATGCTCGTCGGCAACAGTCTGATGCAAACTCCAGATAAGTTTTAAATGCCTTATGTTAACGTCTGCCTCTTTTGGAGATTTTCTTTTGCTGTCAACTGCAAATAAATCAAAATTAAAATATCAGTGGCATATTTTATCAAACACAAAGGAAGCATAATTTTGAAAATAAAGTAAAAACAACCTATCCCATTGCCATAGGGAGGACATCTGGGACCCTGGTAAACATCATCTCCAGTTAATGGAGGGTGTTGCCAATTTTTCATAACAACCCCGTGCTCAAAGTAGTCCCTATTGGCATCTGGGAGATTGACCACTAAAGCTCTATTTTAAAACCTAGTTTTTAAATAAAAAGTATTATCGCCCACAACCCATCTATAACAAAACATAATTTCAGGAATTCCTATACGAGTTCCATGAATTTGATTTAATCTATAAACACCGTTAACTATTCTCCATGTATTAGGGGCTATTCTTGCAGGAACCACGTCAAAGTATTGACAGAATTCCAGACATAAAGGGTTTTGGGGAAAAGAAAAGACACACTCAGCGATAAAAAGACTGGGGAACCAATGTCCCTCAGCCAAACGAAAATAGTCCGACGGCTCAGAAAGCTCTTCCAAAATAACCCATGAGGGAATAGAGAAATCAGAGCAAAATTTATCAATCGATTCTACAGGATAAACCATGATGAAAGAAGGAAATCAAAGAGAAAGAAGAAAATCTTACAGGAAAGAGATGAGTCTGTTGACAACAAATGATGAAAGAGATGAACGCACATGAGAGAGAGACAATGGAAAACTCAAAGACACAAATTTGAAAAAGTAGAAGACGATGGGATTTTCTGCAATGTTTAAATACTTTGCCTTGGGAAAGGGTAAAAGTAATGATTACAAAAAGAGGCGGTTACGTTACCGGCGGCTAAAAAGACAAAAAGGGCGCGGGAATCGAAGCGGGTAGAAAAATTAAAAAAAAAGACCGATTCTACGAATTTGGAAGGAGAAATAAATACAAAAGAAAATACTCCTAAATTTCAGGATGACCATTTAAAACCGCCATATTTCGAGAAAGAATGTTCCACACTCCTCAAATTTCGAACTGTGAAACATTGGGGGCTTCTGTTGATACCAAATTTAGTTTGCTGACATGGCTCAATTAAGTGAAGACACGTGGCAATCTGCGTGGCAACAACAAACACTTTCGAACAACACCTTGACTCCGAGGAACCATATTGCAACGAGGAACACTGCTTCCCCGAACAACTCAGATGCTCCGACCAACAAGAACTCTACGAGGAACTTTTGAGTACCGAGCAACTTTTGAGTACCGAGCAGCTTAGGCGGTCCGAGCTGCACCTCGAACAAAGCATTAATAGCAGGATAACCAACAGTTTAATTGTGCATTAAATTCTTATTATTACCATACAGATGTATACGCTTAAGTGGCATTTAATGTATTACCCTTTCACATTACAGCCTTAGGGCTATAAATACATTGTATTATCCTCATTGTAAGGGGACCGAAATTTCTTGATAAAACTTGTAATCGAGAATTCCCAAACAATCAGCAATAACATAAACAGTGGACGTAGGCCATTCTTATAAGGCTGAACCACTTTAAAATTTCTTTGTCTCATTTATTTTATCTGTGATTAAATAATTAGATATAATCTAATTTTTTACATCAACAGACGTGATTATAAATCTTATACATATGAACGAGAAATAGATTGTATGTATATATATGGATATGTGAATATATATATATATATATATATATATATATATATATATATATTGGGTATAATTATGTTGTGAATATCTAAACCGTATGTGATGGTTTAATCATATGATGTAATCATATGGATGTATATATATTGTGCATGTGAATGATATATATACTTATGTGGTTAAGCATACCCCGCTCATGCTATCATTGGGAAGTTTTCACGCAGAGGGTGAGCATCCTGGCTCAAGGAGAAAGGTGTGGATATTCCCCAGGTCATAGTCGTCCAGTGTGTATTATGTGATATGTATTTCTTTTGGGGTGAGACGTGGTGGGTATGTCTCATCTCATTGACCGGTTAGGAGCTATGACCGCTTCCCGGGACGTCGTGTGTGTGTGTTTGGCCCCGATGTCGGTGATATTGAGACCGAACGTGGTCCCGGTATGTGAGTAATGCCCTGGAAGATGATAGCATGGTGCAGTTTATCGACAATATATATAGTCGGGTATATTATGTGTATGGCATTTGTACATCATATGTGGTATGTACACTTGGCTATGGGAATGGATGATTGAATATACATATATGGTTAGAATAAATGCCTATATATATTTATCTATATCCTATAGGTGAAAGGATATGGAATCTTTATGGAGTACATCTTGGATGATTATGGTGTACTAGGTTATTGGGGGTTGATGTATCATATTTAAGGAATATTTCAGTTACATCATCCCAAGGATATTATTGGAGATTTTAAATTGTTCTTATATGGTAATCTAAATTCAGTAGTTATAGTAGTAGTATATTGTGTGTATGACATGACCGATCCCTACTAATGGCATTGTCAACGAGTAGTGTAACGGGGGGGTTCCTTGTTTGGATTTCACTTTGCGAGACGCCCCACGCACGAAACGTAGTACAATGTTAAGAGTAGAGAGAAGTTTTGTCCTTATTAACTTGTGCATGTGACTTAGAGAATAAACTCTTAAAATTAAGCTTTATGCTAATATGTAAAGTAATAAACTAGTTAAATGATCAAGTTAAATTTAAAATTATGAAGCCTAGTATGGCATATATGTTTGTAAGAATAATTAAGTGTGATTGAACGGGTTAGATTCTTCGGCTATGATAGGAGGGCAGGTCTTGTGGGTATTGGATATGCCTATGGTAAGTTAGGTTGTCCTTATAGGTGGGGTAACTTAACTAAGAATTCAGGACGCGAATAGGTGCGCGCCGTTAGATGAGAGGTGAGTTGAGGTTTCACGAGAATGCGATTCCACTTTAATTATGAAATAAGTGCATTTATATTTATTATGCACGGTTAACACACTTGCTAAATATTTTCACAACTCGGGCTCTGACCCGTTTACTTTTCTCTCCTGCATTATATATATATATATATATATATATATATATATATATATATATATATACTACAGGTGTCCTACCGCATGGATACCGAATGACCTTCTATCCAGAGTCTTGGGAGTCGTGACAGGTGTGGATTGTTGCTTGATGTAGAATGTAGTCGCTTCCTACTTCTTTAAAAATCTAGGTAGGACTCATTTTGTATATCGGGTTTACACCCAAGGGATATTTATAGATGTTTATATTCTTTTCCATTTCAGTTATTGTATTGTCTGTGACCCGGTAGCTTATTTGGGTATATTCATTTGTAGTTACTCAATTAATAATATTATCGCATTTCATTTATCATGGTTCTTGTGTGCACATTTTTCTTTCCTTTGTTAGTAGCTTATAGTGTGGGTTTGTCTTATGTTCTATGTTTTATTAAACTTTAACATCTCGCTTATATGATATCGAGTAGTTAGTCCTATATATATATTTAGTACCGACAGTTGGTGTTGAGACTGAACCATCTAAAACTCCTGATTTAATGTAGTATAGGGCTGGCCACCCGTTATTATTTTAAGCGGGGTGTTACATTTGGGTCGGCCTAATTGACATCCCGGTAGGGTATTTTAGACATTTTGTATTTTTGGGTAATTAAACCCACGAATTTTCTTAGTATATATTAGCCATTTGGAGTTGTCTCTTAGGGTTAACAAACAAAAAATCTAAGCCCAACCATTAGAGAAAAAGGTGAAGAGATTAGAGAAGAAGGTGAAGAGTTTCCAAGCAATCCAAGGCCTAGATCTCACCCGATTGCATCGCCACCACCACCAAAATGTAGATCGCACGACGAGGAACGCAATCATATATTTTTCATCAACAAATCAGACCTTTGAATCCCGGGCAAGTATCTATCTTGCTGATTTCTAGTTGATATTCCTTCCATGTTAGTCTAGGGATGAAAATCATATGTTTTAATTGAAGAATTATATGTTTTGGAAGAGAATTTATATGTGTTTTAGGGAGAATCCATATAGTCTGAAATTGTGATTATATGAAGAGTATTACCCACTAATTTATTATGATATTTGGGAAGAAAATCTGGATTAAAATATAGGTTTGTGATAATTCATGCAAAATTTGGTTTTATAAAGAAATCTGAGATTAAACCCCCTTTTGATTGATTCGTTGAGGATTTATTGATGTTGTTACGTTAGAACTTGTTTATATATATTGTTTATACATTTGGATAACTTTGATGGGAGTTTAGGATGAAATTATAGAGGCTTGGAGGGGTTAGAATGATTGAACCCGTAGGTTGAAATTTGCAGCAAACTGGGCAAGAACTGCTTGATCGATCGATCGACCAAGATCATCGATCGATCGACCCCATTCCTCGATCGATCTATCCCTCCTGGAAAAGTGCATATATTTTCTTCTTTTTGTTTAATTTGGTTAAGATACGTAGGAACCCTCGATTATTATTTACGGAGTATAATGGGTTATGAAGATGACCAATAGGGTCTAAGTAGACTCCGTTGAGTGAAATCAATATTAGATGCAATTGTGGGTTAACGGGGAGCTATTCATAAATTGGAAATTATGCATACGTTTACCAAAAGATTGAGACTCATGAAAGATTTAGACTAGAAGGTAAGTGAGGGTATACCTACTGAAATTATACTTAGTGAGAGAGAATACTTCGAGAGATGAGAAGTAAGTATGAAGTAAATTATAAATGAGAATAAAATAGACGAATCCATTATGCGAGATAATTGAGTAAAATATGTGCTAAGAACGGATGATACTAATTACGGGTCGTGGGTGAACCTAATTTGGAAAATATGAATATCTTTATATATGACTGTGTGATTGTGCATATATTATGTATCTATCTAAAAATCATACCCAGGCTACTTGCTATCACAGAGGTTTTCGTGTTGGGACAGTCTTATCTCGATTGGACCTTTATGGGGGATATTGACTCATACCCTAAAGGGTAGTATTCCTCGATACAGGCTATCTGAAATTGATCGTCAGATGTTCTAGGAGACGTGAGGGTATGTGCTGACCTCTTAGGACCTGGAACTATGCTTCGCCTCCATTTGGATGTGTACTGTGTTAATACAGTTCGAGAGTTATTCCAAACTAGTATTTCCCTTAGTTTGAGTGATACGGAGACTTGATAGCAAAGTATGTCAGCACCATAGATTTATGTGGGGTGTCGATAGTATATATATATTATATGAGTGATTGATATATATATATATATATATATATATATATATATATATATATATATGCTTATATATGGAAACTTTATACTGTGTGTATAAGTAGTTAAGTAATGAATAAATGCTTCAACTTTATAACAAGTGTTCGTGAATTTCGTAACGGTAACTATGTGGTTCTAAGTAACATAAGAATATGGAAGATAATTATTTTCTAAAACTAAATATTATGGACTTAGTACTTCTCGGAATAAAACTTCATGGGAATAAGTTAGATAGACTTATGAGATCAGTAGAACGTTAGGCGTCCACACTAGATGAGAGGTGAGAATTCTCAAGTGAGTGTCGCATACTAACATGGTGGTTATATTAGCCAGTAAGCATTTTAAATACTTGCTAAACTATTTTTAAAACTGTTTTACACTCGGGCTCTGACTCGTTTTCTGTCATTTCTTTCTCTCTTGTATATATATGTATGTATTACAGGTGCCCAGCCACAGGGGCGTCTTGCATAGGTTCTTTGGATTGGACGTGTTGTAGCTTATGTGGAAGTTACAGGCTTTTGCTTTAGACGACCTCGTCATTGATTCTGTTCTGACTTTAGGTCTGCTTAGTTAGGGCATGTGTCGCCCGATTTCCTATTCCGTTTGGATTGGTCAGAGATTTATGTTCATTTATATTTCCATTATTTAGTACTCCTTGGGAGTTAACTATTGTCAGGATGGTTTCATTTATGGTTCTTAAACTTGGTTTGGATTATCGAGATGGTTTAATTCTTATGTGTTAATTGTCATCCTTAGTATTTATGTGATTCTTAATTGTTGGGTATTAAAAAGGTGTTCATATTTGTATTTGATAAAGGAAAAATGAGACTTGTAAATTATTTTGACACTTAGCTTAATTATTTAGGGTGTTCAAATTGGAAAATATTATTTTGCGACAGTGATGCAGAGAATGAACCAACCGTTCACCTTGATTTTTATTTAATAAAGGACTGATCACCCGGTATTTAATTAGGTGGGGTGTTACAAAATTTTTTATCATACGAGCCTTCTTGACTCGTTTACATGTCTCTCATTTGAAATAACTTTCGAACGAGCTTCAAATTTGCGCAACAACTTTTTACGTTGTTCACTATTTTGAGCATAACTTCTAACTCGAATGTTGAAATGACGCACGGTTTTTTGAGTTGTAAAGCTTACTCATAACTGTATAATTTTATTCTTTGAGAGGTTTAAAATTCCAATATTTAATTTAACAAAAATACCTTCAAAAGTTTTAAATATAATTTTTATAACTTAAAAATTTTCGAGAACATCAAAAAATATTTTCCCCTGATTTTAACGACTCAAGCCAAACCAAATCAAGTGAACACAGAAGATAAATAAAAAGCATGACTTACCTATATCTCAAAATGTGTTCATCAATGTAATAGTGTTGTCCTGTAAGATGGTTTAGGTAAGCACACCGCATCTTTAAGATATAAAGACACAGTTACACTTACCTTTTTAACTTTTGTCAATCTGAAAAAAGAAGGATATAAAAATATGTCATTATATAAGATGCACCTAGATTCACCCCACATAAGTGACATAATGTTGTCCAATCACAAGCGACACCCTGTTTTCCACCCCCTAACAGCCACTGCCTTGACTTGTAAATGGCAATCGTCCTTTTGGATTAAATAAAGTAACATGTCTTTGGGTCTAATTAGTAAGGTTTCTTAAAAAAGATACATATCCTTTCTCTAAGAAGTAATTTAACAAATAAACTAATAAAGTAGATAAACAATGAGGGGGCATCGATGAAACTGAAACACCCTATGTTTCCCCGTTGGTCCCATAACACCACACACATAAGATCATTATTGGTGAACCATAGGGACATGTGCTGTTGGTAATCAGGAATATAATGGGCATGACCCATTTTCCAATATCATGTGAATCTTGTGGATTGAAAACTTCTTTGGGGGATCTACTTTCTCAATATTTTAATGAATAGAGATGTTAAATCAAGGCCTAAATCCCTCTTGTCACATTCATTAGGAGTGGTAACTATGGTAATCTATAGTCATCCCTCTAACACCTTCTTTATGAATTTTCACAGGTTCACTTAGTATGAAATATCAATCTATTATTAAGGTGGATCAATGGGAACATCATGTAGACTTCCTTAGCATTTCACAGACAAGTGGTTGGTAAAGGATGCAGGGAAATGATATCGGGGACTTATCCCCTCAAAGTGTCTACATTAATTTCCTTATGGGATCCTCAATCTAGATGCCCAACCAATATTAGGCGATGGGGGTGTTGTGGGTGACCAGATCCTCCTTCTGTATTGGTGGTCGAGACTATGGGTGCTAGATACATAACATTCTTATCTCCTAATTAATTTTATTTTAAGACAAGCATTCTTGTCTGCATGGCACTGAAGCTCGGCATCATGTTATAGCAGACGATCCTTGTAAAAATTGTCCAGGCATGATGTGGAATCTCGAGATGGAGGTTGTCTGGAAGGAGTGTTGTGGTAAGGAGTGTGATAACTGGGAATAAATTGATGGATTAATCGTCCCTTATAGCTAGCATTTCTAGGTAACGACTAAGATTGAGAAGGTGAACAATTTTGCCTCCCAATCCAAATTTCTGATCAAATTTTGTTAGGGGGTCGATTATACAATATTTCTAAATACCAAAAATGACCACAAATATTAATGTAGTTAAGAAAAGAGCACAAGAGTATATGTTCTTTGGCAGGTGAGTCCAACCTATGTCCTCGAAGAAGGGAGAGCGGGATTTTTTTATTATTTTGAATGAAAGAAGACTTGGATTTATAGAAAATGCTAGCTAAGATTCCAAGTCACCAACACAATGTTGTTCTATATATCTTCCTATTGACGGAGGAGTTTGAGTTATAGATATAATAGTCCTATTTAACATAAACTATTATAAAGTATTCATGATAAAGTCAGTCTTGATCTTCAACCTTATCTTTTAGGTTGTTGATTTATAATAGGACTATATCCAGTTATCTCGTTGTTATCGTATGTGGGCTCGTATTTATCTGGTCTCTAGTAAGTGAATGAATAGTACCCATGATGACTTTTTAATCTTTGATAAATTTGGTGCGAGATGGAAAGCTCGGCTCATACATCATTCAATTTCCCCCAGGACCAAGATGATTGGTCTTTAGTTCCAGTCGACCTTATTATTTTCCACTGTCCGTATGGTGGATTTTCTAATAAAGGACCTATTAACGGCCAGGTGTCCTGCTTATCCTTACTGGGAATATAATTATTGGCTTATTTGTTTGTAATCCCTATACTTAGGTTTACATGAGCCATTATTTGGATTTCTCCTAGAAAATTATTATGCGTGAAGCACATGACTTATTGGTGTGATTGTGCAGCTCGCTTCCCTAGAGATCCATCATTTCACGTGTGTTTTTGGCTGTAGAAGCTATAAAGAGTTTCAAAAAAAAACTTTAGCTTATTTAGGTGAAACGAAAAAGGTACACCTTGTCCTCCATCTCTTCATCTTCCATTTTCATTTGCAAAGAAAGGCTTTCTTCTTCTTTTCAAAAAAGCTTCTCTTTTTTCAAAAGTTTTACCTATACTCTACTAATACTCCATGCTTAGGCATGTTAGGAAGTGTGAGGTTACTTCTAAAAATTATTTCAAGGCATTTCGTTTTGGTACAATGCACCTACAATGTCAAAATTTGAACCTCAGTTAACGATGATGATGTTTACAAACTCCATCATAGTGAGGTTTCATTTATGACTGTTGCCATAAGATAAGGAGTTCATTTCCCCTTCCACCCATTACTGGTATAGGTACTCCATTATTATGAAATCCCACATAACGAGGAAAATGGAAGATTCTTTTGTATTGTAATCGGTATAGTTATCATAAATCATATTTAATGTACAAACCTAGCCCTGAATGAAATCAAGTATTGTTTGAGTTTTGTATGTCACCGCGGTTTAGTACCTATCATTTCCATGTCAGGGACAAGTCTCGCAACCTAGTTACATGGATCAAAAGGACACATATAGAGACATATTGGTCTTTTTTGGGCGACTTTATGGTGAAAATTACATAAATTTTCACGTGCTCGTGTCGACCAAATGTCATAGTAAACATCTTGTGGTTCATCTTAGTTTTTGTTGACATAAACGTATTTATATCTAATCGGCCATCCCATTTGGCTATAGATACTCATTGCAAAAGAAAATTTAAGGACTTCGAAGACAATCTCAACAACCTTTAGAAAGTTTGGGATCGGTAAAATAGGTATGGGCCTAAGGGTTTGTGTTCAATTAATTAATTTCTTAATTAATTACAACATTAAAATAAATTAAATCCTTTTGTATTTCAAATAGTTTTGATTTTAGGGAATACAATTAATTAGATCAAATTATATACAAGTGATTATGAGTGGCAACCAATACATAAAACAATCATACAAACACACAAGGATTTTAGAGTAGAAACCCTCGTGGAAAAAACCATTATTGTCCCAACCCACACACGTACACTAGTACTGCATAATGATTATATGTCTTAGATGTACTCAAATAAGACTTACATATACGACAATAGTTGCCTATATGATGATGTTCCCTAGCATTATGATCATTTGACTTTGTCCCTTCTAGCGATAGTCGCTTCAGTTCGGGAGTTAGTTGCAGAACCTCTAAGGCCTCGGTATTCACTAATTTTTTATTGATGATGATTTTCCCACACGTAGTACAAGATGATAATCACCCATATTTTACCTCATGAAAATTTTCCACTGATGTAGAATATTCGAAAGGGATTGTAAATCTGATGTATATATTGAAAGCATGGAAATTGACAAGCAGTCACACTTTCAAAGGACTCTCTCAAACCAAGAAAATGGTTTTGTAAAAACCTAGGATTTGTACTTTGAAAGATGAATTTTTGAAGTTACTTATACTTTATTAGTGAAAGAACATGACTAAAACACATTACCTTAAAATGTGTCCCTCATTTTAACCAGGTGCCCTCGTTCGAACGAGGTCACTTTTAATCGAGGTCCTCTCGAATGAAATTCCTATCTTACGAAGATCCCTGAAAGAAAATCAAGGTCCTCATTTGAAATTTTCTTCTTTTGAGGTTCCCTCGTTTGAAGCAGTGTAACTTACGAGGTCCACATCTATCAAAACTTCTTTCGATCGAGGGAATCTCGTTTAAAAAAGATCCTCAATTTTCATGGTTCTTGTAAAATAAAAAATATTTGAAAACCTTTTCCATTGTTTTTCAAAAACAAGTTTTGTCATTTCAATTCATTACTTTAAAAGATAAACTAATGGAAATACAAAATTTGAAAATCTTACTTAACCTCGAATGCCCTTTCGCCTAAAAAATATGGTATGGAAAAATATTTATGTCACGATACTTTATCTATTTATCTTCAATGATATGCTATTAACAACGCGATACACTCAGATACAAAGATGCTATGACAGAAAAAGTTTGTTATAGAATAAAGACAATAAAAACTAAACCTAGGGAGTGTAAAACTCCACACGGGGTAAGTTCTCTTGGAGAGAGACACACATACATATTGGATACGAATTGATTATTCTGTCATCCAAGAACTTCAGCTATTTTCCCTTAGTCACTATAGTCGATTACGATGTAGTCACCGACTCCTCAATCCCCATATCTACTCTAATTTTCAATGAGGAGGCGAGGCTTCACCAACTTACATGATTTCTACTGACACAAAAGATACAAAATAAAAACAACATCAAGAAGACCTCCCAAAAGATACCCTTGTCCCTTTATTTTCTTTTGAGGTAGTTGGTACATCCGGTCAACCTTGGGAAGAAGTATTAGAAGAAGAAGACTTAACTTTTCCTCCTCTCCTTCAACATACTGAAGATATTACAGGACGACGTTGTGTCATTACTTTTTTCTCTATTGTAATTCTTTCTAATTGATTTCTAATTATGCTTGTTTTATTAGTTAAATTATTCATTTTTTTGTTAGTATATAATTTGTCGAAACTGTAATCTGGAGGCTGCAAGGTCGATCCTCAAGATTAATGGTGTCCAAACTAATTAGGTCGCCCAAGTTGTAACTTGCACCTCCAAAAAGAGGATCATTTTTGTGAGGGAGAAAGAGATAAGAGATAAATGATAAGAGAAAGAAAGAGAGGCTGAAAGGGGAAAAAATAGAAGGTGGACCAAACCCCTCTGGTACATCAACTAGGACAAATAACTTGCCTGTGGTGTTAGTACCAAGTCTAGCGGGGCCTCCCTCTATTGATTCATCATTCAAGGATCAGCCTTGGGTGATGACTTTCTTGAAGGGAAATGAGGCCATAATTCCTGATGATTCGACATATTAGTATGTTAATGTCAATTTTTCTGTAGCTCGAGCCACCATGTTTCCCAAGAGCATGTTGTCCATCAATATCTATCATTTGGATTGCATTCACAAGGACGACATCTATCACATGGTTTAGGCAAGTTTACCTAAAAATAATTTCCTTTCATTTTACAAGTCTTATAGATCGTTCACATATTAATCGATTTAATTACACTTGTCTTTGCAAGACATGTAGGATCTTCACTAGACGACCAACTAAGGTTGTTGGTTTTGCAACTAGAAATGGTATCTTTAATGACCAAGTGAACGTCCTAAAAACCATCTTGCTAAAAAGATAAAAAGATTACAGGCTTGATCAACAAGCTAAAATAAGAGACCCTTAGCATGGAGAAGTCGGTGAATGGGGGTGACACCCTCTAATTGGCCTATAGCAATGTGGACTCCGAGCTCACTGAGATAAAGAAGGATTATACCTTGAAGACCCTGTAGAAGCTGATCCACTAGAAGGAAAAGAATTCACTTGCTACCAAACTGGAAAAAGAGAAATAAAGGAATAAAGATTCATTTAATGGAGGCTTTGAGTATGGAGTCAAATAAGTACCTTCGCAACTTGGCTATTACGATTCTATTTCTATAAATAAGGGGTGGATCACCTTCTCTAAAGGGGTAATGTCCTAGAGGTGACGCGACCTATCTTGAGTTACCCTTTGAAAATTCATTTATTGGCTAAGGGGATGCTTCTTGGCGTCTAGCGAAAACGTTGAGAAGTAGTATTGAGGTTGCCATTGAGCCTACTCTTCTTAAAGGTTGGTTTGGGCAAATCACTAAGGTTATTGATAACTAGGGTAGGCCACCCCTTATGCCCTAGTTTATAGCCTATTTATTTTGCTTTGATGTCGGACTCCTCGTCATTTATCAATTAATGAAAAAAATGGTTTATGTTTTACTGTCTTTTCTTATCCATATATGCATGAATATCTAAGATTTTTAGGCAAAGTGATATTTTTTATCAACTTTAAAACATGTTATAAGTTAGAAATTCTCATTAACTTAGTTGTGTGGTGGGTATCTGTGACCAACTCCACTTGTAAAATTGCATAATAAGTTAACGTTATTATTTAACTTATCACTTAATGGGTGGACGGTAGGTGTGTGGTCAACTCCACTTATTAAATTTGATAATAAGATAACATTCTTATTTAACTTATCACTATATATGTGGAGGTAGGTCTATTATCGACTCCACTTACTTATAAATTTGATAATGAGTTAAAATTCTTATTAAACTTTTCATTAAATAAGTGGAGGGTAGGTCTGTGACCGACTCCACTTACTTGTAAAATTTGATAATAAGTTAACATTTTTATTTAACTCATCTAGTTGTGTCATCTACTTATCAAACCATTTTGTGCGTGTTCAAGGACAACCAACCCTTAGGTTGTACCATTCATCCTTACGTGGGTTTCACTACACCAAAATGAATTTATTGTCACGATTCTTGACCGTGACAATAAAGACTTATCATGGTCAATGATTGTGACACACCACAATAAAACTTGTCAGAATCTTTCACTATGCTATATATCGAGAATGGTTATGATTTTGGATTGTGACAAAGGCATCGACTAACGATTTTGTCCCGTGACCATTTTAAGGGTGACCATGTCGGGGGTCACAATCGAAAATTGTGACCATAATATGGGGGTCACAATTTTTGAGTGACATCAACATTAGGGCTGGTTCACGGCTGATAATCGTGACCATGTGAGCACGACTTAAAATCGTGACTCTAGTCATGTTATTTTGATGGCCACGGTCCACAATTGTGACCATCAATGGTGGAAGTCTGATGTTGGTCACGGTCTCAAACTGTGACTCTCAGTTGTGACCAATTTGGTCGATGTTTTAAGACGTGACCACAGCTGTGACCATTTATCCGTATTATATGCTATACATGTGCGCGTATGTGTATATATATGTGTTCATGTGAGTATGTGTGTGTATATGTGTATGAGTGTGTGTGTATATGTATATATGTGTGGAGTTATGTGTATATATATGTGTGTGTGAGTGTATGTGTGCGCGTGTGAGTATATGAGGTACTCCGTGTAAATAAAAGAATTCTTATGTTATACGTGTGCGCGTATGTGTATATATATTTTTGTGTGTGTGTGTATTGTGTGAAATTGTGTGTATATATATGTGCAATCGTGTAAAAGTATATATATATATAGGGGGTGGGTGTTTACGTGTGCGCATGTGAGTATATGAGGGACTTCATGTATATATAGTACTTTATGTGTTATATGTGTGCGGGTACGTGTATATATATGTGCACGTGTGAGTATGTGTGTATATATGTGTAGATGTGTGTGTGTATATGTACATATGTCTATGAGTATATTTTTATTCGTAATCTTCCAATACCATCCCCAGAATTTAACATATCTCATTAAGGATGTAATTAATTACAAAGTTACTATTCTAATGCGTATATACCTAATTTCAATATCAATTTTAATTTCATATTTAGACATTTATATACCCATAACTATATCGATTTCATGTATATATACAATTTCAATATCAATTTCACAATTACACAACAAATGGGTCCAATGTCATGAATATACCCAATTTCAATATCAATTTCACATTTACACAATCAAATGGGTCCAATTTCATGTATATACTCAATTTCGATTACAATTTCATATTTACACAATAAAATGGGTTCAATATCATGTATATACCCAATTTCTTTATATACACACACAAACCCTAACGTAATTTAACACAAACACACACAAAAAAAAATTACACACACACACACACATATATATAGAGAGAGAGAGACACACACACCTAGTATATAGAGTATTACTGGTGAGGGAGAGAGATGAGGACCGCCAATAGATGAAAGAGAATGGTCACGATCTTAAGTCGTAACCAATCTTGTAACCATTTTAAATATCACGGATCCCCATACCTGGTCACGGTCTCAAGTCGTGACCCTCATAGTCACCAACAATTGGTTATGGTACCAAATTATGACCATTGGTCCGTGACCAATTCAAATTAATGTGTCGTCACTATTAGGGTGGTCCGTGACCAATTCAAATTAATGTGTCGTCCCTGTTAGGGGTCACGGTTAAAAACCGCGACTATAACACACTAAGGGTGGTCACAGTTTGGTCACGGTCTAAAATCCTGACGCTCTAATTGACAAAATTGGTGCCAATTTTCCTACCTAAAGGGTTACGAATTGGTCACAATTTGGATCCATAACCATTGTGGTCATGGTTTGGAACCATGACCAATCCCCTGTCTAAGTCACCCCTGCCCTTGGTCACGGATTTTTTATGTTGATTACGAATTTGAACCATGAACAACTTGGTCACGAATTTGGACTGTGATCAACATCCTATGACCAGTCTTGGTATATGGCATAGTGCTTGACCATGACAAGTTTTTGTTGTCACGATTCTTTTGGCCTATATTTTTTGTCAAAATTAAGGGCAACTAGGTGTAAACCCGCGCGATGCGCGGATGAGGCTATTGATGGCATTCGGTATGATGTTTTAGTTAAAAAAGTGTTCAACAACAATTAAATTGAAATAGCAACATAAAATTTGTATAGATTTCATAAAAAAAATGGACTATCATAAGAAAAGATAAAACAACTTGCACAAAAAAAGGGATGAAATCTCACAATTAAAAACTATGTCAATATCATATCCATCTTCCTATAAATGATCGAACTCAAATTCATACCCATAGACAATCAAAATGGTCATTTCATATTGAATCAAACTACCAAAAATAGTTATCGATTGAGAGTTAAACTAAAAAAATAAAAATTCAACAAAGATGCTTTGCGAAATTTCAAATCCTAAAGCACTGTTTCCCAATTGATTTTCCTCTACACTTAGAACCAACTAGACAAAGCCTGCAAAAATTATTCACTACTTGAATATATACCAATGTGATATAGACAAAAATATATTCTTAAAACGTAAAATCCACATTAAACATTTTTATGTTCATAGATTATTATTTAAAAAAAATAGTTTTTTTTTATAACCTTTTTTTCTAAATAAGAACCGTTTTCTAAAACTCTAAAATAAATATATTTTTTAGTAACTTATTTCTCTAAAACTATAAATAAAAGTTTTTTTACTAAAACTGTAAATAAAAACTATTTTTCTAAAACTATAAATAAAAACTATTTTTTTAGTTACTTAATTTTCAAAAACAGTAAATAAAAATTGTTATCGAATGCAACCGATATGACGTTTTATCTAAAAAAAACGAAGTGTTCAATAACAACTGACTTGAAATGGGAACATTAAATTTTATATGTCATAAAAAATACATCAAAAAAGTGTTCAATAACTTTTTTTTCTAAATAAGAATTGTTTTTCTAAAACTCTAAATACAAATTATTTTTTTAGTAACTTATTTTTCTAAAACTATAAATAAAAACTATTTTTTTAGTAACTTTTGTTAATAAAAATCGTAAAAACTGTAAATAAAAACAATTTTTAGTAACTTTTTTCCCATGATTTAACTCTTTTTTCCCTCTAAAATAGTTTTTTTTTTTAAACTAAAAGAAGTTTTTTAGTGTTTTTCAGAATTTTATAATGATATTTCTGTAATGTAAAATATCAATTAAAAACATTTAAAAGAATATTCTGACCGATAAGAAGTTCTACGCCACTGGGTTTTGCTTCACCAAACATCCACGCAAATGAGAGTGCCATGGTTGTGAAGACAACCGCGAAAAGTGCTTCCAATTTTCTCACCCCATAGTTCTCAAGAAATAGGAAGATGAAACTGTAATAAGATAATCATGGAACCATCCATGTCAAGTACTGAATTTTGTTTTTCATATAAGTAAACAATAGAGCAACTAATATCAGATTAAAAAAATTAAAGAGAGGACTAATGCCCGGATCTGTTCTGAGAAAATTTAAAAAATGCGTTTTGTGTTGAAAATGAACACTCCTTTCTCTTTTTAGCCTAAAATAAAAATATTACCAATTGAAAGCAGGGACACCAGACCAAAATCAGTGATGAGCGACACCAGACCAATGTGGAAAAACACCATTGTAAGAATTTTGATACAAATAGCACTACCAATAACTTGTTGTATATCGCCCCCATGAGAGCAAACTCAGCCATGGCCCATAACTGTTGTATGATTTTAATATTAATGGGTATTAATGGTTAGAGAAAATGAAAGGTTAAAACCATCAATTAATTGGAATAAGAAAAGACAAAGGGAAGTGGGAAAACCAAAGTCCCACGATGAAAAAGTGTGAAAAAGTTAGTGGATTAATAAATGCTTTTGTGTCATAAGAGATTACTTGTGTGCATTGAAGTGTATGCTACTAGTGTACACCTTCGGTCCAAGGATGGTGCTTTGCACCATCCGCACACGTGCGCGAAAGTGCGATTGGGCGTTTAGGGCGCACTTTGCACTTCGCGAGGAGCAGTAGGAGCCTTTGATTTTTGACAACGTCAAAAGATCAAACGGTCCAGATTAAATCCATAATAAATGACACATAATTATGGCGCGAGTGGATCTGAACCGTCGGATTTTGGCGCCACTTCGTTAAGTATTAATCCGTACAGTCGCATCTTTTTAGTTCAAATCTGGAACGTTAAAAAATATAGTTATATATCCAAGGGCCGTGATTAAATGACCTTTGGATGTGGTGTCTCTTCATGAACAGACACCATAAGAGGCTATATATAGAAGGCAAAATCCTGTCATAATGAATTCCGAAAATTCTCTTTCTCTCTATTATTTCTTCTTACTAATTTCATAGAGTGTTCTGTGGGTTATTATTCAAGTTTGCTACTTGAATAAACCCGTGGATTTGTTGTATCTTGGAGGTAATTTGCCTAGACCCGTTAGCAAACTCTGTACGAGTAGGGGCAAATAACACCTTAAGGACAGTAGTCTATTACGCCTCAAATCCAAACATCTGTTCATATTTTCTGCATAATTAAAAATTCTTCAACAATAACAAATACATAGCGCACATGGGTACTCATACCTGCACAGCTCTATTAAGTAGTGGCCACACCCAATCTAGACGAAAGAAGAGGTCTAAAAACCTTTAGATTCAACAATAAATAATAAAGAATAAAAATAGGGGAAATGGGGAAGGAGTGACTTTTCATATGGAGAAAAATGTAGAGGGGTAAACATACAAAAGATGAACAAATTGGACGTTTTGTATCAGAAGATTGGGTGAACTAAATGGAGAAGAGAGATGATTAGAAATGATGGTTCACCTCCAATATTTCGGTTGTCTTTCGTTTTATAGTGCCACGTGGATGAACCTATGATAAGGAACATTAATTCTTGTTTCAGTTTGTATAGCATTTTAGATTAGTATATAGATTTGTCACGATCCATGACTATGACAACAGGTGTCTAGTCATGGTATTGTCATGGTTAAGGACCATGATAACGTGCTTGATAATGTCAAGGCTTTGTCATAATCCTATGCCGTGACAACCCTAGGACCAAAATAAATAATTTATAAGCAGCAGCTACTGCCCAGCAGATAATCTGCTTTAAATGTACCTAAAAACCCTGCTTCATGCACACAAAAAAAGCATCCATAATAAGGTGTCAATTAATTTAATCAACATCCACGTCCATATGAGTAATTAATCAACATCCACATGAGAAATTAAATTAATTAAACCAAAATTAATTGGCTCCAAAATTTTAATGTCATATATGTTTAAAATACAAATGTATCATATAAGTCTGATGTCAATTAAATATAAGAACTCAAAATGGCTTAATAAGGTGAGTCGGCCAAATGACATATGACCCCACAATGGCATCAATATGCCGATCACTGGCTTCCTCGTTCAGCCACAAGACCTCGTCCTCTTTCCCCGAAAACACTTAAATCACTCTGAATTGGGGCTCATAAGCCCACAATGGGCGATCGTGCACTAAGGTCCCGGGATTGGCACTCACATCCTTATTTCACTCTACAATCCAGGATCCTCCACGTGTGTTACGGATATAGACTCTATGTCCATCTGGCTAAAATCACGTCTGGATAGTGGGGTTGGCGATAAAATATAAATCAAAATGTGATGATGAGTCTGCTATCGGTGAGGGGGATCGAGTAGCGATCTCATCACCAACATTCTCCTTACCCTTTTCTTTCTCCTTCGCTTACCCTTCATCCTTTCTACCACATCCTAACTCTTGTTTGGCCCATTTGAATATATGATTAATCATGTGTTAGAGATTATCCAATATTTAGTCCATCATAGATTTGTACATGTTGACCTTCAAAGATAAGGCGCTTTGGTAGCTAATAAGGCCCATCAGCTTCCAGTTTCCAATTAGCGAGTTGGCACCCCAAGTACATCCTTTTATATCCTAGCCCAACACTTGCCTCAGTGCATTCGTACTCAGAGATGCCTTATCAGCATCACTGAGGCTGCTATGCACCCCCTTTAGCTCTCCTGACACATTATAAAATATGTCGTTAACCTTGAAAATGAATATTAATAAATTAATGAAGTTGGCATATAATTAAATTCTAACTTACCAGAGTCTCACCAACTCGTGAATTAGCAGTCGTGCCCTTCTTCAATTAAATTTACACATCGGAGTCGATCTTATATGGCTTTCCCTCGAGCTACTCCCAGCCTTATGCACATATTAAATTATTTATTAAAAATTTATTTGTGCATTAAACAAAATGTGACCAATTTAAACCAATTTACTTACCATGCCATGTTCCACCTCTTTGTAAGATCTCCGCCCGAATTAGTGCACGGACATTTTCTTTTCACGATTAGTCCTCGCCGACTCTCAGGTGGCCAATTAGTTATCAAACGCCTTAAAGTCTATAATTTTTTGTCATTTGGCCAATGTCACCCGATCCTTATCTAGGACTTGGTCTTTCCATTTTAGTACAGACTCTCGGATTTTCTCGAGATAGCAGTTGTATATATTTTTCTTCCATGTCTTCCACTTCTCTCGGATCATAACCAAGACATTGTCCCGATATTCGGTGGGCAAGTTGAATTACTTTTGTCCAATAAATACATAATAAGAAATCTAATAGATTAGCATTCCAAAAACATATAATAAAATCTAAAATGAAAGTCATATATTTAATATAAATATTGATATTTTAATACGTTTAGCGCCCCCCAAATGGCCATTATTAGCTCTTCGATCACGCTCCTTCAGTTTTCGTATCCCAGACCAATTATTTCTTTCATTAACTCTGACGAACTAATCATAAAATCCATCTTATTATGAACGATGAAATAATCACAGAACCACAACGTAATGGTTTGATGATATTATATATGCAAGGGTTAAGTGGGATTAAACTACTAAAGTGTCAATTCAACATGTGTAAGGGATTGTCTATGTTTGAAGATGCCATAAAAGAGGGAAATACAAAGAAGACGTTGGCAAATTCATTACAATACCAACACCCATGCTTTTAGTGTAAGTTGTATAGTCACCGGGCTAATAATTGTCCATCGAAAAAGCTCAAATATTATATAGGTTGTGTGGCCATAAGGGACTTTAGATTTAAACCAAAGAAACTATTAAAGATGTTATATTTTTCAAATGCATCGCCACTAGGAACATCTCCTGACCGGGTATGGCAAAAATAATACTTCTACTAAAATAATCAATCATGGCTCGATACGTAACCAGCCAATCCATACCAATAATCACATCGTACTCAGACATATCTAATACTAACATGTCGATAGGTAAATTAAACCTCCCAATCTCTACGTCCACGCCTCTACATATAAAAGAAATCACAGAACCCCTACTCAATGGTGAATCTACACAAGTAACAGTGCTCTCCGCAATATCTAATAACCCCATAGCGCGTGGAAATCTCGTGGCAATAAAACAGTGTGTGGCTCCCATGTTAAATAAAATATGTCCCATAGCCCCCTGAATAGAAAACATACCCTCAATCGCAGGTGGATCCTACGGAACTGCAGCCTGCTGGAGCTGGTAAAATCGAACGTGCTGAAGCTGTCCCTACTGAAATGGGACTGCTGGGATAGGTGGCAATGCTGGAATCTGTGGTGGTGCATGGAGGGTGGCGGGAAACATAGGTCTCTAGGCTCATGTCGACACCCTACTGTTGCTGCTGCGGGACCCGTCCCCTTTCAGGATACTCCTAGAATTTATGGCCAATCTTGCCACATATTAAACATTTTCCTGCAAAGTTTCCCCCTCTCTGACCCTGCTGCACACGGCCCTGATGGCCGTTACCACCCCTGCCCTGGTCATACTGGCCCTGCTAAAACTGCTGCTGGCCCTGATGGCCGTGTTGACCCATCTAGCCATGTCGAAAACCTCCCTGACCATGCTTGAAACCTCCTTATATAAATCTCTTAGAATCCCCCTGCTGGGAACTCTGATCACCCTGCATGTGCTGACCCTGAGCTGATTATGCCCCGCTGGCACCATTACCCCCTGTCCTGCCCTGCTGGTTGGAATCTCCTGCTCGCTTACCCTCTGACAAATGGAAGCTGTGGTCTTGGAAGTGAAGTAATGCAGTGTTAACCACATCTGAATAGGTGGCCAACGAGAGATTACCTAGCAGGTGCTGATGAATCCTCCACGTCAACCCATCCATGAGCTTCTGGATTTTCTTCTCTTCAGTAGGAATCTCATCGGGAACGATGTTCATAAGATTAGTGAATTTAGCCTCATACTCTGCCACTATCCTCCCTTCCTGCTTAAGGTTCATAAATTTCCGGCTCATCTCGGTGTGAACCTCCGAGGGAAAATATTTAGGGTCGAATCGCACCCTAAACTCCTGTATAGAAAGAACATCTCTCTCCTCTGCGGTGGTAATGGACTCCCACCACTGTAATACTGATCCTACCAGCTTAAATGTAGCCAGTATCTTCCTCTGCACATCTGTACACTCATACATCATCAAGTATCTTTGGATGTCCTTCTTCCACTAGCTCGACACAAGAACGTCAGAGCTCCCTGCAAACTCCGGAGGGTGAGCCATCTGAAAGGCATCACTGACACATTCCCAAGCAAATGGGAATTCATGAGCCTGGACTGGGGCTACCACCGGTGCCTGAGGTGGTGCCTGTTGCACAACTGCTAATGCGGCATTTATCCCCTGTGCTACAATGGTCGCAACTTCAGCAGCGTTCATAAAACCTTAAACTGGTGCAGGCTGAGGCTAGGGCTAGGCACCCATGGGAACTTGCTGCGCACGTCGATGAGGCATCTGAAATTAGAGAGAAGTTTTATAAGTACACAGTTATTATTTCAAAATAGCTAAAGAACGTAAGATACACAAAAGAGTACAACAATCCTAAAATATATGGTTCTATATCAAAGGACGCTACGCGAAAACATAACAAGCCGTACATATCCTAAGAACTTTAGAAACTGATGCTCTGATACCACCTATGACACACCGACTAATTAAATACCTGGTAGCTACTCTTTTATTCAAATTAATACAAAATGTCAAGTTGGTTCAGGTCGTAGTATCACTATCGAAAGCGTTTTAAACAATTACTAGCCACCTAATATTTAAAAAGTGAGTTGCCAAATTTTATTAAATTAAATTAACATGCAACCAATTAAATTATAAGGTAACTATACCACATCCACATCACAATCACAATAGAATAATAATGGAATAAATAAAATGAGTCTAGAGTAACACTC
The DNA here is from genome assembly GCA_949130495.1 of Sambucus nigra. Classification (NCBI taxonomy): domain Eukaryota; kingdom Viridiplantae; phylum Streptophyta; class Magnoliopsida; order Dipsacales; family Adoxaceae; genus Sambucus; species Sambucus nigra. The sequence continues at coordinate 116,591,484 of OX422208.1, forward strand.
CCCTGAATAATCCAAATACTGAATAAATCCCAATACAAAAGTCTGAATAAATAAATAAATGTAAAACTGAAATGAAACTGAAAGTCTGAGAATGCTATCTCTAAATGAAAATGGGCGACATGACCAAACTGATGAATGACCCTGAATAGAATCAAATGCAAAATGTGGAGGCGTCTAATACCGAGATCGTGTAACTTCCACAACAGCTACAGCACCTCAATGTAATGGAACTCCTATGATTGGCGTCCCTGTGGCTAGGCACCTAAAAGGTTTTACAAGAAAAATATATTTGAAAGCAAACGGGTCAGAGCCCGAGGTGAAAATAGTTTAAAAAATATAGCAAGTGTTTAATTGCATTAAATAATAAATATTATATACATGTTAGTTACGTGCTCTCACATGAGTTCCTCACCCCTCAACTAATGTGCATACCTAACGTATATCCTTAACTCGTCCTAGTTATGCCGTCAACTAACTAGTCTGTACCACTTCCTGCCTTCATAATATAATATAGGGGTATATTCATATCATTCTAATATATCCTGCGTGTAACTCACCTTTTCATTAATCAGATTAATTTATAACAATTACGATAGGAAAAACTCATCTTTAGTCCCATTTAAAATGTCTCAATTATTCGCATTCCCACTTTAACAAAGAGTCCGTTATAATTACAAGTATATTATTCCCAACATAAATATACAAATAGGGCACCCCTAGACTAAGCTGCGGTGCACGCATACTCTGCTATCGAATCCTGGTACATCACGTACATGAGGACTACGTGTTTCCAATCGCTCAGGAAGCGTTGCAATAAACAAAATCACACATATTGGAGGCGAACATAGTTCACATACCCATGGGTCACGCACATACCTACGCTCTCATGGTCAGCTGACTTATCAACTCACAAATAAGCCATTCACAGCCCTATGTCCTTAAGGTACCAATCTAAATCCCCCCATAGGCACACAAACATCAGACAGTCCTATTCCGAAAGTCGACCTCCCATGATAGCAAGTATGGTAGGTATGTCATACACACAATAATCCATATACTAAGCACTCACATAACTTAGGTAATTATTACATTATCAAAGGTATATTTTCAGCCCTATACCATCGGTCATACTCGTACGCCATTATCATTCCAACTTATATATAATATGTTTTGACAATAAAGCTCACGTCATATCGTTTCGAGTATTTAAACCTATCCCGAAATGGTTACTAAGTCTCCTACATATCTCACATGTCAATCCAGTACTCCTAAGTCCATATTTCTGTCTCAAACCCTAAATCATCTCTCATACGAACTTAAGTCATGCTCTCGCATTTTAAAATGATAAATGACTCGTCGGACACTCGTAAGTTCAACACTACATTCCAAACCAATTCTAATATGTTCCGGGCTTTAGTTACATCCCTATTGGTCTCCCTAAAGTCTTCATGCATTCACATAATCCCCATTTTCAACTTTCAATGGACGAAATCGGTTAAATCCAAAAAGGGAAAAAGTTCACAGTTTCTGGGGAGGTTGATCGATCAACCTATGAATGTCGATCGATCGACCTATGAATGTCGATCGATCTATCAAGTAGGTGCAGGTCTCGAATTTTTGCGTTTTCTGCCCTAGTTTTGTCCCAATTTCTCATTACAAGATGTTAAATCCTAAAGTAAACATATTGGGTAATTATATAACCTAATTACATGAATCTTAACATTCCAGAATTCTTAAATCATTATCAAATAGAACTTTCTTGGATCAAATCATCATATTATCATGAAAAACCCTATTTTCCTATTTTCTTCAAGAATGATCATACATCTCTTTATAAATTCATTTTTAACTAAGCATGGGTTATGATTTCGTTAATAGAATACTTCCAGAAACAAACTGCATACAAATCCTAATCAGAATTAAGGTTTTATCTCCAAAGTTTCATGACTTTTCAATATTATCATGGATATCATCAAATCTTAAACTATCATGGATAGATTATTCGTTGAATCATAATGAATCAAATCACTTGCCTGGAAATTTGATGTTGTGATCCTTTGATGATGATGATAAGGGTTGGTTCTCTTCCTCTCTCCGGTCACAAATCCGACGATAGTGGTGGTGTGTGGTGGTTATGGCTTTGAAAGCTTACTTGGAACTTCTCATCCCTACTCACATTGCCCACTACTTGATTTTGACAGATAATGGCCCTGATGGCCTTAATATTGGCTGACAAATAAAGCCTAAGTTTTGTGGCTCAAAATTCCCTAAAAATCAAAATGGCTAAAATACCCTCTTGAGTTGCCGATTTGGCTTAAAAATGCCACGAGACCCAAACTAAACCCCCGACTAGTGTTTTTTGACTATCTCGACCCTTCCGGACAAGCTGACTCACTCAAAATGACTATATGGATGATAAAAATATATTTCACTTTTAAATCCATTTAAATTGATTCTTGATGCGACTGACATTACCATATTCACCTAGTAATATTCAACATTATTATCATAATCAAATACCAGCTCACGTCTCGCTGGTATTTAAATCCGAATCAATTTCCAAATAATTATCCCAATTAATTTAATTAATCCCATTAAATAAAATCGATAAAATTACGGGGTATTACATACGTCCCCCCTAATAACATAATTTCATCCCAAAATTTGAAAATAAAAATAAAAATATACCCGGCAAAAATAACTCTGGATAACGCTCGCACATCTCATCCTCGCGCTTCCAGGTAGACTCCTCGGCATTATGGTACCTCCATTGAACACGTACTAACGGTACTATCTTCAACCTCAATTTCCTCTCGCTACGGTCTACAATAGCAATCAACCCCTCCTCATAAGAACCATCTGGTTGTAGATCAATATCCTCTAAAGCAATGTGAGTATGGGCCAAATCATCCCGAAGATATCTCCTTAGTGAGGAAATATGGAACATGTCATGGACCCTATGAAAGTGTTTCGGTAACCCAAGTCTATATGCAACTGGTCTAATTCGCTTGATTATAGGGAATGGTCCCACATATCTAGGCACCAATTTCCCCTTCTTCTCGAAACGCATAATCCCCTTCATAGGAGACACTCTAAGCAGCACCCGGTCCCCCATATTGAACTCTCGAAAGGAACTCTTGGCATCGGCGTAACTCTTCTATCAGTCCTAAGCAACCTTCATACGGCTCCGTATCATATCTATCCTCATCGAAGTATCCTGAATCACCTCCGGCCTAAGTAGCTTATTGTCCCCCCAACTCTAGCCAACATGCTGGGGAATGACAAGACCTACCGTACGATGCCTCAAATGGAGCCATACCAATAGTGAACTGGTAGGAGTTATTATAGGCAAACTCCACCACTGGAAGATACTACTCCCAACCACCTCCAAAATCGAGGATGCACATACGCAACATGTCCACTAACATCTGATTCGTCTGCTCGGTCTGCCCATCTGTCTACGGGTGATAGGTTGTACTCAATTGCAACTCCGTTCCCATAGCTTCCTAGAAACTCTCCCAAAATCGTGACACAAATATTTTGTCCCTGTTAGACACGATATTGAGAGGTACCCCGTGGAGTCTCACTATCTCAGCTATGAAGATCTGGGCGTACTGTTCCGTAGTGTAGTTTGTTCGGGCTGGCAGAAAGTGGGCAACCTTGGTCAACCGATCCACGATTAACCATATGGAATCGTGACTTATCTGCGATATAGGTAACCCCGTGATGAATTCCATGGAAATGCTCTCCCATTTCCACATTGGAACCTCTAATGGCTGTAGAAGTCCTGCCGGTCTCTGATGGTCCACCTTTACTAGCTGACAAGTGGCACATTTCGAAACAAACTCGGTAATATCCCTCTTCATCCCGCTCCACCAGTACTATCACCTCATATCTTGGTACATCTTATCCCCACCAATATGGACTGCGAATTGCTAATCGTGTGACTATGTCATTACCTCGTGTTGCAAGTCTTCCCCCTCAGGAACAACTAATCTCCCATTGAAGCGTAAGCCCCCGTCTGAACTAACGGTGTAAGATTCGGCCCCCTCTGTTAGTAATCGTACTATCTGCTCTTGACAAAACGGGTCTGCAGCATGGGCCTGTATAACTCTCGTAATGATCTGGGGCGTAACTGTCATCACAGACATGAATGATCAGGCCACTACGTCCTGGTGTCCCAACTCTTTCCACTTTGCTTTCCACACTTCAGCCACTTCACTTACTGGCCTACGGGTCAACGCGTCTGCTACCACGTTAGCCTTCCCTGAGTAGTATTGGATATCGAACTGATAATCCTTCACAAACTCAAGCCACCGACGTTGACGCATATTCAAATCCTTCTGCGTGAAGAGGTACTGTAGCGACTTGTGGTCTGTGAATAAACGAAATTTCTCCCTCAGGAGATAATGTCTCCAAATCCGAAGAGCAAATATGACTGCCGCTAACTCCAAGTCGTGGGTGGGGTAATTCTTTTCATGAGGCTTAATATTACGTGAAGCGTAAGATATAGCCTAACTCTCCTGCTGCATTACACCCCCAAGTCCTAGTAAGGAAGCATCAGTGTAGACTAGATACTCCACTCCCGGCCTGGGCAATGCTAACACTGGTGCTGAGGTCAACTTGTCCTTTAACTCATTAAAAGCCAACTGGCAGGAATCGCTCCAGATAAATGGCACACCCTTGCGAGTCAGATGTGTCAAAGGACCCGCTATCTTTGAGAACTCCCGAATAAACCTCCTATAGTATCCTGCTAGGCCCAAGAAACTACGTATCTCTGTCGGTGTCGTGGGCTGTCCCCACTTCCTCACCTCTGATACCTTCCCCGGATCAACAGATATCCCCATGTCTGAAATGATATGCCCCAAAAACTGAACCTCCTTCAGCCAAAACCCACACTATTCATATTTTGCATACAACTCGTTCTGACGCAGTGTCTGCAAAACCTGCCTCAAGTGCTCGGTATGTTCCTCCTCTATCTGGGAGTAAACCAGAATGTCATCAATGAAGACAATGACGAACTGGTGTAGGAACTCTCTGAACACCCTATTCATCAAGTCTATAAACATGGCTGGGGCGTTGGTTAGGCCAAAATCCATAACCCTAAACTCGTAGGAACCATATCTCGTCAAGAAGGCAGTCTTCGAGACATCCTACTCACTGATACGTAACTGATGCTATCCCGATCTCAGGTCAATCTTTGAGAAGAAGGAAGCTCCTCTTAACTGGTCGAATAAGTCATCAATTCGGGGCAACGGATACTTATTTCGTATCGTGAATTTATTCAACTCCCGGTAATCTACACACAACCTCAAAGATCCACCCCTCTTCTTAACGAATAGCACAGGATCACCCCATGACGAAGTACTCCTACAGATAAACCCCTGACCCAACAGCAGCTCTATCTGATCCCGTATCTCCCCCTCATCTCTGTTGGTGCCATACGATAAGGTGAACGGGCTATCGGCCGAGTGCCTAGCGTCAAATCTATAACGAAGTCTATCTCTCTACTAGGAGGGAATCCCAAAATATCCTAGAATACATCAGCGAACTCTCTCTCTCTATATGAGATATATATATATATATATATATATATATATATATAGAGAGAGAGAGAGAGAGAGAGAGAGAGGGGGGGGGGGAGGGCATCTCTTGTAAGGACTCTTTATGGTGCAGATGCCGGTATATACCATATTTTTTAAATAGTAAAAAAATGATTTTATTTAGGGTCTTTGACGGTTTAGTCCTTGGACTAACAATTTTGGACAAAAAAATCAGGCCCAATAAATTTTAAACGATTAGGTCTAACATATAAATACCTCAAATTAAAACAAACACGCACTATTCAGAAATCGAATCGCCAAAAATATTGTATTCTCTCTTGAATCAAAACCTTAATCGTACCATCTCTTCGATCAAAACCCCAAAACGAATCTATTTCTCAATCAAATTTTGGTCAACAACAACATATAAATACTCCTGATCGAAGCGCTAAAAACTATCTTCGATCAAAACCCTAACTCTCTTCGATCAAAACCCTAACTCTCTTCGATCAAACCCTAATCGTTGAAGTTCTACATTTTACATTCTAAATTAAATTCTTCCAAACACCACTAACAAGTATGTATACATTCTCTTATCACCTTTTTGTCCTTGTGTATTTTGTGTTCTCATATCTATAAATTTGTAGACACATGGACTGATTAAATCACATTCTTCTTCTTCATGATATGAAAAAATATATTTGTTTCCCTCATTTTAATTGCAAAACACACTTTTTGCATGTTAGATATATGTATTTCATCATTGTACTTTTCCTCCTGTATACATCATTTATCGAGGATTTATCAAGGACTAGGAATATATACATAATTGGAATATGTACATGTACAAGCCCTGTTTTGCGTGTACTATGTGTATTTTGCGTGTACTATCAAAAAGTACACGCAAAATACACAGAGTACACGCACATTGAAATTGAATTTCTCAATTCATTATGTGTGTACTTTTATGTTTTATACGTGTACTCTATAAAATATATATTTCAAATCCATATTTGATCAATCCTATGTTATTTTGGTCCGCGCCAGCGACATTTGAATGATATTCCATGAGTTTATAAGAAGTATTATTATTTTGTTAATATTTAGGAGTGTTTTTGGTCCGCGCCATCTGCATTTGAATGATATGTTTTTATCTTGTAATCAGTATTATTGCGTGTACTTTTTCATTTTTTGCGTGTACTTTGTTGAAAGTACACGCAAAAAATTGATAAAGTACACGCACATTGAAATTCAATTTTTTCAATCCAATATCCATGTACTAATGTATATTGTGAGTGTACTATTTTGTATTATTGTGTTATTGTTTAGGAATCATACGATCAAGCATGTTCAACTATAAAACTGTTGCTTGCACGTTCGAAGATCTTAACAATACAAAACCTTTCACATTGACAGTCAATAGTACTAATGATGACGAAATTTATTTTCTCCTTCGCATCAATGATAGAGCTAAAAGGTTACTTGGTTTCTACTACTACTATGAAGACATTTACTGCACTTTTGATGTGCAACAGCTTCAAGTAATTAAATCGAAAGTGAAGGATTTAGCTAAACGAATTGAGCAGTATTGCTTATAGGGTTTTGATAATGTTTGAGCCTTTAGCATGCAGCTATTGTATCACTTCTTTACAGAATATGTTAGGAATAGAGAATCTTGGTTGTTGACTTGTCGAACAACCTCTGTTAGGTATTACCATGAAACTGACGATATATATTATTGCCTTTAGCATGTATTTTGTTGAGACTTGTATAAATTGTTTGTGAGAATATTGTGCATGTAATTTTGTTAAATACGCTTTTATTTTATTGTTTTAGTCTATGTTTTATTCTAATTCCCATGTATTTTATTTTTTGTACATATCATTATAGGTTAGTAATTTAAATTTTGTTTATAGATCAATATAATTGGGATGAAGATGAAGGCAAGAAGAGGAAAGAAACAAAAGAAGAGCAGTTCTGATGATAGTTCCTCATCCAGTTCTAGTTCTAGTTCTAGTGTGGCATTGAAATCTAAACATCCTGCAAAGAAGAATGACCAATATAGGTCAAATATCGTTAGCTTTCACCATGATTTGCATCAGATTAAAGATAAAACAAACAATAGCCATATTGAACTTCTTAAGAAGACTCTATTTTGGGAGCTTTTCAATGCCTACTACAGTGAGAAAGTAGTAGAAGTGGATCATAAGAAGACGGATAAAAATATTTTATCAATTATCTAGTTGTACAATACGGAAACCAAAAGTTTCGATATGAAGAGTAGGATTCCAATAATGCCAATAGATATAAGTGAAATATTTGGCATACCCCTGGTTGAGGGTTTAAAATCAATAGAACTGAAAAAGCGACCGAATACCGCTCAAAAATCTGGATTACAAGCACGATACTTTGCATAAAGAATAGGAAAGTCATAAATATTGAATGGTTTGAAGAAATCAGTTGAATTGGAGACAGATGAAGGAATTGTTGATTTTGTTAAAATTGTGTGTCTCCACTTCTTGAACACATTGTTTTTCTCCAACTCAAACTTCACCCTTGGAGAATTTTGGTTGAAATACATCGACAATACTGAGGAAATGAATAAGTATGATTGGGCATCTGCTATGCATGAGTTTCTCATACATTCACTTGACAAATCAGCAAGTTCAAAACCTAGCACAGTTTCTGGATGTGTCATTTTCCTACTGGTGAGCAAAAAAACATCCTGATATTTCAAAATTTACGTACCAATACTCACGTGTACTTTGAAAATACACGTGATATTTTCACTTTATTTTGAAAATACATGTTTATTTTCACATGTATTTTCAAAATACACGTGATATTCCTGATATTTCAAAATTTACATACCAACACTTACCTGTACTTTGAAAATATCACGTGTATTTTCAAAATACACGTGATATTTTCACGTGTATTTTGAAAATACACGTGTATTTTCAATTGTATTTTGAAAATACACCTGATATTTTCACGTGTATTTTCAAAATACACGTAATATAATAAGTGTATTTTGAAAGTACACTTGTTATATTTATAAAACATAGTACACGTGTACTTTGTAAAATACACGTGTACTTTATAAAGTAGAATTGTATTTTCAAAATACACGTGATATTTTCTCTTGTTCTTTCAAAATACACTTGTTATTTTCACTTGTATTTTCAAAATACACGTGATAATTTAACGTGTATTTTGAAAATACATGTCTTATATCACATGTATTTTGAAAATACATGTCTTATATCACGTGAAAGTACACTTGTATTTTACAAAGTACACGTGTACTATGTTTTGTAAATATAACCAGTGTACTTTCAAAATACTCTTGTTATATTTTCTGTCAATATTATAATTGTACTTTAGAAAGTACACGTGAACTAATATTGACAAAGTACACGTTAAATTTGTAAAAATCACGTGTACTTTCAATATACAATTGTAAAATTTGTAAAGTAAATGTTTAATTTTGCGTGAATTTTGAAAAAATCACTTGTACTTTCCATTATGAATCCCTAGGTAATACAAGTATTAAACTCATTTTGTTTTTTTGTATGATCACAGTATTGGGCATGCGAGAAATTTAAAATTATTACTCCTGTTGAAGAATTTAAAGAAAAGACCCCAAAATTCCTGAAGTGGAAATTGTCTTCTTTGAGACAATGGTTTGTGAAGAATGACATCGGAACAGCAACTTTGAAGCAGGCTACAAATAAACCAGCTTGTAAGGACATTTATGTACAAAAGGAATATCAGTTTGAAGGGCCAAGTTACTCTTTGAACATTTCTACAGAAAGTCCTATACATGCTGATTCATCATCAGAAAAGTTGCTGAAGATATTAATGACAATGAGTTTTCACATGGTTGGAATATTCCCCTTAAAAATATTGCGACTCCAAAGAAAAATAAAAAAAAGATCAACCAAAGGTTAATTTGGAGGAACAAATTGTTGTTTTAAAAAGGGAATTGTTGGGGTAAAAATAACCAACTACCTAAAGCAGTTGAAGACTTTAATGGTGCACTTGAGAAGGTGACCTCTTTGGAGGTAGAGAGTGCCATTTTGAATGTACAGTTGCAGGTAGATCGTGATTCACTTTTTGAAGTCCATGAGGAAATGAAGAAGTTAAAGGTGGAGAATTCCAACCTTTTAAAGGAAAAAAAGTTACTAAATAAGTTGGAGGTAGAAAATGCCCAACTAGTTGAGTTAAACAATTCTTTAAAAGAAAAGCTTGATCAAGTCACAATGAGTGACTCAGGTAGAATTAAAGAATTGGATGAATCATTGAAAAAATAGGCCGAATCAACATGAATTTTGGAACAAAAAAATGGATATTTGTCTCTGAGTAATGAAGATCTAAAAAAAAAGTGTGATGATACATTGCAAAAATGGAAAGATGGTGACATAGAAAAGATGACATTGAGGCAGAATCTTGAGGAGTCAGAATTGAAAAGAACTCAACATGTACTTTTGAATGCAGAGTACACGCAGTTTTCCTAAAGTACACGCAGTTTTCCTAAAGTACACACAATTTTCATAAAGTACACGCAGTTTTCCTAAAGTACACGCAGTTTTATTTCATAGTATTTTTAATGCAGTTTTATTTGATATTACAAATAATGCAGAGTACATGCACTATTTGATTAAAAATAATGCAATTTTATTCAAGTATTGCTTATAATGTAGCATTCTTTTTGTATAACAGGAAAACAATAATAAAATCCTAAATGACGAAATTTTGGAGTAGAAGAAAATGCTTGATGAATCAACATTGAAAAAAACTGATCAGGTATCTATAAAGTACAATAGATATATAGTACACGCTTTACTTTCTAAAGTAAACGCAAATTATGTTTAAAGTACACGTGTATATTATAAATTTTATAAATTACACGTATTTTATAATACATGCGTGTATATTATAAAATACACCCATGTATTAAAATACAAGCGTGTACTTTATAAAATACACGTAAGAGAAAATGAATCATTGTTTCAAAAAATGCCTACAATCCAACATTCCTTGTTAAATATATAAGGCAAACATTAATAAATAACTCATGGACAAAATTTCGAGTTTGAAGATTGAACTAGCCTCAAAGACAGTTCAGAGCACCCCCAAAATATCCAAAACAAAAGGGCCTATTACTAGAGGACAGAAGAAAAGAAAAGCTAACAGCGAAACCGAAAAGCATGAACCAATTAAGAAACAAAAAGAGTCAAAGCTAAGAAAAGAGCGTCTAACAATAGCTCGACAAATGAAAGAAACTCACTTCAAGCTTGAAGCAATCAAAGTATACAAATATCTCGATGAAACTTCGAAGAAAAAGATTGAAGAGTTTATTCAAAAGGTTGAGCCAGGGTAAAGTTTATTATTTTATGATATATCACTTCGTTAATTTATATTTTTTTTGGTGCAAAAGAATAAGGTTATTATTATTATACAATTCTTATTGATTATATAAAATGCAGGGAATTTATTTTCCAAGGGCTGGTTTCGTATGTCCCATGGGAAGATTTTGTTGAAGTCCTCAACAATTAAGAAATTTCAAGCTAAGTATGTAGTCCAAATATTAGACATCCATTAAATTTCAACATTATTATTTTCTAACCATTTTATATTGTGTGAAACAGATAATACTTGCCTTTAGTGAAGTATTGAGGTAAAAATTGTCAGAGGAAGGGCTCTCCTACTCACACACTTTTTCTAATTATTGTTGGGTAAGTACAATTAAACCAAAAGTTTTGAGAAACAAAATTTTAGTTTTTTTTATTAACACAATGTCTATAATTTTTATTCAGATAGAAGCTTGTAGCACAAATGAAGTCAATGAGAATGGGGAGTTATAAAGAGATTTATTTGAATACTTAGGCACTTATAATAATTTTTTCATTGTACTAAGACATAGTGTAGGACATTTCACATTACTTGTGATATACAAAAAAGAAAATAAAGTGGTCCACATGGATTCCCTTCGACCGAACGACAAGGAAAAAAACACAATATTCTTCGATGATGCAAAAAAATTGGTTAGTTCCTAAACTTAATTAGTAATGTTACTTGTACTTATATTATTAAAGTACAAGCATCATATTTTAAAATACACGTGAAATGAACCAATACAAATTACGTGTACTTTAATATTATGCGTGTACTTTTAACTCTTTAGGAAAAATACACGCATCATATTTTAAAATACACGTGATATGAAAAAATAAAATATCCGTGTACTTTAATATTATGCGTGTACTTTTAAATCTTTAGGCAAAGCACACGCATCATATTTTAAAATACACGTGATATGAAAAAATAAAATATGCGTGTACGTTAATATAATACGTGTACTTTTCACTCTTTAATCTTCATACTCTTTTATTTGTATACACTAAATATTTGTCTTCTTAACAGTTTTCTGTCTTCCAAAAAACATTGTGCCTATTGAAGACTGAAGCAGAAACAATGAAAAACAATGGTTTCAAAATTCAGAGGAAGTTTGATGAAGGTACACCAAATGAGTTTACATTGGATGATGATCTATTGACAAAGCAAGAAAAAAGGACAATAGATTTCTTGCTGGAAGTGATCTCAAATTTGACCTACTAAGAGATCATGAATGCCCTAAACAATATAATGGGTAAGAAAAACTTCATTTCTAAAAATTATTAATTTGTATCTTTTCAAAAAAATTCATTCACATCATATTAATTTGTATATTTGTTTTAATTTAATTTCAGGGTTGACTGTGGGGTGTTCTGCATGTACTACATTGAACAAATTAGCAAAAACAAGGAAATGCAAAAATTGTTTCAAGACCCTGACATGCTAAAACAAAGAGCATATGTACTCGGAAAAATTCTTCTATCAAAATATTTCTTCCCCTGAAAGGAGAAAAAACTTCTATAAATTGTGATACAAATACAAACCATATTTGTAATTTGTTTTGTGTTATATTGGCTATTGTTTACAATATTTATTACACCAAAATGATTTATTTCCGCTGGCGCGGACCTCAATCCACGTAAGGTTTAGACAAATAATACACCTGAGTGTTATGAAATAATGTACACGCATTTTTCACGAAAACTACAAGTGATAATTACTAAGTACACCAATGAATTCTTCAAAGTACACGCATTTTGACTAAAGTAAAGGCACTGGTTAATATAATAATTTTTTATTATATTAATTGAAAACTACATTAAATATTTATTCAGGACACAATGACCAAAATCAATTTATTAATCTCAACTACTCACTTTCCAACTACTTCTGGTCAAGAAATAAATAGCTTTAACTTTTCCTATAAAAGAGTAATATTTGTTCCTTTCTTAACCATTACATCTAGGGTAAAGATAACATAATGGCTATTCCAGCAGAAAAGTTGCGAGATACTCTTAAGAGAGATGAAAGAAATAAAAAAAAATAAGGCAAATTGAGGAAAATATTTCCAAATGTGAGGGAAGGCTATTATGGGATTCCACCCAATCCCATAGATTTATTTGATGTGGCTGAGGACCCTCCTCAAACACATAAAGACATCATGTCTTTCTATACACAAGAATTTCCCATGAAAATCGCCAAGCTGAAGGAGAAGAAGGCTCTCTATGAAGGCCTTGTAGCTGTCATAGAAGAAAAAATTCGACATTGGTCGAATTTAATTGACTCTCTTCCTGACACCCTAGATGACTTTGACAAACTTCCGTAATAGAAGCCTTCTTTAGTTTTTTCAGCTTTTGTTATGTGAAAAAATTGTACTTTATTTTTTTATTTTTAATAAAAAAATTATTTATTTCATGCACGTATTCTCACCTATGTCATACACCAAATATAGTAAAGTATACGTGAACCCTTATAAAAATGATCACATGTATTGTAAAAAATGTAAACATTAATATCATTTAATGTAAAAAAATTGGTTTGTCAAAATATGATTGCGTGTATTATAAATTATAATACACGCAAATTTTTATAAAGCACAAACAAGATATTGACCCAAACAATTATATAAATGTGTGTACTTTATATATTACACGTGCACTTTATAAAGTACACGCATAGTCTATAAATTACACGCCTATTGAAATACTTGTATAATAATGTCGCTGGCGCGGACCATAATACACATAGGAATTTAAGAATATGAGTGACCTAAGTGTCTTTTATAAAGTACAAGCACATTGTAATGTCCAAACCCATTTTTCAAATAGTACATGCATTTATATATGTCTAATTGATAAAATTACATGCAGAATACATAAAGTACACGTATATTGAATTAGATTTTTGTCATATCAATATGCATGTACTTTGCTCAAACATGCGTGTACACTTATATTTAAATGCGTGTACTTTAATTATCAATGCGTGTACTTCATAAATTACACGCACATTTCATCAAGTACACGCATATTATATTTATATTATGCGTGTACTTCATGCATGTACATCATAAAGTACATGCATATTTCATCAAGTAAATCTAAATTAAATGTCATTAATAAAGTACACGCATGCTTTTTATAAAGTACACACATATTGAACTGACCAAATCCATTTTTAAATGCATGTACTTTATGTATTCTATGTGTATTTCATAAAGTACACGCATTGATAAAATTTCTTTGGACATCAAAATGCGCGGGTACTGTACATAACATGCGTATATAACTATAAAGTACACATGAACATCAGGAAAAATGATCACGTATATTTTATGAAAAATATGTGTACAGCTACACAAAAAACAAACTAAAAAATGAGACTTAAAAATAAATTACATTCATTTATATGAAACAAATGGTTTATTAATTAATTTATTCAATCAAATGGTTAAAATGAATGAATTCAACAATTTTAAAAATACTCAAATGGGTTCCTTACAAGTAGACATGTAATGACCTGTTTTACTACACCTCGAGCAAGTAACTTCCCTTACTGTGATCTCACCAGAAGACTTTATTCTCTTATTTCTTGGCCTGCCTATTGGTCTCTTAGTCATTGGTGGAAGGACGGATGGATTTTCAGGAATAGGAATATTTAAGGAAATCAAATAAGGAAAAGGAACTATAGGTATCGAGTATGATTTTCTATAGAAAGATACCTTATATTACTCCTCAATATAATCATAAATACTGGTCCCTTTCCTCCTCACAACACAAACAGCATGAGAACATGGAAAACATCTAATCTGTCAACTCTTACAAGAACAAGTCATTTCTTCTAAGTCAACTGTTGCTCGCCCTTCTGATTGAACTTCAAATACATTTTGACTTGAGCGACTAATAGTCCAATGTCGGCTTTTATTCCAATTTTCATTCAGTAACTTTTGAAAAAAAGGACATAGCTCATTTGTCCAAGTGTCAGACTCAACAAGTTTGTTTGCATTGAAATTCATAATCTTCGCTCTCAATTTATCAAGCATATTCATTACTGGTAAATGACTTTCCTCCAATATCCATGAATTGAATGACTCCGCAACACTAGATGCCATGTCACCATACCGTTTACTAGGGAAATATGCACAAGACCAATTCTTGGGAGGCAAACTATAAATGAAATCGGCAATAGCAGCTCCTCCTTCCTGCTTCAATGCTTCAATATTCTTGTGAAATACATCTACTGAGATAGCATATGCACAAGACAAAAAATCTTTAACAATTTTCTTTCGAAATCCAGCACAATTCCCATGAATTTTCTTTTTTATATTCCCTTATACATGATGTATACAGTAGGAATGTGCAGACAACTGGAAGACCCTCGAAACAACTTCAAGTAATCCATTATTTTGATCTGATATAAATGTTATGCTTCGATATTGCTCAACTACTGCACTATGCAAATTGACAACAAACCACATCCAGTTATCTTCGATTTCAGAATCAACAACATCATAAGCAACAAGAAAAGGGCCTGAAATATAAAAATATATCAAAATTAAAATAAATAACATATCCATGTACAACACTTTGTAAATTGATGCTGCTGGCGAAGACCCTAAAACACATGGGAAATATATTATGTGTTTAATTTAAATTATTTGTAAATAACAAGACAAAACATAAAAATGTACCGTACACATGATAAAGATAAAAAGACATGCACGTTTACTTTCTAATCTTTTTCTTGGCTTTATTATTAACAACACTAACATCAACATACACGCATAAAAATGTAAAGTACAGGTGAATTTAACAAAAACATTCAAAGGTACTTTACATTTTTAACGTGTACTTGGTTTTATTATTTCTAAATAACAACATCTATAATCAAGTACATGCATAAAAATGAAAAGTACACGTGAAATTAAGAAAAACATTCACGTATACTTGGCATGTATTATGTGTGTACTTTAGTTTGTATTCAACATAACAACATCATCATCAAAGTACACGCATAAAAATGAAAAGTACACGTGAAATTAACAAAAAACATTCATGTGTACTTGACATGTACTATGCGTGTACTTTACTTAGTAATACACATAACAACATCATCATCAAAGTACATGCATAAAAATGAAAAGTACACATGAAATTAAGAAAAACATTCACGTGTACTTGACATGTACTATGCGTGTACTTTACTTAGTATTACACATAATAATACATATCATGAAAATACATGCAGAAAAATGAAAAGTACACGTGAACTAAAACAAAGATATTCAAAGGTATTTTATATTTTTATGCTTGTATTTTGATGTATGGAATGGAACAAACAAAATGTCAATGCAATACACAAAATAAAATATTTAGAATTAATTTACCATTGTTCCCATTCCTTGCAGTAGCTGATAGTATTGTTCCACGGTAACGGCTCTTCAAAAAGGCACCATCAAGAAATAAAACAGGTCTGCAGTATTGAAATCCATAAATACATTCTCTAAACATTACAAATATTCTCTTGAATTTTTTACTCTCATGTTCCACGTCAAGGATGCAATGTGACCCGGGAATATACTGCAATAGAAGGTCACGATAATTATTCATTAATGCATAAAAAACCTTTTTATCACCATGTATATCAAAAACAACCATCTCTTTCGCACGCCATGCATGTTGATAAGCTATATCAAGATCATAATTCTTCTTCATATCTCTAACTACATCAATTGGTCTCAATAGCGGGTTATCTCTAAGATCATCAGCTACCAATGTTGAAACCAACTTGGAGGCTATCATTTTGACTGACGGACTATGAAAGATAGCTCTACATGTATGCTCATTATTCATTGAACGTATGTAAAAGTATCCATTTATTGTAGATAATGAAGCATGAATTATCCACATGCAATTCTCAGTAGTCTTTTTAGAGCATTCAGCTGTCACTAGAGTTTTATCATTCTTCAAATACACATACTTGAACCCAACCTCAACGGCATACTTTCGCAATTTATCCCGAAATTCCACTACACCTCCTTCAAAACACTGCTGCTCATGACTTATATAAGTCTTCCAATCATTAGAAAGATAGACTTTCGACTTACATGGCTCCACACCTCCAAGATAAAAGTCATTTTCAATGCAACTATTAAAATCATTTGCAGTGCCTGATGATAAAGACTTTAACCTCTGTGTATTTGTATCACCACAGTTAACCCTCTCAGAACTTGTATTACTGCAGTCAACCCCTTCAAAAATTCGATTAGAGCATTCAACCCGTTCACGACATGTATTACTTGGCAATGGTAATGAATCAATGACATATATCCAAATGAAATTAGCTTTCACGATCAATTGGGACCGCAACATACAACAAACATCATTATCACAAGCCAACATGAACCGACATTCATCACCAAATGAATACCTCAATGAAAAACTCCCACTTATCAAATTAGTAAACCTAAGACACAGCTCATTGCATATGAAATCTAATGAGCTATCTTTAAATATTTCAATACAAGCCATATTATCCAAATAACAACACCTTGCTATTACACTACTTACCATAATGTCCTGCAGTAAAACAGAGACAAAAAACATTTATTTCAAGGTCAACAATTCGAAAAATGTGTGAAATAATTTAATGCATGAAATATCAAAATATTTATTTATAATTAATATAAAATTACAGGCACAATTTAAAAATCTATACATGAAGCAATAAAGCAGACATATTTTCAAAAAAGCAATCACGTCAACTTTATAAACACTGCGTGTACTTTGAAAACTGACATCAAACTGGTTATTTTCGTTGGCGCTGACATATATCAATAAGTGATTCAATACCAAATCAAAATCAATGACTCTTAAAATTATAATGAAACATCAATAATATTCGTTCAGCACATTCAACTAACAATTACAAATATTGATAAATATAACTTATATATGAAGAATCCAAACATAAATGCATAAAAACACAAAACCAAAACATATACATATATAACATATAAAAAACTATTCAATCACCTGAATGAATATTACAATGAGTCTCTTGAATCAAAACAAAGGACATACACTTATTGTACTCGATTGAAAATAGAAAAACCAACTGCTGATAAAGATAAACTTACAAATGATAGATCCAAGTGATACCGGTAGAATCGATTAAGAACATTGTAATCGATTATAGGACAGACAAAAAAAGCATAAGATTGATGTTATTTTTGATTTCAGAGAATAGTCGTTAGTTGCAGAGAAACCTCCAATAGCCGATTAGGTCTATGATTTTTTTAGATTGGCAGTATTTATATGTTGGACCTAATCGTTTAAAATTTGGTTCACCGATTTTTTTGTCCAAAATTGTTAGTCCAAGGACTAGACCGTAAACTTCATGGATATGATTTCCACGGTGGGAGGATCATCTCCAAAAAATTTCATCAAAAAAATCAATAAAAAACCCGTTGAGATGAGGTGATATGTAAAAAAATGGTACAAATATGCATTTTCGACCATTGAAATGTTGGCGATCATCTCACCCACTTTTTGATTGAATTTTTTATGAAACTTCATGCATATGATTTCGATAGTGAGAAGATCATATCCCTGAAGTTTCATCAAAAAAATTGATCAATAAAGCGGTTGGCGCCGACCCAACATTTCAACGATTGAAAATGCATATTTATACCATTTTTTACATATCACCTCATCTCAATGGGCTTTTTATTGAATTTTTTTACAAAAAAAATTGGAGATGATCTTCTGACCGTGGAGATCATATCCATGAAGTTTCATAAAAATTCATTTTTTTACTATTTTTAAAAAATGGTATGTACCCGTCTGCACTATAAGGAGTCCTTGAGGGAGACATTCTGTATATATATATATATATATATATATATATATATATAACTAAATAATGCAATTAGGTATGGGTGATAATTCATGTTTTTGGGTCTGACACGGCACGACACTACAAGCACCATTTAGACATGAATACGACACGACACAAAATTGTACTTTTTTACCTTGTACGATCATATCCCATTTAAAATACAACAGATACGATTAGTAATTTTATACCCAATCAAACACGATAGTACACGAAAATACGAGTAAAAACACGAATAATACGACAAGGCCCGATAACACGACTATCATGAGTCATACTTGACACAATCACGATATGACACGAACGCGACATATCGTCTCCATTTTGGATCAATTTCGAGCTGTGTCTAAAATTACCAATCCTATCTTCAGGTACAATAAAAAAAAATCGTGTCGCATGCAAGACACGACCATCTATTGTAGATATCTCCTAACCTTATAAAACATGTGTAAACTTCAAGTCAAAAGAACATAGTGACATAACACTTTGGGATTAGTTTCCCACCGGTCTGAAATGAAGCTTGTTCATCCATCCCAACAATAACAAAGACATGGATGTCATCAATACCTCCAAGGTAGTCCTTTAAAATTATATACAGATCAATGTAGTTTGATTTTTAAGATATACAAACACATGAATGAATTCAAAATTGATTCAACTTAAAATACAGATAAAATCTAAGATTGCTTAAAATCTCTATTGCTTTGTTGTTTCAAGTACGTATGATGAAATCACACGAGAGTTGTGTGAGATCATGTAACATCTTATGGAAATGCCACCTTATCGTTTCATAAGAAGTTTGAAAGTGTTCTTGAACTAGGTGATTTCCAGTATTGTGGCCAACGGTAAAAAGAAATATAATCAATTGTTCTCAATATTTAATGTGTGACATGTCATTCAAAATATCTTGCTCTTGCTCTTACAAAGCCTTAGACAAGGGGGTTTCTAAGGGCACCACACTTATTGTTACAAAATACCACAAGATAAAAATATATTTTTTTTTGCTAAGGGCCACCACGTTGTATATATATTTTTTCACAATTATTTCAACACAAACCCCACACACTATCTCTCTTTACCCACTACACTCCAAACCTTACCTTTTGCCTTCTTCTCAAAACACAAGACAACTTTATCTCCATTAATCCAACCTTCCTTCTACCAACCATCTTCAACATTATTAAAGTTTTCTTCCCTTGGTCCCTAAAAACTTAATAAATTTTTTATTCCCCAACACACTAACCATTTTCAACTACATTATTAAACTAGGGTTTTATTGGTAAATACACAAATAACAATGGATAATCCAACCAAAGACAATGACACCACATTCAAAGCAAATGAAAACTCCACAAATGACATTTATGAGCTAAACTTTGGGTCTCATTAAATATTTGTATATTCTAAGGAATTGAATAAATAAAAAAATTCAAAAATCATGTGGATACTGTTCAGTGATTCAGGACCGGGGCCCCGAAATGAAGTCCAAATTTCATGGTAACCATCCCGAATAAAACTTACATTTTTTTTCCGAACTAGGTCAATTCGATATAATCACCCCGATTCTCCTTATATTATTCGGTATATATATGCCAAAGTGTTGAGCTTAATTCGCGATAGTTACCCCAAATAAACCTACACTGACTCATGATAGTTACCCCGAATAAACCTACACTGACTCAGCAGATTCATGCCAAATGGAATTAGAATACAGTTAAGTCATAGGTCCAAACATTCAAGTAATTCAACCCTTATATTGATTCGCACATACAAAAATCAACTCATAATATCAACCCTTATATTGATTGACATATTGTTATCATTATTCAACTCATAATATTTTTACTTATGCAGGATGCCTTCTTGGATTTCAACTCCGTATTATTTGATAAGGCGTTAGCAAATATGGAGATACCCAACAACGGGGATGATGGTTCTTTAGGAGTTGATGTTAGTATGAAATTTTTTAACGACAAGGTTTTTGTCGGCATTCTCAACTACATTGAGTTGCAAGTAATGGAGATCATGAGGGAGTTTGAGAATTCTTTGCAAATTTTAAAGCAATCCCATAATATTCATGTTTTGTGAGAGCTCATAGATCGGGTTTCTCATTATGCCATTGACCTAATTCTTGAGGATATGAAGACTTGTGATACCGTTGGCATGGTTGTTAAATCATGCCTACACTTGGCACGCAACATCTATGATCTACCATGCGCTCATGAATTGGTCATCTATCTAATGGAGGGTAGGGCAATACTATGGGGGATGTTGATGCACATTGGCACAAATTAACAATGGTGCCCGAATTAGCGAAGTACCATAAGGTTTACTAAGAGCCAAAAATGATACTTTTTAAATAAAGGTGGGAACTGTCAACTATCGATGAGCAAAGGGACATGTTGCGAAAACTCAAGGACATCGGGTGTCCCACAAACGCTAGGTTATTTGATCAACAACCGTAACAAGTCCGTGACAAAAAAAAAATTGTTACCCCCAGAATTGTCACAATCATTGACCTTGACAAGTCCAACTTGTCAAGGTCAATGACCGTGATAATTCGACAAATTTGGTGTAGTGTGAGACATCCGTGCTAAAGCATTGCAAGGGTCGCCCGAGAGGTCGAAAACTAACTGCTAAAGAGCAAAATCACGAGAAGTCAACTAAAAGGGATCCCTCGGGCTTCGAACTTTCTAGGAAAAAAACAGAAAAGGAATACCCCGCGGTCCAAAGGCCTAAGAAGAAAATTGATGTTACAGAGTTCACCCATCCAGCCCCATAGTTATCGAACTACTCCCCCGCATATAAACAATATATCAATGAGATATCGATATTTTATAAAGATTGCATAGAAGATATCATCGAGGTTGAAGCTGATGGAAATTGTGGGTTTAGATGGATACAGGTGAGATCGAACTTGATTGAAGAAGTCACGACAAATATTGAATTCTATGCACATTGTTTTGGTGATTGGTTTCCAAACACTGTTCTACATGTGTTGGACGATTATTCAAGCCCACGTATGTCCAAGTCATGGATGAGCATGCCCGAGTACGGCTATCTTTTGGTGGAAACTTATAAGTACGTATGCATCCTCATTTCGAAGAGATAGTATCTCACATTTCTACCAATGAGACATGAACGAACCGTGCATCCCATGTTCATAGAGATTGCTCATGTATGCGGGAATCACTTTGTAGCTTCGAAGTTGAAGTACGGTTGTCCAATTCCCCCGGTAGCAAGTCACTGGCATAGTTTCTTATTGCCAAAAGCAAAATTGTGGATTGATAAATATGTGCAACAAGTAGCGGAGTTTCGAAAAATCTGCCCAAACGATATAGCAACCAATGATGAGCCTATCCATATTGACTAGTTTGGTGTATGAAACGTTTTTGTATGATGTGAAATGAACTTATATGATATGATATTCAAATGAAGTTGTATGATATTCAAATGAAGTTTATGATTGATTGATTGTTGTCTTGTCTCCATTCCGTAATTAATGAAGTTGTATTTTTTGATTTGTTGTAATTAATTAATGAAGTTGTATCCAAGACTGGTTCGTTATATACATCTCGAATGGACCTCAAGATCCAATACATATAGGAAATTATTAGGGATGTATATACCGAACCAAGTTTCCCCAGAACTGGTTCGGTATATATATCCCGAGTTATTACCCTTTTTTCGCTATAATGATCTCGAATGGACCTCAAGATCCAATACACATAGGAAACTGTTATGGATGTATATACCGAACCAAGTTTCCCCAGAACTGGTTCGGTATCTATATCCCGAGTTATTACCCTTTTTTCACTATAATGATGCCAAATCGACATCAAGATCCAATACATATAGGATTTTGTTAGAGATGTATATGTCGAACTAAGTTTTCCCCGGACTGGTTCGCTATATATATATCCCGAATTATTATCCTTTTTTCGCTATAATGATGCCGAATGGATCTTACTCTCTAACAAGAATGGACACTGTTCGGGATGTCTATGCCGAACAAAATAATAATCAACACCTATGGATGTTGATGAATTATAATCCACAACCAACAATTAGGGATGTTTATACAAAATATTCCAAGACCAACAATTAGGGATGTTTATTCAAAATAGTCCACAACCAACAATTAAGGATGCAAGTTTCAAAATAATACACAACCAACAATTAGGGATGTTTATACAAAATAAGCAACAACCAACAAAATAATTGCACATTCATTAATAAATATTATAATTAAATAACAAACCAAACGTTCATACAATATTGTTCCACTTTAATACAAAAATTCAATGACATCCGGCCTATTTCTTTCTTTTACTTCTATGCGACCCCTCAATTACTTTATCTTTTCCCTTGCCTTTGGATTTGCTTTTGTTCGCCACCCTCTCCTCAATGACAACCAGCCTGCCTACCCCAATGGTCGCAGCTAGGATATCGTAGGCTTGCACATCGCGTGCAATTAATTTGGCCGGATCAGCAGCAATTCCATCATCAATATTGTTCTTCATTAAGTCCATAGCCTTGTGCACCTCGTACGCCTATGGAATAATTAATAACACCGTGGGATTAGAAAACGCATCCGCCAACCCCCGTAAAATGCTCATATATCTATGACTGAAAACACACACATTACGTATTTATTAGAAAAAAGCAGGAAATTGATAAACATACATAAACAAAATATGAATGTGTGTTATTAGTTCTTGTATAAGAGAGAGGCAACCACTCATTTGCCTCACACCTGAAGGAGAGGCAAGGCCTAGCTGCCTATACACATGTGGTAAGATCCCCATACCCCATGCTAGTTTCCCCATCTTTTTCATATCTCTAAGAACATGAAGGTATAGCACGAAAATCTTATCCTTTGTATTGTCGGGGAAAACTACGCACCCGATAATGTAGACCAAGTAGGCTCTAGAACAATAGTCTTTTGTCTTCACTCGATGCATTGGCTCCACGCGACCTCTACTTGAAATTCGCAGTGAGCTAGTTCAAACGGACGGTCGCATGCTCGCCACATTCCTCCAAGGCAACTTCACTGCTCATTCCTAACAACTCTACCACTAAGTCCACAAGTGGCGGGACCACTACGTCCTCTTCTTCCTCCTCCTCAATTGCGGGCTGCAGGTTATACAAAGGTGATTCGATGAGAGGAACACCCAAGATCCCTGACACGTCGTCGAGGGTCATTGTCATATGGAATGTGTTCGTCTTCGGATGCCACCTCTCAACAAATGCAGATATAAAGGCGTAATATAAATAACGGTGGCTAGATGAGATAAGCCCCCCCCCCCCCCCCCCAGCTTAGCCCTTTTAACCCTCTTTTGTACACTTACAAAAAGATCACTGAATTTCCACTCTTTGATCTTCATCCAGTAATTGATGCACAATAATGGCATCCGCTCCACCTATAATATAAGCAAAATATTTATTAAGGTTTATGAAGGCAATGGAAAATTTAAAACATTAGTGATTTAACATTAAAGAAAAATGAAATTACCACTGATCCAGTCCAAATACTGTAGGCCACATGATGCTTGAAATGTTTTTATAGGCTAAGATCGGCGGGGCCCTCGTATGCCGCACTAGATGTACCTTCTTCAGGAACCTTTTTCTTTTAGCTATATGCTACTGCGGTCTTGTGTAAAATGCTAAACGGGTTTTTAGGCCATTGGGGAGCAACATCCTCTGGCTCGTAACCCCCGTCCATCGCCTCATAACCCTCCTCAGCCTCCTCCTTAACCTCGGCCTCCTTAACCTCAACCTCAACCTCAACCGCAACCTCCTCGTCATGAATCGCAACCTCCTCGTCATGAACCGCAACCTCCTCATGCGTCTCCACCACTCGGGGATCCACCTCCATCACATCCGGGACAGTCACAGTAGACAGAGCATGGATCACTTCTCAACGCTTCCTCTTTGAGGTAGTCAACGGCTTCCGATTCTTGTGAGAATAGGATACTAGGTTATCCATGGTAGACCAGCATTCATTATAAACATAAGTCAATTCGTAGGTTGTCATTGTATTCTTATAAACATAATGCATACGTAATCATGTATCAATTCGTAGGTAGTAATGAATTCATTATAAACATAAATCATAGGGAATCATGTATCAATTCATAGGTAATCATGTATCAAATCATAGTTAATTATGTATTGATTATAAACTTAATCATTTCATGGGTAATCAAGTATCAATTCGTAGGTAATAATGAATTCATTATAAACATAAGTCATAGGGAATCATGTATCAAATCATAAGTAATCATGTATTAATTACAAACATAAGTCATAGATAATAATGTATCAATTCATAGGCAATCATATATTGATTATAAACATAAGTCGTTTCATATATAGGTATTCATTATAAACATAATTCATAGGGAATTCATTATAAATATAAGTCATGTCATAGGTTTCCATGTATCATTTGATAGGTATTCATCATAAACATAAGTCATAAAGATAACAAAATAATTAATTCTATTTAGGAAAAAGGTGTCGACCTGTGGTGGTTACATTCGGCATAAACATCATGAAAATTTAAAGTCCATTCGGGGTAAAAGTGACAAATGAAACATCTAGAAACTTGTTCATCAATTCGGCATAAAATAGCAAATTAAGTCATTCATTTCGGTATGAATGTAACGAATGGATATTTTGCTTAGCCCTAATTCAGAATCCGTTGATTTGTTGTATATAGGGCGAAACATTATAACTCATTCGGTATGAATGTAACGAATGAAACCCTGGGTAATAAAAAAATTATTCGTCATGAACATATCGAATAAATTGAATTCATTCGGTATGTTCATAACGAATAACCATAGTTCAGTACCTTTAACTTTTTTAACAGTCCAGACTAGGTTATAATAAAAAATAAAAATTCATTGGAACTTTGATTTCATTCAAGTTACTTTGCAACAGTCCAGACGAGGTTACATTCAAGTTACTTTGTAATTTGATTTCATACTCTAATACCAGAACGTGTAATTCGATGTAGAAGATGAACTTGGTTCGATGTTGAACAACAAATGAACAGCAAGATTATTTGGTTCGATGTTTACTTCCGTTGGTGTATATATATATATATATATATATAGGGTATTCAAATGGGTAGTGTATTCAATGTACCAACCTCATGTTTAATCATTAGTTGAAGGAGAATGGATTTGAAGATGAAAATTTTAGAAGATGAAAGGTTTGAGGATTTGAATGTGTAGAGATTTGAAGATGATACCCTTAGAATGTATTTGAAGATGAAAAGTTTAGAAGATGGAGGGAAAGTGTGTAAATGATTATTAGATCTTTAAATATGTGGTGGCCCTGATATGGTATTATGAAGTAACTATTAGAATTAAGTGGTATTTTGTAGTAAAAATAAAGTTGTGGTATTTTGGAGCAAAAAATGAGGTGCACTTACAAAGCCCCTTGGACAAAACTCACAACATCATTGTTCATTGCCATTAAGTATTTCGCCAAAGTATGTTGAACCACTAAGAGAGTTGTTATAGCATGATGTTTTTCAATTTCTACCCATGTAATTGAAGGCATCAAATGCATGCAGCTCCATATCTTGATACTCTTCATCAGATTAATCCATCCCACCAAAAGCTACATAATATAAGAATGAACTTAGTTTTAACTTTACACCCGACTAAACCAAATATATAATGCACTTGTGATATAAGTTAGTTTCAATTTGAACTCATTTTGAATTGTATTCTCCTCTTTTTTACTTGAAAAAGAGTAGCTAACATGCTAGGTTAGCCTTAAATTAAGAATCCAATATGCACCCTCAATTAGCTACAAGAGTATTAGGACCTTAATTAGTTAGAAGAGTATTAGGTCATTCGTATTTTTTTTCTTTTTGTGCTCGTATTTTTTTCCCACTGCAGTCATCATCAGGAGACCTCTCCTAAAGACATATTTGTGGTATGCATGTCCAGGCACACAATAAAGAAAAATGTAAATGGTTACAAAACTAGATGTAAAAGAAATAATAATGAAACTGAATATGGTGATTGTTAGTTTCAATTTAATCAAATTTTGATCACATACATGATTAGGTTGTTAATGCATAAGATCTAAATAATCTGGTGCAAAAGACAGTCTGTTAAAACCAGTCCATATTCTGAGTCATTTTACAACTAAAATTTCATCAACAAAATTGACAATATAACTCAACACAATGTTACCTAACCCATGAACTCGTCATTCTAATGCCAAATCCACCCGTCGATTTCTCACAATTGCATCTAAATATAAGCAAACAACTAAAATCCCAAAACTGAAGTGAAAATGTTTTTCATTTTCTTGTATTTCTTAGCAACCAACCAAAGCACAAAATAGAAATTTTGACAATTCAAATTTCCTAGTACATCTCACTGGTCTAACAAGCACAATGGCTTCAAAAAGATACTACCGCAACGACTTCAAAAAGGACAAGTGCAAAGGTCCCTTAAGCGTCATGGACGAAGGAGCATTCTTCTCATCCTGCAGAGCACTTAAAGGATTGTCTCTTCCATTTTCTGCAAATCCTCAACGCATTTTTAGTACAAACCAATCTCATTTCTTCATCTTTTTGAATTGCTCTCAACTTAGAAGTAGAAGCTATCTCATAAAAAGCGCTTGATATCGTATCTCTGGTCTTGAGACGCATGTTTTTCTTCGGACCTGAACTTGTCGGGCATCAGATTTTTATTTTTTTGGATATCCCATTATCAAATAAAATTGAATCTGAACTTGAACCCGATCCCTCATGGGTTGCATCAATTTCCTTTCTTAAAGTACTTGTTGACTTTGAAGCTTGAGAAGTATTCAAATTATCATTTCCCTCTTCGGAAACAACTTGAACACTAGAACATTGATATTTCTCAGTAGCTCGTTTACAGTCAAAATGTGGTATTAAGCATATATTTTTACAAGTAAAAGTATATAATTATATAAAAATTTCATTATTTATATGTAAAATGAATTACCTCAAACATAAGTGACAACCGATCATATAATGTAAACCCTTTTCTTCGAAAAGCACTCGCATCGCATCGTTATGGATCTACATTTAAAATTTGTAAGAATTTTTTCATTTAAATATATAACTAACTAGTAACCTAGATAATTTTACCTACCGCAAGAGTCATTCCAAACTTTCTCATCAGCCACAACCATTTTTTTAGCATCATCCCATCCACATCCAGATTGATTGTGTAGCTTCTTAACAATATCAAAATCTTTCTTCGAAACACTGTACTAATTTTTATTTGAGCTATATCCAAATTCAGTTTGAATTTCTTATTTACTTCAATACAGAACTCTGGAACACCTCACTTTTAAACTCACTTTGATTTTTCCGTCCATTATGATGTTCAATACAGCCCAATCAAATATGCATCAGGTGATGACACCCACTCTACTTTCGTTCGATTTGTTGTTGTATTGTGTGCTTGCCATTTACATTGCCAAGCCTGCATTTCAAATACATTGTAAGCTAAAGCTAACACCACCCTAAGAAAGAAAGAAATATAAATAGGCATAATATGATCAACAAAGTATAAGTGAGCTAAATAATATGAGAGAGAGAGAGAGAGAGAAGTTATAAAGGTGGAAAAACTAAACATGTCTTTTGTTACTTTTGATACATTGGATCTTCTTTTATATTATTTCTCTTATATCTCTTCTTTATTTTATCTGCTTTGGATTTTCAACTTAAAGTTCAACAAATTTCACTAATGTGATTCTAAAACAAACTAAGTCCAACAGGGAAAAGTAAACAATCATATAAACATCATGAATTTCATATGTATAATTTTAGGGACAACCACATGGGCCTAGAATGATCAACACTATTGGATAAAATGATCAATTGAGATTTAAAGTCTAATGAATGGATACAAATGATTGGACAATTAAGAATAATAATTTGTGGGTGTTAATGACACGTGTAATCCTCATCGGTAGCCAATTTTAAATCATAACCAAGTGGTGTACAAATAGCTCGGGCTGATTAACCGGCTGGAATGTACTAGTCAAAGATTTTCATTAAGTGGAGTATGGAGAGAGAATTATAATTAAAAAATAATAAAAAATAAATTAATACATAAAATTTACAATTCTCAAACTTAGAAACATTACTACACATAAATCGGTAAGTAAAAGAGTAAACCTTTACATAATTTTAACAAAACAACACTAAAGTTGTTAATTTTCATCAAGTTTATATTAATTTTCCATTTGCAAATTTTCTGGGACCTTTCCGAAGAATTTTGCAGTACTGCCTTTGACCTATAAAGATAATTCAACTTCATTAGCCTGCACACCAGCATGATATTGAAGTCTTGGCATTAAAAGAATGTTAAAATGGAAATACAAATGGATTTGCTTAAAGATGAAAAGATTTTTAGGGCTGAAACTTGACAATGACATTTACATTGGTTTTTGGCTCGAAATTAAGTCTCGAGGTTAGCTTCGTTATGGGTTCATTGGTCGTAATGTTGAGGCAGAGAATTTGAGATAACAGGATTTTGGAGTTTGCGGGAAGCGAAGGGATTCTTCGCTGCAGCGAATATCTATTGGCAGCGATGCCTCTTGGCTGCATCGAACAAGTAGCGAAGATGGTCGCGAACGGATGCGTGGCTGTGGTAAATGAGGGGCCTTCCGAGGTTTTGCCACATGTTTTCTCCCACCCTTAAAAGGATCATTTGAGTGGGTTTTACCTTAAATTTGGCTGCTCATTT
Organism: Sambucus nigra; assembly: GCA_949130495.1. Lineage (NCBI taxonomy): Eukaryota > Viridiplantae > Streptophyta > Magnoliopsida > Dipsacales > Adoxaceae > Sambucus > Sambucus nigra. Next base: position 116,621,080 of record OX422208.1, read on the forward strand.
TGAGGGTTTGAGAGAGATCCTTCAAGCTAAATGAGAGACTCTTCATATGGCGAGTGTTTGGGGTGAGAGGTGAGGGTTTTGGATGAAAGGTATGGTTTTTTCCCTCACCCATGGCTATTGTTCAAAGGTGGGAGAGGGGTAAGTTTACAAGTGTTTCATGTACTGTGGATGTGCTCTATATGTATCGTGTAAGGGGTTCCTCCTAGTGTGGTTGAGTACTTAGGAAACACTAATAATGAAATCGAGATGGATCTAGATTTAAACTTTGATTCACTTGGGTTGAGAGTTGGTGTACAATGGTTGTATGAGATTTGGGTAGGAGAGTAAAGGGTATGTGATATATCATTGGTGTACGGGAAGAAAAACACCTGACAGCGTGGTGAATCTAGTTATGGAATTGAGATTGATCAAAATTCGAGTTGAGTTGGGATTCACTCACAATTGCGCTAGCGTGCTCATAAATGGGTTACTGATATTTTATATAGAAGCATCGCGACAAATTTAGCAATGCCTTCCTTATGACTTGCGAGTTCGACACTTGTTGCGCTCTGGGAGTCAGGTTACCTTAGGATAGAGTCTTTATGATCTTATTTGGGTGGGTGCCACCAACCGTGGTTCGTGCAAGAGCACGGGACACGAGGAATTCATAAATAATGTCATGAAAATGGCTATGTAATGGTTTGACTATCTAGAAGAAAATGGTTTGGGCGAGGATAAAGGGTTGTTGTAGATGCACTTAAGAACCTCAAGTCCAGTTATTCTTACTATGAAGGCAAACAATGTTGTAGTGATGTGAAAGCTTGGGTTGCGAGTTTGGCGGAGTTAGCCTAGCAGCTGATGTACTACACTGCTCATGATTTAAGGCCTCGTTTGGGAGTTTGGGAGAGAAAAGAAAGGAAAGGAAAATTTTATTAGAAGAGAAAAGAAAAGAAGAGAAAGTTAATAGGAGAGAAAAGAAAAGAAGAGAAGAGAAAGGAGTTTGGGAGAGAAAAGAAAATAATTTTCTTTCTTGCGTTTGGGAGTTTGGGAGGAAAATAATTTTTTCAAGAGGAAGAAGGAACAATTTATTAAAAAACTTTCCTTTCTTTCCATTTCTTTCCAATTTGGAAAGAAAGTTTTGGAGAGAAAGGAAGAGAAAGTTTTTTAAAAAATTTCCTTTCTTTTCTCTCCTTCGAAACTCCCAAACGAGAGAAAGTCACTTTCTTTCCACTTAAACTCCCAAACGAAGGAAAGGAAACACACTTTCTCTTCCTTTCCTTTCTTTTCTCTCCAAAAATAGAACTCGCAAACGAGGCATAAGTGTGTCAATCTCAGTTCGAAGAGTAGGATTGTGCAGGTAAGCCATTGAAGCATCAATTCATTATAAGTAATGGATCTGTTCACGAGGAAGCGCAGTGTGGGTCAACAGACGGAACTGCTCGAGTGTTGAAAGGACATCTAGTCAAAACGCCATTTGATGTAACGAGTTTCAGTTGGGTGGGAAATCCCGAGGTGGGTCAAGGAAGAATCTTTAGTACTACATAGGATATGGATAAGGAAAATCGAATTGAGGAATCACGAAGGATGCTTCTGATAATTGTTTTACTTGAACTGTTAAATAAATAACAGTTATTGAATTATGCGAACAAAATTTCCAGAGGGAAGAATGCAATGGCTTGACCCCAAAATAAGAATTTTATTTTATTTTAAAAATTGAGAAATTATTATTGGAGAGTCTAAACCATGGTTCAAAGTCAAGACCGATACCGCGACGATACGATCGAGTTGACTAGGTATCAGTGTCCACCGATCCGATTCCGAGTTACGAGTTGAGTTTTCAATTATTGATGTGAATCGACCCTATATTGGTAATTTCTTGGTAGTATTGGTGATATAGCAGTATAATCGGCCCATATCGACGATATCGCAATAGAATCGGACCATATCGGCAATATCGCGATGGAATCTGCCCATATCGGTGATATATCGGCCGAGATAGTATAAGTTACTAAGAATCAATCTCTCTCTCTCTCTCTCCAGTGTTGTATTGGTAAGCGTGATTTTTTGGGGAGGTTACGAAATGCTAATTATTTTTTTAATTTAGTGTGCTGTGTGTGTGGGTTATTTGGTCATCTTGTGGATTTAATTTAGTGCGTTGTATATGTGCCAGTTTTTTTTTTAAAGAATGCAAATGATCCAAATGTTATTTGTTATTATTTTTTATAATAATGTTCCCAATGTTATATTTTAATATGTTATTATTTATAAAAAAAACGTAAATGTTATTCTTTTACAAACAAATATACAACTGTAATTATTGTAAAAATAATATCCTCTAAACATTTGTAAAAATAATATTTGCATCCTTTATGTAAAAATAACATTTGCAACACAAGTAAAAAAAATATTTGCATACTCCTAGTAAAAAAATAACATTTTCATCAATTTAAAAAAAAACATTTGCAACCCAACAACAAAAAAAAAATAACATTTACATTCCTTTTATAAAAAAATAACATTTGCATCATTTTTTGTAAGAAAATAACATTTGCATCCTTTTTGTAAAATACGATTGTAAAAAAAATGTAATGTTTTGTCAAAATCACTATTTGTATCATCTTTGTAAAAAATAACAATAATAAAAAAGAAACATTTCGTTCATTTTTAGAAAAATATAACATACTTAAAAAACACATTTGTATCCTCTTACTAAAAATAATACTAAGAATATAATAGTTGTATCCTCTTTGTAAAAAAAAAATTATCCTCTAACTAAAAAAGTAACATTTGTTTTTCTTTGTAAAAACATAATATTTGTATCCTCCGAAAAAAAAATATTGATTTATTATGGAACATTGAATCTGACAAGTTCGCAACACGTCAATATAATCAATTGTACAATGTTATACATATTAAAGGATAGTTTTAAACTTATTTGATTGGTCAACATTGTTAATCGTATTTTTTTTAAAATTTAGATTTTTTTCGGAATTTTTTGCGCTCTCTAAATAGTGTATCTTTGCGTATCACCCGATACCTTGACCGATACCACAACCGAGTTGAAAATCGAGTGGCCGATACCGGGACCGATACCGAGACTTTGAACCATGGTCTAAACATACCCTTGGTAATTGTTGAGCACTTGGACACCCCAAGATATTAAAAATAAATTAACAAATTTCAATAGAATTAATTGACTAAGGAAAAAATTGTGGGATTAGTGATTTCAATTGATATTGATGAGAATAATTTACAAGATATTATGATTTATTTTAAGATTTTTGGATGTCTTATGAGTTTATGAGAGAATAAATGAGCAATTGCAAAATAATCAATTTGGGAGGCTTAATTGAGTTCAAATTAGGATGGTTGGAAAGTAATTGGAGGGAAAATATTTGTTGAATTTGAACTGTAGGCTCTTTGGGGTAAAATGGAATCGTTACATTAAAAGGAACCTGAGGTTGCCAAAATCAAAGACCATTAAGCAATGTTAAGAACTCCTCTTTTATCCAGACCGTCACCACATGTCAGACTGCCAGCACTTTGATCGTTTGATAAAACGAGTTGGGCAGTTAGAACGAACTAACAACATTCCCTATTTTGAAATTTTGACTTGGTTAAGCCCAAGTCTCTTCACCCTCAGAGATGAGAAAGGGAGAGCTTTAAGGCTTAATTGAGAGAGAAAATGAGAACACCAAGAAAATGAAGGAGAATGAGGAGGCACTTCAAGAAGAGTTGTAGACCAAAGGATACTCTTACTTCTTGGACGCATTTTTAAGGTTCGGGTTTATTGTAGTTGTTAGAATAATTTAACATCTAGGGTGTCTTTGTGCTATCATGTGATGGTCTTGGAGAGCACCTTTGAGGTTGAGGTCGAGGTGGCCCCTTAGAAGAAGTTTTTGGAGACTTAAGGTCACCATCTTCACCAAACATCTAGCCTTCATTTTTGGATCTAAGGTGGGGTTATTTATCTCATTTTTTTCAAAAACAAGCATGACATATATATATATATATATATATATATATATATATATATATATGTGTGTGTGTGTGTGTGTGTATATATATATATATATATATATATACAATAATGCTCCCATACGGTACTACCGTATGGGGGGCAATCCGGACTGCATGCGTGGACATATGAGAGATAACTGCGGATCCTCTCTCATCCTCTAACCTATCATGCTTCTTTCTTATTATTGAAACAAATGACTACTTCCATAACCATTCATGTAAAACAATGGACTGCTCCCATAGCAAATCATGTAAAACAAAGCACGACAAACTATGATAAGAAATGATTGCTCCCATAATAAATGACGATAAAAAATAAACATAAAATATGTTTAACAAGCTTCTCACACATAATTAAAGTTGTACCAATCATGCAATAATTATAACACGAAAAATTAAACGTGAATTGTTGTGCCAAAAAAAATTTAATGTGCAAAATAAATTATACCAAAAAAAGTGCAAAAAAAAAAAATTCGTCTAGATATCTTCATCGTAATCTTAATCGTCATTTTCATCTCCACCCGTTAAATCTGTAAAAAAAGCATGAAGTATTAAAATAAATTACAAATTTAATGAACTAGTCAGAGTTACAAATTAAAAACAATTATTAAGTACTATTTTAAATTCATATTACCCGTCATAAAATATCTTCCCTGGATGCATCTCCATAAATATCATTGCCTTCACTGTTTGATTTAGAAAATCTATAAGAAACATATATAAAATAAAAGAACTGGCGATATTTAGTAATTAAGAAAAATATATAAACTTACCTCGTGTCTAACATTGGACAATTTCTTTTGTCGTCCATCACTGAAAAATTATAACAATAATAATTTAGATATATTTTTAGGGGACATGTGTGCCGCTGGCGCGGACCTTTAAAAATAAGAGAATATTGGGTAAATCGTTCAAACAACCATTTACCTAATATTCTTTTATTTTTATAGGTCCGTGCCAGCGGCACCCCTTATTTTTTGAAACAGTTTTTTTCAAAAAAAAAATTGTATTAAAATAGTGTTTTTTAACAATACAATTATTTTCATTTATAAAAAATATTCTTGTCTAATAAAACAGTTTTTTTTAAATAAAAAAATTAATAATCCTAATAAATCACTTGAGAAACCAAGAAAAAAAAATTCTCTCCATTACTAACCCGGGGTTAACTCCCGGGTAGTATAACATTACTCTTAAATAAATTAAATGAATCATAGAAAAAAAATGAGTATCAAATTAGTCACTTTTTTTGTAAGTGAATAAGTAACAAAAATACAAAACTATCTTTTTTATTCTCTAAAAAAAATGTTATACAAAGTATTATATGAACTATACCTTTAAGAAGCTATGTTTGGTGTGAGGAACTTTGTTGCCTTCACTTTGCTGTAAGTGGTTCTGACTTGTTGTTGACATAAAAAGAGGTGAAGAAGTTAGAACTATGTTTGCCGTGAGGAAGTTGTACACAAGATCTAATTTGTCTTCTTATATATAGGCATTAAATTGAACACGTCAAAGAAACGTGTACATAAAGGGGACGTAAGAGGTGAGAGGAGGGAGGATCCGAAGTTATCTCTCATTTATCCACGCATGCAGTCCGGATTGCCTCACATACGGTAGTACCGTATGGGAGCATTATTGTATATATATATATATATATATATTTGGTAAATATACATGTGTATGTATATGTATATTTGGTAAATATACATGTTGAAGGATTTTACATTTAAAAGACGTATGGTTGGACAAAAACCCTTATTTATGGTTGGACATTCTTAACCAGAATTAATTTGTCTTATATTCTTTTACCTTATTTATATCGTGCCGATGAGGCCACTGAATTCTTGGGGATTTCCGGGATTTCCTCGCACAATTATTACATAATTGTGTTATTACTTGGAAATAAATACAGTATAGTTACTCGATTAACTAATCAAATAGCAATTAAAAAACTTGTATCACAAATTATTACCCAATATCCGAAAAAATATTCGATGTAACGGTTATTTTGCTGACGTGGTATCACTAACCAATATAGTCTCTATAAATCTCTAAAAAGATGTGAAAGTATGAGTTGGAGGAGAGAGAAAACATTGTTTACACACGGAATTGAGTATATTTGTCTGTTGTGACATGTGATGTCACTTATTAGATTTTATTTGTGTTATAATGGTGTTTTATATTCATTACTCAAAATGGAATTATATTCATTAGTGAAAATGGAACTTGGACACGGAAATTAAGTAATGGATATTTGAATTATTTGGACTCGTATCGGATAATATGTGAGGTTGATCGATATCTTAATTTGGGTGGACGTTTGGGAGATTTATAATGTCCGTTTGGGACTTAAAATAATGATTTTAAACCCTATGGGTTGGTATATGGCTTGGGCTAGGCTTTGGGAATATTGGATTAGTAATTGGACTCATTGGGTAGAGGTTTATATGGGCCCTGAACCTAATTTCTTGGATAAATAGTTTAAGAGGTCATTAGGGTTAGCCTAATTCATCTTAGAGGCTAGAGAGAAGAACCCTAAAGCTAAAGAGAGGAAGCACTCAAGAGGAGAAGAGAATTTAGGGGAAATTAGCTTGGATTCATTCTTAAATCATAAGGCAAGTATGCTTAGATTAAAGATTTAATTTAGAGTTTGAGTTATAATAATAATTACTCATTTGATTCTGTTAATTTCATGTTTAGAATTCTGATTTGGATTAATTTAGTAAGCTAATTAATCTAGGAATTGAATACTTAATCCTTTATTTATAAGATAAGAAAATTTGTATTAAATCCCTTTTATTGGATTAGTTTATGAAAAAATTGTGTTAGATAAATACTTAGATTAAAGATATAATTTAGAGTTTGAATTATAATGATAATTACTCATTTGATTCTATTAATTTCATGTTTAGAATTCTAATTTGGATTAATTTAGTAAGCTATAGTTGTAAGATAAGCAAATTTGTATTGAATCCCTTTAATTGGAACAGTTTATGGAAAAATTGCGTTAGATATATATTAACAGTCTTATAACCTTGAAAAGCCCTCTGTTTTATTCACGAAGTGAGCTAAATACAATATTAATTTGTCAATTTAAGAAAACTAGGGTTCATACTTCTAAATTTGGGAATTTATCCTCCTCTTCATGTTAATTTGATGAAACACTCCTTGTTATAGGTTGGGTATATAGTTAAATAACTTATAATTTAAAGAGAATCAGTTTGGGACTGTGTAGGTGCTTGAAATTTGGTGGTTTGAATTGTTAATGGCGGATTTGAACTCTTGGAGAAGAAGACTAGGAAACCTTGTTCGAACGAGAGTTGAAGGTTCGCTCGAATGAGTTCTTGATGTCATTCGAACAACTGTACTGGTCTCGTTCGAACGAGTTTGGTTCTGTTTGGAAAGTTAATTATTAAATAAAAGAAATTAATTCATTAAGCAATTCGGTCCTATGACTTATAAATTTGCAATAGATTATATCTTTACTTAATAATTTATGAGTCAATATACCCAATTTCAAGTACATGTAAGGATTGTTCTTATATTTTTCAAATTTATAGTACATGTTAGGATTGTACCCAATTTCAAGTACATGTAAGGATTATACTTATACTATTCAAATTTATGGTGCATCTCAGGATTATACCAAATTTCAAGTACATGTTAGGATTATACTCATATCAGGATTGTACCAAATTGCTAATACATGTCAGGATTGTACTTGGATAAATATTAGTCCAAATTTATTGTACGTGTCAGGATCGTACTATTACTTAATATGGTGCATGTCAGGATTGTACTTAATATGGTGCAAATTTATTGTACGTGTCATCGTACTATTACTTAATAAGGTACATGTCAGGATCGTACTTAATATGGTGCATGTCAAGATTATACCAAATTTCAAGTACATGTCAAGATTGTACTAAATTTCCAATACATGTTAGGTTTGTACGTACATAAATATTAGTCCAAATTTATTGTACCAGTCAGGATTGTACTATTACTTTTACTTGAGGTGGATAATAGATATATATTGAGCTCATATGGGATTGGGATTAGACACATGAGATATTTAGGTTGTTTGGGTTGGGAATAAATTAAAAACAACTAAAATATGGGAAGAGAATATGCAGTTATTTATTATAGCCCAAATTCGGTTAAATCCTTATTCTGCAGAGACTTACAGGTCTTGGGACGTAGACTTGGGATGTACGTTAAAGGAGTACCTCTAGCGACATCAGGTGTAGTGTAGTGTCATTCCTATACATCTTGTATTTATTATTTCAGTTCTAGCAGTGGGTTGGATTTCACTTATTTTCCCGAGTCAGAGATTGTATAAGATACATTTGTATTCCAGAGTTGGATTATTATATTGGCAGTAATTGTATCAGAAATGGTTTCATGTTATTCAGAATTTTATCTCACATTATATTTACTTGTTCAGTTTTTAATTATTTCGTTATGCTGAGAATGTTATCAAATGTTTTTTATTCCCGTGATTTTTGTATTAGACTTGATCAATCTATTTATAAATTTTACACGATACCACGTCAGCAAAACAACCATTAGACTGAAATATCCAGGTCAAGGCATTACATAGATGAACCAACAAACATGTGTAGAAGATATAATTCACTTGAATAAAAGAAAATTGATGAAAAGTTTTTTATTTAGTCTGCGTTAAATTTTGTTGCCAAATTGTTAAGAAAATTGCTTACTTTAGGATGAGCTTCTGCCAAAGATGGTTATTGGCTCTCTTCGTATTTTTCGGTCACGAACACAATCTCAAATATGACTTTGCCCTAAAAATCACAAAAATCAGGACAGTGAATATGATGATAATGTAAAGAGTGGTATTATCAAACAAATATATCCATTCCTTGTGTTGAAAACTCTAAGAACGCTAATTGAAAATTCCTATTTTTCAAATCCCTAAAAACAAATCACTTTCATTAAAAAACCTTAATTTAAAAAATATATATGTAAAAAATAAAAATGGAGGTGGAGAGAGATTGTCATTTCAGATCTTATATTACCTTCTACAAAATTGAAGAATTGGTTGTCCTTTCAATGTAGTTCCAGAAGCGATATTCTTCTAAGACAAAAATATACTCATCCAAATTGCCCTGTATTTAGTAACAAAATGAAGATTAATTTAAATATGAGAGGATAACAAAACGAAGACATAATATGTATCATGCATGTTGCATTCTCCCTTAAGTGATATCTCGACCATTACTTTACCTTTTTGTTTTACAAATTCAAAAGCTCTAGCTACGCCAAATATATACTTGGTTGATGGTTACCAAATTCGTTTATTTTTAACTGTTTTGTGTTTACTTTTAAAGAAAAACTAATGAACTCCAATGTAATCCCCACGAGTGTTTTAAAAAGTGCGCGATTGCGCATTTTTGGGCGAAAACGAAAAAAAGGAACCCTTTAAGCATGCTAAACAACCCGAAACTAGAACAGGACTGAAAATGCCGACATGCCTCATACATCGCGTAAACTAAACCTTCTCCGATAGACGATAATGCATTCCCCCCAAATATTGCATCTGTCCAGATTACACAAATCAGGTTCAATGGTGTATATTAGAAAGGTTTTGACAATGATGCCTACAAAGATGCTATGAATATAACTTTCTCCCATGCCCATTCCTTACTTTCATCTTTAGCATCAAAGATCCTATTATTCCTTTCATTCCAAATGTACCTGTTATCGTAAAAAAGTGGATTAACTAGTATAAAAAGCACGCGATTGCGCGCAACGTAGCGCAATTGCACATTTTTGGGCAAAAACGCGACGTAACTTGTAAGAACAATTTTTCTAGGATTGTTCATAGCATAGTTTTAGACTAGTTTGGCGTATCACGTTACATATTGTCACTCACCGTCAAGACGAACCGAACTCAAGCATCTCCAAGTTTGAAGACTTCCCGATATCCCGTAAAGGTATAAAACAGTTTAGAGTTTAAATTAATTAACAGAAAGGAAAATATTTTATTTTTTTAACTCTCATTCAAACGAGATTGATATCTCGTTCAAATGAGATTGAAAGTCATTAGAAGGTCGTTTTTATATGTTTTCAAATGAGGTCTTACTGCCTAAGATTTTTTAAGGTCGTTAAAAGCGAGACACGTCTCGTTTGAGCGACCCTGTAATGCCGTTCAAACGACCCCACCGCCTCGAATTTTGTGAACGTGTTCTTTTGCCAAATACGATTATGCATATCTTTTACAAAAGTTTTTCAAGTTTTGTATTGCAAAAACACTTTTTAATTCATAACAAACAACCTTGAATATTGTTCTTGTGAATTCGTTTAAACCCTAGAATGTTTATTATATCCTTGTATACACCTTGTGAAGAGGTACTCCATGGCTGACTTGTGATACCTGAGGGGACTCACTGCTGAAAATGAAGGTTGAGGCTGACGGAGGACTGAGGTCTTGTGATTCTTACGAGGATCATAGTTGTTCACTAGAGATTTGCGAAGATTAGCGCATTATACTTGTGGCGGTTATCAAGTAGTCTATAAGTCGACTGTCTTGTAGATTTCTAAAGTGAATAAAAGGTTCTTTACCCAAAAGGATTTTTTTACCGAAACTCTGTCTTTGTTGAATGCATCGTTTGATTTATCTGTTTTATCACATAGATGTATGTTTAGGATAAAAAGATAAATTTTGAACTTGTTAATTGCGCACTCTAAAATTGGAATCCTTGCCGAGCATATTTACTTCCGCATTTAAGAGCACTCATTATTTCGTCCCAACAATTGCTATCAGAGCCTCCCTGTGTTTTCAACATAACTCTTCTAGATTTGCACAAGTCACTGATAATGTGCGCTATTGATGACATGGCACACTATTTGGGCGATATCTGCGCTATTGGACGTGATTTGAACGTTGTTTGTGTTCCACAAAACTACGTAGTTTTGATATTCTCTTCACTTATTTTTTTTCTTTTTTTTTTAACTTTTAGAAATTGAGAAGTCAACTCATCAAAACACAAACCCACCCCACTTAAAACACAAAACAACAAACCCTAGCTCTGCTCCAAAGAAAAAACCCCGACAAAAAAAAACATCCCGACAAAAAAAAATCCTAGCGTCAGTCCTTCTGCTCTTGATCGAGTCGTCTTTCAGCTCTTATTCCAGTCGGAGCCTTCTGCTCTCGCTTGCACAGGTATATTTTTTAATTTATCTTCTTTTTTTTCTTTTTTGTTCTTCTGCTTTTTCTTTTTTTTTCTTTTAAGCTTCAGTCCTTCTGCTCTTTCTTTTTGTTTTTTAAAAGTTGATTTCTTTGTTTCATTTTTTAAACCAGCTATTGTAAACCAACTGAGTTGCATTTTTTTCCAGTTAACAATGTCAAAAAAAGAATTATGCTGGAAATATGACTGAAAAAGAGGGGGAAAGGGGCATATTTTGCAAGTATTGTAATCATTGTTCGAAGGGAGGTATAACTCGTTTGAAATATCAATTGGTCAGCACCCACACAGGGATGTTACAATGTAAACAAGTGCCCGGGGATGTGAAAAACGAGGTTATTCAAGCTTTAAAATTGTTCCACCAAGTTAAAAATAAAAAATCTGAATTGGTAGTAGAGATATAAGGAAGTAAACAATCTGGAGTTAATTTTTTGAATGAGGATGACACTCGAAGTAGTGGTGGAAGTAGCAAACCCTCTGTTGGTTCAATGGATAAATTTGTCAACCATCAACCATCAACTGTAACAAACTACACTTAATTCATCTTTGAAAAAAGAATTAAGAAGTGATGGTTGTAGGAAGTTTGGTCATTGGATGTATTTCGCTGCTATTCATTTTAATGTTGTTAATGATGTTCATTTTAAGCCTGCGATTGATGCGATTACTAAGTATGGATTGGGGTTCAAGCCCCCCTTAATGTATGAATTAAGGATATGGGTTCTTAAGGCGAAAGTTGACGATATTAATATTACTTTGGAAGAACATAAGAAAGATTGGAAAGATTCTGGTTATACCATTATGTCGGACGGATGGTAAAAGTAGGGCTTTCATTAAAAGTGTTGCTTTTTGTGCTAAAAGTGTCGTTCCTCTTGTTAGTGTCTTAAGGGAGGTGAATTCAGAAGAGAGACCAGCGATGGGAAATATATATGAGCTAATGGATAAGGCAAAATAAAGCATCAAATTTAATTATGGGGGTGTTAAGAGAAAATTTATGCCTATTTGGAGATAAATTGATGCACTCCACAACTACATCACCGTTTGTTTGCGGCTGCATACTACTTGAATCCATAATTGCAATATGAAGAAAATTTCTCTAATTGTGATGAAGTTACGGATGGACTTTATGCTTACATGGATAGAATGCTAGACTCTCATGATCGTCTCAAAGACGATATTCAATTGGACTTGTATGACAATCAAAAGGGAGATTTTGGGTGCTATGTGGCTAAAAAAATCAAGAATGTATCGGGCACCGAGTAATACTTTTTACTTTAATATTTTTAATTTACATGTTTGTTAAATTATTTGTTCTTTTTGTTTATAGCCTCATAGTGGGCACGTTGTGGGAGTAAGCCACGCGAGCTTATGAGATTTGCGATTCGAGCGGTAAGTCTTACTTGTAGTGCTTCGAGATGCGAAAGGAATTGTAGCACTTTTGCAGCGGTAATAATTTAATATATTTGTTAGTTTTAATGCTTATACATTTGTTAACTTCAATGCTTATACATTTGTTAATTTTTTTTTTATGTTGGACACATACCAAAAAAAAGAATAAGCTTGAATATAAGACGTTGAATGCTTTGGTTTTTCTGAAATATAACCTCAAAATAAAGGAGAGAAGTATTGGGAGGAGAGATAAAATTGATCTTATCATGGTTGATGAAATTGATTTGGATGATGAATGGATCATGGAGAACGAAGATCTCGTCCTTCCAAAGGATACTTCTTAGCTTGATGATGATGAGTTGTTCTTCGGTGATCCCATTGTTAGTTTATCACACGAGATTATTGATAGTGGATTAGAGAATGAAGTACCAATTGTTGATGTTGCTTACTCTTCGGTTTCAAATAAACGTAAAGTTGGTGAAAGTTCAAGTATAACTATGTTAAACTTTAATATATGTGATTATCAAATTTTTGTTGAATTAATTTGTAATTCTATTATATTTTAATAGGTGGAGGTAAAGGGAAAGAAGTGAGATTGACCACTATTGATGAAGATGTGGAGATTGAGGAGTTTGAAGGACTTGCTTCGGGAATCTTTGATAATGGACACTTTCCCAACAGATACTATTGACAAAGATGACAGTGATATTATGTTGGATGAAACAGGCTATTTTTGACTTCTCATTTGTTTGTCGGTTTATTTTTAGAATTTCATGTGTTGGTTGCATGGATTTTTTACTTTATTTGAGACAACGTGATGGTGTGGTCTAGAATTATGTAGTAATTTATGAACCTATGACTCTATTTCAAGTGATGTAGCATTTAATTTGGAATGTTTTTTTTAAGTTTTTTATTTGTATTTTTAATTATAAAACTGAAATGCCCGAATTCTTACGCGATGCGCGACGCGCACCCAAGACTAAAACGCGACACCTTGCGCGACTGCGATTTAAAACACTAGTGTAAACCTTGCCATCAAAGCTATACTTAACAATTAAAATTATAAAAGAAGATAAAAGAGAGAGAGAAAGACGATATTTAGAGTGGTTCGGCCATTAAAATAACCCTACATCCACTTTGGGGTCTGATTCTCATTAGATTATGTTATATGTACAAGATTAGGGCCTTATAAGCTTAAAAGAAGAGGATAGGCCGCGGCTATAATGAGCTGGGGTTGCTGGAACAGGTGACCGGAGTGAAGACGCAGGTGTAGAGAGAATTTAGTAGAGTTAGTTACTTTGTTGTTGCTTACTAAATTAAGCGTGAGCACCTCTATTTATAGGAGTTGGCTGAAGCCTCACATGCACTGTTCACGTGGCTTGTGAATAAGATGTAATCTTTCTAGAAGGTAGACAACTGGCAGTCCATGGGCTGAGGTGTAAAATCCACAGATTGTGTTGTTAAAGTTTATGCTGAGGAATAAAGTTCGCGGCCTGGTGAGGTACCAGGCCGAACTCCTGCTTGACAGGCTCTTGAGCACATATTTATATATTTGGGCATGCTTCTGTGCCACGTGCCCATTAGGCATTGGACAACGTATTAAAATACTGCTAAGACAATACATAACAAAAGCCATCTGGGTTGTTGCTGACGCTGGAGTCGAACTTCTGCTTATTTCTGGTGAAATCAGATTGACCGCCTCAGCTTCCTGATTCATATCCATCTGGGTACCCAAAAATGGGTTGTGTTTTACGACAAATGAATTAGGTTTTCTGAAAATTGGGTGATGTTTGGGATATGATCTTAATTATTCAATGATATATTGTCGTCAACATTATCTGGGAAAGCACGGGAAGAAAACGAAGCTGGAAAGGAAAAAGAGAGAGAAGGAGTAGGAGAAGGAGAAGGAGAAGGATAATGCCTTCTGTAGGACTGTCGTTAAAGAGCCTCCTCAATGGTTACTTAAACTTCGCTCCATGTGGTTTTGATACTTTGGCGATAAGCTAATTAGAGAAAATCCTAAGGAGAAACAAAGGGAAAATATTGGTGATGCTTGAAAGAGGAAATGGCACCCTCGCCAAACCAGCCAAATAAACATATCAATTATTGAAGTTTCAGTTATATTGACTCTATTTTCAGATTGTTTTTATTCTTATTTTTTATTTGAGTAGGTCCTAGGATTAGGTAGTGTTCAAAAAGGGTATTGAAGGAAGAAAGACAAGTTGGAGAAGATGAGGGTATTTTTGTATTTTTTTTTAAAAAGTGGTTAAGTCATTAAAAGAAATTATCAAAGAGCTAATGGTGTTAGAACTTGGGGGGTATGTCTAAATTTTGAACATTGAGGGAATTATGTCTAAATACAGCACAATCTCAGGAGGTAAGATAAATAATAATAAAAACTTAAATTATATAAAAAAAACTTAAATTTTAGAAAGAAAAAGGGAAAAGTTAATCTTTAGCAAGTGAGATAGGAATACTTACACTTCCCAAACGGAAATGAAATAAATTGAGTTCTCATTGAGGGACAGGAAAGACATCAGTGCATGAACCTACCTGTCAAAGGAAACAAGTTCTATCAGAGTTCGATATAACGAAGGTGGCAAAAACAGTATGAATGATGAAGGAAAGAGGATAAGGCAGTCCTTTTTGTTGAAAAACATAAAATCTGTGTGTACGGAGTTACGGAGACATATATGGGCAAGAAAAGAGAGCAGCAGAAAAAGGAAGTGAAATCAACTTGTATAGAAGCCAGAACATATAAATAAAAATAAGACAACACGTGGAAAACAAAAACTAGGACATTAATAAAATTCTTAATCATTTCCCTTGTGTTTTTTTCATAGGATATTCAAGTATTGGTAAAAGGCCAAGCAATTCAAGTACCTGCTGCATAATTATGAACAAATCTTTCCCTTGGTTTTTCAAGCTCCGTTCAAATATCTGGCTAATGGATATATTCAGTGGAATTCTCCATAATAGGCCAAACATACAAAATCAGGGCAAAAAAGTTTATCAAAAAACATGAATATGAAATAAGCCAACTACAAGCCAAAATCAATGTAGGGGCATTGGAGGTACTTGCCTTTGTAGGGCCATTTTTAGCACCCAATCTAAAAAACGGCCTTCTCATTGGGCCCAGAACCAAGCTAATAGCAGAAAAATTTGCTGACCATGTCGGTAATTTGTAGGCCAGTGTAAATATCTATTCGTAGTGAGGTTAACACGTTCATTCGTCTATATCTGCTTGCATGTCAGCGAGAAATGGTAAGATCAGTGATCATAACCTTCCCATCTTTTCAGACTAGAAAATGGAATAAATTTTCCCCCTTCTATCATGATCCACTACCAATACTCCATGCATGAGCAATAACCCTGCTCAAAGTGGTGAAACCGGTGTCTATCCCTCACAACAATTACACGATTAAAAGCTCTAGAGACAAGCTTCGCTGCTTCATGACAATCATTACATATTCGCAAGTTCTTCATTATTCTTATTGGTGCTGGGGGACTAGTCGCTATAAGCCCAAAGGCAATTGCAAGCTTCTCACTATGTCTAAACAGAGTAGTTTCCTTATCCTCTTCGTCAATGTCAAAAGAAACGTCATTTGTGTCTGGGGAATAGCCCAGCATCTTCAGTCTATTAGACATTTCATTGAGCATCTCTTCAATCTCACTCATTTGAGGGTGTGTCTTATCCCCTGCTAAGAATTCATGAACAACACCGTTGGCTTCAATTATGCTGCACCCCGGGGTTTTTACCACACCTTGTTTGGTCATCATCCCTCTTATCTCAAGAACATCATTCCAGCTACCTTTTGAAGCATATATATTAGATAATAAAACGTGAAATCCATCATGGTCCGGCTGAAGCTCGATTAGCTTCCTTCCCACCCTCTCTCCCATTTCGTTGTCACCGTGTTTCTTACAAGCACCAAGCAAGGCACCCCAAGTGGCCACATCTGGTGCCATAGGCATACTGTCAATTAGCTCCTCTGCCTCTTTGACCAACCCCGCTCGTCCAAGAAGGTCAACCATGCATCCATAATGTTTAATATTGGGTTCAATGTTGTGTGTTCGAATCATGCAATCAAAGTGGTGACGGCCTTCATCCACTAAGCCCATATGTCGACAAGCACCAAGCACCGCCACAAAGGTTATCTCATTAGGCACTACCCCACATTTCTTCATCTCTGAAAACACCTCAAGTGACCTTTCTACCAGACTATTCATCGCAAACCCAAGAATTAGAGCATTCCAAGAAGAAACACCCTTTTCCTCCATTCCATAAAATACATCAACTGCGTTTTCCACACACCCACATTTCATGTACATGTCTATAAGGGTTGTACCGAGAATAGCATTTACCTTTAACCCATTCTTCCTTATGTACGCATGTATCCATTTGCCTTGGTCAAGGGCAGCTAAATGAGTGCACGCCGAGATGACACTAACCAAGGTGGTCTCATCGGGCCTAATGTCTTCAAGAAGCATCTCCTGAAACAATGTTAAAGTATCGAAGAATCGGTCAAGCTGGGCATAACCAGAAATCATTGCACTCCATGACACAATATCCTTTTCAGGCATGGAATCAAATAATGCCCTGGCCTTTTCAACCGAGTCACATCTCAAGTAACCAGAGATCATAGAGTTCCAAGATATTTGGTCCAAGTGGTAACTCGAATTAAACAACTTTTGTGCAGCCATTATATCTCCACAAGTTGAGTACATGTGTATCAAAGCATTTTGAAGGTTAACATAAAATTCAAGCCCACTTCTCAAAACTAACCCGTGGACCAATTCTCCCATCTTGATAGCTGACAAGTGTGCACATGCTGAAAGAACACTCACCGCCACAACCTCATCTACCGTAATCCCGTTGGCATTCATTTGCACGAACGTAAACAATGCCTCTTCATTCATCCCATTTTGCTCATAACAAGAAATCAACGCAGTCCACGAAACCATATCCTTTTCATCCATTTCCTCAAAAACTTGACGAGCATCCCCCACTCGACCAGACCGACCAAATAACACAATCATAGAATTCGATGCAATCACGTTCTTTTCGGGCATTCGATCAAATATCAACTTTGCCTCTTCTACATCCACCACCTGAACATACCCTGCCAAAATAGAATTCCAAGAAACCAAGTCTAACACAGGACTTTCATCAAACACCTTTCTTGCATCAGTTAAATTCCCACACACACCATACATATTAATCAAAGTGTTCTGAACATAAACATCTGAGTCAAAACCCATCCTAAACACATGATTATGCAATTGCTTGCCCACAAACTCAAAATGTCCAAAGGTGACAGCTTGAAGTAATATTGGGTATGTGTAATTATCAGGACACCCATTGTTCTCCAGCATTGATTTGTAAAGAAAGATGGCATTTGGGGGATGGTCTCTCTGTAAATAAGCTCTCATCATGGTGTTCCAAATAAACCCATTTGGGTTTTGGATGTGATTGAAAATTTTATGGGAATATTGAATTGGAATGAAGGGTGAATCAGTTGAGAATTTAAGAATTCTACTTGCTGCATATGTGTCATTGATGAACCCGGTGAAGATCATTTGAGAAAGAATTTGAATTAAATGTTTGTGATTTTGGCATCGAAGCAAATGGGTATTCAAGATAGATAAATTTATGGTTATTAAAGTTGATTTTTTAAGGGTTGAAGAAACACCCATCTTTGCCAAATTCATATCTATACTTAGTTTCCTACTGAACAATATCTGCCAACAAAAAAAAAAGAGCAATGGTCCGTTAACAATATTTCACTGCAAGAGAGTGGGATTATTCGCAATAAGCAAGGGAGAGAGAGCGAGGGAGGGAGGTTTTATGTATCGTTTTTTAGGGATTTTTTTAACTTAGAAACACTAATTTATATATGGATCAAATATCAAAAAGTTCCTTAAATATTTTTTAATACATATTTAGTCTAAACTTTTTATTTTGTATTAAAAAGTTCCTTATTCTCTTATCTTTAAAGGTCCGCTCGAGCCGAGCGGCATGGTAAAGTCTTTTTGGTATAATTAAAGACTTTTTGGTGCAAAATAAAAAGGTTTGAACTAAACATGTATTAAAAAAAGTTCGAGGGACTATTTGGTATATGTCCCTTTTATATATTATATTTGACTTAATTATAGGATCAAATACCAAAAAAACCCTCAAATATTTTTAATATACATTTAGTCCAAGCTTTTTATTTTGTACCAAAAGCTCTCTTATTCTTTTATTTTTAAAGGTTCGCGCGAGCGGCATGGTAAAACCTTTTTGGCATTGTGAAGGGCTTTTTGGTGCAAAATAAAAAGGCTTGGACTAAACGTGTATTAAAAAAAATTCGAGGGACTATTTGGTATATGCCCCTTAATTATAAGGTATTGTTTGATCTTACCTCGTAAGTCTGAATCTGAACTATTCAGACTTAAGAGGTACCAAATAGTATTTATTTTTTAAATGATTAAGAGGTTAATGGCTATATTTGTCTCTGAATGATTAAGAGGTAGAGTTATATCTGAACTCTGAATCATTCTATATTCAGAGGTCCATTCAGACAAAAAATATATATTTTTTAGATTCAGGTCTCAAAGGACCATTCAAACAAAAAAAAACATATTTTTAAGAATCAGATCTCAAACTTTAGATTCAGACTTAAGATTTCAGATTCAGACTTCAAATTCGGACGAAAAAAAAATGCAACCTAAGTTTCATGATCTATTAAATATTATCCAAAAAAATTAACAGAATTAGAAATGTATTAATGTGCTAATTAGACTTAATCCTTAATATTATATTATGACCAAAACATCTGCATCTGTTATAGCATCACACACGCTCTCTCTCTCCTCCGTACCCACCTCACTTCTTCTTCTCTAAATTAAAAACCTAATTTCTCCCATTAAACAACAGACCAATATTAACTTTCTCAAATACCCATATCCCAAATATTGCCCTAACCTACCCCCCCTATTCACTAACACCGCATCCCCCCTCCTTCCATCCTCACTTTAACAGAGCAAGAGATCTTAAGCATCATTGAGCGATTTAAGGGCAATCATAATTTTTTTATTGAGGCAAGTCTTCAACACTCTGACCTTAAGACGATTTTTGCCCCGTAATTATGCTTTACGGACTAAATGACAAACATCTTCAGGATACAACAATCAGACTTGCAAAGGCAGCACTGATTCGTATCAAATATTGCATATTTTCGCCTGTTATCTTTATGCATTCTAGCGCTTTTACGGTCCTAATGCCTATATTTATGCTCATTAACCAGATAACCTTAGATTTGGATATATAGATGTTTTGCAGGGGTTAATTGTGCTTTTGTAGGTATTGGAACGCTAAAAGTGAGGATATGTTGCATTTCGGAGAAGTTTCGTCGTCGGAC
This sequence comes from Sambucus nigra, assembly GCA_949130495.1. Lineage (NCBI taxonomy): Eukaryota > Viridiplantae > Streptophyta > Magnoliopsida > Dipsacales > Adoxaceae > Sambucus > Sambucus nigra. The sequence goes on from OX422208.1 coordinate 116,641,073, forward strand.
GCTACTTCAAGGGCATTTTAGTCAATTCACATTTCTTATCCAGCTCATAGAAATTCCACGGATGTGTAGTTCATTGAGTCAGCATCACGTGGCCACAAATGGTGCGTCGTTTGGAGTTCGGACGAAGAAAATATGCCCATTTCCGTTATTGGCCCTTTTCCCCTCTTCATGGACCAAGCTTGGCATAAAACAGAGTACCGGTCGACCGCATCCCTGGGACCGGTCGACCGCGGTTTCATATTTTTTTGTGGGAAGGAGACAGTAGGCTTTTTCCTAAGGGACCGGTCGATCGCGCCCCTGCGACCGGTCGACCGGTTATGCCAGATATTTTGAGATCTTTTCTTTTCTTTTCTTTTTCCTTTATTTCTTTCCCACTTACTATATAAACCCATTTTTTGTTTTAATTCAGATATACATTCATATACATATATACTTAGATAGAATAGATTGTAGAGAGTGGTAGCTTAGGGTTTGAGGGTTTTAGAGAGTTTGGCTTTGATTCTTCTTGGTTTGACACCCAATTGGGTTGTAAGTTGCACTATTCATTATCCTCTTCCTTTAATATATTGTGTATTTAATTAATTCTTGCTTTGTAGTGTAATTTATAAGCTTTCTAATTTAGTTTTACGTGCTTTCTTTCCGTGCTTTCTAGTGTAGATTTACCGCGTTTATTTACACGCTTTCCTTTACCGCGTTTTTACGATGCTTTCTAGCTAATTTAAATTAGGTTGTGTTTGCATTGAACTCACTCGGGTTGACGCATTGCTTTGCTTTAGTGATGGTTTTTACAGGTCTATTTCGGGTGCATTGTCCTAGTTATTGCGCTTAGGAGATTTGACGGGGCATATCATGTATGTCCCGTGCTTACGAGCTTTCGTGCGCAATTTTCGGAATATTTGTTGACGCAAAAATCATATTAGGCTTTTATGCGGATTTAGGGGCGTGGCAACCCTCGGTTCAAATAACTGTCAAAACGAGACGAATTATAAATAACTCGTCGACCCATGTAACCATTTTATACTAATTAACTCGGGTGAGGGATATTCGACGCAACCTATAGTTTTATCGCTTTATTAATCTAGTTTAAATACACTCGCCTAGATTAATCATTTCCCTTTATGCATCCTTTTCCTTTTAGTTTGTAATCACCTTTTACACTTTTATTTAAGAATATTAAACCTTATAAATTCTTGCAACTTGTCTCTGTGGATTTTTGATACCCGGCTTACCGATATACTCACCCGTTGAGTGTAGTCATAGTTTAGGTTTTTGTATAGTTCAGGTGAGCCGAATATAAAACGACCGGCGCGTAGGTGACTCTCGCGCCACGGTAAAACCCTGCATATCAAATGGCGTCATTGTCGGGGATGATTTTGTTTTAGACTTTATTTGATTTAGTATTTCATAGTATTTTCTTTCTATTTATATTATTTGCTAATATTTTGCAGGACTTCCACGTTTGAGCACTTAGAAACGCTTGAATTGTTCCCGCGCGCACCTACTTTGTGGAATTCGCCACTTCGAGCCATTTTGGGGGTAAGCATGTCTTATTCCAATTCTTTCGATAATCCTTGTTATAATCCTCAAAATTCCCGCAAACCTATGACTTTCGGTGAATACTTAGAATCCCAAAAATTTACAAATTCAAATATTACTTTGGGCGAGTATAACGAAAGCCAAAATTTGGGTTATTGGAATTTTGATGATGATGATAATGATTTTGGGCCTTTGCCTCCTTATAATAGGAATTTTGAAACGAATTCGAATAGTTTTCAAAATTCCTATAATAATGAGTTTAAGTTTAAGTCCGATGGTAATTTTCAAAGTTTCCATTTTCATGCATCCGCACCTCGACCCATGACATTCGGTGAGGGCTTGCGCATGTATGAAAATGAGAAAATTGAAAATCGTTATTGGGAAGAAAATCGTTGTTGGGAGCAAGACTTGGATTTATTATTCGAATCCGACGACGACTTTTCTTCCGAGACTTTTGAAGTCGAGGAATGTTTTAAACCAAATGAGGGCTTTGTGCCTACTTTGGAACAAATCATTATAGACTTTGTCTATTGCATAATAGATATTGAAAGTGAGGAAGAAAATGAAGTAATATCTATTTGCAATGAAATGATTTCTTCTTTGGCCCCCAAAGAAGAACATTTCATTGAAAATGATATTATTTCCTTCAAAACTCAATCTCCATGCGATGATGATTCATCTCATGAGTTTGAATTTCTTTCATTCCTATTTTCATTTTCTGTTATCACACCATCACAAGTACCCGATGATTCGGTTTCAAAGTTTAATATTTTAAACCTTTTCGTCGATGAGGAGTACTTGCTCGAGTCGCCCTCCACGATCGCATCTTTGCCTTCGTGTGCGCCACCTCCCATTACACTTGCTAAATCTTTGGGAGTATATTCAGCTTTTCTCAGTCCCCATATGTTTTTGTCACCTGTTCAATCCAAACCCCCCATCATCCCTCCAAAACTTTTAATTAATGATGGTTCCTTTCTTCCGCCTTACACATGCCTTCCGTTTTTCAAATGAAATTCATATTTTCCGGAAGGCATGCTTGTATGTGAGGGAACACCGGTTATCCTCCAAAGTCAAATCTTCTCATGGTGGACCCTCAGCTATTTAGACTTCTAGTGTACAGTTAGTGTGAAGTTTAAATAGTAGGTTGTTGTAACACCCCGCCCGCCCGAGGAGAGCGAACGGAGCGCTGTTGTCGTTAAAACTAACAAAATCCACAATATAACAAGGTATAGAGCATCTAATTCTCACAAAAGAACAAAATCACTAATCTCATTCTCTTCAAATAAATATAACAAATCTCTCGAATTAAAAATACAACATCTAACTTGAAAAATAAATACAAATCTCCAATGCTCTATACAGCAAAATAAATACAAGTCTCCTTATCTCTTGTATTAAAATTCTTCCCAAATAATCCACGCTAGAATCATCCCAATTGGTCCATAGCACTCAAATCCGTGCTCACCTGCCAACTAAGAAAAAGATGGGGAAGTACACAATACGACAGGAAAGATGCTCAACAATAATATGTTAGCGATGAACAAAGCGCAACAATATGAATACGAATATTCAAATCAAATGCAAATCTCAATAGCATTTTATCAATAAATTTCTCAACAACACATTAACCGTGTCACTAGGCCTCACCCCATCCGCATATGCTTTATCAAGTCATAGCCCTTGGAAGCAGGAATTTTGACGGGTGCCCAACCTCCGTGCCATATTAAAATCTCATGACAACGTGTTTAACAACAATATAATGATACCACATGAATCAAAATAAATCCAATAATTATTTTTCCAGATTTCCAAGAATTTATTAATTCAAATATGAGTTCAATTAAACATGAAATCAACGGAATAAACTCTCGAGAGATTTAAAGAGCGTATTGTGTAAAATCCCATACCTCAAAATCATCACATGAATCATCACATAAATTCAGCCTCAAAATATGATCGCACCATCACGTTCCTCTTGCGAAAATAAGCAAATCACGTTCTAGCTCCAACACGAGATAACCCCAAATAGTCCTATTTTAAAAATCCATAAAAATCAGATCCAAAAATTATTCAAATCGCTGATCTGACTTCAGATTGAGATTCTACACGAAAAATTGAGTCAAGTATTTATTTTGGATTTTTCTCAAATCTCATTCGAATGGACTCAAAAACAAGATCTAAACATTCCAAAATGACTCTTCTCATTCCACTCGTTTTTGCCTCTTTTGATTTCATTTTTGGCCTCTCTTTTTCATCTCCCTTTCCTTATAATCACCCATAATATTCCTTATATAGCCGCTCTCTCAAACCCTAGCTTGGTGCCTAAGCTAACGCATATTACTATATTGCCCTTTAATTTAAAATTATCAACTTTACATATTTAAACCATTACAGAATGTTCAAAAGGCAATTAAATTTGAATTTAAATATTCGATTCATTTCAAATAAAAATAAATATAATGTCAATATCCCGATTAATAAAATAATAATATTATTAAAATTATATACCTTATTCATAAAAAAGCCCTCAAAATTACAGGGTATTATATACTTCCCCCCTTGAAAAAGAATTTCGTTCTCGAAATTCGACGAAAGTTAACATTAGAAATAAAATGCTATTCGATTATATTTCCCAAAATCACACACTAAAGTCCTCAAATTAATTCTTAACATCCTCACCACGACGCTTAACACGTCCTAAAAAAATTTCTATCTCCAAAGAAAACATATCTAAGCCGCATGTTAGACCCAATACCCAAGACCCGAGGGTTGTCGTATACCTAAGCTCTAATACCATCTATAACACCCCGCCCGCCCGGGGAGAGCGAACGGAGCGCTACTGTCGATAAAATTAACAAAATCCACAATATAACAAGGTATAGAGCATCTAATTCTCACAAAAGAATAAAATCACTAATCTCATTCTCTTCAAATAAATAAAACAAATCACTCGAATTCAAAATACAACATCTAGCTCGAAAAATAAATACAAATCTCCAATGCTCTATACAGCAAAATAAATACAAGTCTCCTTATCTCTTGTACTAAAATTCTTCCCAAATAATCCACGCTAGAATCATCCCAATTGGTCCATAGCACTCAAATACGTGCTCACCTGCCAACTAAGAAAAAGATGGGGAAGTACACAATACGACAGGAAAGATGCTCAATAATAATATGTTAGCGATGAACAAAGCGCAACAATATGAATACGAATATTCAAATCAAATGAAAATCTCAATAGCATTTTATCAATAAATTTCTCAACAACACATTAACCGGGTCACCAGGCCTCACCCCATCTGCATATGCTTTATCAAGTCATAGCCCTTGGAAGCAGGAATTTTGGCGGGTGCCCAACCTCCGTGCCATATTAAAATCTCATGACAATGTGCTTAACAACAATATAATGATACCACATGAATCAAAATAATTCCTATAATTATTTTTCCAGATTTCCAAGAATTTATCAATTCAAATATGAGTTCAATTAAACATGAAATCAACAGAATAAACTCTCGAGAGATTTAAAGAGCATATTGTGTAAAACCCCATACCTCAAAATTATCACATGAATCATCACATAAATTCAGCCTCAAAACATGATCGCACCATCACGTTCCTCTTGCGAAAATAAGCAAATCACGTTCTAGTCCCAACACGAGATAACCCCAAATAGTCCTATTTTAAAAATCTATAAAAATTAGATCCAAAAATTATTCGAATCGCTGATCCGACTTCAGATTTGGATTCTACACGAAAAATTAAGTCAGGTATATGTTTTGGATTTTTCTCAAATCTCATTCGAATGGACTCAAAAACAAGATCTAAACATTCCAAAATGACTCTTCTCATTCCACTCATTTTTGCCTCTTTTGATTTCATTTTTGGCATCTCTTTTTCATCTCCCTTTCCATATAATCACCCATAATATTCCTTATATAGCCCCTCTCTCAAACCCTAGCTTGGTGCCTAAGCTAACGCATATTACTACATTGCCCTTTAATTTAAAATTGTCAATTTTACATATTTAAACCATTACAGAATGTTCAAAAGCCAATTAAATTTGAATTTAAATATTCGATTCATTTCAAATAAAAATAAATATAATGTCAATATCCCGATTAATAAAATAATAATATTATTAAAATTATATACATTATTCATAAAAAAGCCCTCAAAATTACCGGGTATTATATACTTCCCTCCTTGAAAAAGAATTTCGTCCTCGAAATTCGACAAAAGTTAACATTAGAAATAAAATGCTATTCGATTACATTTCCCAAAATCACACACTAAAGTCCTCAAATTAATTCTTAACATCCTCACTACGACGCTTAACACGTCCTAAAAAAATTTCTATCTCCAAAGAAAACATATCTAAGACGCATGTTAGACCCAATACCCAAGACCCGAGGGTTATCGTATACCTATGCTCTGATACCATCTGTAACACCCCGCCCGCCCGGGGAGAGCGAACGGAGTGCTACTGTCGATAAAACTAACAAAATCCACAATATAACAAGGTATAGAGCATCTAATTCTCATAAAAGAACAAAATCACTAATCTCATTCTCTTCAAATAAATATAACAAATCTCTCGAATTAAAAATACAACATCTAACTCGAAAAATAAATACAAATCTCCAATGCTCTATACAGCAAAATAAATACAAGTCTCCTTATCTCTTGTATTAAAATTCTTCCCAAATAATCCACGCTAGAATCATCCCAATTGGTCCATAGCACTCAAATCCGTGCTCACCTGCCAACTAAGAAAAATATGGGAAAGTACACAATACGATAGGAAAGTTGCTCAACAATAATATGTTAGCGATGAACAAAGCGCAACAATATGATTACGAATATTCAAATCAAATGAAAATCTCAATAGCATTTTATCAATAAATTTCTCAACAACACATTAACCAGGTCACCAGGCCTCACCCCATCCGCATATGCTTTATCAAGTCATAGCCCTTGGAAGCAGGAATTTTGGTGGGTGCCCAACCTCCGTGCCATATTAAAATCTCATGACAACGTGCTTAACAACAATATAATGATACCACATGAATCAAAATAATTCCAATAATTATTTTTCCTGATATCCAAGAATTTATCAATTCAAATATGAGTTCTGTAAGGACATTTTTCTCATGTCCGAAATGTTTCATTTATTTATGTCGTACGCCGCTACATTTGGCACGTCACCTCACGATATCACATAACGGCCTCTATCCGAATTTCGGGAATCAAGAATGCATTATCTCCACTAATATGTCCCTCATCTGCATCAACGACTTCACGTTCCTTGATTGTAGGCTAGTAATGAAAGTGGAACGCAAGAGAAGTCAAATCAGTGAAACAAGGCATGATTGGGATGTTCAAGGGAAAATTGGTAATTTTACAACCATCGTCCGGAGGACCGGTCAACTGGAAAGTTGAAGAGCTTTCCGCAACAAAGATACTGAAAGAAACGGCACCTCAATCCGAGCTACGGTGAACAAGTTATGGCCCGTTGAAAATGGAGATATGTTCATTGAAAATTCTGGGAATTTTTCTAAGTGTTTAAGCACCTGTTCCCAGCACACTTTCCCGAACCCAGCCCGAAACCGGTTCGGGGGGGCGAACCGGTTCGCAGGGGTACCCGAACCGGTTCGGGGTACCTGTAGGCTGGATAGAATTTCAGCAGTTTAAAATCGTGGGTCTCTTCATGTATTTCCCTATAAATACCAACTTCGGGAGAGTTGTTTTGCAAGACTTTAGGAGACGAATTTGAGAGTCCAAATACAGCTAGTCTTCATATTTTTGAGTCCCAAGACTCATGTTTTGATTCACACATCCTTGCCAAATATTTGTGAATCCTTTTGAAACCCAAGAACACAACTTTGTTTTGTTCAACCCTTGTGGAGGAGACCGTTCTTCTTCTTCATTGCAGCCCTACTGGAAAGGGATAATTCCAGCCGCGACTATAGAATCCGATACCCGAGGGTAATTCTTAGTCAACTTGTATTTTCATTGTAATCCGATTGTAAGTCGTTTTCTTACAAATTATAGTGAAAATAAATGGTTTTGCCCCTGAGGGGGATTTTTCCTTAATTGCATGTGTTTGAATGTTCTTGCGTAGATTATCAATTTATTCAATCACATACTGCTGCATGTTTAGGGTTTGTTTGTGTTAAAAGGGTTTTATATATAATTTGATCATTTGAACGCGAGCACACACGTTCTTCAAATTGGTATCAGAGCAGGTTACGCTAATCTATCGCGTATTCTTTTTTCCGCAAAATTTTTCTAAGATATCAATTTTCTGAAAAAATTGATTTTTGAAAAAGTGCGTGTTCAAATGGAGAAGTCATATTATAAAATGTCTGTTTTTGACGGGATAAATTATGCTTATTGGAAAGCCCGTATGAGGTCGACTTTAAAAGCCGTTGATGAACGTGTCTGGATTTTGGTTGAACGAGGGTGGACTCCTCCCACCGTGACTGTTGATAATGTGACCAACTTGAAACCTGACATTTCTTGGACTGATGAAGAAATTAAATGGTCATGTTTTAATTCTAAGGGTCTAAGTGTTATTTCTGGGTCTGTCACACCTGATGAGTTCAAACGCATAATGACGTGTACCACGTCAAAAGAGGAATGGGATGTTTTACAACTCACTCATGAAGGAACTAATGCTGTGAAAGAGTCTAAGTTGCAAAACTTGACAACTCAATTTGAAACAATCACCATGCATGATTCTGAATGCTTTGATGAATTTTATGCTAGACTTTCTGACATTGTGAATACTAGTTTTAATCTTGGTGAACATATTCCGAATGCTAGAGTTGTTAAAAAGATTCTTCGTTCTTTGCCTAAGTGTTTTATCCCTAAAGTCACTGTGCTAAATCCTATGGGTAATTTAAATACGCTAAAATTGGAAGAACTTGTAGGAGATTTGCAAACTTATGAAATTGATATGTTCCCTAAAAATGCTAAATCTAAAGATAAGGGAATTTCTCTTAAAGCCCAAGAGAGAGGGAGTGAGGGGTCAGCTAGAAAGAGGGTAGAGTCATCTAGAAAGAGAGAGACTGACACGTCAGATTCTGAGTGCGATTTTGACTTAGATGATTTGGCTCTTTTCGCAAAAAATTTCAAGAGGATTCTCAAATTTAAGAAAAATGGCAATTTTAAAGATAAAAAGAAATTTGAGAAAAATAAGTTTGAAAAGAAAAATGAAAAAGTTTCCAAAAATCCTCCTCTGAAAGAAAGTGAGAGATGTTTTGAGTGTGATGGTAGGGGTCATAGAGCTTTTGAGTGTGCCAATCGTCTGAATAGAGAGAAAGGGAAAGCTGTTCTTAATGCTACCCTTAGTGACGACAGTGAGGTCGAGATGGTGGATTCTGGAGATGAGTCACCGCATGAGTGTAACTTCACCACATTCATGGCCAGCCAAGTGAGCACTCCTAGTTCTCCTCACGACGTTGAGGATGATGCTTCACAGGGACACCTCGACAGTGAGATCAATGTGAGTGAGGGGGAGGATGACACAAGTGAGAGCGAGAGTGATATACAACGCGCCTACGCTGAGTTATATTCTGAGTCATTTAAAACTAAAAAACGTAACAAAGCGTTAGTTCTTAAGATCACCTGCTTAGAGGAAAATTTAAAGAAAGCAAGAGAAAGAGAGTTCTCCACTTGCACCGCCCTGAGAGAGAGAGAGAATCTTCATGTGTCGGGAAAGAGATTCTGTTTAGAGAGAGAGAGAGTGTTTTAGAGAAAGAGAGAGGGGACTTGACTAAACAAGTGGCTAGTCTTACGAGTCAGCTCCATTCATCCGTGGAGACTCGAAAGAAACTTGAAGCCCTTGTTTCCCAGCTGACTCATGACCTTGAGAAAGCATGGGAAGTCAAGGTACAAATCGAGGACAGATCTGGGAAGATGGGAAAGATGCTCCTCGGCCCCGCTTTAGGTTTTGGTGATCGTCAAGGAATTGGATATGATGGTGCCTCCACGTCCTAAATTGCACCTGAACCAGTTCCTGAGTTTACTATAACTCCTTATGGTCACCGTAAAAAACCTCGAAGGAGAGTTCGACCAAGAAAAGCAAACCAAGGTCCGCCTTTGACTGTGCTCTTTTGTACTTATTGCAAAAGAAAGGGCCACCTTAGGTAAACTTGCTATAGCATGGGTCGAACATGACGTACTACTGCTCCACCACATCATACTGATGAGTTTTCTAGTCTGAGAGAGCGAGTTGAGTTCTTAGCTGCCACGACTCAAAGTTTAATGGAAGAATTTCGACGGATCTCTTTGTCGTTAGTGAATGCTTCTCACATTCCAGCTAAAATTAACAACAACAAAGGCAAACAAAAGGTCATCTCGACTTGGGTACCTAAGAAAGATAAAAAGGCTTTTGTTGTTCATGTTGCTCTCAAAGCACATAATACTTCTCAGTGGTATTTTGATAGTGGGTGCTCCAGACACATGACAAGTGATGCCTCATTTTTTACTACTCTTGAGGATTATCAAGATGGCAGAGTCACCTTTGGAGATGGGAGTAAGTCTAGCATTATAGGACGAGGTACTATCGAGTTACGTGGTTTTCCTAAGCTAGAAAATGTTTAGTAGGTCAAAGGTTTGAAAGCAAACCTTCTCAGCATTAGTCAGCTGTGCGACACTGACCTTACAGTAAAGTTTGATCGGGACGCGTGTAAAGTCTACAATCAAACTGATAAACTATTGATGCAAGGGGTGAGGACCGAGGATGATTGCTATGGGACTGAGCTCTCATCCTCACTTGTCTGCAACAGTGCCACGATCACTCCTATGGATATGTGGCACCAACGTCTAGGTCACGTGAACGTTAGAGATCTTAATCGTTTATCTAAAAAGGACCTAGTACGTGGCTTACCATCTCTTGGAAAGTCAACTTCAACCGTTTGTGGACCCTATCAGTTGGGAAAACAAATTCGTAGTCCTTATAGGAAGTTGCATTCCATTACCACCTCTCGTGTTCTAGAGTTGATTCACATGGATCTTATGGGTCCCACTCGTACTGAGAGTCTAGGTGGTAAGAGCTACATCCTCGTGATGGTAGATGATTTCTCCAGGTACTCCATTGTAGGTTTTCTGAGAGAGAAATCCGATGTTGTAGATTTCTTAATGATTAAGTGTCGTGTCCTGCAAAATCAATACGGTGTCACTATTAACAGAATACGTAGTGACAATGGCACTGAATTTAAGGAAGCAAAGGTGGATTCGTACTGTGATAGCCTTGGGATCAAACATGAATTTTCTGCTGTGAGAACTCCTCAACAAAATGGGATTGTTGAGAGAAAGAATAGAACGATCCAAGAGATGGATAGATCTATGCTTCTAAGTCGTAAAGTTTCTAGGAGATTTTAGGCAGAGGCAGTGTCTACTGCATGCCACACGGTGAATAAGGTTTATTTGCGTCCACACACACTACAGACACCTTATGAGTTGTGGACCGGCAAGAAGCCCAACCTGGCGTATTTCCGTGTTTTTGGGAGTAAATGCTACATCCTACGGGATAGAGAGCAATTAGGAAAGTTCGACTCCCGGAGCGACGAGGGAATATTTCTAGGATATTCATCAAATAGTAGAGCATACCGGGTATTTAACCTAAAGAGCTCTAGGGTTATGGAATTAATAAACGTTACCGTGCAAGATGACGAACCTTCGACGGTTATTGATCCTAACCTTAAGTGTGAGGATGAGGATTGTTCTGACAGTGATTTACATGTTCCTCTCTCACACTCTGTGGATCCTACTCCTGTGTTAGGGGACACACCTGCTTGGGTTCGCAAGACTCATGACCCTTCTGCCATTGTTGGTGATCCCACTCTAGGGGTCAAGACTCGTGCTCAGCTAGAGAACGTTGTTAGCCATCTTTGCTACACGTCCAAAGTCGAGCCCAAGAACCATAAAGAAGCACTCAAGGATGAACACTGGATATCTTCTATGCAGGATGGGTTGCTTTAGTTTAAAAAGAATAATGTCTGGGAATTAGTCCCCCGATCTAGTGAGACTAATGTGATAGGTACCCGGTGGATTTTCAAGAACAAAATGGATGAATATGGTACCATAATCAGAAATAAGGCTAGGTTGGTCGCTCAAGGCTACACACAGATAGAGGTGTAGACTTTGGGGAGACATTTGCTCCTGTTGCGAGGCTTGAGTCTGTCCGTCTTCTGCTCGCCATCGCATGTCATCTGCGCTTCAAGGTGTATCAGATGGATGTCAAGAGTGCCTTTTTGAATGGCATTCTACAGGAGGAGGTTTATGTGGAACAACCAAAAGGGTTTGAAGACCCTCAGCACCCTGAGCACGTCTACTATCTGAGGAAAGCCTTGTATGGTTTGAAGCAAGCACCCCGTGCTTGGTACGAGAGGCTTACTTCCTATCTCTTAGCTCGTGGCTTCAAGAGAGGGGGAGTAGATATGACGTTGTTCGTCAGGAGAGATGACGGTGCTATTTTGGTTGCCCAGGTCTATGTGGACGACATAGTCTTTGGATCCACATGCTCCCAGCATGCTCATCACTTTGAGGAGGAGATGAAAAGTGAGTTTGAAATGAGCATGGTTGGTGAGCTTACATTCTTCCTTGGTCTCCAGGTTCGTCAGCTAGAGGATGGGATGTTCATCTCCCAATCCAAGTATGCTAGAGACCTAGTGAAGAAATTTGGTTTAGACTCCGCTAAGCATGCCCGTACACCTATGAGTACCACTACCAAGCTTAGTAAGGACACTTCAGGCAAGGACACTTAAAGCAAGGACGTAGAGCAAACCTTATATCGGAGTATGATAGGTAGTCTTCTCTACTTGAATGCGAGTCGTCCCGACATCGCCTTTAGTGTTGGAGTCTGTGCGTGATATTAGGCATCCCCAAAAGAGTCACATTTACTTGCTCTAAAACGTATTATTAAATACGTAAGTGGGACTCTCTCATACGGGATTTGGTATTCCTTTAATACCGATGACCGTCTGTCCGCCTATTCGGATGCCGATTGGGCTGGGGATGTAGATGGATGTAGGAGCACTTCTGGTGGGTGTTTCTATTTTGGTTTTGCTCTTATCTCCTGGCTGAGCAAGAAGCAAAATTCCATCTCTTTGTCCACTGCGGAGGCTGAGTACATAGCCGCCGAGAGTTGTTGCACACAACTCTTGTGGATGAAGCAAATGCTGGAGGATTATGGGATATCACAGGACACCATGACCATTTCTTGTGATAACACGAGCGCGATACACATATTTCGCAATCCAGTTCTGCATTCGCGCACAAAACACATCAGGATACGTGAGCACTTTATATGTCAGTTAGTTGAAGAGAAAGTCGTATCCCTGAGTTTTGTTCCCACCGACCGTCAGTTAGCCGATATTTTCACGAAACCTTTAGATGCCCTTAGATTTGAGAGTCTTAGGAAATCTTTAGGGATTTGAACAGTTGACTGAGGGGTTGGTCTATGTCTAGAATAGGATGCTCCTTCATGTTCATATCATATGCTTCCTATTGCTAGTCTGTTTTATATGTTCCATTGCTTAGTTGTACAGCTTTGTTTTATTCTTGTTGCTTTTTATATTTATTTTGAAAAATACAAAAAGATTTTCCTTTAAGAAAAATTTTGAGAAAAAGCACAAAAAGATTTTATTTTGATAATATTTTTTGAAAAAGGCCAAAAAGATTTTTCTGTTTTTGCACCTTTTATGGATGAGCATTTAAGTTAGGCAAGTCACAACTTCATTCCATATATCCATGTGACTGTTTGATAGAGATTTGAGAGGCTACATCATTTCATCCATGTGCCTTACATTGATTGAAGTCTTTGAGATGTAATTAGTGATATCTTCCTACATGTTTGACTCCTATATCCTTTATTGCACACATGCACGGCTGTATTTGATTATTGCATTTGTCTATCTCATGTTGGCTTGCGTGTTTTCATCTCAATCCTGTCTATACAATGTACAATATGCGATAAAACTTGACAAGATTGGAATGCATGTAAAAACCGTTTTGGTGAGACTGTGTGTTTTTGTATAACGGGGAGGGGCTGCGAAAGGTAATCATCTATCCTTTGCGCAAAAGCCACCGTTAAAAAGGACCTAAAAAATGGAGGAATTTTAATATCCGAGGTCCAAAGAGGTTAAAAGAGCCCGAAAAAATTTACAGGCAATAAAAATCAATTCATGCCAAATATGGGCCACTTAGGTTTCACCATCAATTCTCCAAAGTTTGAGAATTTAGAATGCCTCTATTCAAAATTATATCTGAGGGAGTTTGGTTGGAGAATTTTTAAACGGGTTTGCACTTCCTTGAAAGTCCTGAAATAACATAAAATCATTTTGGACGTTATTGGTATGAAAATCATTTTGAGCTTTGATTTGTTGATTTGATTGAGTCAATATCTTATACTGTCACTCTTTTACACCAAAGGAAGCATTTGAGTTCATTCGCTAGGAATATCCAATATTCATCGTGCACATATGTCATGTTTGTATGCATTGATTTTCCTATCGAATTTGATCACACCACTTCATTTACGCTATCATCGACTTGGTTGCTTTCTGTTTATTCATGGTGTGCTTTTATCCTAGTGACACCCCGCGCTTGCTTATTTGATTTATTTCTCTAATTTGTCTATTTGGGGACATCATAAAAAGGGGGAGAATGAATTATGGGGGAGTTTTTTTGAAATTTGAGTTTGCTCATAAATTGATATATATATATATATATGTTTATCTCATCATTTCAAACTCGATATGTCACTTGGTATTTTGCTTTATCTCATGTGTGTAGGTACCACATTGATGATCTTTGAATTACACACCCTGATGAGAAAAGATCTGTTATTCCTGAAGAATTGAAGAACAAACGATGAAGATTATTCATTTTTACCTTTCCAGTTTTGGGTTCATGGGAGGGTAGATTTGTATAGCCAATTTCATATTTGATAATTCGTATTTTTTATGTATGTACCGGCATAGACATAGGGGGAGATTTGTAAGGACATTTTTCTCATGTCCGAAATGTTTCATTTATTTATGTCGTACGCCGCTACATTTGGCACGTCACCTCACGATCTCACATGACGGCCTCTATCCGAATTCCAGGAATCAAGCATGCATTATCTCCACTAATATGTCCCTCATCTGCATCAACGACTTCACGTTCCTTGATTGTAGGCTAGTAATGCAAGTGGAACGCAAGAGAAGTCAAATCAGTGAAACAAGGCATGATAGGGATGTTCAAGGGAAAATTGGTAATTTTATAGCCACCATCCGGAGGACCGGTCAACTGTAAAGTTGAAGAGCTTGGCGCAACAAAGATATTGGAAGAAACGGCACCTCAATCCGAGCTATGGTGAACAAGTTATGGCCCGTTGAAAATGGAGATATGTTCATTGAAAATTCTGGGAATTTTTCTAAGTGTTTAAGCACCTGTTCCCAGCACACTTTCCCGAACCCAGCCCGAAACCGATTCAGGGGGGCGAAAAGGTTCGCAGGGGTACCCGAACCGGTTCGGGGTACCTGTACGCTGGATAGAATTTCAGCAGTTTAAAATCGCGGGTCTCTTCATGTATTTCCCTATAAATACCAACTTCGGGAGAGTTGTTTTGCAAGACTTTAGGAGACGTATTTGAGAGTCCAAATATAGCTAGTCTTCATATTTTTGAGTCCCAAGACTCATGTTTTGATTCATACATCCTTGCCAAATATTTGTGAATCCTTTTGCAACCCAAGAACGCAACTTTGGTTTGTTCAACCCTTGTGGAGGAGACCGTTCTTCTTCTTCATTGCAGCCCTACTGGAAAGGGATAATTCCAGCCGCGACTACAGAATCCGATACCCGAGGGTAATTCTTAGTCAACTTCTATTTTCATTGTAATCCGATTGTAAGCCGTTTTCTTACAAATTATAGTGAAAATAAATGGTTTTGCCCCTGAGGGGAATTTTTCCTCAATTGCATGTGTTTGAATGTTCTTGCCTAGATTATCAATTTATTCAATCACATACTGCTGCATGTTTAGGGTTTGTTTGTGTTAAAAGGGTTTTATATATAATTTGACCATTTGAACGCGAGCACAGACGTTCTTCAAGTTCAATTAAACATGAAATCAACGGAATAAACTCTCGAGAGATTTAAAGAGCATATTGTGTAAAATCCCATACCTCAAAATCATCACATGAATCATCACATAAATTCAGCCTCAAAATATGATCGCACCATCACGTTCCTCTTGCGAAAATAAGCAAATCACGTTCTAGCCCCAACACGAGATAACCCCAAATAGTCCTATTTTAAAAATACATAAAAATCAGATCCAAAATTATTCGATTCGCTGATCCGACTTCAGATTTGGATTCTACACGAAAAATTGAGTCAGGTATGTGTTTTGGATTTTTCTCAAATTTCATTCGAATGGACTCAAAAACAAGATCTAAACAGTCCAAAATGACTCTTCTCATTCCACTCGTTTTTGCCTCTTTTGATTTCATTTTTGGCCTCTCTTTTTCATCTCCCTTTCCTTATAATCACCCATAATATTCCTTATATATCCGCTCTCTCAAACCCTAGCTTGGTGCCTAAGCTAACGCATATTACTATATTGCCCTTTAATTTAAAATTGTCAACTTTACATATTTAAACCATTACAGAATGTTCAAAAGCCAATTAAATTTGAATTTAAATATTCGATTCATTTCAAATAAAAATAAATATAATGTCAATATCCCGATCAATAAAATAATAATATTATTAAAATTATATACCTTATTCATAAAAAATCCCTCAAAATTACAGGGTATTATATACTTCCCCCCTTGAAAAAGAATTTCGTTCTCGAAATTCGAAAAAGTAAACATTAGAAATAAAATGCTATTCGATTATATTTCCCAAAATCACACACTAAAGTCCTCAAATTAATTCTTAACATCCTCACCACGACGCTTAACACGTCCTAAAAAAAATTCTATCTCCAAAGAAAACATATCTAAGCCGCATGTTAGACCCAATACCCAAGACCCGAGGGTTATCGTATACCTAAGCTCTGATACCATATGTAACACCCCGCCCGCCCGGGGAGAGCGAACGGAGCGCTACTGTCGATAAAACTAACAAAATCCACAATATAACAAGGTATAGAGCATCTAATTCTCACAAAAGAACAAAATCACTAATCTCATTCTCTTTAAATAAATATAACAAATCTCTCGAATTAAAAATACAACATCTAACTCGAAAAATAAATACAAATCTCCAATGCTATATACAGCAAAATAAATACAAGTCTCCTTATCTCTTGTATTAAAATTCTTCCCAAATAATCCACGCTAGAATCATCCCAATTGATCCATAGCACTCAAATCCGTGCTCACCTGCCAACTAAGAAAAAGATGGGAAAGTACACAATACGACAGGAAAGATGCTCAACAATAATATGTTAGCGATGAACAAAGCGCAACAATATGAATACGAATATTCAAATCAAATGAAAATCTCAATAGCATTTTATCAATAAATTTCTCAACAACACATTAACCGGGTCACCGGGCCTCACCCCATCCGCATATGCTTTATCAAGTCATAGCCTTTGGAAGCAGGAATTTTGGTGGGTGCCCAACTTCCGTGCCATATTAAAATCTCATGACAACGTGCTTAACAACAATATAATGATACCACATGAATCAAAATAATTCCAATAATTATTTTTCCAGATTTCCCAGAATTTATCAATTCAAATATGAGTTCAATTAAACATGAAATCAACGGAATAAACTCTCGAGAGATTTAAATAGCATATTGTGTAAAACCCCATACCTCAAAATCATCACATGAGTCATCACATAAATTCAGCCTCAAAATATGATCGCACCATCACGTTCCTCTTGCGAAAATAAGCAAATCACGTTCTAGTCCCAACACGAGATAACCCCAAATAGTCCTATTTTAAAAATCCATAAAAATCAGATCCAAAAATTATTCAATTCGCTGATTCGACTTCAGATTTGGATTCTACACGAAAAATTGAGTCAGGTATGTGTTTTGGATTTTTCTCAAATCTCATTCGAATGGACTCAAAAATAAGATCTAAACATTCCAAAATGACTATTCTCATTCCACTCGTTTTTGCCTCTTTTTATTTCATTTTTGGCCTCTCTTTTTCATCTCCCTTTCCTTATAATCACCCATAATATTCCTTATATATCCGCTCTCTCAAACCCTAGCTTGGTGCCTAAGCTAACGCATATTACTATATTTCCCTTTAATTTAAAATTGTCAACTTTACATAGTTAAACCATTACAGAATGTTCAAAAGCCAATTAAATTTGAATTTAAATATTCGATTCATTTCAAATAAAAATAAATATAATGTCAATATCCCGATTAATAAAATAATAATATTATTAAAATTATATACCTTAGTCATAAAAAAGCCCTCAAAATTACAGGGTATTATAGTTGTATATAGTTAGCTTTTTATTACTTCTTTCTTTAGTTTTTCTTTCCTTTTTATTTTAGTCTAGTGTAATTAGTTAACTTTTTGTTATTTGTTTTTGCTATGCTCGGTACAAACTTGTTTCGTAGATTATTTGAACTTATTCTTATGGGGATCGCTCCAATATTGGGTAATATCGCTATTTTCCTCTCTTTGACTTGGTTCTTAATTCACAATGGGGACAATGTCAAATTTTAAGTTAGGGGGTGTGGGATATTCTATCCATTTCTTTATTTAGTCCATGTTTTTGCTCACATGTTAGTTACTTAGTATGCTTTTCTTAGAAAATTCAAAAATTTCAAAAAGTTTTTCTTTCTTTTTTCTCCTTTTTTTGGCATTTTGCCTTTGTTTTCGATAATAAATTTCAATAATTGCCCGATCCAATTGACAACTCAATGATGCATGTTCTCAATTTTAGAAGTTATTAGACTTTAGTCTCAATTATTTATATTATGAATAACTTCATGAATTAAACTTTAATCCCATGAGCACATGCATTTTTCTTGCCTTATTGATTTGGTTTAAGATTTTAATAACTCGGTAATCTTTTGTTGCATTGTATATACTTACACCAAGTAAGCTTTGTACCTTTCGTCTTTTGTGAGTGTATACACTATTCTTTCTTCTTTGAAAACGTTGAATTTGTTGCTAATCTCACTATTCTTTCATTTGATCATTCATTAATTGAGTTCATACTTGAAATGTGTTACTTGAGCATGATTTTCATATGTTGTTTTGACTCGAGAATTGCATAAACTTTTGGAAATGATCATAGACCCTCTTTGTTATATCACTTATATTGACCTTTACCTCACCTTATATGTTGCACCTCTTCAACCCCTTTGGGCTTAAATATCGGCCTTTCATTTCATAATCCAAAATCCCATAACCAACTCTAAATTGGAGTTTTAGCCCATATATACACTTTCCATATCTTTGTTTGTAATGTTACTGGGGATTGAATATTGTTATTATGATGTCGGTTGCAATTTAGGCATATGAGAGTTTGAAAAGTAAAGAAAAGAAAGTAGTGAAAAAGAAAAAAAAAAGAGAAAGTAGAAAACAAAAGAAAACATTAAAAAAAGAAGAAAAGAAAAAGAAAGAGAAAGTTGTATATGTTGTGTATATAGTTCAATAAGCTTTGATTACTCTCTCCAAATGATATATATTTAATGATTGGTTTGGAACTTGTTTTCCAAATTTTGATATTGCCCGCACTATTTTCCATTATTCCAAGTTTTTCATTCCGAATACTTTGAATCCGTACATACATATCCTTCATTTGATACCCTAGCCAAACCTACATTATAACCCTATACAAGTCCTATGTGATCTTAGGGTACATTTAATTTAAAAGTTGAAATAGTTTTGATAATCTGTGAAAATGCATTTCTCCACTTTTAATGTGAGGTATCCTTTCATTGAGATTACGTTTTTCATTTTATATATCGCGTTCTTCAATTGTGACATGTGCGCGGCCACGTTTCCATTTACATTTACTCTTTATGCCCGCATGTTCCGTGTGTTACCTCCCTATTTCGAGTGAATTCGCTTGATGAGTGTAATACCCATGAGGATTGAATATATTCTTGCTTTAATGCTTATCCGGTTTATATAAGTTTTTGCCAAATCACACTTTGCATGTGCTCGCTCCCCCTCCCACATTTTAAGATTTCAATTCTATGAGATGCATTCTATAATGTTAATGATTTGGAGTTTTGTTTGAATTCATTCACTTTGCTAATAATGCGAAATCTTTTTTTCCATTGTTGGTCTTGTCACATGTTGGTTTGGGCATATTTTGAGGAAACCATATGATGTTTGTGGGTTTCATCCCTGAAAACCCTCATTAATTCGACACTCGTCCACTAGGGTAACCTAGGGGTTTAATGACTTATTGCATATGCTAAATGAAATCGTGCTCCCTACGAAAGTGGCATTTATATTTCGATGCGTATATATGTCTTGTACCGCCCTCTGTGGTCTGGTTTTGTTTGTTTCATTACTAGGGACTAGCAATGTTTAAGTTAAGGGGTGTGATTCGTATCAAATATTGCATATTTCTGCCCATTATCTTTATGCATTCTAGCTCTTTTACGATCCTAATGCCTATATTTATGCTCATTAACCAGTTAACCTTGTATTTGGATATATACATGTTTTGCAAGGTTAATTGTGCTTTTGTAGTTATTGGAACGCTAAAAGTGAGGATCCGTTGCATTTCGGAGAAGTTTCGTCATCGTACGCTACTTCAAGGGCATTTCCGTTAATTCACATTTCATATCCAGCTCATGAAAATTCCACAGATGCGTAGTTCGTTGAGTTAGTATTGCATGGCCACAAACGGTGCGTCGTTTGGAGTTCGAACGAAGAAGATATGCCCGTTTCTGTTATTGGACCTTTTCCCCTCTTCATGGACCAAGCTTGGCAGAAAACAGAGTACCGCGATCGACCGCAGTTTCATATTTTGCCATGGGAAGAAGACAGTAGGCTTTTGCTTAAGGGACCGATCGACCGGTTATGCCAGATATTTTGAAATCTTTTCTTTTCTTTTCTTTTTCCTTTATTTCTTTCCCACTTACTATATAAACCCATTTTTGGTTTTAATTCAGATATGCATTCATATAAATATATACTTAGATATAATAGATTGTAGAGAGTGGTAACTTAGGGTTTGAGGGTTTTGGAGAGTTTGGCTTTGATTCTTCTTGGTTTGACACCCAATTGAGTTGTAAGTTGCACTATTCATGATCCTCTTCCTTTAATATATTGTGTATTTCATTAATTCTTGCTTTGCAGTACGATTTACAAGCTTTCTAATTTATGTTTACATGCTTTCTTTTCGTGCTTTCTAGTGTGGATTTATCGCGTTTATTTACACGCTTTTATTTATCTCGTTTTTACGATGCTTTCTAGCTAATTTAAATTAGGTTGTGTTTGCATTGAACTCACTCGGGTTGACGCGTTATTTTGCTTTGGTGATGGTGTTTACGGGTCTATTTTGGGTGCATTGTCCTAGTTATTGCGCCTAGGAGATTTGACGGGGCATATCATGTATGTCCCGTGCTTACGACCTTTCGTGCGCAATTTTCGGGATATTTGTTGATGCCAAAATCATATTAGGCTTTTATGCGGATTTAGGGGCGTGACAACCCTTGGTTCAAATAACTGTCGAAACGAGACACATTCTAAATAACTCGTCGACCCATGTAATCTTTTTATACTAATTAACTCGGGTGAGGGATATTCGACGCAACCTATAGTTTTATCGCTTTGTTAATCTAGTTTAAATACACTCGCCTAGATTAATCATTTCCCTTTATGCATCCTTTTCCTTTTAGTTTGTAATCACCTTTTACACTTTTATTTAGGAATATTAAACCTTATAAATTCTAGCAACTCGTCTCTGTGGATTTTCGATACCCAACTTACCGCTATACTAACCCGTTGAGTGTAGTCATAGTTTAGGTTTTTGTATAGTTCAGGTGAGCCGAATATAAAATGCCCGGCGCGTAGGTGACTCTCGCACCGTGGCAAAACCCTGCCTATCAAGCACTTCAATTTGCAAGCCAATGGTGAACCAACAATGCAGAACTCTCCATATGCATGGATAGAAATAAGAAGGTGTTAGTTTTTTATCCGTTTTTTCAACAACCTTTAAATGACAGGGCATACCACTTATTTATACTAAATAAGTGGCGGTTAGATTCGGTTACATCAGTTAGAAGTTATTAAATCGAATTTAACTGAACAGTTTACTATTCAAAAAAAATAATCAAAAACGAAATTACTTAATGGGCCAAAAAATGAAAAAACAAAATAACAAAATGGACCCATAAATAAATAAAAAGCCCAATAAAATTTGGCCCAAAAAGTTTATACTCGATCAAGCCCAAGGCCCGCGAGCACGAACGTGGCGGGACCGGATCGAGTCGGGCGGGTGGCGGCGGCGCGCGCGTGTGGGCTTGGAATTCAAACCAAGCCCATGTAAGTCCTCCCTCCTTCAAAGAAGTGGGATACCCCAAGGGCACCAAGTCTTTAAGCCAAAATGGGTTATATTATACTATACCCATTTTTCACATTCTTCCTACGTGGAATACGGACTTTAGCCTTAACACTTCAACCAAGTTCCATGTTCAAATTGGTTACTTTGAGCTACAAGTTCTCGTTCATTAACTTATGGTTTTACATATGTGAGTATATCACGTTATACTCCTCGCGAAGGAGAAATCGTTAACACTTTGAACTATCTCAAAAGACGTAGATCCCAAATTAAATTGACCCTAAAGTTTACCAAAATTTGATTTTGTCAACTTAAAACCCATAACCTAAAACACATAAATTATAATAATCCCTCACACGAATGAAAATTGGTTAGCTCAATATAAACGACGATGCAGACACTAAGAGAGTTCTACAAAAAAATTCATGTATCGAAAGAGATAGCTTTTGACCTTCAATATTCCCTAGTGAGAGACTATCGGATTTACTTACTGATCAGTGAACGTGTTGTCTTGAACTATTCAGTGTTTTGTGTAAATCAAGTCAATAGACTTCACACAATAGTTTTTTAAACAAAGTTGGTTCTTTCGGTTGTGTTCATTTTGGCCCTGAATAGTTCCCGATTTTATGAGTGCTTTAAAAAATTTCAGCCTTTAAAATTTCTCATAGAATCGGCCCTTTCACATTCACATAGGTGACTTCCCATTAAGAGTATCCTACTATGCCCCACTAAAGTATAGGAGTCATTAAAATCTAAGATTATCCTTACTTACTTTGTAGGCAACATTATTTTCTCATAAATATAGGTATGAGTTTGAAACTCATCAGTGCTCTTTTCAAAGAGTCAGTCAAGATTTGGTTATCCCTTTGAACCTAGATCTTGGGATCTCCAGTCAGATAGGTAGGTTTGTCATCAAGATAACTCTTTATTTTATAGGCTTTAGTCCCATTCCCCTCGATAAATTATACACTTGCTCTCTATCTAACCCTTTAGTTAATGGATTCGCTATATTGTCCTTAAACTTAATATAATCAATAAAAATTATTCCATTAGAGAGAAGTTGTTTAATGATATTATGTCATCGACATATATATCGATACTTACCATTATACATATGACTATGTGCTCTGCTAATTGTCGATTGGCTATCAAAATGTATGCAAATTGCAGGCATAGGTTTTGGCCACAATGGAATATCCTTTAAAAAAATTCAAAGTCATTTTGCATCTTCTACAGCTTTATCTAAAGCTATAAATTTAGACTCCATAGTTGACCTAGCAATGCAAGTCTTTTTTGAGGATTTCCAAGACACTGCTGCATTACCAAGTGTAAATACATAGCCACTCGTGGATTTAGAATCCTTTAAATAAGATATCCAATTAGCATCAATGTATCCTTCTAGTACAGCCGGATATCTAGTGTAGTGCAATCCATTATTAAGAGTATATCTTAGACATCTAAGGACACTTATTATGGCTTTCCAATGGTCTTCACCTGGATTACTTGTATACCGACTCAATTTACTAACTGAGTAGGTAATATCTGGATGAGTGTAGTTCATGACATACATTAAACTCCTTATGATAGGAGAATATTCCAATTCAGATATACCATTTTTAATATTTATATAAATGAAGATTTGAGTCAATAGGTGTTTTAGTGATGCTATCACTACCTTTATCGAACTTATCGAGTATCTTCTTAATATAATGAGATTAAGACAAGACAAATCCTTTCGATGTTTTAGAAATTTAAATTTATAATATAACATCGACAATACCCATATATTTCATATCAAATTTACTGGACAAGATTTTCTTAGTAGATTTAATGATATCTTTATTAATTTCAATAATAAGCATATCATCGACATAGAGACAAACAATGACATAGCCACTTGTAGTGTTTTTAATGTATACACATGTATCACACTCATTTATTTTAAAACCATTTGACATCATTACATTATTTAGGTGCTTGTTTTAATCTGTAAAGGGATTTAACAAGTTTACACACTTTCTTTTCTTTTCCTGGAACTTTAAACCCTTCTGGTTGTTCCATGTATATCTCTTCATTTAATTCTCCATTTAAGAAGGCAATTTTTACATCCATTTGATGTATCTCAAGATTATGTAATGTTGCAATAGCTATTAACATACGAGTGGATGTTATTCTCGTAACGGGTGAGTAAGTGTCAAAGAAATCTAATTCTCCCTTTTGTCTATAGCCTTTAACTACAAGTTTAAATTTGTATTTATCAATTGATCCATCAACTTTTTTATTTTCTCTTGAATATTCACTTCCATATAAGAGCTTTAGTTCATGGCGGAAGGTCAACCAATTCCCATATATGGTTTTGCATGATGGATTCAATTTCACTATTGACAGCCTCTTTCCAAAAAGGGGCTTCTGAGTTAACATCTCTTCTACAAGGTTTCTAGGCTCACTTTTTAACATATATGTTAGAAATTTTGGACCAAAAGACTTTGAAGTTTTTGTCATTTTGTTGTGTCTAGGTTTGAGGTCATCATCTTTCTCAATATATTCATTTTCTATATTATTTTGATGATTACTAGATGTTGTAACATAAGTTCTTTTACAAGAACTTGAATCAACCACTTTATTTTTATTAAGGAATATATCTTCAAAGAAATATGCATTCCTAGATTCAATTATAGTATATGCATGTTTATCAAGAATCTCAAATTTATGTCCAAGAAATCGATATGCACTACTGATAATACGCAAATATTGCGTATTTCATCTCTCGAATCGACGCATTTTATCCCCCTCGGGTATTTTATTCCCTATATTTATGCTCGTTAATCAGACAACCTCGAATTTCTACGTTAACATGTTTTGCAGGGGTTAATTGAGCTTTTATAGGTATTTGGATGCTAAGTATGAAGTTCAAACGCATTCCGCTCGATTTCCGTACGCGATCGCACGTTCAAGAGCATTTTAGTCTTTTCATAAGTCAGGCACTGGCCCAACATCTGCACGGAAGTTGTAGCCCTCCTCGCAAGCTTCGCGTGGCCGCTAACGATGCACGATTTTGATTTAGAACGAAGAAGTTACGGCGATTTTAGCTGAAGGGAATTGCATTCAAGCCAAAGCAGGAGGAAAGGAGCTGCATACCTGCTTGATCCATCGATCGATCGATCCTTCATATTTTGTCAAATCATGGGAGACAGTGGGCATGATTTTTAAGCATCAATTGATCGATCACAAGGGATCGATCGATCGATCCCCTGTTTCCAGCTGATATTTTGGCTTTTTTTTTCTTTTCTCTTTTGTTTTCTATTTTAATTCCACTTACTATAAATACCAATTTTGTTGTAAATATAAGATATTAAGTGATATAATTCATTTTAGATAGTTTAGGTTAGGGTTTTGGAGGTTTGAGAACTCATTTCTTCTTGGATTGACACCCATTTGGGCTTGTAATTTGTGCTTCCATCTTCCATCTTCATTAATATAGTGTGTATTACTTTATTTCTTGCTTTGTAGTTAATTTACATGCTTTGATTTACTTGCTTTCTAGTGTAGATTTATTGCGTTTATTTACCGCGTTTCATTTATCGCGTTTTTATCATATTTTCTAACTAATTTAAATTGGGTTGTGTTTGAATTGAACTCACTCGGGTTAAAACATTACTTTGCTTTGGTGATGGTGTTTACGGGTCTATTTCGGATGCGTTGTCCTAGTCATTAAGCCTAGGAGATTTGACGCGGCATATCATGTATGTCCCCTGCTTACGACCTTGCATGCGTAATTTCCGGGGTATTTATTGACGCCAAAATCTTATTAGGCTTTTATGAAAATTTAGGGGCGTGACAACCCTTGGTTCAATTAACTGTTGAAATGAGACGCATTTGTAATAAGTCATCGACCCATGTGACCATTTTATACTAATTAACTCGGGTGAGGGATATTCGACTCCTCCTATAGTTTTTACCGCTTTGTTAATCTAGTTTCAATACACTCGCCTAGATTAATATTTCCCTTTTATGCATCTTCTCCTTTTTAGTTTGTAATTCACCTTTTACACTTTTATTTGGGAGTATTAGATCAATTAAATTATAGCGACTCGTCTCTGTGGATTTTTGATACCCGACTTACCGTTGTGCTTGCCTCGCAAGTGTAGTCATAATTTAGGTTTTTTTATCGCGGTGAAACGAAAACAACGATCGGCATTTGACACCGGTCGCACTTTTCACGTGTAACCAAAATGGTGCCGTTGCCGGGGATGAGTTTGTTTTAGACTTTATTTGATTTAGTATTTCATAGTATTTTCTTTCTATTTGTATTATTTGCTAATATTTTTTTGTAGGACTTCCACATTTGAGCACTTAGAGACGCTTGAATTTTTCCTGCGCGCACCTACTTTGTGGAATTCGCCACTTCGAGCCATTTTTGGGCTAAGCATCTCTTATTCCAATTTTTTTGGTAATCATTGTTAAAATTCTCAAAATGCTTGTAATCCTATGACTTTCAATCAATACTTGAGTCCCAAAAAGTTGCAAATTCAAAAATTACTTTGGGCGAGTATAACGAAAGTCAAAACTTGGGTTATTGGAATTTTGATGATGATGATAATGATTTTGGGACTTTACCTCCTTATAATAGGATTTTTGAAACGAATTGCAATAGTTTTCAAAATTCCTATAATAATGAGTTTTCGTTTAAGTCCGATGGTAATTTTCAAAGTTCTCATTTTTAAGGATCCGCACCTCGACCTATGACATTAGGTGAAGGCTTGCATATGCTTGAAAATGAGAACATTGAAAATTGTTATCGGGAAGAAAATCGTTGTTGGGAGCAAGACTTCGATTTATTATTCGAATCCGACGATGATTTTGTTTTCGAGACTTTGGAAGTCGAAGAATGTTTTGAACCAAATGAGGACTTTGTGCCTACCTTGGAACAAACCATTCTAGACTTTGCCCATTGCATAATAGATATTGAAAGTGAGGATGAAAATGATGTAATATCTATTTGCAATGAAATGATTTCTTCTTTGGCCCCCAAAGAAGAACATTTATTTGAAAATGATATTATTTCCTTCGAAACTCAATCTTCATGCAATGATGATTCATCTCATGAGTTTGAATTTCTTTCATCCCCATTTTCATTCTCTGTTATCACACCATCACAAGTACCCGATGATTCGGTTTCAAACTTTAATGTTTTAAACCTTTTCGCCGATGAGGAGTACTTGCTCGAGTCGCCCTCCACAATCCCATCTTTGCCTTTGTGCGTGCCACCTCCCATTCCGCTTACTAAATCATTGTGAGGATATTTAGCTTTTCTCGATCCCCACATGTTTTTGTCACCCGTTCGATCCAAACCCCCCATCGTCCCTCCAAAACTTTTAATTAACGATTGTTCATTTCTTCCGCCTTACACATGCCTTCCGTTGTTCAAACATAATTCATATTTTTCGAAAGGCATGCTTGTATGTGAGGGTACACCGGTCACCATCCAAAGTCAAATCATTTTTATAGTGGACCCTCACTATTTAGACTTCTAGTGTATAGTTAGTGTGAAGCCTAAATAGTAGGTTGTATATAGTTAGCTTTTTATTCTTTCTTTCTTTAGTTTTTCTTTCCTTTTCAATTTAGTCTAGTGTAATTAGTTAACTTTTTGTTATTTGTTTTTGCTATGCTCGGTGCTAACTTGTTTTGAAGATTCTTTGGACTTGTTCTTATGGGGATCGCTCCAATTTTGGGCAATATCGTTCTTTTCCTTTTTAGTTTGTAATTCACATTTTACACTGTTATTTGGGAGTATTAGATCAATTAAATTCTAGAGACTCGTCTCTATGGATTTTTGATACCCGACTTACCGATGTGCTTACCTCGCAAGTGTAGTCAAAATTTAGGTTTGTTTGTATTATCGCGGTGAAACGAAAACAACGATCAGCGTTTGACACGCGCTGCACTTTTCACGCGTAAGCAACTACTATTAATTGCATAACCCATAAATGTGAAATCAATAGTTTTTGGTCCTATCTTAATCCTTTAAGGATCAGGAACCATTACTTTGCAAGACGCTCCCACACTTTGAGGTATTTTTAGGAATGTGTTAAGACCTTTCCACAATTCATACGATGTCTTTAGTGATTTCTTATGAGGCATTTTGTTAAGAAGGTTGTTTGCAGGAAGCAAAGCTTCCCTACATAAGTTCTGAGGTAAACCCAAACTTATCAATATAGCATTCATCATCTCTTTTAGAGTTAGATTTTTGCATTCCGCAATCCTGTTAGATTGAGGTGAGTAAGGAGCGGTAGTTTGATGAATAACTCTGTGCTTTGAACAAGAATATTCAAAAGGAGAATCATATTCACCTCCTCTATCACTTCTAACTACTTTAATCTTTTTA
Source organism: Sambucus nigra (assembly GCA_949130495.1). NCBI lineage: Eukaryota > Viridiplantae > Streptophyta > Magnoliopsida > Dipsacales > Adoxaceae > Sambucus > Sambucus nigra. Next base: position 116,669,504 of record OX422208.1, read on the forward strand.
CTAACTTGGTTCTCAATTTTATTTTTATAATGTTCAAAAATATTTACCGCCTCATCCTTTCTTCTAAGCAAATATACATAGCAATATCTTGTGCAATCATCAATAAAAGTAATAAAATAATTTTTTTCACCTCTTGTTTGTATAAATTTTAAATCACATATATCACTACGAATAAACTCAAGAGGGTTTGTACTTCTTTCAACATTTTCAAACAGAGTTTTGGTTAACTTTGATTCCACACACGTTTCACACTTGACGTAAGTCAATACTAAATTTTCGTATTAAGTTTAAATTAATTAGTCTATGAATAGTATCATAATTAACACGACCTAATCTACCATGCCAAACATTGCAAGACTTAAGAAAATAAGCAGAAGACACGTTCATATTATTATTATTAGGCATTACAGTCATTACATTGAGTTTGAAGAGTCCATCGCTGAGATATCCTTTACCCACATACATACTACTCTTAGTGAGTACAAATTTATCAGATTCAAATACAAATTTAAATCCTTTTTTTCCAAGCAGTGATCTCAAAACCAAGTTCTTTTGAATATCGGGGACATGAAGCACGTCGTTGAGATTAAGTTCCTTTTCATAAGTCATCTTGAGTATAACTTTCCATTTTCCTTCAACCTTTGAAGTAAAACATTTTTTCATGAAAAGTTGCTCCTCGTGATCAAAGTGTTGGTAGGAAATAAGCATATTGTTATCATAACATGTGTAACAAGTGGCCCCAGTGTCCACCCACCAATCCCTAGTGTTTCCCACCATGTTGACTTCAAAAACCATGACCGAGAGGCTCAAATCATTGATATTATCAAAATATTCTCAACTTTAGTAACATTAGCTTGTGCTTGCTTATGTTTCTCATTTCCTTGATTTTTTCGATTACGACAATATTTAGCACGATGTCACGACTTGTCACTTACAAATCATTTTCCATCAAACTTTTTAAAGTTTCCACTTTTAGGACCTTTGTTTGGCCCACCTTGGTTCACATGATTCCTTTTCTTGTTCTTGCTACTTTTTCCTTCTTCCACTACATGCTCTTTGGATTCCATAGAATTTTTAGTTTTCTTCTCTAACACCTGATTATCATTTTCAATCCTTAACCTCACAATTAAGTCCTAAAGCCCCAGTTCTTTACATTTATTCTTGAAATAATTTTTGAAGTCTTTCCAAGATGGTAGCAATTTTTCAATCATAGCATCCACTTGAAATGACTTACTTATTTCCATTTTTTCAGAAAAGATTTCATGATAAATCATTTGAATCTCTTAGACTTAACTAATGACAGTCTTTGAATCAACCATTTTAAAATTTAAGAATCTACCGACAATAAATTTCTTCATTCCGGCATCTTTTATTTTGTATTTTTTATTCAAAGACTCTCACGCCTATTTGGTAGTTTTAAGATAATGTGTTTTTCAGATAGTTGAGGATACAATTTTTACGTAGAAAATTAACATGTTTGCATGCATCGACAAAGGTAATTATTTTCCTGCCAGTTTCACCTTCTTTTTAAATTTGGTGCCTCTTCATTAAGGAATTTTTCCAAGTTCAAAGTTGTTAAATAAAATAACATTTATTATTATCAACGTCTGAACTCAGTCCCTTTGAACTTTTCAAATTTTTCACCATGTCCAACATTAATTAGTACAACCGCAACGGGCAAAGCAAAAGTAGATGCCATTTCTATTTTAAAGAGAAATGAATATGTGTTTATAACAGGATATGTGTGTAAATAATTATATTAATATAATGTCACAAATTTTATGAAAATTAATTTGTTGACAATTCACTTGAAAATAACACTACACCAATTTTTGGAGTGACATAAATACATGCAATAAATAAATTATATAAACATGCAACTATTACTATATTTTCTGATTATACAAAAATGTTTTCTTTCACAAAAAGCCTTTACAGAATGAGAAAACAATAGTTTTGTAATACTGAAAATAATTTCTTAACACACTGATTACTATAAAATATTTTTGTAATTAAGTAATAAGAAAAATCATTCTGGAATTTTGTAACCAAAAATAAATCGTCTTAAGATTGTCATTCAGAATGATTTTATAATTTATTTACAGAATATATAGATATATATTAATAAATGCAAAATAATCTTTAATTTGTATGAAACTGACAGGGATAATAATGCAAATTTTTTTATTTAGGCAAGTGGTCAACACTCTGACCTTAAGATGATTTTTTCCCCGCAATTGTTCTCTACAGACTCAATGGCAAACGTCTCCCAGGATACAACAATCAGACTTGCAAAGGCAGCACTTCAATTTGCAAGCCACTCGTGAACAAACAATGTAAAACTCTTCTTATGCATGGACAGAAATAAGACACTATTAATTTTTTATCTGTTTTTACAACAACCATTAAATGACACGGCAGACCACTTATTTATACTAAATAAGTGGCAGTTAATTTCGGGTAATCCCAGCAATTAGAAGTTAATAAATCGAATTTAACTAAACAGTTGACTGTTAAATAAAACGAAATTACTTAATGGGCCAGAAAAATAAAACAAAAAAATGGACCCATAAATAAATAAAAAGCCTAATAAAATTTGGCCCAAAAAGTTTATACTTAGTCAAGCCCAAATCCCAAAACCCAAAGCCCATGACCCACGAGCACGAGCCGAGTCGGACCGCGTCAGGTCGGGCGGGCGGCGACGTTGCGCATGCGCGTGTGGGCTTGGAAGTCAACCCAAGCCCATGTAAGTTCTCCCCCCTTCAAAGAGTTAGATACCCCAAGGGCACCAATCCTCTAAGCCAAAATGGGTTATAATATACTACACCCATTTTTCACATTAATCCTATGTGGGACCAGGACTTTAGCCTTAACAGTTCAACCAGGTTCCATATTCAAAGTGCGTACTTTGAGCTACAATTTCTCATTCATTAATTTATGGTTTTACGCATATGATTATATCACGTTACACTTCTTATGGAGGAGAACGCGTTGTGACACCCCGCCTAATAAAATACCGGGTGATCAGGCCTATACCAAATTAAAATAAGAATCCCAGTTGGTTCATCCTTAGCATCACTGTCGAAAACCTTTTCAAAACTTACTAACCACCTAGTATTCCAAAAAGCTGGTGCCAAATTTTATCTTTTTAATTAAACAATCAATAACATGCGGAAAGATAATATGAGTCATACACCACGACTGAATTAAATCAACTGAATAAATAATAAACTACATGTCGAATAAGCCATCAGTCACCAAAGTAAATAGTCCAATACAAACATCCAACACCTTAATAAATAAATCTGAAGACTGTACTGAAAAGTAGGCGATAAGCCCGAAGTAAAACTGAAACTGATAAATGATTCCTACTCTAGGAAGGAATGAACGATGCGTCTAATCCAAACTCCTGCTAGCATCCACATGTGCCGCAGCTCCGTGTCCCTGGAATAGAATATCAAGTCTGGCATCCTTATGGATGGACACCTGTAAGGTTTTGAAAATAATTTTATAGCAAGGGTTAGAACCCAAAACATTGTGAAAATATTTAGCAAGTGAATTAACTGCAGTAATTAAAAATATATGAATGCGCTTCATATTTAAGTTAGTTTCGCACTCTCTTGAGGACATATTCACCACTCCACTAATGTGCACACCTAACGGTTACCTTAACCCCACCTAGTTGTACTACCCCGTCCAACTAGTCCTGGTGTAATCTCCCCTTGCCATACTACTCTAACCCGAGTATAATAATTCATGGGTTATAATTTATCTCACCAATTAACTTAATTAATTTCTTTTAAATAATATCATATAATCGTGACACAAGTTATATAAAGTAAGTACATTACACACTGTATTATGACCAGCATATAATATTACATCTCATTATATACGTACCTTTACTAAAACATCCACACATAATTCATATGTATATCCATCCCTCTGAGTATACCCTCACCGAATGATTCCCTTTAAAGTGCTATCTCACTAGGTGTGCTCACATAACCTAGTTACCCAAGTTGGAATCGCTCACCAACCTGGCCCAAAATATAAATGTAGTGGAGGCGGTCATATTCCTTCCCTAAAAGTGAGATAATCCCCTCACCCATATACCGGATGCTATGACCTGGGGATATACTCACCCTGCTCCTCAAGCTAGGGGATGCACCCACATTGCGCAACCTCCCTTGATATCACTAGAGTATATAAATTAATTAAATATCTAGTCACTGATATTTAATAGCACACCCAATACACAAACACACACACACACACATACACACACACGTACACACACACACACACACACACACACACACATATATATATATATATATATATATATATATATATATATATATATATATATATATATATATATATATAATATAAACGTCGACTTTACCGTGTACTAAAAAAACTCGTAACACTAGCCTGAAATTTTCCGAGTCTCTGTCCCGACTCAACTTAATTAATTTTCTCACTTATTAATTTATCATCTTCCCAAGTCTATGTTCCGAATCTAATTTATTTAATTCACACATCAATTAATATAATATTTCCCTCGAGTCTATGGTCCGACTCTAATTTAATTAATTTACACATTAATTAATTTATCACCTTGTAACTCAACCAACATACCCGGACTCGCTCAGTTGGCCCATGTCTTAATATTTCTCGAAATTTATTCATAACTTGACCCTCACTACCTTCTCCCAAAACCCGATTATAATTACCTAAAAGTACCAAGAGTTATCCCCCTATTTAATTTTCATCATTTAAATCAACCCAAGAACTTTTCCAAATAAAAATTTCCCATACAATTAAAATTGGCGTCACTGCCAAAAATTATGTATCATCGATCGACCAGGACATCGTCTTCTCCAGCCTTCTGTTCGGCCATGGATGAACTCTCAAGCTTTTATTTTCATTCCAATCCCTTACCCAATCACAACAAACATTACCTCCACATAAGAAAAGGGTCTAAACATCCTAGAGACCTTAATTCATCATCACATTTATACATAACCCTAAGTATATCCGATTTGGTTTTTCCACCTGGGTCTCATTTTTACCGAACTCGATCTCACCATTCTCAGTCAAATTAATTACTAATACATACTGCAATTCACCCTACAATTCAATCTTAACATCCCCAATTCATAATTTAATATCCATTGAGTAATTGAATCTAACCGTTACCTTAATTCAGAAAAACCCATTTTCAATTATGGTTACACACCCAAAATGATTTTTCATTAACACCTACCATAATATTAATTGGTTATCACTTATTTTAAGAATCACAACAGTTAACCGCTTGCCTGGAATTGTTCGTAGAGTCTGATCCATGAGTGTAGAGAATTGTTGATGAAGAACCCCAATTTGTCCCTCAATTTGTCTCCAAAAAGGTCCCCAATTTGCTTCTTGATTTGTTTCCTCTGTGTCTTTCTCAAACCCTAGGTTTAGAGTTGTTAACTGTCGTTCAATACTTCCCCAATTAGGTTTAAAATCCTTAATCCCGTTTTTGGCCACATGGGCCTAATTAAAATAATTTAATACTAAATCCTCAAAATTACGGGTTGTTACACGCGTTACCACTTCGAACCGTCTCAAAAGATGTGTGGATCCCATATTAAATTGACCATAAAGTTGACCAAAATATGATTTTATCAGCTTAAAACCCATAAATTCTAACAAACAATGGGATAGTGGATCTCAGTGGGTTTATGGTGGGTAGGGTATTGGTGGTTTTTGTGTCGGTTATGGTAGTGATGGGTATTGGTGGTTGTTGTTTCCTTTTTTATGTGACGATTTTAAAGGTGATGGGTATTGGGGGTTTGGAAGGTATGGTGGTCTGGTAAATTCTTGTTGTTTGGCATGTGCCGGTAATGTGAATAATGAAAATATTTGACTGATGGGTTATGGATTTTGGTGATGATGGGAGTAGCGGTGTTACAGTAATTGTTTGACAATAAATCCCTTTGGATAAGATGCAACCCAATTTTGTTGAATTAGTTGGCTTTGAATCAATGGAGGAGGAAGAGGAGAAAAAGGAGGAAGAGGTGGTGGTGGGTTTAGTGTTGGAGGAGAAGTTAGGGTTATAATTTGGGGAAGAAGATAAAATGAGAATATTTTGGTCAAAAATTTGAGTTGGGGTTAAATCTAATTATGATACATGGATTTTCTAACAGATGTGTAACGGTGTTAAAAATTTAGGGTTATGTCTAAGAAATTATGAAATTGGGGGTTAAGTCAAATATGACATTATAAAGTGGGGGCTAAGTCAAAAAAGAATTTTTTAATTTATTATATTATATTTTTATTAATTACATTTATTATAAAATAAGGGACACAGAGAGAATTTAGAGGGAAATATAATATGTTATTTCTCAAGTGTGTACAAATTCATATGGGGCTCACCCTATTTATAAGACATGGTGAGGTATTTAAATAGACACATATACGTCAGAACCACACCAAAAGTCATACTATTTAACATTCCCCCTTGGATGTACACCATATCCACCATTCAATAATTTTTGTATCGTTAAAACCTTATTAAGGAAAAACCCATTGGGCAAAAATTAAAGTGAAGGAAAAAGAGTACAAATTTTATCATCATTGAATTGGTGTTAGACGTGCTTGATGTTGCCTCGTTAAAACCTTTCCTAGAAAACTCTAATGGAAAAAACCTAGTTAAAGAAAAAAGAGTACAACATACATATGTCCCAAAAAGAGCATGATTTTTCTGAAACTCCCCTGGAACGGAGTTCCCCTTCATTTGCATATCTCAAGTTGACTGTTGGTGAAGTCGGCGCAATTTTTTTTCATGTATAAGCTTCTGTAATGATGCTTAAACAATTTAGTTAGGTTGTCAGTATAACGCACTTGATTGACTTCAATCTCAATTTTCCTCAGAAACTCTACTTTTATAAGACTTTGGTGAAGAGGGATGAACATGTCACATTATCGGATGTGTCTTATTTCAATAACATAACTCTTTTAGAATTGATGTGTGGCATAACTCTTCTTAAGTTATGCCTCAATGTAGACTTTATCATATATCCCTCGATGTAGCCTTTTTGAGTTTGGGATATACAAGCATCATTGCCTTCATAAGTTGTAGTAGGAACATATGTTGTTTAAGACAAGTCGTAAGTGCTTTAATTGTTCCTTGTGAGGATCTTAAAGATAACATTCATCTATGTAACTAACTAAACACATATGGTTAGATATACAAATATAACATAGTATGATTGATATTAGTCTCATGCTTTGCAAGTTAATAATAATTATTTCTTACTAAGAGATTGAATGCAAATATTATGTATGTTACCATGAATTATGTTATGCATGGAAATATAATATTAACGTATAAGTATGGTAATTCTGGACCATTTTAACAATGCAATAATAATATGCAATTATGGTACTTCCAGAACAAATTATACTTGTCATCCTCTTTCGGATGATATGGATATTTTAATAACCAAAGATCGGATACCATGGGTATACAAAATGGTGTGCTTAACATATGCTAAAGCATTGCAGGACTTTTCAATGCATTTGATTAATGAGTTAGTGTTTGACTAATATTATTCTCAATATTCAAGGTGAGATAATAATTAGTTACCCCAAGGTCATTCATTTTTTAAATCCTTGTTTGAATATTTTGCATTTCAGTTGAGCTCTTCAGGATCACATCCTTTTAAGGATATGTAAGGACATAATTTTATAAATGTCCGGGGTAGAATATAGGAGTTTTCTGTTTGTCCTAGATCACAGTTTATATGTCTGATACCGCTACATTCGACACATCATCACGATCATCCACGACGGCTTCTATCCGAATCCATGCATCCATCATCTTCACACGTGCATCATGCTACATGCGGCGTGTTGCTTAGCTGTTTCCCACTACTTCACTACGCATTATTGGTAAAATTATTTATTGGAGTTGTTTATATTTGCATAACTATTTGGGGAATTTTTTAGAAAATAATTTTTGAAGTCTGGAATATTTTTTTATCAAAAGCAGAATTTTTTCTAAGTGTAGAAGCAGAGTGAATGGGTCGAAGAGCTCATTCAACCGAGCTGGCACTGTCATTCGAGCGAGATCAACATCTCGCGTGAAGTCGTTCGAACGACACGTGTCCTTCGTTCGAGCGAGATGCCTATCTCGTTCGAGCGCCGTCGCCGCCTCAATTTTCGTATAAATACCAGTGTACCTTCTACACATTTTTCTAAGTCTTTTTGCAAACACGAATTCTGCGAAAACAGCCCAGAATTAGACTTCACCTTTTAAGGTTTTCTTAAGCCTTTTTATTCACATAATCACTCCCATTTATATATGTGAATTCTTAAACCTTCAAGAAGATCGTTTACTACTCATCTGGAGTACTTTGTGGAGGAGCCGTCTTTTTCTCTACTGCTGCCCACTTGGAGTTCCTGAGGGAGATTCCAGCCAACGACATCAGAACTGACACCTGCGGGTATTTCTGTGTCATACTTATTTTCATTGTAATTCGTGTAATCGTATCTTACAAAATTATAGTGAAAATAAAAGGTTTTGCCCCTTTGGGGGATTTTTCCTCATTTGTGTGTGTTTGAATGTTCTTGCATGATTTCATCATCTCCAATCACACCTAGATGCATGTTTAGGATTTAATTGAAAAACTGAGTTTAATTAAATAATTTCTTTATTTGAACATACGCGCACTCTTTCAGGATATTTTTAAAATAACATATTGGCATATAAGATTGTTTTCATACCCTTCCTTGAACAAGTATTTTCTATAATGGTGATAACTATATCCATTCGAATTGTTTACTGTACAATAAACATCTTAGTGTATTTGAGTACGTATTCCATATTTTAGCTTCAGGATATAAGAGGGCAACCCCCTTGAAGCCTGGGAGTATGGTAATACTAGTTGAGATGTAACCCCTATAGATATGATGATAAACAATAACCCAAGAACTCTTCAATAAATACAAGTAAATGCACAATATTATATATGATCAATACTCAGATTGAACTCAAGAGTATCTCGTGTATAACTAAAATAATAATAAAAGGAACTTAGAAGAAACTTATTAAAAAAAAAAGAGTAGTAAGCACGATAGATACATCTTGGCAGGCAGCCAACACACCAACAACCTCTGAAAGATCTCTGGTTTAGATATTAAAAGCTTCACAATAAATGATAATGGTGGGAGAGCAAGAACTCTTATTTGCAATAACTTCTCTCTGATTTATTCTCTATTTAACAATAATCTCTAGAAAGAACTCTCTCATCTTAGAAGTGGTTAAGGCCTATAAATATCCCCACACCCATTCCTGAGATGTCTCAGTGTACTTTAATGTAAAAGACCTCCCTATCACACTTTACATCACAAACATTAAATGCATAATGGGCCAACCTGTCCTACGTCATAAACATTAAATGCTAAGACGTGCCTTTTGCCTAACCACTATACGTCAGAGGACTGTGACCACAGAGGTGACTCGCCAAACCGTCTTACAATCCCAATACCACAGTGGTTTACTCAAGTTCAGATTGGACGGTGACATCACCTAAAGTAGATGTGACATTTGGTAAGGGACCGTTTAGCTCAAAGCACAATAAATGATGGAACTTAAGGACACTCTACATGAGCATCCATGGTGAAAAGTCCGCTTAGTGTTTTACTAGGTGTATTTAAAATGGTCAGGAAAAGCCCTAACGTTACCTTACTTCTCAATCCTCCAAACCAAGTCCCTCTGAAGTTCCTATGGCGAGGTCATTTGATAGAGCATGTAAGCTCTCCCAATCATTAAGGCATTACAATAAATGTTACTTAAGGGTACAATTTAACTAAATAAGAAAAAGAAAATAAAGGATGATCTCTCTCAGCCAATCTCGTCGTTGGGCTTCCTCGCTGAGCTACCTCACTGTCTCCATGCTGCTTCCTTCCCTTGAGTCTCTTTTATTAACTGGGGAGGCTTTCTCTAATTCAAAGATTATTTTCAAGCCTCCCCTACATTTGCCCCTTCGTGTGGAGATTTGTTATGATAATAAAAAATGTCTGCACGAAATACTTCTCAATCCAATGAACCGTCCAGTAGTGATAAGAAATTCTTCCATCTTTGTCTTCGTTACAATTTCTGCCATTATCCCTACTAGAAAAAAGTTGATGTACCTGAACCAAAGCTCTATAAATTCTTAGAGAATGGCGAGGGGACATTGTAAAATTTTTTCGTTGTTATATCCCAGCCATTATGTCTTCTTCACTGGTGGTTGAAATTCTCCCAACATATCCAACGAAACTGTTAATCATTCGTTCTGACCGTTAAAAAGGTTATATTCTACCATATCAGCATTATTTTGTTCGGCCATGTAGTGAACTTATGCTAAGTGGGCATTTTCGTTAGGACTGCCCCCAGTAGTATGAATTCTCCCCGCTAAAAATATCTAGCGTTTGGACTTGTAAAATTCTCCTAAAGTAACTGTTGATCTTTAAATTCTCCCAAGTCTTTTCATTTCGTTCCAACATTGAGTGAATCTTTAATGAGGGGACTTTGTCATTAGGACTGCCCCTGGTGGAGAGAGTTCTCGTCGTTTTTACTTATTCTTTATTCTTCCTCGTTTCGACTTGTTCAAAAAGTAAAATTCTCCCCGATGTACTTGTGCTAGAAGTAACTCCGATCGGGCTTATGGCGATGGGACACTGTGAACTTTTTGAACTGTGCTACGAGGAGTGAAAGAGTGCGCGAGCGTTCAAATAAAGAAATTATTTAATTAAACTCAGTTTTTCCCAATTAAATCCTAAATATGCATCTAGGTATGATTGAAGAAGATGAAATCATATAAGAACATTCAAACACACACATGCGAGGAAAAATCACCCAAAGGGGAAAAACCTTTTTATTTTCACTATAATTTTGTAAGATACGGTTACATGGATTAGAATGAAAATACAGTGACACAAAAATACCCGCAGGTGTCAGTTCTGTAGTCGGCGGCTAGAATCTCCCTCGGGAACTCCAGGTGAGCAGCAATGAAGAAGGAAGACAGCTTCTCCACAAAGGTTGAACAAACACAAGGTTGTGTTCTTGGGTTACAAAAGGATTCACAAAGGTTTGGAAAAGTTGTGTGAATCAAAACATGAGTCTTAGGACTCAAAAATATGAAGACTAGAGTAATTAGAACTCTCAAAATCGTCTCTCCAAGTCTTATGAAATAACTTCCCCGAAGTTGGCTTTTATAGGAATCCAAATTGAATTTTAAAACTTTGGGACTCTTGCCAGCATCAGGTACCTTGAACCGGTTCGGGTGTACCATGAACCGGTTCACCCCGGAACCATTTTGGCCTTTGGTTATCAAAAATTCGCTGGAACTTGGGGTTTAAACACTTAGCATTTTTCCAAGGGTTTTTCTTGGATTTTTCTCCATTTTCAAAGGGCCATAACTTCTTCACCATAGCTCGGATTAAGGTGCCGTTTCTTCTAGTGTCTTCGTGGCATCGAGCTCTTTAACTTTTAAGTTTATCGGACCTCTGTATGGTGGCTATAAAATTACTAAAATGCCCTTGAACTTTCATATCTTGCCTTCTTTCACTGTTTTGACTTCTCTTGCGTACCATTGCATAAAGTCCCTAAAATCAGGGAACGTGAAGTCGTTAAGGAAGATATAGGACACATGATGGAGATGATGAATGCTTGATTCCTAGAATTTGGATTGAGGCCGTCATGTGAGATCGTGAGGTGACGTGCCTTTTGTAGCGGCGTACGACATATACAAATATAAGATAACAGACATGAGAAAAATGTCCTTATAAGGAGACTTTCCTCTAAAATTGATATTCTCCCCGATGCATATTCAACCATTTTATCTTAGTTTGGGTTTTCCGTGTTAGGACTCTGTGTGGTTTAAAAAATTTGACACCTAAACTTAACTTCTCTTGAAAGCAATGCACCTTTTCTCAAACTTCACCTTGTTAATGACGTGAACATGTCTTTTCAAATGCCAAAGCGTACCCCAAAGCACCATATGTCCACTTGCAATCATTTTTATGGCTTGTCACGTGCCTCTATGGGAAACTCAAACGTGTCCCTTATTCTCAACCCTTACTCATTTTTTTCTTCGTTTCTTTATTTGCCTCCATACTCACTGAGCTTTTAAAGAGATAAAGTGCTACCCTCCATTATTGCTGAAGCTTTTCTTCTAGATCTTTCTTCCTTTGTCATCTTCAAACTCTGTTACTCCATCATTTCCAGTCCACCCTCTCTTCCTTCAATCTTTTTGTCCACTTCTCCCATGGCATATTCTTCCAGTGTTCTAGACATACCAGTTATCCCTACCACCGCTGCTTCGCCTGCTATCAGCACCACTCATGCCCTTTTATGTATGCCACCGCCCTGTTGGCAGCTCGTCAAGAGTAACTTCGCTTCTACCGTCGCTCTCCTATCTTTAGTAAGGGTGATGATTACTCATTTGTGTCCAAGACTGTTGTTCTTAATGCTAAGTGTGACCCCTTGACACTTGGTGATGAAGATGACAATGCTGGCGATTAGGGTTTCTTTCCCCCAGACGGGACTATGCATTTTCGTCTTGGCCATTGCGGCTTCCCTTATACCCATATAGATTTTGAAGTTCTAGGAGGTTCCCCAACTAACTTTTCTTCCTAGAACATGTATATGCAAGAAACTTATATTGATGCCCTCACCAAGGTTGGGCTCCATCGGGCAAAGTGGTTTGGTGAGTTCACTATTTCCAAACACAACTCTGCACTCCAAGTCTTGGTTCTCTTATTGGAAGGTTACCACCCACACTTTTATAGATGTATGGGGTGAGTTTACCATAACATTGGATGATATTTGTGAACTTCCAGGGCTTGAGCCCATAGGAGCCATACTTTATTCTAATGAGGCCCTAGACACCAAAGAAGTCGCTTCTCGTGCAGAGTTAAATAAAATATGCCAAAGGTGCATACGGACTTTGAATAAATCTACTTTTACCCCTCTAACAACTATTTCTTCCAAGATCCCTTTGAGAAGGATGGTTCTTCTGCTACTCGCAAGGGCCAAGGTACATCTCTGGAACTGCCAACTTATATACTTATCATTATTTCCCACTTTGTGTTGCCTGAGAAACCAAATGACCAGCCCCGAAGGGACCTCATCAGCATTTTCACACTTAGCCGTTTCAAGATTAGTGAGGTGTATTTTCTAACACTTGTCCAAAATTTGTTCTGTTTGTGAAGGATATTGAAAGAGAAAGGCCTTCTCCTCCTATGAGCCCCTTCATGTGAGGACGCTTCGGGAACATTTTGGTCAATGCATCTCCTCCCTGCTTTCCCATGTATGGGTTGGCCTATTCTCGCTGATCTATCCATCGGTCTGCTGAGGAGGGTTCCAGGAGCTACTGCCTCTGGGGAATCGATCGGAGCCTCTCCTCAGCCAGAGGAAACTCCTCTAGCTTCTTCTGAGTTATCTTATCTTCCAATAGTTCCTTTGAATGTTGGTTTAGTCTCTTTTATCCCTTTAGAGGTAATAACTTGATTGTCATTTAGCTATATTTTCCCCTATTTGATTATGTACTTAGTATTTTCTTTGGCCTTCAGGTTGTAACTGCTCCTGACCTGGCCACATCTCTCGCTTGGTTAATTTTTTAGGCATGCAATTGTGTTTTCTCTCTTCGTCAATATTACCGAGGTAAGCTCCTTCCTTGTGCTTTTTTGCATTTTTATGTTTTGTTACTTGTGCCTAACACTTTTTTATTGTGTGCAGCTTTCTCCAGGTTTAACTCCTCCATCTCCCTCTGGAACCCCTCAGGTTCCTCAAACTGTCGTTGGATCATTTTCTCACCCAGTGGTTCCTTCGACCCCTGTGAGGGTTGATGCCCCATTGGAAGTTCAAATGGTTTTTGTGGACCCCTCCCCCATCCTGTCTATTGTACCTTTTTCTGAGGAAGGTGCGTCACCAAGGGTTGAGGTTCCTCTGCCTGAAGGTTTCTCTGAGACTCAGGGGGATGCTAAATTTACTCCTGCAGTTTATACCCTTGGAGTTGTTTCTCCAACCACTGTTACTTGCTCAGACATCCCTAGGGTATTTTACTATTTTCTCCCTCTTTTTGCATAAGTCTTTTCAGTATGCCTTCGAGGTAACTTTAACAATGAAAACACCCTTTTAAAAAATTTCTCAACTCCACCTATAACGATGACTTAACAAAGGAAACCCCTTGTTAAGTTTTTTTCCATAAACTCCATCTAAAACGGTGACTTAACAAAGAAAACCACTTGTTAAGATTTTTCATAAACTCCACCTATAATGATGACTTAACAATGAAAACCACTTATTAAGATTTTTCATAAACTCCACCTATAACAGTGACTTAACAATGAAAAAAACTTGTTAAGATTTTTCATAAACTCCACCTATAACGATGACTTAACAATGAAAACCACTTGTTTAGATTTTTCATAAACTCATTCTTTTTTATCACGTTTCAGGTTGTGAGGGAGCCTGCTATTATCGAAACGCGAGCTCAGCGTAATCCCTCACCTATCGAATCCACACATCAAGAACCAGTTCCTTTTGAGAATTCAATCCATAACGAATGTGGTTTAACTACAGACATGCCAGCTGATAGTGAGTCAGGTTGTGAGGTTCCTTCACCAAACATGGATCCTTGTGAGTTTTGCCTCATGGTTCTTTGCCAGTCTCCTCAAATTTCTATGTACGATCATTCTATTATCGAATAGATTTCCACCAGTCACCCTCAAACCTTTATCGTTGATTATGTGCATTCAAATGTGTTGGTGATGAGCCATAGGCTCCAAGGTTTGGATGTCGTTATTGTTGAGGTCACCAATACTCAAATATATAATCTTACCAGAACCGTCATCAATTATCACCTAGGAAGCTTAAAGGAGATGGGCAAGGATGGTTTCCAATTGAACTGTATGATTAGCCACTTGAAGCTTTTAAAGATCCAATAGTTGGAGAGCTAGAGGGAACTCTATCTGAAATATGTGGAGGGCCAATGGGATGAGGAAAAAAGGCTATAAGAGTTGGCCCCTCTATTGGTAGCAGCTAATGATAAAGTGAGGGCTGCTGAAGAAGCTCTATCGAAGGCCGAGCAAGAACGTGAAGCCCTCTTGATTGAACGGGCTCAAGTGCAGACAAGGCTTGAAGGTTTCCTTATTGCTCAGAGAATATGCTTAGAGGCTTCTTCGTACCTGCTTGGAGACTTCTTCTCCCAACCTGACTTGTGGCTTCTTCTAGGATAAATTCCCTTCTCTTGTGTTGTAATTTTTTCTTCGTTTCTCAAATGTAACTCTTAGGAAATAGTTCCTAATTTTATAATGCTTTTCAGTATATCAATTAAAGAGATAATGTTTCGTTATCATGCACTACTTTGTTGCAACTCTTAAATTAATTGCAAAGTTCAAACTCTTACAATTTACAAGAAAACTCTTTATATTTATCTCATTACAAAAGAAATAACTCATACAACGAATTGCAACATAAATCTAACACAAAAATAAATTTCTAACTGAGGTTACTCGCTTAAACATGATAGACTTTCAACCACTTGTTAGTAATCTTAAAAATTTTATCTTCTTCCATCTTAGAGATTAAGCAATAACCTGAATCATGAGCCTCATTTACAATTAATGGTCCCTCCCAATTCACAGTAAATTTAGGCAATGGGATCACCCGAATATGCTTTATTATTGCCTTCAAAACTTAATCCCCTTATACAAATTTTATTGGCCTCATCAAGTTGCCATATGCCCCGGAGAATTGCTTCATGTACATATGGAAGTGTTGTATCGCATTGTTCATGTGCTCATCCAGTGCTTCCAACTGTACATGTCTGCTTTGAGGGAGCATGCTGCTTTGCATGGCATATCGGGTCGAAGGAACTTCCATCTCTACCAGTGGAATTGCTTCAGCTCCAAACACAAAAGAGAATGACGTATACCCTATAGGCTTCCTCTTCGTCATTCAATAGGCCCACAGGATTGCTGGAATCTTGTCATCTTACGATCCTGGGAAGTCTTCCATCGTCTTGACCAAGATATTTACCAAGGTCTTATTAGTTTCTTCGAATTAACCATTGCCCTTAGGATATGCCATCGTTGAGGTATGATGGACGATGGAGTATTTGTTTGTAAGCATCGTTACTTATTTATTGACAAATGGGGTCCTGTTATCAGAGAGGATAATCGTTGGAATCCCAAACATGCAAATAATGTACTCTATAATTAAATTAGCCACCACACCTGCAGTTTTTCTTTTGAGTGGTATCGCCTCGCCCCACTTCGTAAAACATTATGTTTCCATGAGTATCTAGATCTTTCCCCTTAAAGATGGGTGTATTACCGCTACCAGGTTAAACGCCCAGGTGTGGAATGGGTAAGGAGTGGCCAAAGAGTGTAAGTCCACTAAAGGAGTATGGATTATGTTTTCATGTAGCTGCCACACCTTGCATTTTCGTACAAACTCAGCAAAATCCTTCTCCATAGTTTGCCAATAATAACCCAAGGTTATTAACTGGTCATATAGATTTTCCCCTCCAATATGATTCGGATCGTGAGCTTGCTTTAAAACTTTTATTTCCTTCTCCTTCATAATGCATATTAATGACCTGTTGAAGTACCCTCTACGATAGAGTTTCTCCTCTTAAACATAGAATCGTGGGGCCCTTCGCTTCAGTCCCATCGCATTAATTTTATCCATAGGATCAAATCCATCCTTGATAAAATAATTGTAAGGCTGCCTCTAGTATGTCTGAGTCTCAATGAAGTGGCATTCAGCTGCCTGAAAGAAAAGTTAACACTTATCGCACCTTTGTTGTAACTCTGTTGCATCTTGCTTCATCGTCGGCTATAAGTATATCTCTCTCGAAATTCTTCTATACATAGGGATCTCAATTATTGCACAGTGTTAGTCACGTGTCTTCTTTAACCTCTGCTCTGTCTTTTCTGGACTGATGCACCTTGATAGCCATCCTGCCACATTCCTGAAGCAAAGGTTTACTTGATTGGCAAAGTACTGTGCTAACTCTTTCAGTTCCATCTTGCCTTTCCCAGACTCTAACTGCTTCCTGATCTCACCCCTCTAATCTGAATCATCTTCCATTGATAAGATAGATTACACAACCGAGGGATCTAATTTCCGTTATATCACCACAGTAATTGTGTCGATTTTCATAGCCATTTTCTGAGCAATGGTGGCATAAGCATCAACATGTCTATTCATCGTTCTAGGATGCCTTCTTATCTTGACCTGACGAAACTGGTTGATCAACCGTTGGATAATCGTTCTATAAGGCGCTAGGATGAGTTGCTTCAAATCATATTCCCCATTCACTTATTGAACCACCAAGTTCGAATCACCTTTAATGCACAGTGAACGGATGCCCCTTCAGAGGGCCTTTAGCATCCCCACTACTAACGCTTTATACTCTTCTTTATTTTTGGAGTAAGATAAATCTAACTTATATGAAAGGAAAAATTCTTCCTTCCCTTTAGAAAGAATAGTACTTTCTCCTCCCTTCTTTCCCGCCGAAGAACCATCGAATTACATCGTCCATTCTTCAAGGTTAGCATCCAGAAAATTGGCCAGCAAATCATACCTTGGAATGCTCTCTTGGGGTGGCTTAATTACCCCAGATGGAAAAATTGCCAATAGGTATGCATACACCTGAATCTTGATCGTGCGAGGGACCACACATTTTAAGTTATATTCTGAAAGGATGAGGAACCACCTAGTTTCTCTTCCAATCAAAATAGTTCTCGCCAATAAAAACTTTATTGGGTCACATCTTGTCACAATGTGAATTGTGAAAGATAACATATAATATCTAAGTTTTTATGCTACAAACACCAAGGCTAAATAATGTCTTTCTATACTATTATACCTTGTCTCTGGTCCATGTATGATCCTGATTAGTTAGTAGACTAGACTTTCTTACCCATCGATTTTCAATGGATAAGAAAGTCCAATCTACTACCTTGTAGTAAATAGACCTTGTAGTAAATGTGAGGTGGAGTTGAAACGATATCAATGCCCTGGGAGGAATCATCGTTTGAGGAGAAGTGGGCATCTTCTTCAACTTGGTCAAAGATTCTTGTTGAGCTTCCTCCTATTTGAACTTTGTGCCCTTTTGCAGCAGTTCCATCGATGGATGAGTTATTTTGACTATCCCTAGAACAAATATCCTAAGATAGGAGACTTTATCGAGGAAACTCTTGAGCTCCTTCGTTCTTGTTGGACACGGCATCTCCATAATCGCTCATCACTTTCCATGGTCCATCTACACTCCCTGTCGATCTACCAAAAAACCCAGAAACTTTCCACTTATAACCCCAAATGCAAACTTCAGCGGGTCCATTTTCAGTTTGTACTTTCTACACCGAATGAATACCTCCCTCAGAACATCTAGATAAGACTCCTCATTCTTCTATTTGATGACCAAATCATCCACATAAAATTCCAAAAACTTATAAAATAAGTGATGGAAAATGGCCATCATAGTCCTTTGGTCCGTTGTCGCAGCATTCTTTAACCTAAAAGGCATCACTTTGTAAATGAGATTGCTTGATAGGGTTCTAAACACCATTTTCTCTGCATCAGCTAGGTCCATCTTAATCTGGTTATACCCCACATACATATCCATAAAGTTATACATATCATGCCCAACAGTTGCATCGATCAAGCTATCAATGGAAGGTAGAGGGAACTAATCCTTCGGGCAAGCTCTGTTCAAATCCCTGAAGTCCACACAGATCTTTATTGGGTGTTGACAACTAAATTGGGTGTCGTATCGATTTAATAAACCCTTCCACTAGCAATTTTTCCACCTCCTCTTTGATTTTCAGATCCAGTTCGGGCTTGTGAGTTCTTATGGCTTGCTTCACTGATATGGCTGAAGACATAACGTTAAGCTTGTGGCAACTTACTTATTCACCTAGCCACTCTATTTTAGTGTACGTCCATGCAAAAACGTCCATGTAATCCCGAATTAGCTCAATCAGGGCCCTTCTTTTCTCCTCACTCAAATCCTTAGAAATGAAGATAGATCTTGGGTCTTCTTCTTCTTCGACTAAGTCCAGTTGTTCCAGTTCCTGCACTTATAGCTTCGATCGATCCATCATGTACTATGGCTCTTCTCCCACTTCTTTCATAAACTCTTATATGTTAGAGTTGTCTATGACCATACATCTCCCCTGTTGGTCTACTAAGAAACACTCATACACCAGGTCAACCTCTTCGTCAGCTTCTAAAATAGCTCATTCGACTGCCCGCTCATATCTTTAGAGAAGATAAATCACTCTCTCATCCTTTGTTATCTTCTTCTTGCAGTGTCTACTGGCCGTTACCACTGCCTTCGGTTTCCTTTCCCTCGAAGCTTTTATTAGTCTTTTTCCATAAAACCTACTCAACACACTTTGTTGTTGGAATTCGTGCTCCATCGAGTCCATCATGGCCCTCATTATATCTCTGAGTTATTTTGAGATACTCTAAGGTTTAGGATCAACATGATTAACCTCCTCAGTTACTTCTCTTCTTCCTTCTCCCTCGCTACTCTGACCATTCATAGGCCCCATCCATTATCTAATATAGGGAACTCTAGCTCCCTCAATTCTTCTCGTTAGGACCCTATCATCTTCCTCTAGCTTTGTGTAGAACGCTGCATCTACCAGGTGAGCTTCTTCGATAGAAAAAGGTTTTTTTATTGCACATATAACGATTTTAGTCCCTTTCTCATTTTCCTTTTCACATCAAAGGGACTAAACCATGATTGTCCATCCACACCCTTCCTATCAGGAGGTGGTAAGAAGTAGCAGTCTCAATCACATGGAATTTAATGTGTGAAGTGAGGTTCCCCATCACAATTCTAATGTTTACATGCCCAATCGACTTTGAGGATTGGTTATCATAACCAAAAATTACCAAAGGCATTGGTGTCAACCTTGCCTCAGGAATGTTGGATGCGTGGAAGGAACTTAAGGGTGTGATGTTTATTGACGCTCCCCCGTCCATCAAGGCTCTTGCAAAGCTTACGCCGTTAGCACTAGTAGTTACATACAAGGGCCTATTATGTGGGAACCTTACAGCCCTATCGGCGTCACTAAAAGTTACTTCGGAAAAAAAATTTCTTCCTAATTTGGCCACGGGCCCCCTCCACATTAGCGATGGCACTGCTTTCTTTCGTCTAATGTCCAGGATCCCTTAATTATCTATATTCAGTTTTCCTTCGGCATCCCCACTTGGTCGAAGAACTATGTGAACTTGGGCAACTGAGATATAACCTGGTATTCTAGCCCCTGGTCTATCTTTTCACTATCCAGATTGTACAGTTCTTCTACACCTCTAGCACTAGCTTCATCATAAGCTATCACTACGTTGGTCATTCCCCTGGTGCATTCCTCCAATGCTTCCTCAAACTCTTCCTATTCGATCTTCATCTCCCCCGCCTCTCATTCAGCCTCTTCATCATAAACAACTATAAATTAACCCCATGTAATAGCAGGGGGTTATTGTTGACATTATCCCAAGGGACCTGTAGAGTCCCTGTCTTCATGTGTTTGCTTATGATATTCCTTAGTGTGAAGCAGATTATTGTTGGATGACGCACCTTTCGATGAATCTGGTAATATTTAGGATCAGCTCTTGTCTCTGCATCCGGCTCCACGACTGGAATACCCTTAGGTTTATATACTGTCCCCCTTAGACCATGGTGTTATAACAACTGACAGCCTCCTCAACAGTACAAGGAAGTAGTGGTGGATCCTCTTTGTCTCTATCAAACTTTCTCTTATTGTCCTTCTTTGGTTATTTGTCCCCTTCTCCTCCATCGGTATACCCCACCCGTGGGGGATGGCCTCGTGTTGCAACGGGTTATATCGGCTACCTAAACATCACAAGCACCACGATGGGACTTGGTTGAACGACCAATGATATATTATTTATTGCCTTTAGAAATTCCGCAAAAGTCCCTTCACGCGTTTCATCGATGAGATGGAAGATGTACTCTAGGAGCAAACCTTCAGCACAAATCTGAAGCAGTTTGGACTCCTTAGCCTCTTCTCTTACGTCAAGATGCCTTTCCCTTAACCTTTAGATGTATGCTAACACTTACTACCCTGGCCATTACTTCTCCCTGCCTAATTGGGTCAGTATAAACTCATCTTCTGCCAGAAAAAACTTCTGGACAAACAGAACATACATTTCCTCCCACGTCGAGATACTTTTTGGTGCCAAGTGAAAGTACCTTATGTATGCTTTATCGGTTAGGGATTTGGAAAACACTCTCAACCTTAGCTTCTTGTTGTTAAAATGAGGCCCCAGATACTCAATGAAGTGCTTGATATGTTCCTTTGGGTTTCTTCCCTTTCCTGTGTACTTATTAAAGATGGGAGCAATATAGTCCTTTGGGTAAGGTTCATCATTGTATTCCTGAGGGTAAGGAGTACGAAAATCATCGTACACTAACACTACCTCACTGGCTGACTGCGAGGAAGCTTCTATTATCTGAACATGCCCTTCTGCACCTCCTTCCTCATTTTTTCCAAGGCAGATGCAGGAGTTTTCTCAGCCACTATAGCATTGGGCAGAAGGACCACATGTGGAATACCTTTCACCCCTGGGGTACTTATCATAGGTGGAATACCAGCTACAGTCGGGATACCCACTGTTTGGATAGGGGTGGCAACTGTGTTCATGGGGCCAGCTCCCATTGTTGTTGTGCTTGATGGGGCTATCAGAACCTCCATTGGTGTTACAATGGAGCTCGGGTCAAATTCTCCTCCCAAAGTCGTTGCATTTACGGGAGTCTACAAGAACTCATTGAACTTGCCCATAAGAAGGGCCATCTGTTCTTGGCCCAACACGACACTAGCGGAAGATTGTGTCACCATTGGGGTCCTGTCGTTTTTTGAACAAGGGAAGCCTCCACCCAAGGAACCCCATCTCTGGTAGCCTCAAGCTCTTTCGCAGCTTGTTCTTCGTTACACTGGATAGCGTCAAAATCTACGGTATGGTTAACGTCATCTTGCGTTATACTTTTTGAAGAATACCTCCCCAATAAAGTAGCCAAATGTAAGAGGGTAGTCTTCATGAAGCTTGGGAGTATGATAATACTAGTTGAGGTGTAACCCCTATAGGTATGGTGATAAACGATAACCCAAGAACTCTTCAATAAATACAAGTAAACACATAATATTATATTATCAACACTCAGATTAAACTCACAAGTCTCTCGTGTATAACTCAAATAATATTAAAGGGAACTCAGAAGTAACTTATTTAAAGGGAGAGAGGAGTAAGAACCCTAGATACACCTTTGCAGCCATCCAACACACCAACAACGTCTGAAAGATCTCTGGTTTAGCTATTAAAAGCTTCACAATAAATGACAATGGTGGGCGATCAAGAACTCTGGTTTGCAATAACTTCTCTCTCATATATTCTTTCTAGCAAGAATTTCTAGAAATAATTCTCTCATCTCAAAAGTGGTTGAGGCCTATAAATAGCCCCACACCCCTTCCTGAGACGTCTTAGTATTCATTAATGTGAAAGACCTCCATATCCCACTTTACATCACAAACATTAAACGCATAATGGGTCAGCCTATCCTACGTCATAAACATGCAATGCCAAGACATGCCTTTTGCCTAACCACTGTGCATCTGAGGACTGTCACCACAGAGGTGGCTCACCAAACTCTCTAACACACCCAATACCACAGTGGTTTGCTCGAGTTCAGATTGGACGGTGTTTAGTTGGCTGGTGAAATCACCTAAAGTAGACGTGACATTTGGAAGGGGACTGTTTGGCTCAAAGCACAATAAATAATGGAACTTAAGATTTCTCTGCACGAGCTTCCACGATGAAAAAATCACTCGGGGTTTTACCAGGTGTATCTAAGATGGTCAAGACAAGCCATAACACTGCCTCACTTCTTAATCCTCCAATCCAAGTCTCTCTGAAGTTCCCACGACGAGGTCATTCGATAAAGCATATAAGCTCTCCTTAGCCCTGTCAGGCCTGGTCTCTCGCGAGTATCGTTTGACCTCACACTGAGTACTACAATCGTTACAGTATTACAATCAATGTTACTTAAGGGTATAATTTAACTAAGTAAGAAAAAGAAGATAAATAATGAACTCTCTCGAATAATTTCCTTGTTGGGCTGTGTTGTTGGGCTTCCCCGCTGAGCTGCCTCACTATCTTCATGTTGCTTCCTTCCCTCGAGTCTCTTCTATTAATTGGGGATGCTTTCTCTCATTCAGAGATTGTTTTCAATCCCCTCTACACAGGCAAAGAAAATCCTTCTAGGATTTTTATATGGATTCTTTGTCTAAGCCCCATGTAAATCCATATAAAAATCTATAGTATATGAATTGATAGTATCCTTTCCCTTCGATTTTTGTATAGCTAAAATATATATATTTATATTATCGATAATCATCTTTGTCGATCCTATTTTTCTCTAATATATGTATAAAGCATAAAGATCCCATTAATATTAGGTACATTTTCCTACTCCAAGGGCTTTATAGTCACTTCAAGGACTTATGTCTCTTCATAGACGATAACTTCGTCCGAAGTTTTTGAGAATGTGGATCTTTTATTAATAACCTCTTCTTGAGTGTTATGCATAACCTCTTATGGAGTGTTATTTGGGCATGATTTTATTTGACCTCCACTACTAGGGTGCCAAGTAGTTAGGACCTATATGTATTCTACGCTTCTGGTGTGCAATAAATTTATAAATTTATTTGCTGCCATATTTATTTATAAATATTAATTTGTTGTCATGTTTATTTTGTCCTCGTGGGACAATGATTTTAGCAAACACATTTGCAACTAGTCCATGTGACATTTGATGTTGCAATGTCATTTTTCACTTCATTTTTGCATTGAGCGATACGAGGGATTATATGAGATAAAGTGAAAGTATTCCACGATAATTCTCATCGTTCGTGAAGAATGGACCGTTCTTCAAGAACAATTTGTACTTTGGTTACATTCTATTCTCACCCTAACAGCGATAATAGTGTCTCGTCAAAATAAAATTTCACATATACGATACACATTGTGTTTGTCAATGGTTTAATAGAGGGTGAATCATAAGCACCATATATACACCCTTGTGATAAATATCATTTACATTCAGGAAGTCTTATGAAAAATAATTAAGGTGACCAAAATGTTCATGTATAATAATAAATAATTAAACCATGGAGTTTCAGGCTCATGAAAAAGTGTAATTTTACAAAAAAAAAACTATTGTATAACCCATTAAATAATATAATGATTTTTTACTAGTGTAATCTTCTAGTACTAAGAGTAATGCAAAATTATTTTTCACTATTTATTTCAATATGATACCCATTTATTCTTATGCCCATAAAACGATGCAAAATTATTCAAAAAATGCTTTAATATAACTCATCGCATATAAATTGGTGGGTACCACACAAAAATATCACATATGCTCTTCTAGAGCCTTAAGTTCAACTATGGTTGAAAACTTTACTATATTATATACCAAGTATGAAAAAACTTCTAGTTTTTCAGAATAGTGTGAGTTGTTCATTGTTTACTAAACAAGTCATTAGATAATGACAATTCAAAATTATCAATTACGACATTCAATATAGATCGTGAAGTGAGTGTT
Organism: Sambucus nigra; assembly: GCA_949130495.1. NCBI lineage: Eukaryota > Viridiplantae > Streptophyta > Magnoliopsida > Dipsacales > Adoxaceae > Sambucus > Sambucus nigra. The sequence continues at coordinate 116,694,190 of OX422208.1, forward strand.
GTGACAACTCGCCTATTAAAATAAGAGGTGGCCAGCCTGATACTCCAATAATCACAAGAATCATAGATGGTCCATTCTTAACATCACTGTCGTTAAAATAATAGTACGAGATAACCACCAATTTAATTTTGTAAGTTAAAGGAAAAGCACTTAGACAATCCAATTTACAATAAAGGTGGATACCAAAAATCAACGAGAAATAGAATAACAATAATGCATAAAGTGATAACCGAATAATCTATCGGTTAACAGACCAATACAAATGGGTTACACCGAGTATTACAATTTAAAATCATATTATAATAAATGAGTGCAAAGTATGGGCAACACGCCTAAATAAATAAACTGAACATAGCTAGAGTACAAAGGATAGAAGCGTCTATAACGAATATCCTACAACATCCGCAAAATGCTATAGCTCCAGGACAACAGGAATGGAGAGGTCAATACGGGAGTCCTTGCGGAGGAGCACCTGGACGAACAAAGAATTCATGTAAAACAAAGAGATATAGACAGGCAGGGCCCGGTTTGATATGATCACCATGTGAATAAAATGAATGACAGTTATGAATATCTAATCATCAACATGAACTTAACTTTCTCTCGCAATTAATCATAAACTTTCTCACCTCTCAATCTAAAAGCATAACCTAGAGCAGTATCAATGATAATGCTCAATGTTCATGTAAGCATGGGAGAACTCATCTACTTTCACTCATTGAGACTTCATTTCAATTATTCATAATTTAAATGCACAGTTCCTTTTCTCTTTAAGAAACATATATTTTTATTTCACAAAATATTTTGCCAATCCGGTTTTACACCACATAACTTCCCATTTCCCTTTTTATCTCCAGGAAATGTATATATAGAAATTCATTTCACAAAATGTTTTATCAATTCAATTTCATCTCATAACTTCACATTTCCCTTCTTACCTCCAGGAAACGTAATTAAAGCAAATTTATTATCATAAAATGCTTTAAAATAAATAATATCCCACATTATTATGAATAGTTATATTTCATATCATATAACGATTCTAAGACCGTCCTTCCGAGTTTCCTCACTTGGCACGCCCCTAAATGGCTATCATCTTCCAAGGCCTATCGAACAAGGCAACTTGGGCATCCTATAACGCGAGACGTCGGGAAACGGCCATATACATGCGACAGTGAGTCATAACCACACCCGTAATTACCTCACTTCGCAAAATAAACATATAATATAATAACCGGTTCTATGGCCGAGGACTATATTCACCCTGCATTCACTAGCCAGGGGACTTCACCTCATACGCATAACTTCCCTTATGATAGCGATTTAGAGAGTTGTGTATATGTAAATTATCATTTACAAAAATCATTTTTTTTTCCATTTGAAAATATTCACTTGTTATATTCTCAAAATCACTTATACTTAACCATTAAGTACCAAATTTTAGAATATGCATTTCTTATTCTAGAAGTCATATTTTTATTAATGACCTAGGACCTGAGGTGCGATTATCCTCACACTAGTCTCCAAGAGTCCAAAATAACACCATAGTTCATCAAAGGTAATCTCCCACGACACTAGTCTCCCAACAGTCCCAAACCTTATCATTCTTCCTTCTATTAATTCTTGGTTAACTTCCTATATAAAAAGAAACATTAACCTTTATAAGCTAACCCTTAAGGTAAGCCTAATTATCCCCACACTAACTTAGGATATTTATCTAGTTAATACAACCCTTTAAAACTCTTTATTACTTCCCAAGAGAATGTTCCCAAGGCTTGAACCTAAATTAAAAGGGCTAAAAAATAAAGCTAGAAAAATCTCACAAAAACAGGGTTTTCGAATCGATTCGCCCCTGTCTGCGAATCGATTCGCCCAAAAATGAATCGATTCAGTGAGGAAAACCAACCTACTACCCCATCCCGAATCGATTTGGCCATAACCTGAATTGATTCGGTTTCCCAGACCTGTATCCTCCCCTATAGGCGAATCGATTCGCTTGGGAGGCGAATCGATTCGGCCTGGCAGAAATGCCTAATTTGGGCTACGGGTTATGAACCCTAAATTTCCAAAACCCTCAGATCCTCAATTCCTCCAACATCAACAACAAATAATTTTACCAAATCATTTATGCATAACTACTAACTAATATATTCTTGTCAAACCAAATTTAAATCAAAGATTAAAGGTTTAAACACCAAAACCCCCCAAAACCAATAAATGGTGTAAATCTCCAAAAACTAACTATACATGCAATTTATCACATTAAATCATATACTAGCAAGTTAGAAACTTGCCTCAAGTTTTTAGCCTCGGATTCTCTTCCCGTAGCAACGATTTCCAGCTCCAATCTTCAATTCTCTCACTTTTCTCCATTTTCTCCCAAGCTCTCTCTTCTCTCTAACTCTCTCTCTAAGTTCAAAACATATAAATGGGAAAATAAGAGGGTTGGAAGACTTAATCGGGCCTTAAACATAAATTCCCCTCTTTTAAATGTTGATACACCATTAAAATGACTCGTAACTACATAATTGAGTCATAACCTGTCAAAAGTGCTCGGAACTCAAAAATACAACTTGGCACTTATTTTGACTATCTCGACTATTTCAAAACTAGCCGCACCCTCTAAATTGGCATCCGGAGTAACTTATAATATTTTATGTTCTAACGTCATTTTAATTCATTAATTATACTAAATTTTAAATATAAGTCATAATTGTCGCTTAAAGCACAACGACGCAATAAAACACAATATAATGCTATTTACTTTCTCATAACAGTAAATAGGCAAATTATGGTAAATATTATCTCTTAAATCACTCAAAATAATATTTACCTCAACTGTCTCTATTTTATAAAATTAGCCCATCAGGCAAAATAATATAAAATAGTCACTCAAAAGTCCGGGTTGTTACAAGTGTGAGTCCAAATATATATGTTGATACCAAAATTAATCTGCTGACATGGACCAATCATATGAAGACACGTGGCTATCTACATGGAAACATCAAACACTTCTGAGGAACCCACTCGCTTCGAGGGACAAGACTACAACGAGGAAGACTAGTTCCCCGAGGAACTCACAAGCTTCGAGGAACAATGCCTCTCCTAGGAACTCTTAAATACCGAGAAGCTTAGGCGGTCCGAGCAACTCATGGCGGTCCGAGCTGCACCTCGAAGCAGGATACCAACAGTTTAAATGCTTATCATTTGGACGCGCACGCAAAGAGGGCATTAAATGTATTACCCTTTCATATGTATATCATTTAATGTAGTACCCTTTCACATTACAGCCTCAGGGCTATAAATACATTGTACAATCCTCATTGAAGGAGGACGCAGACCGAAATTTCTTGAGATAACTTGTAATCGAGAATTCCCATAGAAATAACAATATCGAAACAGTGGATGTAGGCCATTCTTATAAGGCTAAACCACTTTAAAATTCTTTGTCTCATTTATTTATCTGTGATTGAATAATTAGAGTGATCTAATTTTTTACATCAACAGATTGGCGCCGTCTGTGGAAAACGACTGATAATATCGTTTTTCATCAAAAATAATCCATTACCAATGGCGGATATTCCTGAATCCAGCAATCGAAACGCTGGAACCCCTCCAAATCTGTCTGCTCCACTAATTGTTCCAGATCTGACTGGAATAATGGCAAATCTGGATCAAGGCCAGACCGTCATGCAAGAAATAATGCGACAACTCATCCAAACCCTCCATGGCAGTGCATCAGCCCATTCCGGACCACGAAGCATTCAAAGAAATACCCGTGCACCTTCTTCGCGTACTAGGCGTACTAACTCACATCGCAATGAGGAATCTGATGATTTCTCTTATCAACCTGGGCGAACTTCGTCTGTGCGAGCCACGGATACTGAACAACGTGTCACCCTCTCCCCAGAAAGGACCAGCGCGTTGGAAAGATTAAGTAGGGTTTCTCCTTTCGACCGATTAGGCCCTAGGAGGAACAAAAGTCCTCTTAATACAGCGTCGAGGAGCTTTCGATGACCATCAGATTTAAGGGAAGGATCTGCCCAGTCGTGACCAGCTGCTCGTCAAGATAGATCCTATGAACGACCAGTTGCTTGTCAGGATAAATCCCAGGAAGCTACTTCAACGCCATCAGTTGCTCGAACCAATAGGCCCGAGGAAGGAAATGATGCATGGAAAGTATCTATTCAAAGGCTGGAGGATAGATTAGGGGAAATGGCTAAGGCTAAGAATCCTCTACAACGAACCTTTGTTCGAGGAACACCTTTTGTTTAGGACATTGTTGATTTTCCAACACCATCAAAGTTCAAAGCACCTGTTGTGACTCCCAAGTATGATGGAAAGACTGACCCTGTCCTTCATATAGAACAATACCAAGCTGCAGCCGACATCTATTCTGTCCCAGATGAGATGAGATGCAGAGCATTCTCGGGAACACGTACCGGATCTGCTCAAATATGGTATAATAATCTTCCTCGGGGTAAGATTTTAACTTTTCTTCAACTGGCCGAGTTATTCATTGGGAATTTCTTCTTTGGCGCAAAGCCAGTTAAACGAGTAGCACATTTGTTAAGTGTTAGACAAAAAGCTGGTGAAAGTATCAGAGATTATATAACTCGTTTTAATAACGAGAAGCTCGAAGTCATTGATTATGAGGAGAAGACAGCGATTACCGCTTTGATGAGTGGACTGCTGCCAAATAAGTTGTACTAAACTTTGGCCAAAGATCCACCTCGAACCATGTCGGACCTGATGGGAAAAGCGTCCAAGATTATAAATGCCGAGGAGGCTCTGTCTGCGAAGAAGAATATGGACGCCAAAGAAATCAAGGTGGAAGGTGATAAATCTAAGAAGAAAGAACATAAGAATAATGGTGGTGACAAACAATCCAAAAATAGGTCGTCATGGGAGGTCTTGAGGAAATTTGATAATTACACACCTTTGAAGGTAAATATCAACCACGTCCTGGAAGAAATTAAGAACAGCGAGGAGTTAAACTGGCCAAAGAAAATGAAGGCAGACCCTGACACGAGGAATAGGGAAAAATATTGCGAGTTCCACAAGGATCATGGCCATATGACTAAAAATTGTATAGCTCTTCAGAATGAGATTGAAACACTCATCCGACGAGGAAAGCTAGCAAAGTATGTTGATCGTGGAGGTGAAAGAAGAAACAATGACCGAACTAGAGAGAGGTCTAGATCTCCTCGTCGAGCAGAGGAGAACAAGAAGAGAAGCCATGAAGTTGATCCAGAGGATGATCCCGATCTTCCCAAAAAACCAAGGCAACCAGAACGAGAGGTATTTTCAATATGCTTTGGGTCATTTGATTGTAATGTTATTACAGGAGGAGATGTAGGAGGAGGAGACCTTACTGCAGAAAGAAAAGCTTACCTCGGTGAGGCTCAAGCTTACTCATACATTCAGCGAATAAATCTAGCTGAGGAAGATCGCCCGAGAAAGGCAAACAAGGAGAAATTGGTTATCAGTTTTTCAAACAATGACCTTGCAGGTGTTTTATATCCTCATGATGACCCGCTGGTGATCAAAATGAGAATGAAGGAAGTCATGATTTCAAGAGTGCTGGTCGATAATGGTAGCTCGGCAAACATCATGTTCTACTCGTGTTTCGATAGTTTAAATCTAAAGTTATCTCAACTGGAGCCTTACCACAGACCCCTCATCGGTTTTGCTGGTGAGAAAGTATTTCCACTTGGGACTATCAAGTTGGATATATTCATTGTTACGTGGCCTGCTTGTCATACAGAAAGAATACGTTTCTTCATGATGGATAAGAATGTCCAATCATCGTATAATATCATCAAGGGAAGAGTAGGATTGAAGAAGTTCGAGGTTGTGCCATCTATAGTACATCAGTGCCTAAAATTTCTAATAAACTTTGGAGTAGGAGTTGTGAAAGGTGATCAGAAAGTAGCTCGGGAATGCTATTATTCATCCGCCGAGCAAGAAGAACTGGAAGAATCAAAGAAAAAGACCACTACTTATCAAGTGGATGAAGGTGCAGAAATTGAAACATTGGATCCCCGAGATAAGTCGCAACTCGTAAAGGGTCAAGTGGTGGAAGCTACTAAAAATATCATTCTGGACGACGAGCACCCTGAGCGAACTACTCAAATAGGTTCATCATTAGAGGCCTCATTAAAACAGGAATTGATAACTTTCCTTAGAAGCAGAAGACAAACTTTTGCATGGTGTTATGAAGATATGCCTGGGATAGACCCAAACTTCTTATGTCACGAGCTCAATGTGAATAAGGAGATCAAGCCTGTGAAGCAGAGAAGAAAAGTATTCAGTCCCGAGAAGAATCAAGCTATACAAGAGGAAGTCGAGAAACTCCAGAAAGCTTGTTTCATTGAAGATGTTAAATATCCACATTGGTTAGCTAATGTGGTGATGGTAAAGAAGAAAAACAACAAATGGAGGATGTGTGTAGACTTCACCGACCTCAACAAAGCATGACCAAAGGATCATTTTCCATTACCCCGAATTGATCAACTGGTGGATGCTACCTCGGGACACGAGTTGCTGAGCTTCATGGATGCTTATTCTGGCTACAATCAAATTAAAATGAAACCTGAAGACAGGAAAAGTACTTCTTTTATTACCCCTAGGGGAACTTATTGTTATAATGTTTTGCCTTTTGGTTTAAAAAATGCAGGTGCGACATATCAGAGGCTGATGAATAAGGTCTTTGCTGAACAAATCAGTGACAACATGGAAGTCTATATTGACGATATGCTGACAAAAATCAAGAAAGCTGCCGATCATCTAGTTGACTTAAGCCAAACTTTTGATCAACTAGATAAATATCAAATGAAACTGAACCCGACGAAGTGCATCTTTGGAGTACGAGAAGGCATGTTTCTCGGGTACATTGTCAATCAACGAGGCATTGAAGCAAATCCTGAAAAGATCAAAGCTCTATTAGGGCTGCGATCTCCAACGACGAAGAAGGAAGTACAGAGTCTCACAGGATGAGTAGGCACTCAACAGATTTGTGTCACGAGCAACTGATAGATGTCTCCCATTCTTTAAGACACTCAGAACGAATTTTGAGTGGAATGATGAATGCGAGAAGGCTTTTCTAGACTTGAAGAGATTCTTGGGAGCACCCCCATTATTGTCCAGGCCAGTGATGGGAGAAAAATTGTACTTGTACCTTGCAGTGTTCGAGAATGCAGTTAGATCGACGTTGATCAGAGTGGATAATGGAGTACAAAAGCCAATTTACTACACAAGTAAGGCCTTCCGAGGAGCAGAGATCAGATATCCAAGGCTGGAGAAATTGGAACTGGAGTTGATTGAGGTGAGTAGGAGAATGAGGCCATATTTCTAGGCTCATACCATAGTAGTATATACTGATATGCCGTTGAGGCAAGCCCTGCATAAGCCAGAAAAATCAGGAAGATTGATGTACTGGGCAATAGAACTCGGTGAATATGATATAGTCTATGAACCCAGATCATCGCTTAAAGGGCAAGCTGTAGCAGATTTTATAGCGGAGTTCACCTATCCTGATACCCCCGAGGAGCAAAAGTTGTTCGCTGATCAACCTGTGGATGTTACAGGATCAACAAACACAAGCTCAGACCAATTCCGATTGGTAAAAAGGTGTGTGGATGTTACAGGATGTGATACAGAGATGGTTGTGAGGACTCCGAACGAGGAACAAGAATTGCTCACTGATCAACCTGTGGATGTTACAGTATCAACAAACACAAGCTCAGACCAACTCTGGTTAGTAGAAGGGCTAATGGATGTTACAAGATCATTGACTTAGGGCTCAGACCAACTCCGGTTGGTAAAAGGGCAAGGAGAAATGATCGACGAAGAGCAAGAAAAACCCGAGGAGGAAAGGAAGGAATAAATATTTCACCGAGGAACTCTAACTGATCAGAAATTTGAAGACGAGTTTCCTATATGGAGACTATATGTAGATGGATCATCTTGCACTACAGGATGTGGCGCGGGGATAGTTTTGAGCACTCCGGACGAGGTCGACATGGAATACGCTTTGCATTTCCAATTCAAAACTTCCAACAATGAGACTGAATATGAGGCCATAATTGCAGGACTTGGTTTAGCAAAAAACTATGGAGGCGCAACAAGTCATTATTTTTAGTGATTCTCAATTGATTATAAACCAAATGATGGGAGTATATGCAGTTAGAGGAGAATTAATGATCAGATATCATGCAAAGGCAAAGGAGCTGGTGTCAGAATTTGCCGCTATTCAACTGGTCAAAATACCAAGAATGGAGAATACGAGAGCAGACGCCCTAGCTCGACTAGCATCAGCTACTCGCACCGAGCTACGACGAACAATCCCAATTGAAGTGTTAGCTGGTCGGAGCATAGATGAAGATCTGACGATGAACTTTATCACCCTTGATTTAGGACTATCTTGGATGGATTCCATCAGGGCTTATATTGAGGAGGGAGAATTGCCAATTGACAAGCTCGCTGCTAAAAAGTTAAAGTTTAAAGCTGCTCGGTATGTACTAACTAATGGTGTTTTATATAGATGAGGAATTATGGCAGGTTTGCAGAGATGTGTACATCCCTTCGAGGTGAAAGAATTAATTGAAGAGATCCACGAAGGGTCTTATGGAGCACATATAGCAGGTCAGACGCTTTTGCAAAGGGTGATGATGCAGGGATACTACTGGCTGATGATGAGGGCTGATTGTATAGCTTATGCCAAGAAGTGTGACAAGTGCCAGCGCTTTTCCTCCATTCGAAGAACTCCACAAGCATTGTTAACACCCATAACTTCCCCTTGGCCATTTGTCATGTGGGGAATTGATTTGGTTGGGCCACTGCCAACGACCCGAGGAAGGTTCAAGTATCTCGTCATCGTAGTGGATTATTTTACTAAATGGGTAGAAGCTGAGCCACTCATTGACATGACCTACGAGAAGGTGTACCAATTTTTTTGGAAGAACATCATTTTTCGATATGGTCTACCTCATGCCTTCATCACAGACCATGGAACACAATTTCATAATGAAGAGTTTGTCGCCTATTATCATCAATCAAATATTTTGAAGGTTCATTCAGCACCAGGCCATCCTCAAAGCAATGGACAAACTGAAGTGACAAACAGAACGCTGTTGAACGAGTTGAAGAAACGATTGGATGATACAAAAGCAACCTGGATCAACGAGCTACAATCAGTACTTTGGGCTTACCGAACAACTCCCCGAGTAGCAACTGGAGAATCACCATACATACTGGCGTTTGGAAGTGAAGCTGTCATACCTGCCGAGTTGGGCCTCCCAACACACAGGGTATTGAATTTCAATTCCCCTGTCAGCGATTTAATGAGAAGACTGGATTTAAACATGCTCGAGGAGGTTAGAGAAGAAGCAGCCATTAGAAATGCTTCTTACCAGCAGCGAACAACTTTGTTCTACAACAAGAGGGTGAAGAAGTGCGACCTGAAAGAAGGAGACTATGTGCTGAAGAAAGTAATTCAAAAACATAATAAACTAGAGGCAAACTGGCATGGACCATACCGAGTTACAGAAGTTGTTCGACCAGGAACTTATCTAATAGAAACTTTAGAAGGCGAGGAGTTTAAGAATGCATGGAACGCAGAGCACCTGCGCAAGTATTATCAATGATGTATACGTAACACAGTTCCATCAGTATGAATAAAACGAAGATATTCTACCAAAGTCTCTCCTTTTTATTGAGAATTTTTCGGGAAATACTAGTGCTACAACTACTTGACAAAACTCGGCAAAGCTCAGACTGCTTAGCAAAATATTCCTAAAAAAGCCAACCTCGGTTGGTTAGGAAACAATATATTCCTAAAAATGCCAACTTCGGTTGGTTAGGAAATAAAATATTCCTAAAAATGCCAACTTTGGTTGGTTAGGAAACGAAATATTCCTAAAAATGCCAACCTGTTTGGCTAGGAAATGAAATATTCCTAAAAATGCCAACCTGTTGGCTAGGAAACGAAATATTCCTAAAAATGCCAACCTATTTGGCTAGGAAACAAAATATGCTCGCAAATGCCAACTTGTGTTGGTCGGAAGGTACGTACACTCTTGAAAATGCCAACTTATGTTGGTCGGGAGGTAAGATTATTCCAGAAGATGCAAAAGTTGCTAACTATGACTGGTCGGGGATAAAAACCCACCAACCATAGTTAGTCGACAGAAAAAATTTGCCGATCTTGGTTGGTCGGAAACATTTAAGAGAAAAATCTACCAAGTATGGTTGGTCGGGGATAAAAACCCACTAACTGTAGTTGGTCGACAAGCATAATTTAACGACCTTAGTTGGTTGGAAAAATTTTAAACATTTTTATACTCATTACTTTATTATTAAGTGATCGAGCAACAATATTGGTACTTATAACTTTTTAATTGTTACTGAGATGGTTGACAAACAACACAATATTGTTATCTTTTTAACAGATACGCATAAGTATAAAGTGTTTGATAAATATAAGACAATAGCAATCAAGATTTGAAAACAAAAATGAAAGTCTTTCATTGAATTTAAAATAAATTACATTGATAGTGAAATTACAGTTACATTGATATGTATACTAACTATTACATCAAAAATTCCTATTCTACTGGTCTCTTCCCCTCTGCTTTTGACACAGGTTCCTCGCCAGCAGGCGGATCATTTAAAGACAAAGGAGAATTGATGAAGTTGAGGTCCTTCAACATCCTGACATTCATCACTGATGGTCGGTCTAAGAGATGCTAGGGACGAGATACCTCGATTTGAGAATGTAAATTGTAGTCACCGAGATAATTTGAAATTAAGTTCCGAGGAATGGCCCGAGCAGGGATCCACTCCATCTCCAAATTGTATGGTGGCACAGGCAAGTCGAGCAAGACGGGATCATGGTAATCCCACAGATAATGACCTTTTTCGAGCTTCAACACACCTAAGGCATTCAACCAGCCTTGCTTGTAGCCCTCATTGTTGGAATTCTGGATACGATCATCCAAGTGGAATAGTGCTTAGTTGTATCCAGCCATCCAGAACTCCCTGGGCTGTTTATGGAATTGATATGTTAGCCTTTCTAGCTGCTCGTGGAGATTCTTGATGAAAATATCCTTATTCTCCAAGACGGACTTCTGCGCAAAGAGCTATTTTTCCAAGTCCCTAATCTTCTTTGACATGTCAGACAAAGCCTGGTTCTTCGCCATTAATTGGAAAGCTTGGTTCTCTAACGCAGACTGAGTTCTCTATTCTTCGACAAGAACCCGAGATGCTCTTCCTCATCCCCGAGGAGATCTTGCTCGACCACGAGAAGATGTAGAGGTGCCTGAACTCTTCAAAGTCTCCAATTCGTTCCTCAACTTGGCATTCTCAACCTCTAAGAACGAGAATCCCTCATCGGTCACTAGGATCAAGGCACTGGAAGTGGAGGCTGCAGACTTCAATTGTGATAGCTCTTTTTGCAAGTTGTTGTTCTCTTGCTCCAGTAACTTGGCAATCTGTCTGCATTCCTCTACCTCACCCTTCAAAGTACTCTCCCTCAGATCGTACCCAGCAAAAAGCTTATCGTAGCCCTTGTCAGCCATGATCAACTTGTACTTCTTTTCGTACCCCTCATGCAACAGGGCAGTTGATTCCTTGTATTGATTCTGAAGGTCTTCGAGGGTACACTGGAGATCCTCGATCATTTCATAGTAATCCACATTATTGGCCACTGCTCAGTCAAGTAGACACTTCAAGTACTGATATGCTTCAACAGCTTATTCTGAAGCATCATGACCAAGGATGTCGGCAACTTGTGCAGCACTCAAGTCTGTGTGACCAGCCTTAAAGTACTCATTGCACTGTTGCAACACCTTTGTATCATGGGTAGATAGCAGATCCATCCTGGCTAGAAACTAGCATAGAAAGAATAGCAATCATCAATAAGAAGAATAAGCAGAGTATGAATGAAAGATAGAAAAACAATATGCAAGAAAATTTAAGTTTTATTAGATCATACAATTCAGAGTTACAAGTTCTGGATTACATTTGACAAAAGAAGAAAAATATAAAGATAAGCCCGAACAACACTACACCTTTTCCTTATCTCCCAAAACCTTCTCGGGAGGTTGGGAAGAGGAAGCAGGTTGCTCGGATGGAACTGTGGGTTGTTCGGAGAGCACCAGCTGTTGCTCGAAAGAAGAAACGACTTGCTCGGCAGCATATTAGATGGTTGGGGGGTGATCTCCCATCACCAATGAAGACTCCTCAGAGGTAGCTTCGTCCTCTTATAATTCTTCTGGAGTAGGAGGGGGACCAGGGATATGTCTCTGGAAGAGCTCGGATGATTCGTCGACCTTCATTTCCTGAAAGGCAGCAACCCATCCATCCCTAAAATACTTTAGATTGCCATAGTCCACTTGAGATGCCACGGAAGCAAACCCATTTTTCCACCCATTATCCCAGCCAGAGCTGAAGGACTTCTTCACAGCAGCTTTCCTCTTGGTCTTATCCAAGGCAAGCTTCTCGGACAGCAGGTTCTCAGTAGCCTTCAATTTATTTTTTGCCTCCTCCTTCTGCCGACCTACTTCCTGAAGTTTGGCCAAATCCTCCTCGGCAACCTTGATTTTATTTTCCAACTCTCCAGCGACTTTGAGCTTGTCTTCAAGCTCCTTATTTACCTTCTCCGAGGCATTTATTCTCTTCTCCAACTCCTTGGAGGCATCAACAACTCGAGCTTTCTCCTGCTCGCTGGAGGCAAGTTTCTTCTCCCAGACAGCTTTATCATCAGCATATTTCTGGCGAGAATCTGCCAGAGAATTGGTAGCTTCTTCCAAAGCTCCTTCCACGCTGGATGTGGAGCAAGAAGCCTTAATCGCTTCATCCTTCTTCAGGATTATATTAAAGTAGCTCGTCAACTGTGAACAGAAAAAGAAAGCAAGTTAGAAATAAGAAATGACAAAGAAAATATGAAAAGTTCAAAGTAAAGAGACTTACTGAAGCAAGATGACGAGCAGCCAAAGAAGTAACCATGTCCCGAGTAAGATTATCTTCATTACCTTGGACCTCGGGAATGGTCTGGGACTTAACCGAGCTCATGGCAGAGCTCGGAGGAACAAAAGTGGGAACTACAGTCCCAACAGCTGGGGGCTGAGTAGTGGTGTCAGCCAAATTGACCGAGGAGCTTTTCTTCAGCCTCCTCGGGGGAACAGGTACAGATTCAACCAAGGAAGAACCCTTGGTCGATGATATCACAATCACCTCTCCAGGAGAAGCAGACCTTCTCGGAGCCGGCGACTTTAGCAGGAGCAGCTGGAGGAGCTGCATCAGTCTTCTTTGTCCCCTCCCTTGGGACATCAATCCTAATCCTTTTTACCTCCCCAGAACCGGAGGCAATTTTCTCAAACAGAGCAGGAGTTCTTCTTTTCTTCATCCTTTCACTTAAAGTAATATGGGATTCAGGCGATGAGCTTGTGGAAGCTGGAGCTGGCTCTGATTCACTTATCACTGGACGAGCAGTGAAGGAAGTGGTGTAGCTCTTGTACTGGAGAAGATATGAAGCTGATCTAATGTGCTCGTCGGCAACACTTTGATGTAGACTCCAAATAAGTTTCAAATGCCTTATATTGACATCTGCCTCTTTGGGGCACTTTCTCTTGCTATCAACTGCAAATAAATAAATATTGTTATCAGTGGCACATTTTGTCAAACACAAAAGAAGCAAAAGAAGCATCATTTCAAAATAAAATGAAATAAAAATAACCTATCCCATTGCCATAAGGAGGGCATCTGGGACCCTGGTAAACCTCATCTCCAGTCAATGGAGGGTGTTGTTAATTTTTTATGACAACCCCATGTTCAAAATAATCCTTATTGGCATCAGGGAGATTAACTACTAAGGCTCTGTTTAAAAATCTAGTTTTTAAATAATAAATATTTTCATTGACTGCCCATCTATAGCAGTACATAATTTCTTGAATTCCTATACGAGTTCCATGCACTTGATTTAACCTATCCACCCCATTAACTATTCTCCATGTGTTGGGGGCTATTCGTGCAGGAACAACGTCAAAATACTGACAGAATTCCAGACACGAGGAATTTGGTGGAAAAGAAAATCCACACTCAGCAAAAAAGAGACTGGGGAACCAATGTCCCTCAGCCAAATGGAAGTAATTAGAAGGCTCAGAAAGCTCTTCCAAGACAACCCAAGAGGGAATGGAGAAATCAGAACGAAATTTCTCAAGAGACTCAACAGGGTAAACCATGGTGAATAAAGAAATAAAGATAAAGGAAGAAGAACTTACAGGAAAAGAATGGATCTGCTGACAACGAACGACGAAAAAGATGAACGCACAAGAGAGTAGGAAGAGACGACGTAAAACTCAAAAGAAAAAAATTTGGAAAGGTAGAAGACGATGGGAGCGTCTGTGAAGTTTAAATACCTTGCCTTGGGAAATGGTGAAGTAATGATTACAAAAAAAAGGATGATTACATTACCGGCGGCTTAAAAGATGAAAAGTAGCGCCGGAATCAAAGCGGACAACAGCGACTAAAAAAAGAAAAAGTGGCACGGGAATCGAAGCGGACAACAGCGGCCAAGAAGACGAAAAGTAACACGGGAATCGAAGCACGCAAAAAAGTCCAAAAAAGCATGATTCTACAAATTGGGGATGAGAAATAAATACAAGGGAAACGCTCCTAAAAACCAGGAAGACTATTTAAAGCTACCACAATCCGAGAAAGAATGTTACATACTTCTCAAATTTTGAACTATGAAACATTGGGGGCTTCTGTTGATACCAAAATTAATCTGCTGACATGGACCAATCATATGAAGACACGTGGCTATCTACATGGAAACATCAAACACTTCCGAGGAACCCACTCGCTCCGAGGAACAAGACTACAACGAGGAAGACTAGTTCTCCGAGGAACTCACAAGCTCCGAGGAACAATGCCTCTCCGAGGAACTCTTAAATACCAAGAAGCTTAGGCGGTCCGAGCAACTCATGGCGGTCCGAGCTGCACCTCGAAGCAGGATACCAACAGTTTAAATGCTCATTAAATGCTTATCAGTTGGACGCGCACGCAAAGAGGGCATTAAATGTATTACCCTTTCATATGTATATCATTTAATGTAGTACACTTTCACATTACAGCCTCAGGGCTATAAATACATTGTACAATCCTCATTGAAGGAGGACGCATACCGAAATTTCTTGAGATAACTTGTAATCGAGAATTCCCATACAAATAGCAATATCGAAACAGTGGATGTAGGCCATTCTTATAAGGCTGAACCACTTTAAAATTCTTTGTCTCATTTATTTATCTGTGATTGAATAATTAGAGTGATCTAATTTTTTACATTAACAATATATATGAACAATAATAATTTATATACAGTAAAACTTTGTAAAAAGAAAATTTGAAAACTTTAGGATGAAAATTAATATCTAAAAGTTACTCCTCATGGAGTTGCACAACTTTTTATATAAATAATGCTGTTGAAATGGAACAGGGTGTTCCTATGCCTGTAATAAATTACAAATCCTTTAATATTGTTCTTCAATGGATAAGATATCCAATTCCTAATAAAAAGGATTTAACTGACATGTTAAATTCATCCGTTATATTTTCAAAATATAATTTAGAGTCTGGATATTGGCAAATACAGATGACACCACAAGATAGGTATAAAAATGCATTTGTGGTCCCTTTAAACCATTACCAATGGAATGTTATGCCATTTAATCTAAAAATGCACTTTCATAATTTAAAATATAGTGAATGGAATCGTTAATCCTTACACAGAATTCTCAATTGTGTATATAGATGATATTCTCATTTTTTTAAGCAATTGAATGATATTTTTAACATCTTAAAATTTTAAAAGATGTAATCAACCATAATGATTTGGTAGTTTCGGCTACTAAAATGAAACTTTTCAAACTAATATTAGATTTTTAGGCCATAATTTAGTGAAGGAAAAATTCTCCCTATTGATAGAAGCATTAAATTTGCTTAAAAATTTCCTGATGAATTAAAGGAAAAATCTCAATTACAGAGATTTCTTGGGAGTCTCAATTATAATGGGGACTATTATAAAAATTTCGCAACATACGCTGTAATTTTATACAACGTATTAACAAAAAAAAATTCTCCCTCGACAAAAGAACACACTAAAGTTGTACAGAAAATAAAATTAAAGGTTAAAAAACCACCTTGTCTAGCTACTGTAAATGCACATTTTTATAAAATTGTTAAAACATATGCCCCAGACATAGGATTTGAAGGTATCTTAAAACAATTTAATTCTAATAATAAAAAGGAAGAATTAATTCGTTTTACTTTTGGCACCTCGACAAATGCTCAAAAAACTATTCTACTATTAAGAAAGAAATTCTTTCAATTGTAAAATGTATTTCAAAATTCCAAGATGGGTCGTTAAACCAAAGTCTTTTTACTAAGAATTAACTAAAGTTCTACAAAACAAGTTTTGCAAAAAAAATATTAAATATCATTTCGAAATAACTTTTTTCAAGATGGGAGGCTAATTTGTATGCTTTCGATTTTGATATCGATCATATTAAAGGTGAAAATAATTCACTTCATAATTTTCTAACTTGAAATTTTTTGCATAATAAATGAGTGGCCCTTATAGGGGTCATGGTCGCGGTAATTCTCAATGACCTAAAAAAATAATACTCGTGGATGAAGAACATTATCCTCCTCTGCAAATCTTGCAGGAATATTTGAGAATACAAAAGGAAAAATTGTTCCAAGTGACTAGAAATTTGAAAACCGCCATCGACATATTGCAAAACTCGCTTCAGAATTTATTCTTAATATAAGGAATATTGAGATAGTTTTTTTTCTCAATAAAGAAGATGAAAAATGGATGCCTGATCCATTGGAAATTAAGTCTCAATATTTTGATACGCAAAATTATGTAGAACTATATGGTAAACATTGATACATTTATGAAGCAATGCTTACAAAGACCAATTTTGTGGTAATTTCTTAAACCTATAAATAATAGGATAATTATAAAACTCCTATTCAATATAACAAGGCTATAATAAATAAATTTATCTCTGCCAGAGAAGTAAGAATTAATCTAAACAAACTCGACATATTTCCTCAATAAAGGGGGTATCCATAATTGTTGGGATCATATAAATTCTTGGACTTATGCAGTTTACTATGAAAACCATGAACACAAGCATACTTGGTTCATTAAATAATGTCCTCGGTCATTCCTGACTGATTACCCTAGATGGGCATTCCAATGGTGGGATACAATTAGTCCTAATATGGAGATTTTTTCAAAGAAAATTATTAGAAAAACTTATTCCTTACATGGATTCTATTTCATCCAAATATAGGAGGGAGAAAAAATCTCCCCGTAGGGTTTATAACCATTTTATATTTCTTTGAATTTGGAATCCCTTGGATTTAGAAATATGACATGCAATTTAGACACAACCAATTAAAAGTTCCAATTCTTGAGAGAATTTTATCATATAGATGGTGGACTGATATGTCTAATTCCGAGACAATCTCCTTAACTAAGAAAAGAGTAAAATTCTACACTGATCAAATTCCAAAAATTTCTCCTCCTCCAAAATAGATAAGTTCAAATCCTATTAAATCCCTTTAATTAAAAATAAGACAATCTTTTTCGAAATTACCCGAATAACAAATTATGGTCCAAGTTAGGGAAAATATGAAAACTCTATTTATCTCTGCCTTTTCTTAACCTCAACCTACATCCAAATCGCTTGATGATGTATCCCTGACATCTGAAACTAATCCATTCGAATATCTTGCTGGGGAATCTCAAGATCCAAATATGGATATGAAAGACTTTGACCTTTAGGATAATGTTCCTTCCATAGCAGATTATTGAGATGTTATGATTTCTCAGGACCAAATGAAGAAGAAGGAATGAAGAAGAATAATTAAATCTTTGGCCTAATTATAAATTAAAAATGACATAATTATATTTATTGCTTAAATAAAAGTAATGGAAAACTTCAATCATAAATAGTGGACCCTATAATTCTCAATCGAAATAATTCTTTTATAAAGTAGAGGGTCCCACTTTTAAATCACTCACCAATCAGCCTCGCAAAAGGACAAGCCACTTACCCCAATAAAATTGGACCCACCATCTGTCAACCGACGTAAGATGACAAGGCAAGAGGCTCAACACCGAATAATGGTAGGCCCCACATAGGGCCCATAAGAATAAACTATTTCTTTTCTTTGTATATTTTAGGGAGCTCTGACCCTTTGTTCGAGCATAATATCTCTTCCCCTCTCTCTGTACACTTTTTTTTACTCTCTAGCTTTTTGGCAAGTTTCCGAAAACTATTCTGACACCTTCTTTTGTAAGTTTTAATTTTACTTATTGTAGTGTATTGTTTGTAATAGTATAGGTTTGTTTTAATTATAGTACGATCCTCCCCCAATAGTTTTTAAATGGGGCCAAACATACAATAGTTTTTAAATGGGGCCAAAACCTAAATGAGTATAACTAGTTGGGGCCAAAATCCAAATACCTCCTTTTGATATGTACATCAAGATATTTGATGAAATCATGCGAGAATAGCATTGCAACTCTGAATTGGTTAATTTACAAAGTTTAGGTTTAGAATTAGCAATTATTGTAGTTTATTTATTCTTCAGTCATTCTAAATACTCAATCTATATATGTAATAGAGCAATTAAATCGATATAGAAAGAAGAAAATAATGTGATTGTATTTTATTTCAATTAATAATGAAATTAAAAATACTCGACATATGTTTGCTAGAACTCACTCGAATAAGGAAAATGCAATTTTCAGGCTTTAATCTCGTGTTTGTTTCAATTGGGTTGATGATTTCAAGGAGTTTTGTAGATTTCAGTAAAGTTTCGTGATTTCTTTTAACTGAAGAACAAGAATTGATGAGACGAATACTAGTAATTTGTGTTTGAGGGGTAAAGTTGTCTTTGTACAAATAAAAAAAACACTGTTATGATTTTAGGGACCAAGCGTGGGTTGTTGGAAATGTGTGGACTAACCATGTGTTAATATTTGTCTTAAGGACTAAATGGGTTAAATTCCTTAATTTTATCATGCTGAATATCACTAATAGTGAGCATTAGTAATAGTAATGAATTAATGAGTCTAATTGAGTTTGTTAACGAGTTAATGTGTCAATCATCATACAAATTAAAACGATTTATTATCTCAATACATAATAATGAGTGAGTACGATACGACTTCTTAAAATAATGAATTTAAAATAGATATGATTTTTGTAAACAATTAAAAAGAAACAGCTTAAGCACAAAATCAATAACAACACGTGAGTTATTCTTTATAATATCTTGTACTTATCGTTATTGAGTTTTTAATTAATGTTCTACATCAAACACGTAAAAAAGGATATCATTGCCTTTATAAAATCATTTCAGTTGTTTCTAATACTAGTACAAACTGATCTTACATTATGTAAATCGATGCAATACAACAATCTGCTTTCACATTGTGAGAAATCCTAGAATTAACTAATCAAGAAGATCCAAAAAAATTGAATAATAATGCTACAAAAAGTAAAATCACCATAAGACACCTGCACCGGTAAGATTTGTGAAAACGAAATCTAAGGACCCGTTTGTTTTCATCTCCGAAATATGAATTTAAACCATTCAAATTTCAGAGGAAGTAAAAATATGTTTATTTTTTAGACATTTCAGATAGTAACGATAATATTCTCATCTTAATGATTTAGAGGTTCAAAACCCTCTGAATCTGGAAACTGAAATCTAAACGAAAATACCTTTACAACAATACCCTTATCATTTTTTTAGATTACAATAGAATAAATAACCCATATCTATCAGAATCGTGTTAAAAAAAGATAACAAAGAGTTTAGAAACAACAAAACTCTTTCAAACAAAATCTATATATAGTTAAAAAAAATACACAAAACAAATGGTGTAGAAGAGTTTCATAGCTCCACAATCTTGGAAAACAAATTCAAGAGGTATATTTCCTTCCTTCTTGTTTCTTCTTCCCTTTTTTTGACGTGTAGACGAGCTTCAGAGCAGAGTTGTAAAAAAAATGTAAAAAAAATCAGACCTTAGCTCTAAACGCTTTCTTCTTCTTCATTATTCTTTATGTTTACGACATCATTTGGCCCTATAAAATTTGTATCATTATGCCTTCGTAAAATAGCCACTGGTGTGTATATTTAGAAGAGGTAAAATAACTGGCGATGTATGCTCTCTAAAATAACTACCATTTTGTGTAAAAGAGGAATGAGTTTAGAGGAAGAAAGTAACCTCTGTAACTATTGTACCTGATCGAAAATAGCTATTGACATATGTCAACATATGTCATAGAGTATTTGACATATGTTAACATATGTCATGAGAGTTTTTTATAAAGGCCTGTTGTCCTTTTTATAAATTAAAGAGTTGAAAATGTTATCCTTCCCGCCTCTATAAATGCCGATCATTAAAGGTCCAAAAATATTTTTTACTTCTTTCCAAAAAATAAAAGAAGTTTCCAACTACAAGCTCTACATTTTAGCGTTGTTGCAGTTTACGCTTCATAAAAAATTTCATAAATATTGTATATGTCCATTACGAAATCTTGTAAGAATTAATTGTTTATTACAATATAGAAAAATAAACTATTGATAGCCGAATTCAAACCCAAACAAATATAAATAAAAACAAATTGTTCTGGCTTTAATAAATCTGTACAACGAAGCTCAATAATAGTTTAACTTCAAGATGATGTGATCATCTTGCAATACATCAGGTTATAAGTCTAAAAATTTAGTTGAAGACTCCTAAAGACCTGCTGTCATTTTTGTAAAGGCCTTTTGTCCTTTTTAAAAGGACCTGTTGAAAATAGTAACAATTATGCATGTCCAAAATAAACAAGTTGGGAAAGGCTTTAGCTTTTAGAGATTTCTTAGTTTTTTACAGTAGTTTTGACCGTTGAAAATTTTAAGGCTATATAATGGATCCAACAGTAGCATTAGGCAAATCAATTTTATATTACGTGGGTATGTATTTCTAGTTATTTACATCATAATTAAACATTGATGCCAAAAAATATAAAGTTAGAAATAGATAATTTGTTGCTTTCACATAAAAGTGTTTTTTAGAGCCTAAAATAATATTAATTATGGATATAGAAGAATAAACATTTGATTTCCATTTTTAGTCCCTATTTTGAAATTATCGATGGACGTGGCATCCTGTGATTAGTTAGCGTTTTATGGATGTGGATCCACGCCAACGGCGTTATTAAAAAATAGGGACTAAAATTATAAACGAAACCTAAATTTACATAATACATATGACTATAGACCCTAAATTTACAAAGCCGCTAAAAAGTAAAGGTAAAATTAGTTATTTTTTTAATAATTAATTGCTTTAATCAAATAAATAAATTACTTTAAATAGTTTTACTTTGAAGCCTTATTTTATCTTTATGTTAATTAAAAAGGTTATGTTGCTGATGTAGTAGGTTAGATATGGCTCCAAAAGAATCAAAAGTAAACTCCATGGTCGAAATTTGCAGGCACTATTTTAGGTAAATATTTTATAGATATGTGTCTCAAAGAAGTTAGTAGGGAAGGGTATAGTGGAACTTCGTTGAAGACTGTGTCGTGGAATAGAATCATCCAGGAATTAAAAATAAGATATAATCATTAATTTGATAAAAAACAATTAAAGAATCAGTGGGACTATCTTCAAAAATCTTATTCCGCTTGGAAAGTGCTTGTGAATAGGACTGGTCATGGGTACAATGTAGAAACAAGGACTTTCGATTGGACAGATGACGTTTGGGATGACATTATAAAGGCAAGAATTAAAATTTATTTTATTTATATGGTAATTTATCATAAACTGGATATTAGTTTAACTTTTGTTCTTAATTTGATTTCATTCAACAGAATTACCCTGACACAAAGAAGTTTAGAAACAAGCCTCTGGAAGATAGAGATTTGCTTACAACGTTGTTTCAGGCCACCATGGCAACTGGGGATGAGGCGTTTAGCCCTATGCATCCATTACCTCAAGAGAACCCTTGAAGATGATGATGTAGACGTTTTTGGAGAGAATGAAACACTTGATACTCAAGGAGACCACCAATATATGATACTTATTTCACTGATTATACCTTTCAAGATGTACGCACCAATGCTACTTCAGAACAGGGAGGAAGAAAATCAGTAGACCCAAAATAAGGAGAGAGAAATAACGCAGGATCCTCGTGCCAGTAAAAAAAGCATACTAGAAGAGAGAATGTTGATGGCCCCTTCATGAAAAAAGTTGATGATCTTATTGATATTATTAAGAGTGATCGTAGTGACGATAAAAAAATCTTAGATGATTGTGTCGCATCTATGAAGGAATTGATGGTCTTAGGATTACTGGATACCAATCTTTATATTGCGGCCACGAAAGCGTTTGGGGACAATGTCGAGTATAGAAAGTTATTTTTGATGATGGAAAAAAATGAGCATAAAGTGTGCTTCCTCAATAGTATAATGAAAGATAATTGAGTCGTTAGGCTATTTGAGATCTAATATGAGTCATTTGTTTTTCTTTTATCTTTGGATAACAGTTAAACCGATTGATTAGTTATGTCATTTGACGAGTTTGGTTATTTTTAGCTATTTAATTCTAAGTCATTAATGTTCCTTTTTAGATATTGATTAAGTTATCTCTCAATTATTATTTTACAATTTATAATTTTTTGTGATGTAGTAAAATGACTCCACAGCAAAGGTTCTTGTTTTGCGTTGTTTCAATAATTATAATGTTTAAACTTATTAAACAATGTACACGTGTGAGACAAAAGTTGTGTACATCATTGCTTGCGGGAAAGGTGTATTTACAAGAGCTTTTAGATGGATCTCCCATACAAATGTTTGATTTATTTAGGATGAGAACAAATGAATTTCTTGAGCTATGTGATCACTTTCGCGAATGAGGGTGGCTTACTGATAGTAGGCATATAGAAGTTGAAGAGAAAATGGAATTTTTTAGGCATTATTGGTCACAATCATCGAAATCGAGTAATAAAATACCGATTCCAACATTCCGGACAAACGATAAGTAAGTATTTTCATGAAGTGCTGTGGGCAATGCTTCATTTTTCCAAAGAGATTATATTGCCTCCTTCATTTGATGGATCTACTGGAAAAATTCGATCACATCAACGTCTTAAGAAAGGACCATTCAAAGGGGCTATTGGAGCACTTTATGGTACACTAATTAATGGACATATTCCGATAAATAAACAAATCCCTTTTAGATGACAGGTGGAAAGAAATATTTTTAAAATGTTATGGTCGTATGTGATTTTAATATGAAATTTATATATGTTATGGCCGGATGGAAGGGGATAGTGCACGATTCACGAGTGTTAAATGAGACTTTGCATCATCCAAGCAACAAATTTCCATTACCCCCTGAAGGTGATATTTGTTGTTATTATTATTTTTTCTACAACTATTATATTTGTGTATTACTATTTGTCTTATTTGCATTTTTTATTATTGTAGGTATGTATTATTTGTGTGATGCTTCATACACCCACACTAGGGTCTTTATATACCCCTATAAAGGCACACGATACTGGTTGTTGGATTTTAGTTGTGATGGTCAATCTAGAGATAAAGAGAAATTAAACCATGGACATGCTAGATTAAGAAATGTGATTGAGAGGACATTCGCTGTTTTAAAGAATAGATTCGCGATATTGCATATAATAACTCCTTATAGTTTTCGAACCCAAGTGCACATTGTTGTCGCATACATGGCAATACATAACTTCATTCATCAAGTATCACTTAATGATCCATTGTTTAAGATACATGAAGATGATGATGTGGACTTGTCGACTGAGCCTTCAGTAGATAGTGAACAAGTAGAAGCCCCACTAAATTATGATCAAATATTTTGACGAGCACCGCAACAAAAAATGATTAATTTAAGTGATCAAATTTCAGATCAATTATTTAGTAGAACTTATGATTTATAATTCGGCCTTATTAGTATTTTGTGACCTTTAATAGCTACTTAATCGGTTTTTACATATTTTTAAACATTTTATACTACGCAAATTCCTTACTATTTGCATATTATGTATAATAATATTTATTTACAGTCATGAATGTTTTAAATATACATTTTGTTTATAAAATAAATATAAGGGTAAAATGGTCCAAATAATCTGCATTCATATTTCAGACATAAATCTGCAAACAAGCAGTATACATTCAGAAGTTTCATTCAGAGAGCAAACAAATAACTTTTTCAGATTCAGACTTCAGACAAAAAAACAAATGCAACCTAAGAGAGCTGTTGAGCATATTTTAGTTCTCACTTGTTATGAGATTGATTTTTTTCGAAGATTCATCTATTGAAAAGCTTACCAATTTCAAAGGCCAATCCAAGCCAAGCTAAGACAAAAAAATATATATTCTCACTTACCAAAAAAAATTACTAGATGGGACATTGCAACCTTCGCGGCCATTGAAATTCTATCCATTCATGTGTTTATAAAAAGTAAAAATAATATGCATTTGTTGCATTGAAATTCCACATTTTCCCGTTTTTGTAAGCGTTAAGTAGGGATAAAAAGGAATGATTTAAAAAAATAGTTGTGCTCCTCTATCATACAATCAGATTGAAAGGCAAAACCTTCGATAAATAAATACTCCTAAATTTGGGACAGAAGGTTTCTTCTATTTTTCAACCTTTTATTTATTTCCTTTTCTAATATTTCCTACCAAGAAGACCACTAAAGAAATTCCTTGGTTGACCTAGTTAGGTCACCCACAATCCCTTATACGGACACATATCTCTTCCCAACAGCATCTCATAGATCAAAGATAACTTCTCTTCCTATAACACACCTTCTCATAAGTTAAAAAGGGTAACTTTGTACCCTATATTAAAAAAACACTTAAAATTAGTTTCTACATACCACTATAAAAGCATACGTTACTTAGCAACAACATTCCGTTCAAAACTTATCTAGTTAGTAAACACCAATGGAGTCCCAAAACCCACATCCTGAAAATCCACTTGATATTGGAAATTGAAACATCACCTCCCTCCGCCCAACCACCATCCCCCCCAAATGAAAAATAATTTGTTTTTTCGATTAAAATGGATCAAGCTCAACGGTATAATGGGGGACTTGGGCACATTCATCCCTATAATTTTGGCCTTGGAACTAGCCAAGGACCTTAACTTAGGTACCACACTAATATTTATTGGTGTCTACAACATTGTAACCGAGGCCCTTTATGGCGTCCCAATATCAGTTCAACCCATGAAGTCTATAGTCGCGGTGACCATATCCAACCCAAAATTTGCACCGGGGGGATTTTATTGTTATTGGGTGTAATAGGCCTAATTAAAATCGTGCATAAGCTCATCCCATTACTAATCGTTCGGGGGATTCAACTATCCCAAGGCCTATCATTTGCCATGACTGCGACCAACTAGATTCGAAACGAATAAAATTTTTCAAAGTCCAAATTTATTGGGAATTGGCACTGGGTGGGTTTGGACGGATTAATTTTAACACTTGTTTGCGCTTGTTTAATCATAATTGTCAAGGGTGCGGGTGATGAGAATGAGTGAGGAGAAATAAATCCTAATTTTGGTAATAATGAATAAGTGTGACACGTAAGAGGAGATTAAGGTTGTGGAAAATCGTAGCCTCTCTTCCTTCAGCTTTTATTATGTTTTTATTGGGTGTTGTTTTATCATTTTTAAGAGAGCCTGAAGTGGTGAAGAGGTTCAAATTTGGGCCATCTTTCATAGAAGTTATAGGAATATTTAAGCATGCATGGAAATAAGGGTTTATCAAGAGGATAATCCCTCAATTGCCCTTATCAATCCTAAATTTTGTAATCTAATTTTGTAAATTCTCGGCGAATCTTTTCTGGGCCATGGGGCCTCAACTACATCAATTTCTGTGACAGTTGGGCTTATGAACCTAGTGGGCTACTGGTTTGGGGCAGGTGGGCTGGTAAGGCAGTACAAGTTTGGTGGGAAGAGTGGTGTGGCCCTACTTGGTGTGGCTAAGATGGGGTTGGGATTGGTTTTGGGGAGCTCGTTGTTGAGGATTTTGGACTAGTTTCTTGTTAGGCTATTGAGGGTTCTCTTATTGTTTGCTAGGGTTGATCTAGCAATGTGTTCAAGGGATACGGGCTCTAAAGAGGAATAATTTGTGATGACTCTTTGTACTGAAGTCTCACTCGTGGGCTCGAGCGCAATGATTGGTTTCGTGTGTGGACTTTTTGTGCATTTGATACTTGTGTTGAGGAAAATATGTAATGGGCAATCTCTTCACAATATTTGATTACATAAAAACCCATATAATATGTTTTCACCTATCTTGTGTCTAGTAAATATAAATCTTGATGTGTTTTTACTTTGTGTTATTTTGTTGTTTGCACTAATTACACAATAGTTCTTGTATTTGTGCTCAGACGACTCGTTCATAGGAGGAGTTGGCTAGTTTTGTTTCACAATGGTTTGTATGATTGTTTATGAATTTTCATTTTTCATTGTTATCTAATTTTGGAATATTTAGTGGCAATGAATTTAGTTTATCCGTTTCCTTTTGTAAGCCTTTGGGGTGATCCTGTTTCACCTTATTTTATATTAATAAAATTTTAGCTTGGGAGTGTTAGGGGGTAGGCATAGGGTGCCAATGTAGTTGGGATGTTATGCTTAGATCCTTTCATGAAATCAATTCATTCTTTCGTTTTAAATGAAAAAAATAATATATCCTATGTCTAATTTTATAGTCATATATTCTTTTTTGCTTGTCCCTAAATTTGTCATATTTGTCTTAGTTACTTATTTGAAGTATGATTAATTTTTGAAACACAAACTGAGAACAAAACACATTCGCAAAATAAGTTTTTTTTTTGTAGTATAACTGTTATAAAAAAGAGCATAATACGAAACCATAACCATCACATACTCGATCAAAGGTATTACATGAAGTTTCTTATAATTAATATCTTATTAAAACCTAATGGGCGAGAAAATATGTGTGGTCATGCAAAATTTGAAAAATTCATTTTATGTAAAAAGTTACTTCTTTATCTAATAGGGGTGGATTTAGGGGGCTAGTAGGGGCGGGGGGCCCTGGTGAGTTTTCAAAAAGAATTTCCAAGAATTTTTTTCCGAGTGGTATAGGTAAAAATACAAAGTTATAGGCAAAGTTTATGAGGTTTTCACAAGTTTAGGGTAATAAATATAATTGGATTGAAGGGTCCGTTTGATAGCCTCTCAATTCTAGGGCAAATTCAGAAAAGTTGGAAAATTCTAGTCTTTTCCAGCTTTTAGGTTGTTTGATAGTCTTCATTTGCCTTGGAATTTGTTTTCTACGTACAACACCCCTTAAGCACAATTTGCCACCCTATGGTGGAATTCAATTCTTTGGAGGGGGGGGGGGGGGCAGGTTTTTGTTTGCCACCTTTGGGTGGTAAATCACTCAAAACCAATTTTTTTTTGTAAACTCTATATATTTCATTAATATATGAATATATATTGTTAATAAATATGTAAATATATATATTTCGTATATTAAATATATACATTTCGTATATAAAAATATACGAATATATATATATATATATATATTCGTATATTTTTATATATTTTAGCACATATATGTATATACGCAATATACATATATGTGCTAAAATATATAAAATATATGAATTATATAAATGTACGAAATATATGAAATATATATATGTGTATGAATTATATAAATTATATAAATGTACGAAATATATGAAATATATATAAATATATATGAATTATATAAATTATGTAAATGTACGAAATATATGAAATATATATATGTGCTAAAATATATAAAATATATGAATTATATAAATTATATAAATGTACGAAATATATGAAATATATATAAATATACGAAATATACGCAATATACATATATGTGCTAAAATATATAAAATATACGAATATATATATATATTTCGTATATATATTATATATATACTGAATATATATTGTTTACAGAATATACACATATATTACATATATACTGAATTATATAATATATGGATATATTCTTTAAATAATATATATTTAGTATATTCAATATATAATATTATTTACAGAATACACACACACACACACACACACACACACACACACATATATATATATATATATATATATATATATATATATATATATATGGATATATTCTGCAAATAATATATATTTAGTATATTCAATATATAATATAATATATATTCATATATTCCATAAATAATTATATATATATATATATATATATTCCACAAATAAATTTTCCACATTTATATCTATTTTCCAACTTTTGCGTTTGATAGAAAATGTGGAAAATTGATGATTTTCCAACTTGTATCAAACAGACACAAGTTGAAAAATATTCATTTGCCTTGGAATTGTTTGTCGTGGAATCAAATGTCTTGGAATCATTTGCATTTTCCCAGTTTTCTATTAAACGGACCTGAAATGTTTTCAAACCCTACCCGCATCTCTTTTTCAACTCCACGCCTTTTCCTTTTTCCCACACATTTTACCCCTTTCTCTCTTTCGGCTAGTAGCGCCCCCGCCCTGACCTGCAACCCCCCGTCGCCGGTGCTGGCTACCGAACTCCTTTCAAGACTCCTCCAGCAGTGGCGACCTCAGATCCATCCCTCTCATATAACTCCCGTAACCGTAACAAATGTATCTCGTCTAAATAGATGTGTGTACCTTTTGTTTCCTACTTTATTTATGTATTAATTTTTTTAGTTAACATTGTTAGTTTATTTCCAACAGCTGTAATGTTTATTTGTTAATTGTTAGTTAGTTTAATTACACCGGTTTAGTGACCTGTTTTTTTAGTTTAAAAATGTTAGTTAGTTTAATTACCTATTTTTTAACAGTATGCATTGTTAATTTTACATATACATTGTTAATTTTGTATTTGTTAATTTATCATATATATGAAGAAGGTTTTTTTGTCTATTAACTGTTAAATTATTTGTTGTTAGTTTTTTTTAGTTCGTTTGTTAGGGCTATTGTTAGTTAGTTTGCATTTTATGTTTAATAAATTAAAATAACACTAGGGATAATATAAATATTGATTGTTTGAAGTTGTAACTGTTAATTGTTTAACTATTAATATAACTTGAATAACTAATTGTTTATATTACAGCTTCAAACAATCACTAAATTTTTAAAGCTAAAAATTTGTATAAAACTCGAATTAATGCAAAAAAAATTGCCTTGTTGAAACTTTGGCCACTCTTGGATCCACTACTGTTATATAGTATTGAATAACTATGAAAGCCTACTTGATATAGCCCAGTAATGAATAAACTTCAAACGTTCCCTATCATTGAGACTTTGGGATTAAGAGAGAAGTTGTTTGATATAACAGACGGGTGGATGAAAAGAGTGAGGACACTTAATGGTGACTAGCCTTTCAAAGAAATGACTTTTCAAAAGTACGAACACTACCCGAGGAAGTGACTTCTCAAAATTACGAATCTCTCTTAAGGAGAGGTGACCTTTCTGAAGTACAAATTTCCTTTCGGTGAAGTGACTCTCCTGAAGTATGACATTCTTTTCAACTAGCCGCTTTTGGGTCCTCGAGGGTCTAGGGTTTAAACAGTATGAAAATCAAGACTATATAGCGCGGGATGCAAATAAATAATCTTTATTTTTACATACTGTTGATGCAAAAAACTGGACCGAATCCCATTTTATGATCACAGATAAATAGATGAAAACAATTCAATCAAGCACATAAGAGACAAAGATTTTTAAAGTGGTTTGGCTATGAATAAAGCCTACGTCCACTGTTATTTTATTCCCAGGGGTTTACAATAGTACCATAGGGTGTAGAGAGAGAAAAGATGTGTATCTTGTGTATGGTGTTTCTAGGTTCTCTTGGATCTCTCCCTCCTTTGGCTAAGGGGATACATGTATTTATAGTGATGGGAGATAAAGAGATTCATTGTATGTAGACATTTATACATTATATCTACATTCAACGAATCTAATTGTTGAATTGCTTGGTATGCTATGTGTTGTCATCTATTAATACAGTATAAATGTACATTAAGGCTCATTAAATGCGCTGTCATCTTCATTAATGCACATTAAATGCATAGTTATCCTTTGATCTTCCTGGTTGGTATGCCGATCAACTCTCATCGGGTGCCGACTAATTCTCCTCGGGTGCTGACCAACTCTCCTGGAGTGCTGACTAATTCTCCTTGGGTGCCGACCAACTCTCCTTGGATGCCGACTAACTCTCTTCGGGTGTCGAATATTGGCACGTAGGATGACATGTGTCCTTTCCTGATTGGTCCTCGTAGATGGAGAATTTTTGCGTTAACAGAAGCCCCTAATACTCCATGCTTGATGGTTTACTTGAAAGGATGGAGTATTTATTCTGCAGTGTTGCTCGGTGCTCGTGAAATTCTTGATCTACCTTCTTGATTTTTTCAACATAAAGTGCATTATCTCCTGTACGAAATATGATGCAGGCTGATCGACGGTTGCTAATCTTTCTTTTGAGGAACTCCGTGTGCTATGTATCACCCCTGGGAATTTGGATGCAGCCATGCCATAGTATGTAGCTTATAGCTTGTCATAATCTTCAAGTATGTTGATTGGTTCGCTAGCCGACCAACTGCCTCCTGTGCCGAGCCACTGAGTGATAACTTCAGGTGCTTAATTCTTCTGATTTATGATCCTCTGAATACTTTTTCGAGTAACATACTAGCTTTTGAACCCAACTCTTCAATCTGATTAGTACCAAGCTAGTGGTGGACTTCGAAACATTTTCATACAACTTCTTCTTCAATATTGGTCGGGATAGTAGTAGTAAAGATCTTAGTGTTGTAGATGCTAAATTTGATTTCTGAACTTCAATAGTATGTGCATAATAACTCCCGAATATGCCTCCTGAACTTCTGAATGTACCTCCTGAATTTCTGAATACTCCTCCGTGTGAGTTTGTGAAGTTGAATTTGGTGCTCGACTGCATGATGTTATAAGAATGCGCCACCAAATGAACAAATATATCTGTAATAGAAGTCCCCAAATGAACAAATAGTTTATCGAGCACCTCCTAGATCGACCATCCGTGATGAATATCAGGATGCTCAAAGATCTTAACTTCATAAATTCTCCTCTTGCTTTAAATGATCCACCTGCTGGCGAGGAACCTGTTTCAAAAGCAGAGGGGAAGAAACCAATAGAATGGGAATATTGATGTAATAAATTTGTATTTCATTCCTGATGTATTTTGTTTTTGATTTTAATGAAAGACTTTCATTTTTGTTCGCAATCTTAATTGCTATTGTCTTGTAAAATACTTTACATCTGTGCATATGTATCTGTTAAAAAGATAACAATATTATGTTGTTTGTCGATCAACTTATTGTCGACTAGTTTGAATTTGTGGTAACCATTTGATAAAAAATGATGTTTTGTTTGTCGACAAACTTAGTAAAAAAGTTACGAGTATTAAAAATGTTTCTCGATCACTTTCTCGTTTTCATAAAATGTTTCCGACCAACCAAGGTCGGTAAATTTTCCTTTTCGACCAACTATAGTTAGTGGGTTTTATCCCCGACCAGCCATAGTTAGTGGATTTTTCCTCTACGAGCAACTTTGGCGCTTTCTGGAATAATCTTACCTCCCGACCAACATAAGTTGGCATTTTCGAGAATATATGTACTTACTAACCAACATAAGTTGGCATTTTTAGGAATATTTTGTTTCCTAACCAAACAGGTTGGCATTTTTAGGAATATTTTGTTTCCTAGCCAAACAGGTTGGCATTTTCTAACCAACCGAGGTTGGCATTTTTAGGAATATTTTGTTTCCTAACCAACCGAGGTTGTCATTTTTAGGAATATTTTGTTTCCTAGCCAAACAGGTTGGCATTTTTAGGAATATTTTGTTTCCTAACCAACCGAGGTTGGCATTTTTAGGAATATTTTTGCTGAGTAGTCTGAGCTTTGCGGAGTTTTGCCAAGTAGTGTGTAGCACTAGTATTCCCCAAAAAAATTTCAATAAAAGGAGCAGGTATAACAGCTTCACTTCCAAACGCCAGCATATATGGTGATTCTCCAGTTGCTGCTCGGGGAATAATACGATAAGCCCACAGTACTGACTATAACTCGTTGATCCAGTTTTCTTTTGCGTCACTTAGTCTTTTCTTCAATCTATTTAGCAGTGTTCTGTTCGTCACTTTAGTCTGTCCGTTTCTTTGAGGATGTCCTGGTGCCGAGTGGATCTTTAAGATATTGGACTGATGGCAATAGGCAGCGAACTCCTCATTGTCAAATTGTGTTCCATGGTCTGTGATGAAGGCATGAGTAAGACCATATCGACAGATGATATTCTTCCAAATAAATTGGTAGACCTTGTCGTACGCCATATCAATGAGAGGCTCCGCTTCTACCCACTTAGTAAAATAATCCACTGCGACGATGAGGTATTTGAACCTTCCCCTGGTCGTTGGTAGTGGCCCGAACAGATCTACTCCCCACATGGAAAATGGACAAGGGGAAGTGATGGGTGTCAACAATGCTTGTGGAGTTATTCGGATGGAAGAAAAGTGCTAGCACTTGTCACATTTCTTGGCATAGGATATACAATCAGCTCTCATCGTTGGCCAGTAGTATCCCTGCGTCATCATCCTTTGCAAAAGCGTCCGACCTGCTACGTGGGCTCCACAAGACCCTTCATGGACCTCTTCAATCAAATCTTTCACCTCGATGGGATGCACACATCTTTGCAAACCTGCCATAATTCCTCGTCTATATAGAATACCGTTAATTAATACATACCGAGCAGCTTTAAACTTCAATTTCTTGGCTGCGAGCTTGTCAATTGGTAATTCTCCCTCCTCAATATATGCCCTGATGGAATCCATCCAAGATGGTCCTAAATCAAGGGTAATAAAATTCATCGTTAGATCTTCATCTATACTCCGACCAACTAAAACTTCAATTGGGATTGTTCTTCGTAGCTCGGTACGAGTACCTGATGCTAATCGAGCTAGGGCGTCTACTCTCGCATTCTCCATTCTTGGTATTCTGACCAACTGAATAGCAATAAATTCTGATACAAACTCCATCACCTTTGCATGATACCTAATCATTGATTCTCCTTTGGCTGCATATATTCCCAACATTTGACTTACGATCAATTAAGAATCACTGAAGACAATAACCTAATGTGCCTCCATAATTTTTGCCAAATTAAGACCTGCAATCATGGCCTCATACTCAACCTCATTATTGGAAGCTTTGAATTGGAATCGTAAGGCGTATTCCACGTCGACCTTGTCCGAGCTGTTCAAAACGATCCCTGCCCCACAGCCTGTTGTGCAAGATGAGCCATCTACATATAGCCTCCATATAGGTAACTCGTCTTCAAATTTTTGATCTGACAGAGTTTCTCGGTGAAATATTTTTTGCTTCCTTTCATCCTCCCCTGATATTTCTTGCTCCTCGTAGATCATCTTTTCTTGCCCTTTTACCAACCGGGGTTAGTCTGAGCTCGAAATTGATGATCCTGTAACATCTACTCGCCCTTTTACCAACCGGAGTTGGTCTGAGCTTGTGTCTGTTGATTCTTTAACATCCACAGGTTGATCAGCGAGAAACTTTTGCTCCTCGGGGGTATCAGGATAAGTGAACTCTGCTATAAAATCTACTATAGCCTGCCCTTTTAGCGATGATCTGGGTTCATAAACTATATCATATTCACCGAGCTCTATTTCCCAATACATCAATCTCCCTGATTTTTCTGGTTTATGAAGGGCTTGCCTCAACGGCATATCAGTATATACTACTATGGTATGAGCCTGGAAGTATGGCCTCATTCTCCTACTTGCCTCAATCAACGCCAGTACCAATTTTTCCAGCCTCGGATATCTGATTTCTGCTCCTCGGAAGGCCTTACTCGTGTAATAAATTAGTTTTTGCACTCCATTCTCCACTCTGATCAACGTCGATCTAACTGCATTCTCGAACACTGCAAGGTACAAGTACAATTTTTCTCCCATCACTGGCCTGGACAATAATGGGGGTGCTCCCAAGAATCTCTTCAAGTCTAGAAAAGCCTTCTCGCATTCATCATTCCACTCAAAAGTCTTTCTGAGTGTCTTAAAGAATGGGAGACATCTATCAGTTGCTCGTGACATAAATCTGTTGAGTGCCTACTCATCCTGTGAGACTCTGTACTTCCTTCTTCGTCGTTGGAGATCGCAGCCCTAATAGGGCTTTGATCTTTTCAGGATTTGCTTCAATGCCTCGTTGATTGACAATGTACCCGAGAAACATGCCTTCTCGAACTCTAAATATGCACTTCGTCAGGTTCAGCTTCATTTGATATTTATCCAGTTGATCAAAGGTCTGGCCTAAGTCAACTAGATGATCGGAATCTTTCTTGCTCTTTGTCAGCATATCGTCAACATAGACTTCCATATTGCAACTGATTTGTTCAGCAAAGACTTTGTTCATCAGCCGCTGATATGTCGCACCTGCATTTTTCAAACCAAAAGGCATAACATTATAACAATAAGTTCCCCTAGGGGTAATGAAAGAAGTACTCTCCCTGTCTTCAGGTTTCATTTTAATCTGGTTGTAACTAGAATAAGCATCCATGAAGCTCAGCAGCTCGTGTCCCGAGGTAGCATCGACTAGTTGATCAATTCGGGGCAGCGAAAAGTGATCCTTTGGGTATGCTTTATTGAGGTCGGTGAAGTCTACACACATCCTCCACTTGTTATTCTTCTTTTTTATAATCACCACATTTGCTAACCAGCCTGGATATTTAACATCTTCAATGAAACAAGCTTTCTGGAGCTTCTCGACTTCCTCCTGTATAGCTTGATTCTTCTTGGGACTGAATACTCTTCTTCTCTGCTTCACAGGATTGATCTCCTTATTCACATTGAGTTTGTGACATAAGAATTTTGGGTCTATCCCTGAAATATCTTCATGACTCCATGCAAAAGTTTGTCTTCTGCTCCTAAGGAAAGTTATCAATTCTTGTTTTAATGAGGCTTCCAACGACGGACATATTTGAGTAGTTCGTTCAGGGTGCTCGTCGTCCAGAATGATATTTTCAGTAGCTTCCACCACTTAACCCTTCACGAGTTGCGACTCATCTCTAGGATCCAATGTTTCAATTTCTGCACCTTCATCCACTTGTTAAGTAGTAGTCTTTTTCCTCGACTCCTCCATCTCCTCTTGCTCGGCAGATGAATAATAACATTCCCGAGCTATTTTTTGATCACCTTTCACAACTCCTACTCCAAAATTTGTTGGAAATTTTAGGCACTGATGTACTATAGATGGCACTGCCTCGAACTTCTTCAATCCTACTCTTAACTAGATTAAGTTAAGTATGAAGCTCTATGCCCAGGATTGGGGCATGTATGAAATGAATCTGATGGTGCCAATTGAATTGTTGTTTGCATTCTTGCTGCTGTGTTGTGTGCAGTCTAGCTGCGTTATTTTTATTCGGTATTGACCTTTTAAGGTCTTTATGTGTTGTTGATGAGCATCCAAGAATTGTACTGGGCAGATAATTTTTCCTGAGCACCTATTGAGGTTTTGATGGAGAACAATTCTTGTCACACGTTTCCACAGACAGGGCCAATCTGTTGATGCAAAAAACTGGACCGAATCCCATGTTTATGATCACAGATAAATAGATGAAAGCAATCCAATCAAGCACAAAAGAGACAAAGATTTTTAAAGTGGTTCGGCTATGAATAAAGCCTACGTCCACTGTTATTTTATTCCCAGGGGTTTACAATAGCACCATAGGGTGTAGAGAGAGAAAGGATGTGTATC
The DNA here is from genome assembly GCA_949130495.1 of Sambucus nigra. Lineage (NCBI taxonomy): Eukaryota > Viridiplantae > Streptophyta > Magnoliopsida > Dipsacales > Adoxaceae > Sambucus > Sambucus nigra. Next base: position 116,730,124 of record OX422208.1, read on the forward strand.
TTGTGTATGGGGTTTCTAGGTTCTCTTGGATCTCTCCCCCCTTTTGTTAAGGGGATACATGTATTTATAGTGATGGGAGATAAAGAAATTCATTGTATGTAGATATTTATACATTATGTCTACATTCAACGAATCTAATTGTTGAATTGCTTGGCATGCTATGTGTTGTCATCTATTAATACAGTATAGATGTACATTAAGGCTCATTAAATGCGCTGTTATCTTCATTAATGCACATTAAATGCATAGTTATCCTTTGATCTTCCTGGTTGGTATGCCGACCAACTCTCCTCGGGTGCCGACCAACTCTCCTCGAGTGCCGACTAATTCTCCTCGGGTGCCGACCAACTCTCCTCGGATGCCGACTAACTCTCCTTGGGTGTCGAATATTGCCACGTAGGATGACATGTGTCCTTTTCTGATTGGTCCTTGTTGATGGAGAATTTTTGTATTAACACATACTTTGACATTTATTCTATCGCGAGGTCCTTCATGCGTATCTATATATTTGGAAAATTGTGCAATGTTGTATATGGGGACCTAAGCACGTATCTATGTTATGAGGGACTCTACAATTAAGAATACTAAACAATTATAAAATTGCATAAAGTAGTCATGCGGGGAGAGATATTAAGCATATTATCAAGGAAGCATAAAGATAGTTCGATTCTCTTAATTTATCCTCAACGAAGTATCCACTCTAGCATTGCGGGCCCCTAACGAGTCGTTGCGCTGCGTCCCGAGGGAGAAAAACTAGTATGTGTTCATAAATGGTGGATACTGGAGTTCTTCTCTCCTGGTCCACCGCTTCCATCCGAGGTCGGTTTAGCGATTCGACGTTGGGTCGAGGATTTTCCCCCGGAAGATGTTAGACGCCATATCCAGTTCTTGGTGCATGCCCCTGTTTTTTTAGGCTTTGGGCCTGAGTATTCGTTTTTATGCAGGAAATGAGGGGGTTTGTGGGATGTTCAAAGTCCCCAGTTTATTTTATCTAGAAAAATAAAAAGGTACGAGTTAGCCCTTTTGGGCCGATCCTAAGGCTGATTTAAGTCTGCTGTTGGTCCAGAGATTCTTATTATGTGGAACCGGGTTACAAGTGGGGAAAGTGTTACGCACTCACTTGTTCTTTATACTTCCTTAATTATATGCTTATTATCGCTCTTAACATTAATTGATTAATTTTTAGTTTATTTTAGAACATCCTTAAAGACCTTAGCCTGAAAATCCCTTAAACGTTGATAGGTTCTTTGGTAGGAAAACGGTATTAGGGAGAGTTATAGGAACGTCACTTAACCAATGAAGGTACACAAGGGTGGTGCTTGTGCATGACTCTGTGATTTGTAAAATGGATGGATGTTAGAATTTATGTAAATGTGCGAGAAGGCTCGACTTGGGTGACAAACGATAGTTAATGTATGTAAGGGTGTGCACGATATGTCACAACTTGAGATAGTTTTATATCTCGTTCAAGGTTTGAGGAGAGATAAAAAGGTAATATGAAAAATGGGTGAATCGCGGTTTGGAAAAATAATGAAAGATACATTGTAAAGGCTCATGCTCATGAGAAGTAATCGGTATTGTGCCAACATACCCAAGAAGGCTTGGGATTAAAGCCTTTGCAGTTTGATTGTATTTAGTGTATACATATTTGCATGCTTATATGGAGATGCGTGAGAGGCCGCGACTTTGAGATATTTTGATATCCTGGTTATAGTATGTGAGGGATGAGGTATGAGAGATGGGTGCACCTCGGTGGGGACCATATATCAAGAGACATATTTTCACAGCTTAAGCACATGATAAGGACTCGGTATTGTGTATACATGCTTAAGATGACTTGGGATTAAAGCCTACGTAGTTCGGTTGTTCATGGGTTCCAACATGATGTGTGTGCAAGTTTAGGACTTATCTTTAGAGGGAGAGGGGTTATTTATGGAGGGTCAAAAAGGGAGCGACCCCAAAGATATCCGGTATAGGCATATTATATTATGATCGTCGTGTGGTCACTAGCCAAAAGGTATCATCCTTCAGAGTACTTTGGAAATGTAGAAGGGTATTCATGTAAAATATGTAATGTTTTACGGTTAGGAAACCAAATAAAACATTATACCTTTGGGTTGGAGTGGACCAAAAGGAGAAAGGGGTTTGGGCTAAAGATAGAGGCATCCCTAAGAAATAATACATCGAGAGACATATTATGAGGCTTAGGTTTCACGGGTTTGGCTCGGTAGAGCTCCTAAGTACCTAAGGAGACTTGGGATTAAATCCTACGCAGTTCCAATAATGGGGTTGCATAACAGATGGAGGTGTTTGAATTAGAGATGAAGGCGTTTCTAAGAAATATAAAACCAAGAGACGTATTATGAGTATTCGACTTCACGAGTCTAGCTCGATATAGCGCTTACGTACCTAAGGATACTTGGGATTAACGCAAACGTGGTTCCAAATGTGAGATTGGATTATATATAGGGGTGTTTGGACGGAAGAAGTAGGCATCCCTAAGAAATAATACGTCGATATATGCATTGTGAGGCTTGGGCCTCACGAATTTAACTCGATATAGCGCTTGGGTACACAAGGAGATATGGGATCAAAGCTAACATAGTTCCAACAAACACGACATTTTTACGGGTGTAGGTGATGGCATATCGGGTATAAAATATATAGTATTATGGTATTTATAGAGATTATCCCATAATATAGCATTTTCGTTGTGTTGGATTGGTATAGTTATACGTTAAAAATACATTAATAAAATTCCTATGTTTGAAAAGTATTGATATGAAAACATATATTCGGGGGTGTCGCCGGAGAGACGTGCTTTGTTCACACAGAGAAGTGGCGAGACTAGTCGAATTTTAGACTTTGGCTTTCCAAAGTTTCACTCTAACTCAACTCGCATGAACTTTTTTTTATAACGTTTTGAAAAGTATTTTTCATATTGATGCATTTTGATCATGGCATTTGATTATCATTTATTTAGCTTGTTATCATGTCAGTTAGATACACAAATAGAGGTGCTGGGTTATAGGCCAAGCTTTGTAAATATAAACATTGTAAAGTGTATATCCAGTCCCCTAAATGGGGGTCAAGATAAAGAGGATAAATATATATGAACAGTTTATCACAATATATATATATATATATATATATATATATATATATATATATATATATATATATATATATATATATATATATATATATATATATATATATATATGGGGTATTGCCCTAAAATTAGGGTAGAGTTTATTTACCCTTGTAGCGTGAATCAAATTTTTCCCCAAGGAGCGTACTTACTGGAGGTTCCCGAGGTAAGCAGTGCTCCATTTAGTTGGGCAGAGCTTTATTTTGAAGTACCGACTTTTATAGTGTGCGCACAGAGGTTCTCGTCTATTTATTTCGCGGAGGAAACTTTTTAGAAGTCCGAACATCTTTTGGGACTATAGAAGTGTCTCCGCGAAAGTACGTGCTTTTCGTGAGGGGAAAAAGAATTTCCTTAAGTACGAGCATCTTTGGGACTTTTCAAAAAATGAACTCGAGTATCTTGAGTGCTTGAGATTAAGAAAGTTAGAAAATCGAATCAATATTGGTTTTGGTTTTCTTTTAATGGTTGGTGGGGAGAGCTTTTTATAAGGGTCTGGCACATGGCGTTTAACTGATCGGTTAAAGCCCTTGGATGGTGGAGATGAAGTGTGAGACACGTTGACGATTGAGAAGAAATTTCCAAAGATCTCATAATGATAACTTTAGGGTAGGGATAACTGATCGGTTATCTATTTAGGGGTCCTTTAATCGATATGTTAAAGGACCCCGAGGCCCTATTTGGCTCATATTTTTATACCTTTTACTATTTTTATTTTAACCTCTTGTAGGTTTTGTTATTGTTTTTTTTAGCCCTTGAACTTCTATTTTTGGTTTGGAATGTTGGGATTTTTGTGGATGTGACAACCCGCACTCCAAAATAAGGGGTGGCCAGCCCGATACTCCGACATATACGGTAATCATGGACGGAAATCATTCTCATCACCACAAATATAGTAAGAGTAACCGAGAAAATCACCCAATAATTCAGAAAACGGGTTGCCAAAACAAATTTTTTTTTTTTGCAATTTAAAAGTTGAGTTAAGAAAAACAATTTAAACAACCCATTTTAGAACAATAGTGGAATTCAAAGAAACATAATTAATATACATCTAAAACCACAATATACAAAGATAAGAACCGAATATGCTGTCGGTTCACAGCTACACAAAAGTAATCCCAACGGTTAGATGATATGCTTTACATTCATTATACAATTACAAGATTGGGCCACTCGCCCGAGTGACAGACCCAATCATAACTAGATATCAAAAGAATGACGGCGTCTAACAAAACATCCTGTAATATCCGCAATTTCATACAGCTCCTTAAAAGCAAAAGAGTAGGAATATCAACACGGGCGTCCTTGCGGAGGAGCACCTGGGCGGATACAATAACAAGTACAACATAGAAGAAAAAAAACGGGTCAGGACCCGGTTTATATATAGTTCCCAGATGAACGAAAAGCATGCTAGAGATGAATAGCAAAACATGGGTATAGAAATCAACACTCTAACAACCTAATCATGGATCATAAGAAAACAAGTGAAAATGACATGAATGAATGAGACTATGCAAGATTAAATTAAACTAAATTAAGAGCTTGTATTCCCCAAATTCCACTTTAATCTAGCTTCAGTTCCTTAACAGGAATTTACTAACATTATCTTCTTATTTCATTCCAATTCCCATTCCTTAGCAAGAATGTAATTGTCATAATATCATTTAGTGGAATTATACAACCCTCAAGTCCCACTTGAGATTTAGAAAATCTATATTCTTATGCATATAACGATTCTAAGACCGCCCCTCCGAGTTTCCCCACTGGGCGCGCCCCTAAATGACTATCATCTTCCAGGGGCCCATCAAACAAGGCAGCCTGGGTACCTAACGCACGTCGGGAAGTGGCCATATGCCTGCGAGTGAGTCATAACCACACCCGAAATTACTTCACTAGCGCAGAAAAATACATATAATAAACCCGCATATGGCCGAGGACTATAGTCTCCATGCATTCACTAGTCAAGGAACATCACCTCATGCGCGAGCTTCCCTTATGATAGCATTTAGAGAGGTGTGTTTAAGTAAATTAGCATTTACTATAAAAACCATACTTTTCATTTTCATTTACATTTACATGTTTCCTTTGGTTGAAACCGTTATCATAGGATAGTTCATTACTCATCCTAAGTTATGCCTCGAATAAATCTCCAAGGGATCATATTCACTTCCTAAGCATGAGGTTTTATATAACTCAATTTAATCCCCTAAAGTCTCCAAGTATGGACCTACAATTCCCATCCATATTCATAGGATGGACCAAGAAAAGTGATGCCTTAGCATCACTCAGGACAATCCCTACCCCGGACTTAACCCCAAGTGAAATCCATTCAACACTAGGGTGACAAGAAACTCAACTAGGACTCTAAAAGCCAAGGTTTACTTCATTCAAGAAGAGTCCTAAGTTCCTAGGGGAAGGAAAGAATTAAAAGCAAAAGTAGGAAATGGGTTGAGAAAACAGGGGACCAGTCGACCGATCCGAAGACCGCGGTCGACCGCGTCTCAAAGTTTAGCTTTTGAGAGAAAGCAGAAAGTCCATTTCGGATGAACCGGTCGACCTGTGGTATAACCGCGGTCGACCGCTCCCCTATTTTCGTGCCTTTGAAAGAAAGCAGTGTACCCTCTTCCGAAGGCTCGGTCGACCGGTCTGAGATACGCGGTCGACCGGCCATTGCAGACCTAGACCCCCTTTTTTCCTAATATCTTCTAAACCCAAAACCAATAACCAACCCAAAATCATCTAACTACATTTAATGATACCAAGAGATCATAAATGCTCCCAACAACATTTTTCTACCTCAATCAACAATCTATCTCTACCAAAGATATTGATACCCATAAATCCAACCAAAAACCACAATTAAACAACATCAAAACTATACATATCTACCCATACTAATTATTCATCTTAAACCATACAATAGCAAGTAGAAAACTTCCCTTGGGGATTCAATAACAGGCTTAGTTGAAGAAGGAAGCAAGATCAAACACAAATCTTCAAGATTTCCCCTTTTTCTCCAATCTTCCACTCTCACTCTCTCTCACTCTAAGGCTAGAACACTTAGGGCAATTTAAGAGGAAGTGAAAGGCTTGGGGAAAGACTAAATGTGGCTTAAGATTAAAAGTCTCCAACCTTTAAGTAAAAATACCGCAATAGTTAAGTTCTAATACGCAATATGCCAAAACCAGTCAAAAGTGCCCAAAATCTCAAAATACAATATGGCACACATTTTGACTGTCTCGCACCTCCCGGAACTAACTACACCCTCCAAATTATCATTTGGAGATTTTATAAGCCAAATTAAGTTCCGGTTCCATTTTAATTCAAATTGCCATATTAATTTTCATGACAAAATAGAACACCACATGGTAACAACTACTTACACACATGGTATCATGCAACTTATTTGTAAATATTAACTTATTTCATCAAATTAATACTAACCCACATGCAGCATTTTATATATGCAACTACTCAGCACAGTAAATAAATATAAAAATGGGCTCCCAAAAGCGAGGGTTGTTACAGTGGATTTTTCTCGGGATTCGTGCCCGTGGTAGTTTTTAACATAACATAATTTACCACACCCTGATTGCAGATTAGGGAGTCCACGGATGCATTATCTGTAGACTTGTTGGGTTTAATCCTCGTTGTTGAACTATTTTTCTACAAGTTTTTTCCACCGCGGTTGCCACAGACTTGAGTTATTCATTGGGGAAGTTTCTCCCGTATTATTCAATTCATCTTTCCTAGGTTGTAGGGTTCGAGTATATTATAATTTTATATTTTTGTATTCATTTACTTCAGTTATCAGTCAGTTGTATTATTTCATATTTCTCGAGTCAGACATTTGTACGAGATATATTATTATTGGAGAATTCATATAGAGTTGTATTGGTATTATAGAGATACATTTTATATTCTAGAGTTGGATTTGACTCTTATGTTAGTGAATGGTATCATAGATGTTTTATTTGATTTAACATTTGATATTCTTGTATTGTATTTACTTACTTTGTTTTATTAATTTCGTTATGCTGAGAATGTTACCAACTGTTTTTATTCCCGTCATTTTTGTAATAGACTTTATCAATCTATTTATGCATTTTACGAGGTGTCACAGTCCTCTAACTCCATATAAAAAAACACCCTTAAATAGGGACGTAGGTGCCCCCTGTTGTGGGTGCTGATGTTGTTACCCTTGCCCTGTCTGAGGGGGTACTTACAATTATTGTTAGGTCATGCCCCTCCAAGGTCTGAAACACCTCCACTGACCTTGGCCCTGAGGTCCTTGCACTCCAGGCCTCGCACCTCCTTGTAATGCCCGGATTTTGTTGAATTAGTAAAATCATCATGATAAATTCGTGGGATTAACTTAAATATATTATTTTTGTAATTAAGGTTAAGGAGAAAAATTCAAAAATGTCATGTACCGCGTTACACGTGTTTATTAAGTTACGTATTTTAAATCAAATTAAAGGAAATTATACTGAACGAATTATATAATTATATTTATGTTATAATATAATTAATATAAATAAGGAATTTCAAAAATAATTATTAGAAAGTAAATTCGCACATGTCACATGCGAATCGAGTCGGGCTAGGACCGAATCGATTCGGGAGCTGCAGATTGACATCTTTTGAGCTGTCAACTTTTGAAATGATTGGGGAGCAAAAATGACAGACCCTCCCACGTTTTTAGACCATGATATATGGCCTATTACCCCCATTAGACCTAGTGGGAACATTATTGAGTGATGGAGGGTCTTTAGAATCAAAATTGGTCAAAACTTCACAATTTGTATAAGTTTTTATAGAGTAGCTACGCATTCAATATTTACATTTTATACTAACTAGCCAGAAATGGGGAATGTCCCACCTTTTTCGTGTACCAATGAAATGCATCAATTGGCTGAGGCATGAGAACAAAAAAAAGTATAAAATATGATATGATCTGAGCTTGTCGGTACACTGATTTATTAACAAATGGGGTTGTTCATAAACTAGTTTTGAACAAAGTATTTAGGTTTGTTTGCAAGTATTTGAACCAAAGTAATCATGAGCAACATCGTGATAAATAAGTATTGATAAGAATATATATACTCAAACTCATAAAATAATGTTTTTATAAGTAATGGTACCTGATAACGAAAACACGACTACGACGAAGAACGACGACGAAGAAAGAAGGATGAAGATCTTCATGAGTGGAAATGACGGGTAGAGAGGTCATGGGTGAAAGAGGGTGAGGAAGAGGTAGAGTGAGTGGTTGAAAGATTTGGGAATTGGGGGGGAAAAATCCTGCTGACTTGCTCTAGTTTTTTCCCCAATTTTTTCTTCTTTTTAATGATATATTGTAACGATTAGTGATATATTCCAATGGTTATATTTAATTTTAACAGTTTTTAGCCATTACAAATTTTAAATTGATTAAATCCGTTACAAAATAAGCTTTTTGGTGTTGTGCTATAGGGGCATACAATTTCATACTAGTGATAATACATAATAAAATTAATGAATTAAATATAAAGTGTTTTTTAGATATTCATCAAGTGTTTATGAAAGTAAGAAAAATACCACAATAAATATTTTTTTTCAAATAATAAATGGATTTGTTAAAACCAATATAAATAGTATGCATGTGAAGGTATCCCACTAATAGACTTGTTTTTTTTTAATAAAAAGGGGTTTATTAATAAATTTTAGCAATAATCATCTGATTTACAACATAATTAACAACATTTGATATATTTTAAACACATTTATATACTTTTGAGGACATTTAAACACCATTTTCTAAATTATAATTGGGAAAAAATTTCGCTTGCAATTAATATCTTAATGGGAGTAAAGAAATGGTAAAAATTCACTTGCCTTTAGTAACTTGCTATCAATGGATGATGTGGATGGGCTTAAAATATATCCCTTTGTTTTCCACCAATTATTTTATCCCTTGCCTTTAGTATCTTTTTCATCTTTCCTTTAGTATTTTTTCATCCCTTTATGAAATCTCGTAAGACTTGTCATGAAGCTTTCATGCACGAGATGACACATCATCACCGTTATCACCTTTATAAAGAGCTACAATATTAGTTGTAAGTTCACCCTCACCTGCATTTATTTCATGGTTTTTTTTTGCCTCTACTTTATCTTCATAATTTTCGTCATTACAATTATCTAGATATATGAACTCAAATGTTTTTAAATAATGAATAATTAATTTTGATGATTAAAATTCAATAGGAAATATGTGCAACTCAAAATTTTGTTCTCAAGTGCATTTGAGTTTAGAGATGAATCAAGATTGGCAAATCATCCAAGACTTGAATAAGAGCACTAAACAAGTCAAAAGTTAAGGAAATAAAGAATTTGATAGGATACTATAAGAAAAATCAGGATAATGGACCAAAGAAATCAACCGAGGACACTTAAAGCAACCATTCATGGAACCTGCAACAAGAAAGTCATCAAAATCCTTACAAGATAATAAATGAACATTCAAACAAGAATCTAAAAAAAACAAGAACACTTAGAAAAATACATCACAATAATTAAAACACTGAATAAGATCCCATATATTAAAATAATGAGAAACAAAACAACAAAGTAAGTACAAGCACATAAGATCCACAAAGTATATTTAACACGATCAAGACCTCTTAACAAAGTTAAACAAAAAGCCAACAACTGAACAAGTTATCATTAAGAAAAGATAAATTCCATTACATGAAAATGAAGTTTGAGATACCTATGATCATGGTACAATGTATATCCCTCAATACATAATTAGACTCGACTCAAGAATGGAAACACACATATACACATTTAAGAAAGTTGAAACATTTGCAAAAACTTTTTAAACAAAATCAACCTAAAGTTTTCAACACAAATCAGGTGACTTCATTAGGCTAATGTGTTATTCCTTTTACCCCTGACCACTTTTTGAGACAACTCTAATGTCCAATTAAGGCGCCTCAATATCGTCAAAAGTTCGAAGCACCTCATTTTCCAATTAAGGTGCCTTAATGTTGCAAGACAAAAAGATGATTTCTCAAATTTAGCAAAAATCCCCTAATGGCTTTATTTCAATTAGGAAATTTAAATGAATATCTAAACCTTTTGGAAATATTTAACTTTGAGCATACAGACATACATAAAACTTATTTCTCACTTACAAAAATTTTCACTGCAAGGCCAAAGCTCTTCATTTGTTGAGTGAAGTGTAAATTGAAAGAGAGTTATTCAATCATCCAAATTGTAAAACAAGGTCACTAAATCATTGGATGTGTAAATAACGGTGATACTACCAAATGTTGTAATACCTCGAGAGGTGCTACGCAAAAATATTGATAAATTAGAGATTTTTTTTATAAAACAATACTATTTAGATTGATAATAAATTAGTGAAAGCATAAATAGTAAATCGACTGAATAAAATTTCTCAATTTTATTAAATCTCAAAGCTCGTTTACAAAATAATTTACAATAAACAGTGCGGTACGTTTAAACTTTGAAAATAAATATCCAAAGTCTCTAGTGACGGTCCCAATCCCAACGATACCAGAAATCTCATCTCGCATCAAACTTATAATATAACAAACTATGGGGGGATGAGCGAGAAACTCAGTAGCTCGTATAAATGCTCCAAGTGTAACTACACATACTCGTATGTGCGTGCATCATATACAAGAGTGTATGCAATATGAAAACTCAAATTAAAATCCCAATAATATAATCATCACCTATGATCTCATCGCGTCACTACAAAACCTAAGACCTAGTATCAAAATTCTCGCTGCACTTCCCGCAATACGGTATGGACTACCGTTCACTATCCTATTAATTATCTTCGAAACAATCCAATGGACCCAAAAAATAAATAACATAACTTGGGAACACAACCCATCATAACCTGGCCTCACCGCCATAAAATCTTGGCATCACCGTTATAAAATTTTGTCATACTCACCAACCGGGGTCCATGGTTTAGTCTTTGGATAATAAACAAAATTGTAATAGATAGAACACCCCGTCCAGCGGGTGGTTTGGCTAAGGAAAGCCTAAGCATTCTCCAAAAAATATCATTCTCTCAATTCAAATAAATTTCAAATTTTATTCCCACAAATCAAGTGTACATATTTTCTACCCAATTTCTACAACCCAACATACTCGTAAAATCAACTAGTTTTGTTACCCCAAGCTACACGAGATGAAAATAACACATATAAAATGGGTGCAAGAATGAATATAATATACGATCATAAAATACATATAAATGAAACACATAGCATAGATATAAATATACATTCAAGATTGAATAAGTGTAGCACACTAAATTAACAACAGAAGAACGAAACTACCTCAAGCGAGTCAAAATCCACCATTCTAGGCCTATTCTGAAAATCCAAAAAAAATCAGCTCTGAAAATTATTCAAATTGCCAATTCGACTTCAGATTTAGATTCTACATGAAAAAATAGGCCACGTATATGTTTTGAGTTTTTCTCAAATCTCATCCAAAGGAACTCAAAAAGAAGATCTAAACACTCCAAATTGACTCTTCTCATTCCACTCTTTTTTTACTCTTTTGATTTCGTTTTTGTCCTTTGTTTTTCATCTACCTTTCCTTATAATCAACTATAATATTCCTTATATAGCATCTCTCTTAAACTCTATCTTAGAGCCTAAGATAATGCATATTACGATATTTCCCTTTAATTTAAAATTGCATACTTTACATATTTAACTCATCACAAAATGTTCAAAAGCAATTTAAATATTTGATTCGATTTTAAACCAAAATAAATTATTTTTAAATGTAACATAAAAGAATATTTTCATTTAAAATAAACTATCCCGACTCAAATCTTATAGAATATTCATAAATATGCTCTCAAAATTACAGGGTATTATAAATGGATCCAATTAATTTATTACCATGACTCAATCAGTTTCTCTGCCTTCTCTCTCTCTCTCTCTCTCTCTCTCTCTTTCTCTCTCTCATTTAAGATTACTTCTCACCTAGGTGAGTCTTTTCCTTCTAAATACCTTTGAAGCTTTATTTAGTTATTAAACCTTCTCCCTATCCCCTTTCCCATATCAGAATCAGCCATCCCCCATCCTCCTCTTTTACGTTCACCATTTATTAACCCCATTTCTAGCCATGTCACAATAATTCCCCCAAAATATCCCATCCCTATATCTCCTTCATGTATTAAAAGGCACAGAAGGGGAAAAAATATTTCTGAAAAGAAATCAAATTTAGCACAAATTGAAAGTTTAGCCCAAAAAACCTCTAAAGTCAAATGGGATTTCAAGCTGGCAAAAAATGAGTTTAACCTCTTTTTCTTTTGACTTCTATCGGGAGGAGGAAATGATCGGGATCCCGGATCAATCCCATGGAATTTTTCAAATGGTCTACTGGTGCTAAAAGCGTGGGACTCATAGCTAACAACACAAGAAGTCAATTTCCAAACTATTAAAATGTGGACTAGAGTTCATGGATTCCCTAAAGATAGATTCCACAAAGCCAGTGGAATGCTTATAGGACAAATTCTAGGTACAAATATGCTAGTGGATATTAGATCTGGCCATTACACATACATGAGATTGAATTCAAGTCTTCCTATTTATGCCCCATTATCTTAAGGTTTTAATCTGAAAAGAGAAAAGGAGGACAAATGGATTTATTTTACTTATGAAAAAATGAAGAGATTTTGTTATAAATGTGGTAAACTGAGCCATATAATGGATTATTATGAAGGGGGGGGGGGGGGGGGAGGGAAGAGAAGGAGGGGGCAATTCCATTGGTTTTAGCCCTTGGACATATTCTTCACTGTTCTTCAAAGAAGCCATGGAAGATTTTCTTTGAAAAATACATTGTCTCTCTTCTATTCAAAATAGTATCTCAGATCAAACCAATCAAATGGGCCCCAAAAATAACCAAATAGCCCAAATAGTTTTAGTCAGAAAAGAACCCATAGCAATCTACAAAAAAAAATTCCCCAAATAAAATGTCCTCAACCGGACTCAACCTCAGACTCACAACCAACTAAAAATACCCAACCCTAGTTAGCCCCCTTCCAAGTCAGCAGTGAAGTGTCAGTTAACCCAAATCAATCCTTTCTCCCATTTATTATTTCTGACTAAGCTTGGGAAAAAGCCCCCAAATGTCTACTTATTATTACTCTCCCTCCCAACCATCCAAATAGACAATTAACTTCCCAAAATAGCTTAATTACTCAACCCCTAACTAGTTGTGAAGAAGGAGTCACCTATCCCATAATTGTGTCTGATAGGTTTCAGGCAGAAGACACCATTACTCCAACATTATGTCCCAACCAATAACCCAAGAAAATAATCCAAAAATCCTAGAAATAAAAATTAACCCATTTATAAAATTCTCTAGCAAGGCCTATCCCCCTTAATCATCCCAAGTTTAAGACAAAAGCCAGCAAAAATTAAAATCCCTGAAAAGAGCCCTTATCTACAATCCCAAAGAAATAGGAGAAATCCACATCCATGACAAACAAATAAACTCCTCCCAAGTATTAAAAGATGAAACCTTAAAGCAGGCCGACTCTAATGGCACAGGAAAAGGGAAAGAGAAGTTGAAGAGACAAGAGGAATATGATGAGTGGTCTTCCAGGGGAACCTTTGAAAGTACCTTCAAATAAAATCATAATAAGGAGTTAGTGATGGGAAACAAGTTATTAGTTTCAAATTTCATTGAGTTGCACATAAATAAAAGGAAATTACCAACTACCTTTACAAAGCCTTCCCCCCAAAGCATCACGGGGCCTATAAAAAAAGGAGAATATAAGCTACCATAGGAGGAGTTGGTATGAAAAGAAGAATTACTCCTTGGAAGAGTGGAGAAAATGATGGACTAAGATATCAGTAAAAGTCACAAAAGAATCATCACTAGGAGAACAAGTAAGCAATCTATTTTTGAGGAAGATATGGAAGAATTTAGTGAAGAAAATCTAGTGGAAGTAACTATCAGATCAAGCACAACCCATGATCAAAAGAAGCCTAAGAGTTCCCTTAAAAGGATCCCTCCTCCCCAATGAGCATCATAGCTTGGAATTATCAAGGTCTGGATAAAAACTTGACAATTCATGATCTTCAAAACCTTTGTGTTTTGAATGATATTGTTATATTATGCTTATTAGAGAAAAAATCAAAAGAAGACATAACCCATTATGTGAAGAAGCTAATCCACTTTGATAATGTGATTTATGTGGAACCTGTAGGGTTATCAGGAGACTCATGCCTATTGTGGAAGGACTTAGTTAATCTCCAAACTTTGGAAAGTTCTAAGGATTTCATGGATGTGATTATTAAGGACTGCAAGGGGTCCTTGGGCTTGGTTAGGGTTACCTTTATGTATGGAAACCCCTCTTTTAAGTATAAAAGGGCCCAATTGGGTAGGCTTGTAAGTTCTCAACTAAAACCATCTCTCCCCTAGATGTGTTTGAGAGATTTCATTGATATTTTTGCACATGAGGATAAAGAAGGTAAGCTAGAGAAGTTTATAAGGGAGATTGAGTGCTTCAAAGAGAGGTGAAGCTTTTCCCCTCTAAAGGATGTAGGTTAACTTAAATAATAAGAGAGAAGATAATGCTAATGTAAGGGATAAGTTTGATAGAGTTTTCATCAAAGTCGATTGGGCCCTTAATTTTATAGAGTCAGATGTAGTGACCTTCCCTGCTTTGGGTTCTGACCATAGCCCCCTTCTAGTAGATAATTCCCCTCGTAAGTCCTCCCATAAGAAAAGGTTTAATTTGGGATCTTCTGGCTTGAAGAACCTAAATTCCATGAGATTATGAGAAGGGAATATAGGAATGAAATTGTTGGGTCTGATATGTTCTCCCATCTCTCTAAAACCTTCAAGACAAAGGCTGCTTTGTTTAAGTTGGATGCAAAGAAGTTTAAAAATGCTAGAGTGAAAGCTTCAGGGAAAACTTACTGAGTACCAATCTTACTCCAGCCAAGTCTACTCTAGTGGGGCAGTGAGGTCCAATTCTAACAACATCAAAGCTCTATGGGTCATAAAGGAGAAGTTTTGCGCAGTGAGGTCTAGAGTTAGCTGGCTGAAGTGAGGGGATACGAATTATAAGTTCTTTCATGCTTCCACCATTAAAAGTAGGCATATTAGGATGGGGTTTGGATGAAAGGTAAGGCTCAACTTCAAAGTCTTGTCAATAACTTCTTTAAAGATCTGCACACCTTCACAGGAAGAAGAGCAACCATTAGGGTGGCTGGCTTAATCCCTCAGCTGGTCTCTGAGACTATCAATGTATCATTAAATGCCCATCTTACTCCGGAGGAACTAAAATTGTCTATTTTTAATTTGGGATCCTCTAAATCCCCTGGCCCAGATGGGATGCTAGGTTTTTTCTCTCAAACTTTTCAGGAGGACATAAAATGGGATTTTCTTAAAGCTTTGATTTTTTTTTTAACTTTGGGCATCTTCTTAGGCAAATATATGAAATAAGTGTGGTTTTAATTCCAAAGAATCCATATCCATAAAGTCTGTCCAGTTTTAGGCTCATTAATCTCATAAATTTTTTTACAAAAATCATTTCAAATATTTTGGCTACTAGGCTGAATCCCATGATTGGTAAAATCATTTAGCCTCATCAAAGTGCTTTCATTCTAGGTAGGTTTATCCAAGATAATATCATAGTTCCCCAAGAGGTGTTTTCCTCCCTTAGAAGATAAAGGAGAGGGAAAGATTTTGAACACGGCATATGATAGGGTTGAATGGAATTTCCTAAAAGAGTCCCTTTTGGATTTGGGGTTTAATTCTAAAGGGGTTGGGCTTGTCATGGATTGTGTGTCTTCAATCTCTTTTAAAATCCTCATTAATGGGGATAATCAAACCTCTTTTAAACCATCTAGAGGCCTTAGGCAGGATGATCCTCTATCCCCCTATCTGTTCATCATAGTGGCCAACAGTCTCTCTCTTGTTATATCAAAAGCCATGGATGACGAAAAACTTTAGGGGTTAAAATCCAAACAATCTAGCCCCCCATATTCCATATGTTGTTTGCTGGTGACTCTTTATTTTTCTTTAAAAGGAATATGGGGGAAAATGGTGCTCTTCTTGAGTGCCTTAATACTTACTATGATGTGTCAGGCCAATAAGTTAACTTAGCCAAGTCTGGCTTAGTTTGTAGTTAAAATATGCCCCTCCTCCTTTGACAGGCTATTTCCCAGGAGCTCAATGTCCTTATTTTAGACAAACTAGGAAAGTACCTTGGACTCCCTTCATACTGGGGTAAATTTAAGAAAGAAACCTTGGTTGGATTAAGGAGAGAATTCTCAACAAAGTGGAGGTTTGGAAGGCAAAGTTTCTCGGTCAAGTTAGGAAAGAGGCTATAATCAAAGTTATTTTTCAGGCTTATCCCTCCTATGTTATGTCCATTTTCCAGTTCCCTATTAAATTTTGTTTATACTTGTCCTCAAATATTGTAAAAGGTTCCAAAGAGTGTATAGGTATTCATTGGAAGGCTTGGGATTGTATATCTTAGGCAAAAGAAGTTGGAGGTTTGAGGTTTAGGGATTTTTTTGAGGCAAAACCAACCCCTCCTGGAAAAACAAGCATGGAGGCTCCTCTCTAACCCAAATTCCCTATGGGGTAAAATCCTAAAAAGCCTCTACTTTAAGAATTGCACCTTTTGGGAGGTGCCCTCTACTAGAAAGGGGTCTCGGTTGTGAAATAGTATCATATTTGGCAAGGAACTACTAAAGGTGCAAGTGTGCTGGTAAGTGGGGAATGGAAAAAACATAAATATTTGGAATGATAGGTGGATAAATGGGTGCTTGATACCCTCCTCCCTATTCTTAGATCAAGTTTCTTTGGTCTATAATCTTATTTCCCCATCCTCCTTTTCATAGTATTTTTAACTCATTTCCTCTCTTTTCCTTCCAGATATTACTGATGCAATTTTGGCTACCCCCTTATTTCTCTTGAAGACCCTGATGTCCCAATTTAGCCACATACAATTGATGGCCTTCCCTCAGTCTCCTTATCCTATCAGGCCTTTAGGAAAAAAAGAGGCTTAGTAAGTCCCCTCAATATTCCTTCTCTCACCACCTAGAGCTTTGGAGAAAGTTATGGGCAATAAAGCCCCCCCCCCCCCCCCCCCCCCAAAGTCCTAAATTTTATCTGGAAGTGTTGTAATGAGGGGGTGGATGCCAATCACTCCCTATGGAAGAAACAACTTAGAAAATACCCTATTTGTTTTATTTGTAGGTAAGATAAATAGACTATTGAACATTTACTGACTAGGTATGAGTGGGCTTCAAAGGTGTGGGAGAGATCCCTCCCATCTTAGTCCTTTTTCTCTTTGTCCTGTAGATAGGATTGAATATTGGTTCTATAAATCATTCCTTAGTTTGGAGAGTGTTTTTAATCAAGCTATAGACCTAAAACTGATTCTGGTGTGTACTTGTTGGATGATTTAGAAGGCTAGAAACGAGGAAATTTTTAGGAAGTTGTAATACCCCGTATTTTTGACGATATTTATTTTGGGGATTAATTAATTAAATGAGAATTAATTGGGAATTAATCCGGATAAAATACTAGCGAGATGGGAGTTGATATTTGACTATATTGAGTATATATGATGATATATGAATATTGAATTATGAAATTTGTCGTGAGATTGATATACGGCAATTTGGACATTTTATTGGGACGCGTGAGACAGTCGCGTCAGGATGTAATTATTTTAATTATAAAAGTGAATTTAAATTCTATTAACCGTATGGTCGTTTTGAGTGCGCCAACGCGTCCGGAAGGGTCTAGATAGTCAGAAAACACTAGCCGGGGGTTTAGTTTGGGTCCCAGGGTATTTTTAGGCCATACCGGCAACATAAAGGGTATTTGGTAATTTTGTATTTTGGGGAATTAAAAGTGACGAAAATTAGTAAATTATATCTGACGTGGATTTGACCCACTAAACCACTAACCAACCCATGTTAACCCAATAGGCTACGTAGGTTATTAGAATTAGGTTTCTAATTCCTTTCCCAAAAACAAACCCTAGCCACCATAGCCATTGGAGAAGAAAGCTCGGAGAGAGAGAGATAGAAGGGAATTATGCAGAAAGAGAGAGGGAACTCCTTCAAATCGTCATCAAAATCTGAGATTGAATCAAGGCAAGTGGTTTAATTTACATTTTATGCAGTAAATGTTTCTTCCATGTTAGAAATCTTGATAATCATTCTTGTTTGGGAGATAAAGGAAAACCCATGAAATTGGAGTTGTTAGTTTAATTTTGGATGTAGGTTTGCATGTAGAAACGTTATTGGAAGATTGAATTAAGAGAATTACAAATTTATGTGTTATAAAAACAGATTAAATTCTGGGAATTGATGATGATAAATTCTAGGGTTTATGTTCTTGAAAAAAATTGGGGAAAAGAGTAGAGACTTGTGATTTGATGATGTTTAGGAAGAATTAATCCTTTATAATACGTTAGTATGTGACTTTAACATATTTAGGGACGATTAGAGACCTTAAACAATTGTTAGATTGAGGTTTGGATGAGATTTGAGGTGTAGAGAAATTGGAAAAACGAGATAGGATTTCTGGGCTTGAATCTGGTCACTCGTTAGAAGACCTACCCAGGTCGTTCGAACGAGCTCGTTCGAACGAGCTTCTAACGAGTTGACAGTTTGGGGTTCTAACGAGAGGGATGTTCGTTCGATAATCTCGTTCGAACGAGATCTCGTTAGATAGCCCAGTTCGTTCGAACGAAATCTCGTTCGAATAGTTCGTTCGAACGAGACTTTTAACGAGCTGGCAGTTTAGGCCTTTTTGGCCTGTTTTGATCTTGGGAGTCCCGTAAACTTGTTCGAGGATAGAGATAACATTCCTTTGATGATGTATTGGTATACTTAGGACAATTGGGACATAATGAGGAGTAAATTACATAATTATGGAACGAATCAAATAGACATTTGAGTCGAGACGTGAGTGCCTACTACGACGTGAGAATAAATTATGGCGTGTATGATTATGAACCGGGATTATATAAATTGTATAAATTATAAGTTAGTACGAGAATGCGATAAGTACTACAATTAAACTACGGTGATTACTAAGATGCGTGTTTACTTAGTATTGATATATGATTTGTGTGTATGACATACCTACCATACTTGCTATCACGAGAGGTTTGCGTTCGCTTAGGGACCTCTAATCCTTGTGTTGCCCGCATTTAGACTAGTTACCTTGATGAACATAGGTCAGAGAAGGACTTATTGGGATGTTAATAAGTCTGCTGATCGTGGGAGCGCAGGTATGTGCGTGACCCATGTGATGTGACTGTGTTCACCTCCACTGTTTGTGATTTGTGTTATCTGAACGATTCCTGAGAGATTCGGAATGCGTGATCCTTATGTACGTGATGTACCGGGATGGATAGCAGAGTATGTGTGCACCGCAACTTTGTCTCGGGGTGCTTATATTGTATATTTATGTTGTGGAAAATATACACTTAATAAACTGGGAACTTTCATATGGTATTGTGTGTATAACTATGGAATAACAAAAGGGATGATCTATAATGAGTTGTATTACTTTCATGTGAGAACCTGAATTTACGTTAAGCCCCCTATTTAATTGCGAGCGTTATAATGTTAATGAGAACCGAGTAATAAGGGTAGAACCTATGACAGTCTAGCTAGATATGATGTCACCTAGCTAGTGGTTTATGTCATTTTAGATGGGTACTTACGTTAGGAGTGCACAGTTAGACGAGAGGTGAGAATTTCATGTGAGTGCACGTCCTAACATGTACTTTGCATTTAATGTTTTAAATGTTTTTAAAGCACTTGCAGGTTTTTAAAATATCTCCACATTCGGGCTCTGACCCGTTTGCTTTCAAATCTATTTTCTTGTAAAACCATTTTAGGTGCCCAGCCACAAGGACACCATGCATAGAATTCTCATTCCGATGACGAGCTGTAGCTGTTTGTGGAAGCTACAGGGATTTGCTTTTAGACGCTTCTATCATTTGGATCCCATATTCAGTATTCCACAGTTTTAGGGCATGTTGCCCAGTTCCATTAGAGATACATTTCCATTTCAGTTTTTCAGAATTTGGCATATATTAATTCAGTATTCAGTATTTCGTTACTTATTTCAGTTGTGGGATTTGTTGTGAGGAGTTTTCCTCCGGATTTATTTATATCTTGTGATGGTTATTCTATTATTTCGTTATGGTGAATGGTGATATCATTCTTGCTTTAAATCTTTTACTGCATGTTAATCAGACTTCAATTAAAATTTGACAACTTACTTTTTAAATACTAGGTGGTTAGAAATAATAAATGTTTTCGACAGTGATGCTATTAACTGAGCCAACTTGGCATTTTGATTGAATTTCATAAAGGAGTAGCTACCTGGTATTTAATTAGTTGGGGTGTCACAGGTGGTATCAGAGCATCAGGTTCTAGTGTCCTTAGGATCTGTACGGCTATTATGTTTCCGCTAAGTTTTCTTTGATATAGAGCCCTATATATTAGGACTGTTGTACTCTTCTTGTGTATGCTTCGTTCTTCAGCTATCTTAAGTTTATAAACAGTGAACTTATAAACTTTATTCTTATTTCAGATGCCTCCACGACGTGCATGACGAGTTCCCAGGGATGCAACGCCAAAACCCCAGCCCGCTCCAGTTCAGGGCATGATGAACGCCGCTGAGGTTGCAGCCATTGTAGCCCAAGCGGTAAATGCCGCAATTTCCGTAGTTCAGCAGGCACCACCTCAAGCACCGGTTGCCGCTCCAGTACAGGAAAATGCATTCCCGTCTGCTTGGGAACGTGTACGTGACGCTTTTTAGAAAGCGCATCCGCCAGAGTTTGCAGGTAGCTCAGATGTGGTAGTCTCGAGCCAGTGGAGGAAGGATATGCAGAGGCACTTGAGGATGTATGAGTGCACGGACGTTCAGAAGAAGGTGCTAGCTACTTTCAAGCTAGTTGGATTTGCACTGCAGTGGTGGGAGTCTATTACCACCGTGGAGGAGAGGGATACTCTCTCTATTCAGGACTTTTGGGTTCGGTTCGACCGCAAGTATTTTCCGTCAGCTGTTCACACGGAAATGAGGAGGAAACTGATGAATCTGAAGCAAGAGGGTAAGACCATGGCCGAGTATGAGGCCGAGTTCACGAATCTGTTCAATATCGTTCCAGATGAGATACCGACAGAAAAGAAAAAGATTGAGAAATTCACCGACGGGTTGACATGGAGGATCCGTCAGCATCTGTTAGGGAACCTTTCGTTGGCCACTTATTCTGATGTGGTTAACGTTGCTTTGTTACACTGCCAGGATCACCGCTTTAATATGGCTGAGGGCAAGAGATCGGGAGAGTCTAGCCATCAGGGCAGGACTGGAGGACATGGTGCCGGTGGGGCACAATCTGTTCAGGGGCAGAGACAGGGTGAGAAGGGTTCCCAGCAGGGGGATCAGAAGAGGTTCAGATCAGGGAATTACAGGCACGGAGAGGGAGGCTTCCGTCAGGGCCATCAGGGTCCAAACGGCCATCAGGGCCAACAAGGGCAGAATGGGCACCAGTTTCAACAGGGCCAGCAGGGCCAAGGGAGGAACGGTAACGGCCACCAGGGCCGGGGACAGCAGGGGCAGAGAGGATGGAACTTCCCAGGGAAGTGTTTTGTTTGTGGCAAGACTAGCCATAAACGATAGGATTGTCCTGATAGGGGCAGGGCCCCACAGCAGCAGCAGCAGGGTGCTCGCCAGGAGCCGCAGAGGCCTATGTTTCCCGCCGCTCTCCCCGCACCGCCACAGATGGCAGCATTGCCACCCATTCCAGCAGTCCCAGCTCAGCAGGGGCAGCTACAGTATGGACGTGTCTATAACGTCCACCAGGCAGTAGTTCCACAGGCACCGCCCGCGATTGAGGGTACGTTTCCTATCCATGACACTATGGGTCGGGTATTGTTTGATACGGGGGCTACACATTATTTTATATCTACACATTTCGCGAAAGCCTTAGGGTTGTTAGCTACGGCAGAGAGCACAGTGACGTGTGTCGACTCACCATTGGGGAATGGGTCACTTATATTCTTTATATGCCGGGGAGTGGGGGTCGAGATTGGTAGTCTGGTATTACCTGCAGATATGTTGGTATTAGATATGCATATTCACGATGTGATTATCGGTATGGATTGGCTCGCTGATTATAGAGCCATGATTGATTGCTTCGGTGGGAGCATTATTTTTTCCATTCTGGGGCAAAAGATGTTTGTAGTGGCGATGCCTCGCCCAGAGGGAGGCATGACCGCTCATTTGAATTACCTAGAGGAGGATACCTCTAAGGAGGTTGTGATTCCTTTAGATTCGATCCCAGTCGTCAGGGAGTATTCGGATGTATTTCAGGAGATACCAGGCCTACCCCCCAGTCGAGAGATAGATTTTGTTATAGACCTATTGCCAGATACGAGACCGATAGCACGCGCACCGTACCGGATGGCACCAACAGATATGCGAGAGCTAAGAGATCAGATAGAGCAGCTGTTAGGTCAGGGCTTTATTCGCAGGAGTACCTCACCTTGGGGCGCTCCAGTTTTGTTTGTGAAGAAGAGGGACGGTTCACTAAGATTGTGTGTGGACTACCGGGAGTTGAACAAGGTCACGATACGAAATAAGTATCCGTTGCCTCGAATCGATGACCTATTCGACCAGTTGAGAGGAGCTTCTTTCTTCTCGAAGATTGATTTGAGATCGGGATACCATCAGTTGCGTATCAGGGAGGAGGATGTCTCGAAGACTGCGTTCTTGTCGAGATATGGTTCTTACGAGTTTCGGGTTATGCCTTTTGGTTTGACCAACGCTCCAGCAGTGTTTATGGACTTGATGAATAGAGTGTTCAGGGATTTCCTAGATCAGTTTGTCATTGTCTTCATCGATGATATTCTGGTTTACTCCCAGACAGAGGAGGAGCACGCCAAACATTTAAGGCAAGTTTTACAGACACTACGTCAGAACGAGTTGTATGCAAAATATGAGAAATGCGGGTTTTGGCTGAAGGAGGTCCAGTTTTTGGGACATATTATTTTCAACCGGGGAATATCTGTTGATCCGGGGAAGGTATCCGCGGTGAGGGAGTGGGGATAGCCCACGACACCGACTGAGATTCATAGTTTCTTGGGTCTAGCAGGATACTACAGGAGGTTCATTCGGGGATTCTCGAAGATAGCAGGTCCTTTGACACATCTGACTCGTAAGGGTGTGCCGCTCATCTGGAGTGATGCCTGTCAGTTGGCATTCGATGAATTGAAGGACAAATTGACCTCAGCACTTGTGTTAGCATTACCGAGACCGGGAGTTGAGTATTTGGTTTACACCGATGCGTCTTTGCAAGGACTTGTAGGTGTATTGCAGCAGGAGAGACATGCCATAGCTTATGCTTCCCGTAAGCTTAAGCCTCATGAGAAGAATTACCCCACGCATGATTTGGAGTTGGCGGCGGTGGTATTTGCCCTACGGATTTGGAGGCACTATTTTTTGGGGGAGAAGTTCCAATTGTTCACGGACCACAAGTCCCTACAGTACCTGTTCACACAGAATGAGTTGAACATGCGGAAAAGGAGGTGGCTTGAGTTTATAAAAGACTACCAGTTCGATATCCAGTATCACCCGGGTAAGGCTAACGTGGTAGCAGACGCATTGAGCCGTAGGCCACCAGATGAGGTGGCAGGGGTGTGGAAGGCAAAATGGAAGGAGTTGGGACACCAGGATGCAGTGGCCCGATCTTTCATGTCTGTGATGACCATTACACCGCAGATTGTCACGAAGGTAGTACGGGCACAGGCTAATGACTCGTTCTGTCAGGAGCAGATAGTTCGATTACTAGCAGAGGGAGCCGAGTCCTATACCGTCAGCTCAGACGGGGGATTACGCTTCAATGAGAGATTGGTGGTTCTGGAAGGAGAGAAATTGCGACACGAGGTGATGGCAGAGTCGCACGACTCACGGTTCGCGGAACATCCCGGAGGGGACAAAATGTACCAAGACATGAGACGCCAGTATTGGTGGAGCGGTATGAAGAGAGATATTGCTGAGTTTCTTTCAAAATGTGCCACTTGCCAGCTAGTAAAAGTGGATCATCAGAGACCAACAGGGCTTCTACAGCCGTTGGAGGTCCCGGTGTGGATGTGGGAGAGCATATCCATGGACTTTATCACGGGGTTGCCTACGTCGCAGAGGGGTCACGACTCCATTTGGGTAATTGTGGACAGATTGTCCAAAGTCGCTCATTTTCTACCCGTAAGGACTGACTACACTACAGGACAGAATGGCCAGCTCTTCATTTCAGAGATTGTGAGACTTCACGGTGTGCCCCTAAATATCGTGTCTGACAGAGACAAGATATTTGTTTCGCGGTTTTGGGAGAGTTTCCAGGAGGCCATGGGCACAGAATTGCGGTTGAGTACGGCTTATCATCCGTAGACCGATGGGCAGACCGAGCGCACAAATAAGATGTTGGAGGACATGCTACGCATGTGCATTATTGACTTTGGAGGTGGATGGGAGCAATACCTTCCACTGGTAGAGTTTGCTTATAATAACTCCTACCAGTTCACTATTGGCATGGCTCCGTTTGAAGCGTTATACGGTAGGCCTTGTCGTTCCCCAGCATGTTGGTTAGAGGTGGGGGACAACAAACTACTTGGGCCGGAAGTATTCAGGATACTTCGGTAAGGATTGAGTTGATTCGGAGTCGCATTCGGGTAGCTCAAGACCGGCAGAAGAGTTATGTTGATGCGAATAGATCTTTCAGGGAGTTCCAAGTGGGGGACCAGGTTCTGCTCAGAGTATCTCCTATGAAGGGGATTATGCATTTCCGGAAGAAGGGGAAGTTGGCACCGAGGTATGTGGGTCCGTTTCCTATTATTGAGCGGATTGGACCAGTTGCGTATAGACTCGGGTTACCGGAGCATTTACACCGGATTCACGATGTGTTTCATATTTCCTCGCTAAGGAAATATCTCAGGGACGATTTGGCTCATTCTCACATCGCTTGGGAGGATATTGATCTACAGCCTGATAGCTCCTACAAGGAGGGGCCGATTGCTATTTTGGACCGAATTGAGAGGAAACTGCGGTCAAGGATAGTTCCGTTAGTGCGTGTTCAGTGGCGACATCACAATGTCGAGGAGTACATATGGGAACGCGAGGATGATATGCGCGAACGTTATCCAGAGTTTTTTTTATCAGGTACTTTCTAGTTTCCAATTTCGGGACGAAATTCTGTTATTAGGGGGGGAGTATGTAATACCCCGTATTTTTGACGATATTTATTTTTGGGATTAATTAATTAAATGAGAATTAATTGGGAATTAATCCGGATAAAATACTAGCGAGATGCGAGTTGGTATTTGACTATATTGAGTATATATGATGATATATGAATATTGAATTATGAAATTTGTCGTGAGATTGATATACGGCAATTTGGACATTTTATTGGGACGCGTGAGACAGTCGCGTCAGGATATAATTATTTTAATTATAAAAGTGAATTTAAATTTTATTAACCGTATGGTCATTTTGAGTGCGCCAACGTGTCCGGAAGGGTCGAGATAGTCAGAAAACACTAGTCGGGGGTTTTGTTTGGGTCCCGGGGTATTTTTAGGCCATACCGGCAACATAAAGGGTATTTGGTAATTTTGTATTTTTGGGAATTAAAAGTGACGAAAATTAGTAAATTATATCTGACGTGGATTTGACCCACTAAACCACTAACCAACCCATGTTAACCCAATAGGCTACGTAGGTTATTAGAATTAGGTTTCTAATTCCTTTCCCAAAAACAAACCCTAGCCACCATAGCCATTGGAGAAGAAAGCTCGGAGAGAGAGAGATAGAAGGGAATTATGCAGAAAGAGAGAGGGAACTCCTTCAAATCGTCATCAAAATCTGAGATTGAATCAAGGCAAGTGGTTTAATTTACATTTTATGCAGTAAATGTTTCTTCCATGTTAGAAATCTTGATAATCATTCTTGTTTGGGAGATAAAGGAAAACCCATGAAATTGGAGTTGTTAGTTTAATTTTGGATGTAGGTTTGCATGTAGAAACGTTATTGGAAGATTGAATTAAGAGAATTACAAATTTATGTGTTATAAAAACAGATTAAATTCTGGGAATTGATGATGATAAATTCTAGGGTTTATGTTCTTGAAAAAAATTGGGGAAAAGAGTAGAGACTTGTGATTTGATGATGTTTAGGAAGAATTAATCCTTTATAATACGTTAGTATGTGACTTTAACATATTTAGGGACGATTAGAGACCTTAAACAATTGTTAGATTGAGGTTTGGATGAGATTTGAGGTGTAGAGAAATTGGAAAAACGAGATAGGATTTCTGGGCTTGAATCTGGTCACTCGTTAGAAGACCTACCCAGGTCGTTCGAACGAGCTCGTTCGAACGAGCTTCTAACGAGTTGACAGTTTGGGGTTCTAACGAGAGGGATGTTCGTTCGATAATCTCGTTCGAACGAGATCTCGTTAGATAGCCCAGTTCGTTCGAACGAAATCTCGTTCGAATAGTTCGTTCGAACGAGACTTTTAACGAGCTGGCAGTTTAGGCCTTTTTGGCCTGTTTTGATCTTGGGAGTCCCGTAAACTTGTTCGAGGATAGAGATAACATTCCTTTGATGATGTATTGGTATACTTAGGACAATTGGGACATAATGAGGAGTAAATTACATAATTATGGAACGAATCAAATAGACATTTGAGTCGAGACGTGAGTGCCTACTACGACGTGAGAATAAATTATGGCGTGTATGATTATGAACCGGGATTATATAAATTGTATAAATTATAAGTTAGTATGAGAATGCGATAAGTACTACAATTAAACTACGGTGATTACTAAGATGCGTGTTTACTTAGTATTGATATATGATTTGTGTGTATGACATACCTACCATACTTGCTATCACGAGAGGTTTGCGTTCGCTTAGGGACCTCTAATCCTTGTGTTGCCCGCATTTAGACTAGTTACCTTGATGAACATAGGTCAGAGAAGGACTTATTGGGATGTTAATAAGTCTGCTGATCGTGGGAGCGCAGGTATGTGCATGACCCATGTGATGTGACTGTGTTCACCTCCACTGTTTGTGATTTGTGTTATCTGAACGATTCCTGAGAGATTCGGAATGCGTGATCCTTATGTACGTGATGTACCGGGATGGATAGCAGAGTATGTGTGCACTGCAACTTTGTCTCGGGGTGCTTATATTGTATATTTATGTTGTGGAAAATATACACTTAATAAACTGGGAACTTTCATATGGTATTGTGTGTATAACTATGGAATAACAAAAGGGATGATCTATAATGAGTTGTATTACTTTCATGTGAGAACCTGAATTTACGTTAAGCCCCCTATTTAATTGCGAGCGTTATAATGTTAATGAGAACCGAGTAATAAGGGTAGAACCTATGACAGTCTAGCTAGATATGATGTCACCTAGCTAGTGGTTTATGTCATTTTAGATGGGTACTTACGTTAGGAGTGCACAGTTAGACGAGAGGTGAGAATTTCATGTGAGTGCACGTCCTAACATGTACTTTGCATTTAATGTTTTAAATATTTTTAAAGCACTTGAAGGTTTTTAAAATATCTCCACATTCGGGCTCTGACCCGTTTGCTTTCAAATCTATTTTTTTGTAAAACCATTTTAGGTGCCCAGCCACAAGGACACCATGCATAGAATTCTCATTCCGATGACGAGCTGTAGCTGTTTGTGGAAGCTACAGGGATTTGCTTTTAGACGCTTCTATCATTTGGATCCCATATTCAGTATTCCACAGTTTTAGGGCATGTTGCCCAGTTCCATTAGAGATACATTTCCATTTCAGTTTTTCAGAATTTGGCATATATTAATTCAGTATTCAGTATTTCGTTACTTATTTCAGTTGTGGGATTTGTTGTGAGGAGTTTTCCTCCGGATTTATTTATATCATGTGATGGTTATTCTATTATTTCGTTATGGTGAATGGTGATCTCATTCTTGCTTTAAATCTTTTATTGCATGTTAATCAGACTTTAATTAAAATTTGACAACTTACTTTTTAAATACTAGGTGGTTAGAAATAATAAAATGTTTTCGACAGTGATGCTATTAACTGAGCCAACTTGGAATTTTGATTGAATTTCATAAAGGAGTAGCTACCCGGTATTTAATTAGTCGGGGTGTCACAGAAGTCTATCATGTTTATCTCCAAGGTGTTATTTAAGTCTCTGTCCGTAGCTATGAACTATAAGAAAAGTTTAAAAGGTGCTTAGTCCTAAATCTAAACTATTCCCTTCCTTACCTCCTAGGAGTGTAAGCAAATGGTGTCCCCCCCCTCCCCCCCAATTGGGTGAAAATCAATTGTGATGGCTCATATATGTAAGGCTCGAAGACTGGTGCCTTTGGATTCATTGTTAAAAACTCAAGAGGGGTACTTCTTTTAGGTAAATTTTCCCACTGTTAGTTAGTCTATTCTGCCGTCCAAATGGAGGCCATGGCCCTAACTTCAGCAACTAAGTTCATAAAAGAGTGTAGCCAAGAGAACATTATCTTAGAATCTGATTCAAAAGTCCTTATTCAGTGCATGCAGAGCAAAAATATCCCTATATGGGAGTTGAGAATAAAAAAGACTCAAATTAAGATTCTTACCAGTCATTGCAGGGAGATCCTCTTCAAACATGTCTCCAGGAATGAAAATGATGTTGCTAATTTTGTTGTGAAGAAGTACTAGGCCCTTGATCTGCCTTCTGATCGGGCTTCTAACCCCCCTCATTCTTTTAAGGCCATTCTCTCGTAGGACTTCCCTCCTAAGGGAGTGGGGTGATTTTCATTGTGGTTCAGAGGATAACTTATCAAGCGGAATGCATTTTGTGTCTAGATTTAGACTATTTTAGTGTATGGTTTGGATAGAGTTTCCTTTTTCTCTCTCTTGATGAAGAAGACGATGGGTGGCTTATTTTTTTGGCTTTAATTGTTTTCTCTGCCCATGTTTTGACGTTTGTGTAGAGTGTATGTGCAACGTGTAGGGTGCTCATCTTAAGGCCCTACATGTAGCCTTTATTTTGTGTTCTTTGTGTAACATGTATTCTTTCATGCACTTCATTAATTAAAATCAATCTCTGACTAACATTAAAAAAAACTAACGGTGATTGAAAACCCTAGTTGTACACATTGCAAGATGTTGATGAAAACACGTGGCAACTTTAGATGGAATGAAGAAATGATGAATGTCTTAATCTTAAAGAGATCAAAGGTCCTAACATCATCTACCTTATAGGTATCAACCTCTTACAAGATGAATATAATGGATATCACCTTAAAGACACCTCTACCCCACTATATTATCTCTAGATGAGGTACAAACATCTTGATAATGAGGCAACAACATTAACTTACTTCATAAAGAACCGTTGGCGTGCCCCTCAAACACAATGCATGACTATAAATAAAAATATTAGGAGAATATTTGTAAATATCTCCCCACATGTTAACTAACGAAATCATTATTAACCAATTTATCCCATTGTAAGAGTTACTCTCCCTTTCTCCTATAATTGTAGGACCACTACAACCACTCTATTTATAACTGTTCAATAAATAGACTCATTGCGTACCCTTAAAGAAATAGGGAATAACTATAGTACTGTTATGATGCCAAATTGAGAGTAGAACATGTGTGTGTGTGTGTGTGTGTGTGATAGAGAGAGTACTGTAATAAGATTTAGTGGAATCCTACTTCATTAAGTGTAAAATGTATTTCACTTATATACACGGGATATCAATTTAAGGTTAAATCAAGTTAACATTTGTCTCTTTTTGTTCTCTTAATATTTTACTCATAAATACCCTTGTATGCATTTTCAGTGACTTAAAGTCCTTAAGGATTCATCTCCTTGTTTCTTGAGTAGCTGGTATTATCTTTACAATTGGATCATATCCAAATTTTAGCACAAATAAGTTGGCATCATCTGCAGAAATAACATAACTTTATTATTCTCAATTTGATCATATCCAAATTTTAGCACAAATAAGTTGGCGTCATCTGCAGAAATAACATAACTTTATTATTCTCAATTTGTATGAATTCACAATAGGGTATCCCTGCAACCCCTGATCTTGCTCATCAAGAATGGTGGATTTACGAAATTGGTAAATTAGAGTTGAATTGATTCACTATCGCCTAGCTTTTGAAGATCGTTTTTCATTTTCATAAAATATTCATACATTATGTGATCAATTCAACCCAGACATTGGGGCTCACACATAGATCCATGTCACACCTTTGTGTGCAGCACTAACTCATCTATGAGTAAGGAAGATTTACATAAAGTCCATTGGTAAGGTGCATTGTGTGATAATGCAAAACTCAGAATCATCATAATATTTTACCAAAAACTGTAAGAAGAAAAAAAATAAACCAGAAATGCGATTAAAATGCAAATGATCAAAATAAATTAGATAAAATGGGAGTGGTAACTAAGTTATGAAGAGGGGAGATGTTAGGCATACCCTCTGCCTTTTGGTCTCTAGTGGGAAAAAAATATACGCTTGCTCGTCTGTGGGTGAGCGATTGGGTTAAAGTGCATGTATGTATAAATGTGAAAATAAATTAGAGTGTGTGCAAGGTGTGCAAGAGCGTAAAGTATTCAAGCGTGTACATATAATGTATATGTGACGATCAAATGATTACCGAAACATCACTATAAAAAAGGTGAGCATGAATAGTTAAGGCAACATAAGAAGATGTGAATGACTTTTTAATAGTCGTGACATTGTTGTGAGGAAGTGATTACGAACAAATAAGTCGCTAAGTGCGAAAAAATAAAGAAAGTGATAAAATCATTAATAATTAAATAAAGGGAGAAAGTAAAATATGTACAAAATCAAAATTCAATCCCGAAGTAGATGTGGAATGCCTATACACCCTCACAAATAGATCAGAGCCCACGTAGCTCAAAATAAGTTTTAAAAGGTGTATTTACATTGTATCTTCAATTTGAGTATGCTTTGGAGTTTTATATAGGAAAAATGGGTGCGAAAACCTTTTGTGTGAAGCATGTTTTGAAACCCTTTTATGTGAGATGTAAGTGTTAAACCGTTGTACATGAAAAGTGGGTCTTGAAACCCCTTTTATGTGAAGATCTTGTGTTAAATGCCTTTTGGTGTAGAAATCAAAATCATGTAGGCAACACCATTAGCAAAAGTGATCCTAGGAAATACAAGGAAGATGATAGAGACAATATGATGCATAAGGACAATGTTATAGAAGGAAAGAACTAAAGTAAATTTGAAAGTTAAAGATATAAATACTTACAAACCTCTTAATGCCAGAATGAAATAACCCGAATATGTGAATGTTGGAATAAAGCTAGAGAACTTCACTTCCCATAAAAAAATCCATATCATCATTGACGATACAAGTTATCAGTTACTGATAGGAAGGGTGCACTACACCAAATCTGCACTATTGTCACGGTCATTGACCTTGACAAGTTGGACTTGTCAAGGTCAATGACGGTGACAATTTGGGGCGAGACAATTTTTTTTGTCACGGACGTGTCACGGTCATAGACCGTGACAACCTCGTAAGAATTATCACGGTCGTGTCACGGTCTAAGAGCGTGACACGTTTAGTCACGATTAATAACCGTGACAAATTCGTGTCCCCTTTTAAAAAAATTGCCACGGTCATTGACTGTGACAAATCCGCGATAACTTTTGTCACGGGCTTGTCACGGTCAATGACCGTGACAATTTTGGGCAGAATTGAAAAAAAATCTGCTGGGCAGTATGGCCACTGCCACTACCCAACAGTATATTTGTAGCAGTTATATCAACGTTGTACCTATTCAAATATCATATATCCAAATAAAGTAGAGATAACGCAAATATACATTCAAAATAGAAACTATTTAAGAAGAAACAACATCACCATCAATTATCTCAAATCTACAAACTATTTAGCTAGGAAAGAGATTTTGTACTGCGACGCTCGGGGACACCTCCTTATCCTTCCCTTCTCGTTCGAATAGCCACATAAGTATCGAACATATGTGGCCTACCCTCAGGGCCACTCCCTGTCCCCTGAAATAAAATAAAGTAAAATTAGTATCCGCCCCACAAATATAGATAAATATAAATCAAAATAGACATATAAATATAAATACATTACCTGTAGTGTCACCCAAACAGCTAACTTGAGCTCATATGACACCTCCTTCCAACTAATGTACCCCGGGAAATCGTGTCAAATATAATTCCCTTCATATCTGAACACTAAGAAATGCTATAATCCTATGGAGTTATGCGCCGCAAATTCCTTCCAACTGTTGTGTAGCCAAAAATCAGCAGTTGAAGTTGTCAATTCCACCTTTCAATGGTCTCCCATGTTTTTCTAGAGGTTCCAAGTGGTGGGGTATGGAAAGTAGAATTGACAACTTCAAGTGGTGATGTTTGGCTACATAACGGTTGGGAGGAATTTGCAGAGCATAACTCCATAAGATTATGGCATTTCTTAGTGTTCGGATAGACGAAGAGATTCAGTCTCCTCTCCACAAATAGGACACCCCAAATAACTATGTACTAATCACCTATTAAAGGTAAGAAGCGTATATTCATGGATTAGTATAAACAAAACTTAGATGTAGTTGGAATATTTATGTATTAATCTCCTCTCCACACATGCACACTATACAAGAGTGAAAATGATAAAGTGCAAATCAATTAAAAGCATTAAAAATGGATGTTTCGATACAGATTGAAATATTTATTACAAATTGAAAAATTGTTTCAAATTCGGGTTATCATAAAAAATGGATTGATATTCGGTAGGAGCAGCCAAGTCATCCACACTACTATTTAGACGCCTTGGAGCGTGTTGGACAATTAACCACGGCTCATTGTTGATATACTCCGAATAAAATACTTGCTTAACCTTTTGAAATGCACAAACAAACGGCTCATCGCTCACGTGGTCGTTGCTCTTCAACTTGTACAAGTCAACCATGATCAAATTGGTGACAGGATCAACTTTACAAGCATTTTTATCCTCAACTCTTACCCAGTCACAGTAAAATACAACCTCTTTGAAGTCTATATAATCCAATTCAAATATATTTTGGATTACACCATAGTAAGTAATTTCAGCTTCAACGAGGTTTTTATCTTTTGCGCTCGCTCGAAAGATAGTAAGAGCTTTGTATGAAATTCTCGAGTTCTGTACATTTGTACTTTCCTCGTACACTTTAGCACCGAAAATGTAACCTTTCAATCGATACTTTTTGTACTCTTGTACCACGAACAAGGGTCCAGTGGCTAGACGAGCAAGCCTTGATGTCGCATCACCCGTCTTTAGGAGCTGAGAATATAGATAAATTAATTATATTAGTGGTAAAATTTGGGCATAATGTAATGTTATGTAACGATTGTTTTCATTATAATTACCTCTTGTGTCAACCACAACCTAAATTCATTGTCTGATTGTACCATTGTTTTTAGTCTTTTATTGTTCTCACATGCTTCATATTTTCTGCATATTAAAAAATTAATCATGTATAAAATAATCTAAAATAATGTTAAATATTATAATAATCAAAACTTACTTTTTCTATTCTTCGACATCATCATGTGTGTCAAATAGATAACGAGCTACTTGTTCATGTTGCAAACTCGTTAATTTCACTCGTTTTCCCATCACATGACCACCATCGTCGACGAATTCATCAGTGTCATCAACGCTGGTCGAGTCAGGCATATATTCCCGAGTATATATTGATGACTCCACGGTGATGTATTCCTCTGCAATTAATCCTGCAATATATCGCGTATTCTTGACGTAATCTTTAAAAACTTTCATCAATCTTTCAAACGAATACATACACCGATATCTAACTGGACCACAAAGAAGTGCCTCGTCACATAGGTGTACCAACAAGTGAACACTTATGTCAAAGAATGATGGGGGAAAGTACGTCTCCAATACACAAATCGCTTCGATCATAGCCAATTTTGCAACCATTATGTGTTCTCAATTCACTACCTTCTCACACAAGAGGGAGAAGGTAATACTAATTTGAATAATAGCCCTACGCAAATCCTTGTGCTTAGAGAAACCGTGCTTAAACAATAGAGGAACCAATTGCATGATCACATGCCAATCGTGGGACTTACAATTATGTAAATCATAAGTAGCATAATTCACAATCCTTTGCAAGTTGGACGAAAAAGTAGATGGGCCCTTCAAATTATATATTGTGTCTAGAAGCACCTTCCTTTCCCCACTCGTCAAAGTAAACGGACTAGGGGGAATTATTGTCCTTCCCCTACTATCTTCTTTCAACCATAATTGTGGCTTAAGTTTTAACGATTTAAGGTCTTTTCGTGCATTTTCTCCATCCTTCGAATGACTCCCCCAAGTCAAGTACCCACAATATGTTCAGCAAAGTTCTTCTCTGCATGCATCACATCCAATACATGGCGCACCGGGTTATTCTTCCAATAAGTCAAGTCAAATAAAATTGACCTCTGAGACTATGCCTTTCTTATCTCAGTTTCATTCCCCGTTGAGGTCTTCTTATGCTTGACATTCTTAAATTTGGGATTCTTACCAGGCATATTAGGGCCACATTCAGAAGATTTACTTTCAATTTTTGAACCTGAAAGTTGTCTCGGCGGTTGCCTATGTTCAACTCCGCCTAATAAAAAATTGGAACATTTCTCAGATCTGAAACTATGAGCTGGGGGTAAAAACCTCCTGTGGCGATGGTATATATTTTTTAATCTAGAGG
The DNA here is from genome assembly GCA_949130495.1 of Sambucus nigra. Lineage (NCBI taxonomy): Eukaryota > Viridiplantae > Streptophyta > Magnoliopsida > Dipsacales > Adoxaceae > Sambucus > Sambucus nigra. Next base: position 116,765,124 of record OX422208.1, read on the forward strand.
ATAGACGAAGAGATTCAGTCTCCTCTCCACAAATAGGACACCCCAAATAACAATGTACTACACAACCGGATAATGTCCCATAAGCTGGAAAATCATGAATTGCCCACATCAACATAGCTTTCACCGTAAACTCTTCTTTTCTAAAAGAGTCAAATGATTGCACGCCCTCTTCCCACAACTCATTTAATTCTTCTACCAAAAGAGCCAGGTAGACGTCAATGTCATCACTTGGTGCCTTTGGCCCAGGTATCAACAAAGCCATCATCGAAAATTCGGGTCTCATACACTGTGAATGAGGGAGGTTGAGTGGGGCTAGGATCACTGGCCATACACTCTGATTGGTGCTTAGATTTCCAAATGGATTGAAACCATCTGTTGATATAGCCAAACGAATGTTGCGTTGTTCTCGACCAAAATCGGGATACTCAAAATTCATCCTCCGCCAGGCAGTAGAATCAATAGGATGACGCATGATATAACCCCCTACTTCTACCCTAGCATGCCAAGTCATTGCCTCTGCAATCCATGGTACTGTGAAAAATCGTTTTAATCTAGGCCCAACGGGAAAATATTTCAATACTTTTTTAGGCACTTTTGAGCTTGTGCCTTCCTTACTAGTAGATTGGACATATCTAGGTTCATCGCATATCGGACAACGATCGAGATTTTCATACTCCTTTCGGTATATTATGCAGTCATACACACAAGCATGAATCGATTTATACTTCATTCCCAAACCTTTCAAACTGTTGTTCATAACAGGATAGCTATTTGGAAGTGTATTCACCTTGGGTAATAAGCCCTTCACCCATTTCAGAATTCTCGTCACGCTATTGCCAGACAAATCGTACTGCGTCTTCAAACTGTGCAAACCAACCATGGCATGTAAAGTTGTTTGATCTTTCTCACAGCCAGAGTATAACGGTTGGGTCGCCTTAAATTTTAAACTTTGGTAGTCATCGTCAAGTTTTATCGTGTTATCTTCACGAGCACTTAAATCTTCTACATCATCAGTAACCTCATTCTCCCCTGCTTCATAAACTCCGTACGCATCATCAACTAAATCCTCTAACATATTATGATCTACGTCGTCCCCTTCTACATTTATTCTACTTGTTGAAGGTTGTTGTGAAGGTTGGTTGGGGACAAAAGGAACTTTCAATTCACCGTGAAAACTCCAAAATCGATAACTATCTTGCATACCCGATCTTAACAAATGTAGTTCAACTGTTTTCCACTCAAACACCTTACCATTCTTACACCTATCACACAGACACGAAAACTCTTCATCATTATGACATCTCTTTTCATATTTCACAAATTCGTTAGCACCTCTGCGAAACACATCCCCCATTCTATTAGTCTCACCCATCCACTCTTTGTATTTCGGATATCCCATCACAGCTACCATAACTAAACACCTATTAAAGGTAAACAAAACTTAGATTTATAGTATGTTTTATTTAATTATCCCGTCATTTAATTATCCTATTAAAGTGTGAGTGGTCCTATCCCATTCAAGACCGCATTTTTCTATAATATACTTAATAGCTCATGCACATTGTTACGATTTGAAAAAAATTTGACAGCATATCCCCGTAGTTCTCCAAGTACACGACGTAGATTGGCAGGTGTGAGTGTTATTTCAATTGATCAATTGAAATAACAGTCACACTTGTCAATCTAGTATGTACCCAGAGAACATTAAGATACAACTGCAGAACTTCCTCCAAAAGTAACAACTTTAAGCCAATAAGAATATTATACAAAAATTATACAGTCTCAAACTGTCCAAACGGGACAATTCGAGAGATCTCATTACAGGGGTAATGACTCTTGAACGGGTCTAAGGGCTATTGAATGCGTACGCATAAGAACTAGAAGGCTATTATCTATGCGCACTATATTTAATTTCAAGTGTGTTTCATTTAATTATCATACTATATATATATATTGTTCGATATACAAAGTAATTTTCAAAAAAAGTTGAAAAATCCCACCCCCATATGGACAATAATCCAGTGGTCATGCCACTTTTAAAACTAACCAACCAAACATTTACTAAACAAAATAATCCAACAGCAATGTCAATAACAAATGTGTATCCCGTACTCCTTCTAATTCATCTACTCAATTAATTCATTTCATCAATTAAAGTAACAATTAACGTATAGAATTATTAATTTACTAATTTACACTGAGGGCAATCCTACTTTCATATGAAATGGGCACTAATTATTAATTTACTTTCATCTAAAACTGTTTCATTTATTAATTATATTTTAGTGGATGTAATTATGGAATCTATGGATGGATTCAATTTAATTTTACTATGTGAATGTTTTTATCTACAATGAGTTAACCTTGAAACAATATATATTATCTCATAGAATCATCAAAACACGATATTAAGAGAATTACAATGGTACCTTGACTTACCCCCCCTCCCCACCCCCACCCCCACACACAAAAAAATTGACAAATTCATGGGTTATTTCCAACATATAAACATCATATACACCTAACAAACATACACAAACATATATTCACGAGTTAGTTTCAACAAAAGTGCAAAAAATTCAAGAACCCATATATATATATAAATACAAAAATAAATGACTCGTGAATTTGTCAATTTGTTTGACAAATTCATGGGTTAATTCAAATACAAAAACAAATTCAAGGGTTAATTCAAATACATACCCACCCCCACCTCCCTCCACGCCCCTCACTCACCACATACACACACACACACACACACACACACACACACACACACACACCACATACACACACACACACACAATAGCCCCCCACCCTGCCCCACCTCCTTCCACACCCCTACCCACCACACATATACACACGCACACACAACAGCCCCCCTGCCCCACCCCCTACCCCCATCGTGCCCCACCCCCCACACATGCACGCACATATATACACACACACACACATATATAAATGGAAGAGAGAGAGAGGGAGAAATAAACCTGAAAGTAGAGAGAGGAGAGAGAGATAGAGAGAGAGAGAGAGAGAGAGAGAGAGAGAGAGAGAGCAGCGTAGAGAGAGAGAGAGGGAGGGAACGACGGGAGGGAAAAAAGAAGGGGTAAGGGTTTTTGCTGCAGAAGTTGTCACGGTCGTGTCAAGGTCCTTGACCGTGACAATTCTTTATCACGGTCGTGTCAAGGTCAATGACCGTGACACAAAACGCGTGTTTTTTGTCACGGTCAATGACCTTGACAAAGGTGGCCGGCTGAAAGGTGACAATTTTGTCATTTTGGTGTAGTGGTGTGGATGCATACTCATGGCATAGTGCCTTCCATGTTTCACCAGTGCACAAAAGCCAATATTCGTGGAATGGAAATATTGACCAGGGCAATTGAGAGTCCTTTCTCAGTCGAAGATGAAACATTTACACTGAGCCCGATGAAGAAAGAAAAGTTCGTTTGATTAAAGGAGTGGAGGATCCCCAAACAAGTCATAAGAGGGGACAAATGAAGAAATTTATTCATTATAGGCTGGGTCCACGAGTGGTACCCCCTAAGAAAAGGATAAAGGAAAAATAAAGCTGAAAGAATATGCAAGACCTGGTTGGACTTGCAAGAAGATACATTGACCTAGCGTCAGAATGCTTCATAATCGATGATTCCCATATAGTTGATCATGTTGAAGAGCTAGATGAAGCTCCAGAGTGCATGTAAGATGGACCAATAAAACAACTTCAAGAGCTACAGGAGTTAAACTTGGGGGAAGAGGGTGGTGACAAGCAGTCCATCTTCATTTCCAATTACCTGAGCCCAAAGCAGTGTGAGGATATTATCAACCTACTCAGAGTAATCACAAACATGTTCGCATGTAAATGTACAGAAATTACGAGCATTGACCCGGAGGTAAGTTCTCATAACTTAACATTTTGTTGTGCATGTGAGACAGGATATGCGCACTTATAAGGCTGAGCATTTTTTGATGATTATGGCAGAATTAGAGAAGATGGTTGCTGGATTTAACAAATCTATCCAATATCTTATTTGGATATCGATCATTGTGCCTGTTGCAAAGAAGGACAACAAAAAAATATGAATATGTGTGGATTTTAGATATTTATACCGCGTATGTCCCAAAGATAATTTTCCATTATCGAGCATTGATAGATTAGTAGATGCGGCTGTCAAATACAAAATGCATAGTTTGATGGATGGGTATATTGAACATAATCAAATTAAAATGGATCCTGCAAATGCGAAGAATACAACTTTTCGGACTCTTCTAGGCAATTTTCACGAAACAGTTATGACATTCGACTTGAAGAATGTCAGAGCGACGTACCAGCAAACTATGATGGAAATATTTTATGATTATTTCACGATATATTGGAATTTTATATGGATGACTTGGTGGTGAAATCCGAAATGAAGAGAAGGTACATTTAAGATTTAAGAAGAGTTTTTGACGTCGTAAGTATAAGATGAGGATGAACCCTTCTAAGTGTGCCTTCGGGGTCACTACAGGCAAGGCATGCAAATGGATGTTGAGAAGGAAATTTTGATTATGCTACCACCAAGAAGTGAGAGGCAACTCAAAAGTTTCCTGGGCAAAGTTTCTTATTTAAGAAGATTTCTACCAGTTTTGGCAGAGATCACCCATCCTTTCTCATAGATCATGAAGTACAATGTTAAGTGGCATGGGGGAACGAACAGTAGAAGGTGGAAATTTTGACCTCTCTCTCAGCCATGATTCCCCGAGATGTAGGTAAGCCCTTGCTTTTATATATTTCTTCTACCCTATGGTCCATTGGGGCTTTGCTCACCTAGGGAAAAGAAAGGAATGAAAGGTCTATATATTTTTTATCCCGGGTAATATATGGGACTGAGTCTAGATACTCATGTGTAGAATGACACTGTTTATCCTTGATGTTTGTGGCACAAAAGCGAAGCCACTATATGCTCGCATATACAGTGCACATCATCACCAAGTATGATCCCGCCAAGTACCTACTCTCATAACATGATCTGAAGTGTTCGGCACCCAAAGCTATCAAAAGTCAAGCTCTAACTGATCTCTTTCCAAGCCAACATTTTGAACCTTCAAGTGAGGGGTTTCCAGGAGATAACTTTTAAGCTTGTTTAGTTGAAGAAATTGAAGAATGGAAAATGGAGTTCAATGGTTCTTCCACACAGGGTACCGAGGGAGCAAGAATCATACTCTCGAATAATAAAGACAAAATCACCCTTTCTAATAAGCTGGACTTCAAGTGCTTAAATAATGAAGCAGAATGTGAGGCATTCGTCCTTCGAATATTTTAAACTTTAAGAAGAGGAGTCAGAGTAATGTGCATATAAGGGGATTCTAACCACGTAGTTAAACAATTCAATGGATATTTGTACTTAAGCATGCCAACCTTTCTCCCTACTGAGAAATAATCTAGTTGAATTAATTTTTGGTTTTCAAGGTGGAGAGACATCCATGGAGGATTAATAGACATCCTAATGCTTTAACAATAATTTCTCAGAAGTTAGAGAAGGATGAACCAGAATCTATATTTATTGTTCAGATAAGAACAATGCCCACAAGGATGAAATCTATATTTTCAAGAGAGGAGACCACATATTAGAGAGCCTCCATATTCAAGCAGCTGGAAACACATGAAAGAAAAATAAGGCTTTAGAGTTAGCGAGATTTTATATGCTCCAAGGCACTCTCTACTTTTAAAGTCCTGAGGGGTGTTTTCCAAGGTACGTGAGATAAGAAAAGGTTCATGGGAAGTTGTATGTGATGCATGGGGATGACACAGACATTCCACTTTATAGACATTTATAACGAGCAGGTTACTATAGGCCTAATATGAGTACAAATGTCGCTCAATACCCAATTTGACCAGGCAGCTAAAGCCAACTTCGTTGAGGAGTTGGATGATTGGAGGAAGCTTTACATAGCTTAAAAAATTGTATAGGTAAGGTACAATGTGTAAGATTTGAAATGTGTTATTAGGGAAGAAGTGACAATAGTATGAAGGAAGCTCTTGAACCCTCGCACATGGGTGAAAAAAAGCTATATGATCAGTTGATGACACTACAATGCTATTACCCCATAATGGAAGTAGATTCCATCAACTTTTTGAAGAAATTCATAGCATGCCAAGTGCATGGGAATATGGTACTTGACCCATTCATAAGCCTACATGGTTTTGCTACTCCTTACCCATTCCATACTTGGGCGTTTGATCGGGTAGGAAAGATCACCCTAAATTCTCATGGAAAAGTCTTCATCCTAGTGGCCACATAGTTATATACCAAATGGGCAGAAGAAATTTCCCTAAGGAGGATAATTGCTCAATTAGTTATGCAAATAATTTGTGAGAACATCATCTGTAGGCTTATCATTCCAAAGGTTATCCTCACAGACAATGGAGAATAATTTTTAAGCAATGAAATGGGACTTCTCACAAATAAGTACAAAATCACCCACAATAATTCAACTATTTCATATCCAAACAGGAATGGATAGGTAGAGGCAACCAACTAAACCCTGATCAACATTTTGAAAAAAACTCTAGAGGATCTCCCTGGAAGATGGTATGACAAATTGCCAAAGGTTTTGTGGGCCTAGAAAATTTTAAAAAGGAAGCCAGCAGGGTTCACTCCCTTCTCTTTTGTTTATGGAAATAAATTTTTCCTATCGGAATGGCTTTAAATCGTGATTTGCTACCATACTTAAGTTATGTGCAACTATAAGTCATGGATGAACATATGGATAAAGCTAAATAGTGCTTTAAAGTTTATACCCAACAACTTTCAAGAGCCTATGAGAACTTAGTTAAGCCAATATAATTTCAGGTTGGGGACTTAGTTTTTTTATCATCCGCTCATCACTTGAGGAGTATGTTTGTTTCTAAGTTCAAAGCCAATTGGGAAGGATCATTTATGGTTAGAGGAGTGAAAAAATTATAGTATTGTAAGATCTCAAAATCGGAGAGCGAATGTATCCACATAATCATTGTAAATGGATCAAAATGTACTAGGTATCTTAGTGTTGGTCTCTTTTCTTGTTTATGAAATTTTAAGTTTCTTGTATGAAAAATAGACCTTTTTCTAAGAACAGTATATGAGAATATTAAGTTTGAATGCAATGGCTCATGTTTGGTTACAAAAAATTTTCTTCAAAGTTTTATAATTATGATTATATTACTTATGTGTGTAGCATTATATAGCAAACAAGTTTTTGTGTATTTACTCGCAAAATGGTGAGAAGGGATACATTTCAAAGTTATAATTACACTGCCTTTATTCAAAGAATATAACGAGAAGACCAATCCTAGATAGGACTCTCGCTTCACATCTTCCTCAATCATGGAAATATGAGCAACACTCTCCTCACCACTAGATAGGACTTTGTTCAGCTCAAGTTAAGGGTCTTGATCTGGTCTCTAAAAGAAACTACTCGCACTTGACGTTGCTCGACTTTGGCATTTTCGAAAGATTAAGCCTTCATCAATCTCCTTACAGTGGGATGAAGGAGGTTGTGAACTTCATTTTCTAACCAATCCAGACTAAAATAGTAATTGTGAAACCAAATGTTTTAGAAGGATTTTCTATGATATTAAAATAAGCACTCAATACATTCGAAGATTTTTTGTAAAGAACACATCATCTAAATAACCATGCAACCATACCCATGTAATTAAGACCATGAACCAAAAATAATAAAGACCACAAGATTGTCTTGAATCTTGCATCAAAACCATTGCTATAAGCCATCATATTTTACTCAGACAACCAGTCAGACATCAACTAGTAGCCTCATGTGTTTTTTAGACAACCGATCAACATAAGCAAGAACCATCTCATCACACAACCTATGATGTTACAACTCATGCAAGCATTACATCCCAAATCCTTTATTGATGTTTCAAGCAAGTCAGCGAAATGCTCAAAAGCTCTGGAAACCATTACTGTATTTTTTTTGTACTTTAGGAACCATTGTACAAAAGTAAAGTAACTTGTTTCATCATGTATAAAACCTAAATCCCACTCATCTAAACCAACCCTAGACCACCCTAAGACTTCCCTAAATCTTGGACCCAAGCCAAACAACCTTTCAACTAAAACTCAAGAGTTTTAGTCAATTAAACTTGAGTTTTAGTAGACTAACAGCCTGAGAAAATAGTTTAGCCAGCTAAAACTTTCAAAGTAACCAATTGAAGGAGTGTTAGTTGACTAAAATTCCACTTTTAGTTGACTAAAAGTTCCAGCGTGTCTAGAAACCCTTTTGGTAAAATTCTTCAACCTTTCATCCTAATACCCTATGTATTACAACCTAAATACCAACTATTTTACCAACATAAGGCATCCTCTGGCACTATAAATAAGACCTCCCCTCATTTGTTTCAAACCACCCAAGCTTACAATGTCATCCCATTAAGAAAAATATCTTCATCCTTGCTTGTGTCAACCTTTCCTTAAGAGAAAAGCCATAATACCCCAAAAACTTCCTCAAATATATAGCTTTAAGAAAACCTATCCTAAATTCATAATCCCTCTTTAGCAAAGTCATAATATCAACACCCACTTATGCTAAAGACATACCCATAATCTCACTTGAGATATATACTTGTGATACTTGTTTACTTATCTTTTTAGAAAGAGAAAGTAAACTTACTATTCCAATGTTTAAGTGGAGCTACATGGCTTTAGATTTTGGTTACAAATAATCAGTGTATCTTATCAGACGGTAGTGTCATTACTGCAGGTAGTCGCGACATTTAAAGACCTTGGGCTATTGCGTGGATATCTAGTTTAGGATTTTTTTTTGGTTCACTTTGTAAGTGTTCCGTGCGATATTTTGGTTCCACCGTAAGTGGATTGGAGATAGTGAAGTTCTCGAGTACCGTCTCGATCATGGATCTATGCAGAGGTCGAACTACGTTAAAATCTCATTATTTTCTCTCTCTTAAATGCTTATATTTATTGCTAATTAATTTCTTACCTATAAATTGATTTATCAAATTGTAATTAATCTCTACTCAAAGTTAACAATATTTTTAAAATTGCCATTAATCCCATATACCCAATTCACCCCTCCCCCTCTTGGGTTAATTTTGGGCCAATAAATGGTATCGGAGCTTACCTCATATATACTTATTTTGAAAATTATATTTTAAGTATAAAGATCAAAAACTTAATGGCAAGCCTATCCCAAATATTTTAGAAAAGAAATAACATTCCTATGTTTTCAAGAGAATATATTAAACCGTGGAAAGATAGAACTATGTATTCAATCTTTTGAATAATCTTGTTGGAAAATAATTAGCGACAAGGAATCACCCATCCTTTATGGATTAAGTATCGAAAATAAAAATGAATTAAACAATGAAACTATTATAATATTACGCTCTTCTATAAATAATGATGCTGCATGAAAAGTAGCATATTAAAAGCACGTGAAATTTGGGATATTCTTACAGAAGAATATTCAGAAGAAAGCAAATGAAACAACACTAAATCCTTTATAGAGTAAGTCAACATTAATGCTACATCTACCATCACAACACCCTGTCTCGTTAGCCCAAATTCAATAATAATAATAATAATAATAATAATAATAATAATAATAATAATAATAATAATAATAATAATAATAATAATAATAATAATAATAATAATAATAATAATAATAATAATAATAATAATAATAATAATAAGAAGAAGAAGAAGAAGAAGAAGAAGAAGAAGAAGAAGAAGAAGAAGAAGAAGAAGAAATTGTCCTTTTATAGTCCAAAGCAACAAGATTGGTTGATTATTTTAAAGAAACTGTTATCACAAGGAGTGATATAATTAGTGAAGAATGTTCATGTTCTTACCCTCTCCAAAAATATCATCTCAAATACTAGACAAGCCAATTGTGTCTCACCCATCAACTAAAGAAAGAAAAAAATCAATCACACCCAATCGATTAGTAACTCATACACTTATACTCTTAATACCGACCAATTCTCCAAAACTTATATAAAAGAAGCCTTCGGCAATCGTTATAATTTTTATCAATGCACCATAAATATTTATAAAAAATTAGTTGATCTTCATATAAAATAACAACATGCTAATAAAACACTTTCATAAAAATACAAGGATGTGACAACCCGCTCCAAATAATAACGGGTGGCCATCCCTATACTATAATAAATCAGGTATCCCAGATGGCACAATCTCAACATCAACTGACAATACTAAAATATAAGTCTAACTACCCGAAATCATTAAAAGTGGATTTGTCAAAAAATTTAAACTTTTATTTAACAACAACAACAAAACCAATAATGCAATCACAACCAACGATGCACATCTAACTATTATGAGTGATAAGTGCAAACTCCACTAATATACAAGAGTGCAATACAAAGTACAAATAAAATACCCGAATATGCTGTCGGGTAACAGACAATACAAATCGGAGAAATGAAATATAAAAGTGTTAATCTACAATACCTTGAATACTAACTCCATATACAAATGAATCCTAATCTAGATATACAAAGATAAGAATCGAATAAAGTAAAATGCCTCGACAGTCCGCTATTGCCACAGCTCCACGAATCCTGAATTGATGAACATCAAAGGCGTCCCTGCGGAGGAACACCTGAAGTAGTACAATATATACATGGAGGAGAAAATATAAACGGGTCAGAGCCCGAGTAGAAAACGTTTTATAGCAAGTGTATTAAAATGCATAATGATTATAAATGCATTATTACATGATTTAATGGAATCGAACTCTCCATAAAATTCGACTCGCCTCTCAACTAAAGCGCGCACTAAGCGTATGCACGTGATCTCCAAATGGATGCCTAATTCTATTTAGGCAAGAGAATCTAATTTAACACCCAAATGAAATATTTAAATAAAATCATCTAACCTATCTCTCAATCTATACCTATCTGAGTTCCATCTAAATCATATACTTTAATTTAAATGTTATAGTTATCTTTATACTTGTTCATTTGTTGAACATATAAAGTTGCATAATTAACCTCATAATAACATCATCACAATACATCAACATTCTCAATTTCTAGAATTTTATATTCTAGTGATGCCCTTATATGGCATGTAAACAATATGTATATAATTATTATATATGAGTTATTAGCATCACGAGTTAAGGGCTAAAATCCTCTCGATTCTCGACACGGCACTGCGTTTCGTGCGTGGGACATCTCGCCAAGGCGAAATCCAAACAAGGAACCCCCCCGTTACACTACTCCTGACCGTACTGATTCTCGAGGCTCATTATGCCCTCAATGCATGATGCATGTAACCCAAATTATTATCCAGTTTTAATAAATTAATATTCCCAATTCTCAACAGTACACGGCGTTTCATGCGTGGGACGTCTCGCCAAAGCGAAATCCAAATAAGGAACCCCCCGTTACACTACTTATGGCACTGTCGATTGTCGGGATAGGTGATATATATATATATATATATATATATAAATATGAGCATTAAGGACTAACTTCTCTCCAATTTCCAACATTACACTGCGGTTCGTGCATGGGACGTCTCGCTGAGGCGAAATCCAAACAACGAACCCTCCGATACACTAATCCTGGAAATGTTAGTAGTTGAGGCCCATTATGCCCTCGATACCCAAATACAAGCACAATCAATAACCATCCAACCGAGCTATAACTCGAGGATGCAGGCTCACTTGCTATCATCTTCCAGAAACCCATACACGTAGCAAACTGGGGCCACCTGGTGGGGTTCATTGACACCCACCTCGTGATCAACTCACGCACACGACGTCCCGGGAAGCGGTCATAACTCCGAACCGGCGAGTGAGAACGACACATACCCACGACTTCTCACCCTCAAAATAAATAATGTATATCACATAATAATCACATGGACGACTATGACCTGGGGAATATCCACACGCTGCTCTTTGAGCCAAGATGCTCACCCTCTATGCACGCAACTTCCCAATGATAGCAAGGAGGGGGTATGCCTAACTTATGCATATATACCATCATATAAGGTACACATACATCCTATATAATAAAGATATACCATCATATAAGGTATACCTACCACATCATTTTCATTTTCATTATACGCTCTTAGGCGCAATTCAATTAATATCATTGTTTAGTACATTTCTCTCTCTTGATATACTATTCGTCATTTCTCACACATCTTCCCCACTTAGTATACACGATATTATTTCTCACTCGAAGCTCACATGTCTCTTCTATTTATGAATTGTCTCTCAATTCTAATTAAGTTAAGGATATTCTATATCCGAATGCACCTCAATTAGCATATACAGTTCTCCATCCATAATAAGGTTCAATTCATTTTATGAACCTTTAAAATTATCCCATTTGGGATTGGATCTTAAGATCCAATGTCTCTAAATTAATCTCATTCTTTCATATAATTATAATGATGATCTCTAGATCGAATCTCCAATCAAGGTGGGCTTCCCCACTTAAAATATACCATAATATCTATTCGATATTCCTCAAATTTAGTCAATAAGACTCCAATAATTTCTTATAAGGGAAACTCTCTAAAAGTCTCCAAAACATACTCCAAACAACTTCTATAGAGGTTCCCATTCAATATCCTCAAAAAAAACGGGATGAAATTCTTCTTAGAAAAATAATCCCCCAAAAGCCCTGTTTCCGAATCGATTCTGCCCAGCGAATCGATTCGGCCAGGAGGGCGAATCGATTCGGGTCATCAGACCTGGGACTCTGTCTCAGGACGAATCGATTCGGCTGGGGTCCGAATCGATTCAGTCACTCAGACCTGGGCACCTGCATATTTTTGAATCGATTCGGTAGGAGGCCGAATCGATTCGGCGCTTCCGAAACCTCGAAAATGGCCAATTTTCATTTAGCCTAAAATCCCCAAAATACATTTTGATCTTTATCTATTCATTTCTCCTCAACCCAATCACATATATATCATCTATAAACACAAATAAACTAATCTCTAACCTAGAAATCATTTATACACCACAAATCTAAGGTTTTCCCAAAAAGTTAGGTTTTATCAAACTAAACCTAAAACCCATAAATTTCATCCACAAATCATGCAATAAATGGCACACAACAATTATTTAGCAAGTTTAATCACTTGCCTCGGGCTCGTAGGGTCTGAATCTGCCTTGAGATCGCGTGGTTTCCGAAAAATCTCCACTTTCTCTCTCTTTTCTCCTTCCTTTTCTTCTTCTTTCTTTCTCTCTTTCTATTTCTCTTTCTCTCTTTGGAGAAATAAATCTCCCGTAGGCTTTTTAAGCCCTAACTCCCAAGATACACATCTTTAAATGATAATACACACTTTAAATGACCCGATAACTTTAATTCGAGTCAAACGGTCCTAAATTATTTCGGAACCTAAATAGACCCCAAGTACAGTCATTTTGACTTTCTCGACCCTTCCGAAATAATGGTACCCTCAGAATTGCCATTGGAGACACTTCCTAACGACTCCAAATTTTGACCTTAATTGCCAATTTAATTTATCTCCAATTAAAATAATCTTTATTTCTCCCAAAATAAATAAATCACCGTCTCCAAGACCTCGGGTTGTTACAAAGGAATGTACTTTTGAAAATAAAAAAATAAACGCAAACTACAAAACATAGATTTAACAAATAAAATCAATAGAAAGGATAACACAGTTTCGCACAATGTATTAGTAAATAATGAAAATCTAAAACTATAGTAAGAAGTGATATAACTAAAACATGCCATCACTAAATACGAATGTAGTGGTCATACTTTAAAAATAATTTTTGAATAATCAGAAAATAGGTCGAGTAAAGAGGGTATTGGTTTTAAAGAAGAATCCGCAAACACAAAAATAATTTTTATAAAAACAAAATCCTATGAAAATAATGTAAGTAAACAAAATATAAAACAACCCCTGAATAAAATAATTTCTAAAAAACCTAAAATATGCCACATTAACTCCAATATATAGAGTATTAAGTCTTGACATTTATCAAATAAACTGAGACTTAAAAAGATCATCTTTTGTATTAAGTGTAGAAAAAAATATCACACTTATGTCAACTGTCCAATCAAATCCCTCGTTATTCACCACAAGAAAATGGGTCATCCCAATAAAACTCAAAGGAATAAACTTTGTTGGAAATGCACACAAACCGCAAATACAAATCAATTAAAATTTTCAAGAAATTTGGCTCAAAATCAATCCACAAATTTAAGTAAACCCAAATGATATTATAACCATCTATATGGTTTTATCCATTATGTACACATGAATGTAGAAGGTGAAGACAGAACAAACAACTAAGAATAAACATTTAAATAAATCTTATAAAGAACATTCGATAAAAGACATTATGCCTATCTAAAACCAAAAAGGTGGGTCATATTCACTCAATTAAAGTCATTATCACTCAAAAGAAGAAAATATTAAAAATAATCTTCCAATTCACATGCACTCTTAGGGTCATGACTTTATGTTTTTCCTAAAAACAGACTTTAAAAAAGCATCCATCACCTAGAAAGAAATCTCCTATTTAAAAAAAGGAAAACATGCCTTATAGGAACTACGGGTAAAACCAACTCACTTTCAAAAATCTTATCACATGCATTAGAGTACAATCTGTCTAAAACTCATAAATATAAACTAAAAAGTGTTTTAAAAGAAACCTCATTATCACCCCAAAGAAAAGTTATTACATCACTAAGTAATTAAACCCACTTGAAAACTCCCCAGATGAATACCCTCGTCCAAAAACACCATTTCCCTCTAAAATAAAAGACATCGTCATAACAAATAAAAATCTTATCAAAGAATCTCACAAGTTCACCTAGGACATTACCCCTTCTTTTGACTTAATTTTTTTCCCAAATAATCATCATCATGACCCACAAGATAACTCCCTTGAAAACCATCAAATATACCCCAAAGGGGAGAAACCTAATAGTTTTAGTCGACTAAAAGAGGAGTTTTAGTTAACTAAAACTCAAAAACTCAAAGTTTAAAAGATTATTCCAACCCATAAATGATTTATCATTTTCATCAAAACATATTTCACATATTTATATATCCCCTAAAATCTCATCACTCACTTCGCTATTCATCTCTTCTCACTCTAAGATATCCTCTGCCTTCTTTTGAAATCATCTCGCATACCCTAAATATCCATACCTAAAATGGAAATAGGATGGCCTTACAAAAACATTATTCTTACATCACCATTTTCTCCAAATAATAATTTCATCTTCAACTTTAAGGGTGAAACATACTTCAACATGTCGCGCTCCGTTGAATAAGGAATAATCCACTTTTCCTCCTTCCTCAAAGATGAACTACCTTACATAAAAGGATGGTTTGGATTCCTAGAAATATCAGAATCTATTTTACAGGAATTCACTTGGGTATTCTAGTCCAACTTTCTCATAGAATACAAGGTTGCACTTTCATCCATATTTATTTGCCCCATGATCATATCATAACTCTAGGTCAACAACCTATTTATATTCCCATCTCGTGGATTAACTCTTTTTGCCAACCACAAATGGATAAATAATAAACACTTTGACCAATCATGGCAATGAATTTTTTAGCCAACAATAACTTTGTCGACTCTGTCTACTTCCAACTTCAATATAACAATATCTCCATAAACTCACGAATCATTCATAGCATTATAATAAAATGCATCCTTCCCCTATTAGGCCAACACCTAGTAATCTTAAAAATTGATGTAATCCTTAATTGGTGCATCCAAAAAGGAATCAAACTTGACCCTTCCTTCATCCTCCTCAAAGACATGCAATCCACCCAATGAATAATTACAAATTGCCTTCCCTACAGCATGATGTTAACTCGAATTATGCATGCACTAAAAATCCCAATAACTTCTCTGAAATGATACCTCCCTATAAGTCTTTGACCCACTCTTATAATCGAAACCTTGGTATCCTTAAAACTTTTCAAATATGAAGAAAATTGGTATCCCATGCATCCCACCTTAAACAAAGTTCATGAAATAAATGAAGAAGGCTAAGAGATCGACCCTCTCAAAAATCTTCACACTAATGTCATTTCAAATGCCCAAATCCAGATCAATACCTTAAACCCCAAGGACATCACTCTTCAAATCCTTTCATAATGTACGGATAATCTATACAGTTTTGTCCACAATGAATTTGTCCCCTTTATAGATGACCTATAAAACTAATCTTCCACCTACGTCAACCTACAAAATGATCTTTGTGAACACAATAATAACCAATGGCATTCTTGTATGACACAACACCTAGTCCAATTCCTGAATCCTTATAATCAAATATCCACTTAGAAGTTTTAAACCTAAAAGCTTCCGAAAAGAAGTAACTTCAAGAAATCCCACTTGAACCTAGTTTCCCAATCCCAATCCCTCTTTAACAAAGTCATAATCCCAATACCCACTTGTGATAAAGACATACTTGTAATCCCAATTGAGTTATATACTTGTGATACTTTTTTACTTATCTTTTAGAGAGAGAGACAATAAAGTTACAACTCCACTAATTTAGTGAAGCTACTCAGCTTTATGTTTCAGTTACAAATTATTCATTGTATTTTCTCGACCGGTAGTGTTGTTATTATGGGTAGTCAAGGCATTTAAATACCTTAGGCTATTGTGTGAATATCGTTTAGGCAAGGACGAGTTTAGAATATTATTGGTTGCATTTTGCAAGGATTTTGGTTCCATCATAAGTGAACAAGAGATAATGAAGTTCTCAAGTACCATCTCGAGCGTGGACGTAGGTAGAGATTGAACCACATTAAAATATCGACTTGCAAAATATCGGTGTTCTTTCTCTCTTAACTGCATATATTTATTTTTGATTAATTTCTTACTTATAAATTGATTTATCATATTACAACTAATCTCTACTCAAAGTAAGAAAGATTTTAAAATTTTCATTAATCCCGTATACCCAATTCACCCCCCCCCCCCCCCCAGGTATATTTTCAGGTCAACAGTAATAATTTTCCAAGTCTTTTATAGCAGCTAGAAAATTATGTGTGCTTGTGGGAGTGATCTCACTCGGATAAGTGGAGGTAAACCGATGCACTTGGATGGAAAGTGTTTTTATATTAGTGATATATTTCCCCCAATGTTACAAATAGATTTGCTCTTAAATGTCTATGGGTGATGCTCAAAGATCAGGTCTAAGACAACTGGGTCTTCCTCGCGAAACATAGTCACATGATGCTCGCACCACATATATTTCATATAAACATCTAGGTCATCCATATCTACCATTTCAAAGACGGTATGCATTGAGCTTGCATCAGAGTCAGCAGCAGACTCCTTACCAACCTGCTCCTTCTTAGCCACATTGGAGTGAGTAATTTCATAAACCTTCATATTATCATCACTAGCTACTTCTCCCTTGCTTTCTTCCTTCTAAAGGCAAGAGAAGTAAATGGTAAGTACACAAAGTATGAGCTAAAGTGCTTATTATCAGTATAAATAATAAGACTTACTAACATACCTATAGGAGTAAGGATAGTACCCGATGTCCTACATCGATCTCTCTTCTCTAAGAAGTGTAAGTACTTAGTTAGACCAAACTTGAAGACAATATAAATGAGGTATATGATCACGAAGTGAATAAGCTCACCCGCTACTCAGAAAAAAGATCTACAATGGAATCGGGCAAATGATCATCCCCTTGATCGATTTGAAGCTCCACGGGCATGGGGGCACTGGTTACTTCAATCTGAAAAGAATGAGATATATTGATAAAGTCATCTAATTATTTTTACAAGTACAAGCATATAAATAAAAGGTACGAAAGTAAGTACCTAAGGCTCCACAGATAAGGGGACACTCGCAATTTTAATCTAAAAATGAAGGTACATATTGAGAACAACATTAAATATTTACACAGTATAAGAAAATAAACGAAAAGGTACTACAGTTAAGTACCGGAGGCTCCACGAACAGGGGAGCACTCATAACCACAATCTAAAAACAAAGAGATAGATTGATAAGAGCATTTGAATATTTTCACATTGTAAGCAAATACAACATAAAAGGTGCAAGATTGTAGTGCTAAAGTATCCACAAATATATGAGCGCTCATAGTGTCCACTTGAAAATAAAGAAACAAGATTGAATAACCGAGCAACTGTTAAAAAATAATAAGCAAGTAAATAAAGGATATGACAGTTTACTACCTAAGGCTCCACAGGCATAAGATCATTCGTAGTAATCATCTGAAAAGAAAGAAACGGGATGAGTGGTTACTAAAATATTTTTGAAGTATAAGCAAATAAATGAAAGTTACGAAAATTTAATACTTAAGCATAAGCAAATGAGCGTTCATAGTACTCACCTAAAAACAAAGAAACGTGATGAGTGACTGCTCGAGAATTTGCACAATATAAGCAAATAAATACAAAGATGACAATGTGAATACCCGAGGCTCCACCAACATAGGATCACTCGAATCTAACATATGTGTAACCTAAAAAAAATAAAGAAATAGGTTAATAACATAAGGTAAAATGTACCAAGTATAAGTAAAGGTGTAAAAAAATAACAACGAGTACCTCTACTCCCTCAAAAACCGGAGTACTCGAACTTATTACAACATCAATAGGAAAATAAAAAATTAGAGACTAAGTAATAACGCAAAAGTTTTTAAAGAATGAGTAAATGGACAAATATGTGTATCCGAGTCCCCACGGGGGAAGAAATGCCCAAGGCAATAATAGCACTCGCCTGAGACTCAATAAACTGAGCTGTAGAATGAGAGAGATCACTCGTGCTAACCTGGTAACAAAATATAAAAAAGGAAAGCGTGTTAACTAAACATTCAAGTAAATCATTGCTATGAAGGCCATTTTGAATACTTATCCCATAATAGACTATGCGTATTAAGTTACCTCGAAGCCATGCTAAAAATAAGCTTAGTATAAAGGGCTTGGCCCTGGGGCCTATTATTCATAGGTAGATATACTCGTGGTATAGAAATCCTATCGCAAAATGGCAACTCAAGGATAGTTATCCTAGTGGGAAAAACAATTCCCCCAGAAGAAAGGGGGTATCTCAACATAGATTCCTACAAAAGATCATAAACTCAAGAACCATTTCATGTAAAAAAATAATGAAAGAAAATGCCCGAAGGAAAAAATAAAGTACCTCGACCAAACTAGCTGCAACACTGGTCGGTGGTTGGTTGGATTAACTTCTCGCCCTTGTAGAAATAATGCAACCACATGCAGTTATAGAAGGTTGAATAGACATCTGCCAACTAAGACAAATAAGCAAAAATGTTTGAAGGATCCTGACATTACAAAGTATGAAATTTTTCATTGATACTTGAGAAGAAGTGCTCATTACATAGGTGGCGGTATGAGAAGTCGTTGAGGAACTCTTAACAGTTGTAGGGAATATTATTAAAAGCTTAAAAAGAAATAGTAAAGTTAGTATGCGAGAACTCGTATTAATCCTCTTCTAGTTACCAAAAGTATCAGTATTAGAGCCTTGATCTACTAAAATAGCAGAGCCAATGGATTTAATTACTCGTTTCCTTTTTCGTGTGACTTGAGTATTAAGGGGAGATGTGGGTCAGGAAGGCCCACCAATCTCAACAGGAAGAAAATTAGAAACATCAGTGTATGGATGTTTTTTTGGAAGAATCTTTGTCTTTTACTTTACCCTTGGCCTTTATTTTTTTGGCCTCTACTCCTGGATGCTTTGAATAAATGGTCTCCTCATAAACGGGGCTAACCAAAACATGAATAGTTGTATCAGGAGAATCCTTTGCAACCTAGTTGTGATGCCATGCTTCCTTGTGAGTACGTTTGGTCAGATACTTGTTAGAAGTAGGAACCTACTCGATGAATGACTCATGTGGCACATCTTGAATGCAAGACTTAATATATTGAATCTGACATTGTCATAGCATAAACCTCGAGCAGCTATTGGATGGAAGATAGTCGCGAGAAGATATGGGGAAGTTCACAAACCTGACAGTCCCACGAACCATGCCCTTGGGAGTGAAGTTTATATGAGATTCCAAATACAACTGCTCTGGAGAATGGTTAGTTGGGAAGTCAGGGGAAAAGTTCCTTGATCATACCCCTATTTCCTCCTTACTCGCTTAGAGTGATTAAACTCCATTCTTTCCCCCAACCCAGTTAAAGATGGAAGAATGCAAGGTAGAATAAAGGCCATAGCATGCACATAAGGCCAATCCTTCACAGACTCGACATTTAAAAGGAGGTTAAAAACATGAGAGGTATGAGGAAGGAAATTCTAAGTAGATATACCTTCCAATATCCTCAAGTAAGGATGGAAGGAGAACTCATCAATATTGTTCAAGAAAGGACTAAATGAACTCTTAGGAGTTTTTATATGCCACCTGATGATCCGAGCAGTGCTATTATGAAATGAGCGTGGTTTTGGGTCCAATTTTGGAACCACGAGAATAAAAATCCCATTAAGATGGAAGAATTGGCAAAATTGAAGACGTAATGATGCCCACGGGACCTCTCCATGTCAACATGAGTTTGGTAGAACCAAGTATACATGGAACTAACAGTTAAAACAGTGATGGGCACACTTTTACCGAGAGCAAATCTGACTGCCAGTCGGAATATAAG
Organism: Sambucus nigra; assembly: GCA_949130495.1. Classification (NCBI taxonomy): domain Eukaryota; kingdom Viridiplantae; phylum Streptophyta; class Magnoliopsida; order Dipsacales; family Adoxaceae; genus Sambucus; species Sambucus nigra. Next base: position 116,785,775 of record OX422208.1, read on the forward strand.
TTCATGAGGGTAATCTTTGGGTCTCCCTTGGAATAAAAATATAGACAAGAAATTAACAAGGAATGCAACAAGATGGCCTTTGCCTTTTAACCTTGGGCCATACTAAATCTTGGTAAAATTTATTTTGCATCAACTTTAGATGAAGGTTCGAAGTATTTAAACCAGTATCTTTGCCACTTGGCAAAAGAATGCTTGCCCGCACTAGTACGAGTAAGCTTCACATAATGGATACACTCTCCCGATGCCTTGTGTAACTACCCCTACAATGCCTTCTTTTCAAAATCCTCGTAACCATCAATAAAGATATGATCTAACAAAATTAGCATATTTGTGAGTTCACAAATGTCTTCCAAAGTATTGGAGAACTCTCTCCAGCTAGTGACAAAAGTGTTTATGTCCATACTCCAGCGAGACACTAGGATGTTAAGAGCATTCATGCTCTTAATGATTGTACAAGTCTTTAAACTTTGTTAGTTCTTTACCATACCAAGCCACTTGATAATTTTACGATAGTTGTCAACAGACATGACAAAAATGACCTAGAGCTTCCGCTCCTCATGGGCTGCACCACAGACATCAAAATTGATATTGGAGAAGGGTAAATCACCTTTATCCACTCATTTTCTCAAAATGATATCGTGCAAGAAAATTAGGGAATCCCCAAATTTTGAAAACCCTAAAAATGGTTACTTGGCCACCATAGCAACAAACCCAACCTCAAAGCCCTCGAGTGAGGATATAAAGTTATCATCATTGTGAAAAAAGGAGCACACTTGTAAATAGTGAAATATTCATTAGACCGTATATCTAAATACATCTAGTGAGCTTTGGAGATGGAAGAGGAACCAATAGCCCCGTCTTGAGAAGTACCAACACCACCACTTCCACCTATAGAGTTGGTGATGGGAGGGCAACAATAATCATGCTGGCGATGGTAAAAACTCCAATTAGAAAGGAAGTTGCCACAATGACTTGAATGGGAAAATAATCTATCATCACCTCAGTAATGGTGATAAAGACAATAGATGGAATGATGGAAGAAGTGCAAGCCATTGATTAATGTTGATTGATGAAGGAAAATACACAGAAGTTTGACAGAGAAGTAGGAAACAAAGAGCTCTCAAAGGTTTTATCTCTAAAAAAATAGTGCAAAGTGAAGGTAAAATATTTTGAAAAGGATTCGATGGGTGCTTATACCTTGGGAAGATAAAAGGTGCCATCAGTTCAAAATGGGGATTAATGATTGCCAAATCATTAATAGTCTTCCATAACATGACACGTGGCTTCTCGGGGTATAAAAAGGAATTTCCCATCTGTTGAGTGTATCAGAGCACTTATTGCAACATAAAAAATATTGATGGAAAAAGATTATTTCAGAATCCCAAGAAAATGTTTCGTAAATAGCTCTTCCATTCAAAATGGATGAGAGACTTCTGCAAGGGGGGGCTAATGTAGAGGGTTACACGAGTATCTCCCAAACCAACAGTGGGTTATGTTAATAATACCCAAGTAAGGAGGTTGCATGAGCAACCCCTAATCCACACGAGGAATAAGTGCAAGAGGAATGAGTGCAAAAGCAACCCAGTGCACTCTATAATTTATATGATCAATACCAGGAAGGGGACTACATGAGAAACCCCAAGTCACAACTCTCAGAATAGGAGCAATTACACCAACAACTCCTGGCTACCTAATTAGGTAAAATTATGATCAGTCACTCAAGCAACACAAAAATAAGTGGACAAGCAATTACCTCACTAACACTTAGTTTTTTTTATTTATTTTATAAAGGTTTACTTTGTAAGAAGCCTTGGCCACACAAGTGTGACACCCTGCCTAATAAAATACCGGGCAACCAATCCTATACCAAATTAAAACATGAGTCTCATATGGTTCATTCTTAGCATCACTGTCGAAGACCAAATTAATTATTAATAACGTATTAGGCTGGCAACCAAATTTTAATTACCTAATCTTTTTAAACAAGCCATTCAATAAAAACATCCACAAAGTTTATATATAAATGAAACTGAGATGAAATTAAAATAACCGAACACTCGGTTTAACATAATACAACCAAATCGAATTTCCGCAATAAAAGGCGATAAAAGAATAAATAAATGCAGTTGGGCTTTTGGCCCGAGTATTTATACAGTAACTCCTATCTAGATTACAAGGATAGAAGCGTCTACAGAAAACCTGCATGCATCCACAGCTACTGCAGCAGACGTCAGACTCGAAGAAATCTTCATCCAGGCATCCCTGTGTCTGGACACCTATATATATAGCAAAAGAGGGGAAAATAGATAAACGGGTCGGAGCCCGAGTTGTGAAAATATTTTGCAAGTGCATAAATGCTTTATTTTAAAAAAAAATATATGTTTTATCTCATATTTAAATTGGTATCGCACTCCCATGAGATACCCCTCACCCGTCTTCTAATGGTGCACACCTATCGCATCCCTCTAAACATCCTAGTCAAGCTACCCTGCCTAACTAATTCGTGACCCCCAAACTCTGAAAGTCTTAAGTAAACTGAGTACTAAGGGTTAAACTTCTCCCCTGTCTCCATGTTCGTGCATGGGGTGTCTCGCGAAGCGAAATCCAAACAAGGAACCCCCTTATACACTACTACTTGGCAGTGTCGATCGTTGAGATCCATTAGACCCTCAGTACACAAAGTATATATATGTATATATACATACCTCTCATATACATATCATAATATAAGTCCAGATAGAATCTCCCGGAATGAGAATTAATCTTTATTCATTTAATCTCTTTACTCCAGTTAGAGATATATAATATCTTGTTCTCATACACAGGTATAATACTATACACACAAGTATAACAACCATCCCAACGAGCTATAACTCGAGGATGCGGTCTCTCAATGCTATCATCTTCCAGGGAATTACTCACATACCATCCTGGGTACCAGCGGTCGGACTAAATATCACCGACATGGTAAAAACTAAATCACAACATATGGGAAGCGGTCATAGTTCCTCCCCGGAAATGAGACAAATCATACCCACCACGTCTCACCCCTAATAAAAATCACACAATATAACCATGGACTCTATGACCTGGGGACTATACGCTCCCTGCTCCTCAAGCCAGGAGCCTCACCCACATCGCGCAACTTCCCATGATAGCATTAGAGGGGGTATGCTTCACATAAATATATATATACCATTCACACACAGATATATATATATATGTATTCGTATCATATTACATATATATACTGTAATCACATCGTATATGTATATATATATATATATTCTACATCATTCCTCTAATATATATATGTGGCCGCAATTGCCAATCCCCCATGACGATGGCCAATAACCCCAAAGGTTCCCACTAATAAAAACATTCAAGTATTCGCACACTCACAATACTAAACCCTAAAGTATTCCCAAATTCCATCGTAATCACATCCTAGGATTTACCCCAATTCAATCAGTCCATCACTATCCCATCCGTAAAATATACATATATATATGCTTTCCGAATAATTTCCCCGAAAGTCTATCTCTCTCTTCCAAAACATTCAATAGGTACATATCCCAAATTAACCTCTTAAATGACCCAAGGTCAATTCACAACTCCTCAAGTCCTTTAGATCATAACCCTCTATAATGTTCTAATTTAGAAGGCCCCTAAGCTTTAAACCCAAAGTGGGTAAGGAATAAGAATCTCTAAAATCTTGGGCTGAAAACAGAGTGCCGGCCGACCGGCCCTGAACCACCGATCGACTGCGGTTTGCAATTAATCCTAACAACCAAACCAGTAGGCCCTTCTTCATTGACGCGGTCGACCAGTCATACCGTTTCCTCAAAAATCAGTTCTCCAAAATGCCAACCAACAACCCCAAACTCCATTTTTATGGCCTCAAATCTCTACTAGCAACGCTATATTCAATTAATCAATGGTTTCTAATTAATACATAAATAAATGTGGAGGATTAAACCAATTTTCTTAGATTTGAATCCAAAAACCCATTATACCCTAGTTTTCTGATTTCTCCTGTTTCAATTCATATCTTTACTCCATTTACATGGTTTTAACACTAGAAATCATTAAGAGTTTACATGACATCAATATGTAAACTCATGCTCAAAGTTTCACAAATTTATTTTAAAGGTTCTAACCTAAAATCATATAGTTTACCAACTATAATATGAGATATGTACACTAAATGAAATAAAGCAAGTACACACCTGCCTGGAGGATAAAATCCGACGACCTCCAGTCGAATCCTGCGGAGTTTAGACGGAATCTCCCTTTTCTTCCTCTTTCTTTCTCTCTTTTTTCTTTCCTTTCTCCAACTCTCTCGTGCCTTATATAAGAGAGAATAAGGGTTTATCCATTTAAAACCCAAAAATGACTCGTTTACTCAATTACGAGTCCTTACTGGTCCAAATATTCTCGGAGTCCAAACACTAATCTCGGATACTCTATTCTGACTATCTCGGCCATTCCGAAACCAACCTCACACTCAAAATCTCCATCCGAGGTACTTGACCTCAATCCACTAATTAAACCCAATACATCTCAATGCAGGTTTTCCAATTTAAAATACTATCATTTGTCGCTTTACCCAACTGCGACATGTAATTAAAATGGTCCAACTCATTTAATTAATCCTAAAAGTAAGTGCAACACCCATCGGAAATCATGTAACCGTCATAAACTCCAAACATTATTTCTTAGAGAAATTCCTCAAATCTTCAAATTATACTCATTTATGAAATTTAAATTATCCATAAAAGTACACAGTATTACATACTTCCCCCCTTACAACGGAATTTCGCCCGTGAAATTCGGATATGATCTGTACCAACAACCTAAGATCGCTAATCACACCTCAATCATACACTCGATCAGTACCCCCTATATCAAGGTTCATACTATAACGCACTAGCTTAACTAAATCCCTATGTGCTACAACACTACCTCGTCGTAAGGTGACTATAATAATGTCACATCACACCCATTATTTCTAGTAACACATATAGAGAAAACGAGCCTATAGCCGCCGCTTTAAGTAACACATATAGAGAAAACGAGCCTATAGCCTCCGCTCTAACGCCTAAATCTCACCGAAGAATCACGATTCTAAGCGTCCGCTCATCTACATTAGGATATCTAATTTCCCTCAAAAAGGAAATTCTCTCATCGCTTATCTTGGCATACTACCTCTTATTGCCCTATACAATTGGATTATCGCGTACCTCTTACGACATTCCATCCAACACACTCCAAAATCCATTTATGATTGCCTCACGGCATAATTTTCAACTTTATATACTACACCCCTTCTATTTCAAGCGATATATAAAACCAACTTACCAGGGTGCCCACACACCTTATAACCCATGCTTCTCTGCACAACTACTGTAAACGTCCAACACGTACACTCTCTCTAAACAATGGGCTTTATTTTCTCGGTGTAATACTCACACATGGGTTTTCTTAACCCGCAAAATTCAATTCTTCCTATACTTGGAAATCTAATCCTTCTTCAAAGTTAATCCACTAATCTTCTTGTCGTTAACTCACAACTAAGTCCTTACATCGACGCTACTAATCTTGTTAAACTTACTTCCTAATAATCATAGGATCGATGCATTTTCCTACCCACGTGAAATGAGTACTATCCTAAATTGTGTCCCTAGTGCCCAAGACCTGTCTCTACTCCCGACATTTGCTTGATTTCATCGTGGGACATCTCGCAAAGCGAAATCCAAACAAGGAACCCTCCCATTACACTACTCACTCGCGTCGTCGGTCATCGAGATATAACGGCCGAAGGCACACCAGCAGGACATCCTAAGTCCTACCTCGCTAACCTACTAACGCTCTTCTACCACTCTATCCTTCCACCTTGGATAAATCGAAAGTCTAACTAATCGAGGCAACTACTCTCTTCTAATATATTACGAACATCATACCCAAAACAAACTACCTCCTATTTGCCTTTTATCCAAGGCCTGGATATAAGCCTCAAATCAATTTCTCTTACTCCTGCCTTGCCCGGATACTTATGGTGAGAGAACCATGTGAGTGCTTCTCCATAGCGCTTCTATTTCCATAAGCATACCATCATCATATGGCTCACAGTCTATAGCATTTCCTCCACACTATATAACTTATCAAAACCAATATCCTTGCATCCCATAACATCTCTCCACTTCCGACGTCGCTAAAGCTCATGCGCGGAGCATCTCGCAAGCGAAATCTAAATAAGGAACCCCTCCAATACACTACTACTTAACTTTGTTGGTTGTGGAGTTCCATTAGATTTAATGTGTAACCGGGATAGCGATATCCCCTCTTTCAATAAAAGGTGGTCTGAACTCCTATTTCTTTCCAGGAGTCACACCACCAAGCGCCCGTACTAACACTAAGTCCTTAGCGCAAACAGCAATGAGCTTAAACTCACAGCTCAACAATAAACCCTGCATACCTTAAATCACATCTATAAGGTCGCCACGCACTCGCATCACGATAATGAAACAACTGCTCATCGAAGTTCCATCTATACATATAACAAAGGTGAACTCAACCTGTATCCAGGTGAGGTATCGCAACAACAACCTGTTCCACCCTGGAACCACAAACACGATAGTCTTGCAATCATAAATAGTAAAAAAAGAACAGTGTGTTCATTACTTTATTTATTATTGAAAATTTGTATTCAATAATGAGTTTCTCATCTCCTTTAATCAGAAACATTAGTTTTTTTCTCTGCTTTGGTTCTTGAAATATTGTTACCTTATAAATAGTTTCTATTATAGTAGGTCGCGCCTCACCCATTTTAATATTTTCATAGACCCTAGTGCCACTACCCTTCTACAAAGAAAATTTGGTGATGTAACGGTTATTAAACAATAATTTTGAGTTGGCCCACGGATGACGTAATGGATGCAACCCGAATTTTGGGAGCTCCAAATGCACCAGTTTGGAATATTAATGGTGCTGAAATCGATTTTAACCTAAGCTTAACCAAATGTGACTCCTTAGAGCTGAAGGAGGTATTATAAATTATAAATAACAAGGATACAAGGATCTATAGTGTTTCAGTACCTCAAGAGGTACCTACGTCCAATCATAAGATGTTTATCCCTTATAGATTCAATATAATGATAAATAACACAAATATGTCCAACCTCAGACTTCAATTGAGGTGGTACAAAGAATGTCCTATGGTGTAATACTTGTGAAATTTAAAAAATAAGAATATATAAAATGCGTGCTAAATTGAACATTTTTAAAGAAATACCATTTATAATAAACCATTTAACTTGCGAAAGCATAAAATGATATTTGTAAATAAATAATCAATTTGAAATTTTCATAAAATTCAAATATTCTTTTCTCATTAATAATCAAAGTTCCTTTATAAAAACTTGGAGAGAAAATAAAATATACAACTATTTCTTTTTACAATAAACGAAATAAATACAACTTTTGATTTTTAATAAAAATAAAGTACACAAAGATTCTACGGAATCCCATGCATATCAAATAGATTTAACATATCCAACATGTTTATAAACCTGAAATACAAATATAAAACTATTGGGGGTAAGCGAGAAACTCAATAGCTTATGGTACTGCTCTAAGTGAACTAAGCATAATCGTGCAGCCACATATATCAAGTGTATGTGTTATGACACTCATTCGAAAATCCCAACATAATAATAATCAATATTATTTACTCACAATTTATGTACGCAAATTCCGAGCCCAAGCATCAAATCTCCTCTTTACTACTCTCGTTATATTTTCTTGTAATTTATCCTCCGACCAATCCATGGATTCAAAAAATACTAATAAAAAACCTTATGAAACTAATAAAGGCATGATGTGATGTCCTCATTCTCACACAATCACAACCTTGGCATAACCGCCAATCTTGGCATAAAAGTCAAAACTGACTCCACGACATTTGTTCATCCGATACGAAATAAAAACATTACTCGAAAATCACACCCCATATTATAGGTAGTTTAAATAAGGGATGCCTATGCATCCTCCAATAAAATTACAATTAAAAATAATCATTCTTCCAATTTAATCAACATATAAATCAATTTCTACAATTTGAGTATAAATTATCTACCCAAATTCTAATCTCAAACATGCTCATAAATCAATTCTATTTACATTATCCCCACTACACGGCATGAAAACAAGTCATACAATATGAGTGCAACAAAATTAATAATATATACAAAGCATAAATATAAGATGCACAAGAACCATGTATCACATATACAAACATGGCTAAATATAAATAGTACACAAATAAACCAGTGAAGAACGAAACTACCTTAAATCGTAAAAGTTAAAAATACTGAATCAAAGCTCCAAAAAGCTTCCAAATATTTACTTGTAAATAATTATCATCATATACTTACTCTTATTCAGAAAATAAGTCATTATATTTCTCATCTAAAATTATCTCCCAGGTTCTTCTTATTTTCTCTCATTTTTTGTCTCAATTATCTTGAATTCTCTCACTAAAAGGTGTTTAAATCTCACAAACCCTATCACACTTTTATATATCATTATATAGGTTTTAAATAATCCTAATACCTTTGAAAAAAGCTAATACATTTTCCCACTATTTTTCCCTTCAATTTTTTTATTTAACCTTTCAAATTCCCGCATAATGCCCCATTAAGTGGCTTAACAACACATCAACCAACTAATATTATTTCCATCTTAATTTTTATGATTTTTAATCAAAATAATATTATAAAATACATTTAAAAGTTGTACAAATATGAGTTCCATCATCTTCCTCACTTAATTTCTCTTAATTTCACAATATAGGCCATTAAACTAGCACGCTAATCCTTATTAAGGACAAAACAACTAATATCCACTATTTTATGTTTTATAATTTTATTATTAAAATAACTTTAATATATTCAAATTATATGGTGTAGTATTTCCAATACTAAAAGGTAAAAATAAATAATGATGTCCATAAACAATTGTCAAATAATAATTAACTAAATTTCATAAATATTCTAGTTAATTCAAATATGTTCATAAAAATTATTTTATACCTAATTTAATTTATTATAATATGATATAAATATTTTTCTTAAAATTACGGGGTATTACATATAGTCTTGTAATGTATAGGTGCTTTGAAGAAGTAACTAATTATCTTCTCTAAGTACTTCTTGCCCACTTAGGATTCACGAGACTAAATAGAGACTGGAGTGTCTAGTTACAAAATATAAAAAACAATATAGGAGCCAAAAGTGGTATAAAGTATATTATAAATGCTAAATAAATTCTCCAACACTTTTTTAGTTGAACAAATCACTTAGATTCGATCCCATTGTAATATTCCTTAAGCACCCATTATATAGACATTTGCTAAGAGTAGTTGAGAAATGATAATAAGGTCATAAGTGGCCATGGATAAGATTTGATGTTATTGTGGAATGATGGAGTGTTGGAGGAATGCTTTTGCAAGTGATTGTGATGGTGGTTGAGTGCATTAACTGCCACTTATTTCTTTTAGATAGACTAAAAGTGGTCAGTAGGGGTTTGTAAAATAGTGTGTGTACTTTTTACCAACCCAACAGATTGGTCAACTAGGGCTTTTCTTGATTCTTATGATCTTTATTGAGCTTGAGATTATGCTTACGAGATAATGAAATTTTACTGACTATATACAAGTAGGCCCCAATCGTATTAAGGTCTAGGAGAGACAGTTGAGGTTGACTTTGCCCAGTCGTAGCATTGATAGATCTTAGTAATTAATAAAAATTAGGTATAATGGCTTCATTTATGGACTAATAACCTTTTAACAATAGTTTCCTCCTTATATGGATGTGACATAGGATTTATAACGTCCCTGACTTGCAACACAAGTTCTGCCTTTAGGTTTTAAGGTATGTTGGTGACTTTTAGTGGTCACTAATGTCTTCGTGGAACCTTATAGGTGGATTTTGCATGTCTTAGAAATCTAGGGCTTCTTCTAGAGTATGGAGGAATAGGGATGCGGTACCTTAGCATATGTTTTGACCTTAGATTTGTGCTGGAGACCTCCTCTGAAGTATTTGAGGCTAAATTTCATATTTGGTATCAATAAGAATATGAAGAAACTAAAGTTTGATTGTGGAAGTATTTGGATGATGAAGTGGAGATTCAGAGGAAATTTGAGTTGAAAATGTACTAAATAAGAATATGGAAGATGATGCATCCATTTTTAGGACTCCCTCAAAGTGGTAGAGGTTTCCTCCGATTTAAAAGGATAAAATTGGATTTTAAATGTCAAATTTTCCTCAAGTTACATGTCGATTAACATAGAGGTTGTCTATTGACATATGAATTTCATAGCCTGCAAGATATGCTAAAGGGTTATTAATCGACATCCTACGTGGGGTATCAATCGTTACCCAAGACTTAAGCTAAATTTTATCACAGCTAGGGGTGTTCAAAAAAGTGAGTAGACCAATGGAACAAACAGAGTCGAATCGGCCTCTTTTTTTCTTAACCAATTCGGCTCGCTTTTATTTTGGGGAAAGCTGACATAGTCAATTCAATCATCGATTTCTCGAATCAAAGCCTGCGATTGAACCAACCTGGAACGATTGTGTATAATGTATACATAATATGTTTATGGTCCCTTGGTTATAGTAGGAATACTAATAACTAGTCAAACTCATAACCTAAATTTTCTAAATAAGATAAGACAACTTAGAATCGAAAGTAAAACCCAAAACCCTAGGTTCCTAACCTTTGCTCAACCCATTGTTCTTTCAACCCCTCAACCTGATCCCTCTTAACCGTCGCTGACCTCCTCTGAGCTCCCTTGTTGCGCCGATATCAATAGGTAAGTACACTTTATCTCATCCTTACATACATATTTACTGATATAAATATTATATCAAATTATAATTATTATCTCCATCTGTTATCTCCCTACATATAGTTACATATGCCATATTTCCTCTACATTTGATTTGAAAAATAATTGATCAAGTATTGGTGCTTCTTTAGAGATTATATTTTTTATGTTATAATTAAGTTGAAACAAATTATAGTGATGGTTGATGATTGTGGATTAAAAAATCATTGTTGAAGTTTATTAGTTGATTTGTTGCACTGAATGTTAAATGCAATTGTAAATTTGACAGTTTTAAATTTTGGATTGTTAGAGAAATAGGCCTCAATAATTTTTTCTGTTAAAAAAAATCAAATTGGTTAATGACAGGATCGACAAATTAGACTAGATCGACCATACAAAAATGAACCGATATGTGGCATGCCGTAAAATTCGTAACTATATTGATTAGTTCTAAATATAGATAACAAAATATTAAAAAAATTATATCATTTTAAGCATAATTGAATTAAAATAAAATATAACATGCTACCAATAAGTAAAGTAAAATAAACTAATACAACTCTGATACCAATCTCCACAGTATAAAAAGAACACCAATCTTGGAAATACAATAATTGTCTCAAAAATAAAATCCAACATTGAATATAAATGAAATACTCCAACATGGATAAATACCCATACTGATAATCTGAATCTGACTACAAAAATAGAAGTGCGATAAGTAAAGATGATCACGCAGGCTCGATACCTACATCCTAGATCTGGGAGCAGGAACTGAGAATGAATAGAAGAAATTAGGGTTATGGAAGTTGTTGCTACCAAGGGACTCAAAATAGATTCCTCAAACACGATTAAACCTAACAAGTCTACAGTGAGTAAGATTTTAACTAAATATGGAACACAATAACATTAATAATGTATTTTCCTCTTAAATTTGAGTTGTTTTTAAGTTAACCCAACTCAAACAACCTAAATATAGCATGCATATCTAATCCCAAGTCCAAGTGAACCCTATAATACGTAATTATAAATCTTCCTCATTTTTTTTAATAATTATAAGGTTCTATAACAAGTACCTCGAATATAAATCTCTCGTTAAGTCTCAGTACAGAGACCACGATCACATAAGTCCAATATCCAAGTGAGTATATCTCCACAAACATACGAATATGAGTTATACACAAGCTCGCACATATAAGCACAAATGCCTATTCTTAATGCCTTTGGGGATCACTCGTGCATACTTGGTATAGCTATAGGTTGTCCCGACCCTATAACCTCAAACTAGCAACATGGGAATCAGTATGCTTTCCTATATATTGTATAGACAACATACCCAAGGCTATATGAAGAACTCCCGTTTATCCTCACTCGGGACACGGGAACCCTAGCAGTAGGATCGGGGTAAAGGACCAGGGTAAACTCATCGTTATTATTGGGTTACTAGAACGATCAACATCATACGTGCCAAATCAAAATCCCACCTAGTATGTCCCCTACGAGCATACACACAATTAAATCAACGATTAACCCTACACTAAGGACTAGTAATGCAACCTCTTGTCTGATTCTTATATCATTCAAATATCAACAAAATTCCATTAATCTCGGCCCAAGCATGTAAGGTTAATTTATATTGTTATGAATCAGTTAACCTACTAATTACTAAAACGTTTTAATCATCAAGAAGTATTATAATTAAATTAACTATACGTTACCTACTTAAACGTCCCAAATAAAATTTCCTATAGGAATCTGTCGACCCGAATTGATTCTCTCTAGGGCCTAATCGATTCGCCCCTTTAACCTAATTGATTCGCACCCAGGTCGAATCGATTCATACCCTGTATGTTTGAAGGTCGCTAACAACACATTAATAGCAGCCCCACCCCAAATCCAACATAGCCTAAAACCCTTTATAACTCAATAATTACCTAACTCCTTCATATATGAATATCTTACAATGTATACCGAAATGTTTCTACACGTTTTAGTAGATTAACAATATGATTAAGGGTTTAAATAATAGAATTTATAAAATTAACCCTAAGTCTAGATTCTTCAAGAGTTAAATGTAATTGGCCAACGATTTGTAATCAATTTTACAAATAATTAGAGGGATTTGATCGAGATTAACAAGTAGAATGAAGATATAGTGTTTTCAATTTCAAATAACATAGATTCATGGGTTAATTTAAGGACTTGTCAACAAAACTACAATAGTGTAAGAGCAAGATTTATAATACTCATTATGTTTTTTTAGTTTGGCTTAACCCGTTACACCCCACTTCACCATCGTGTACATTCTCAAAACTTTAAGTGAAGACAAGTTTATGACCAAACGTAAAAATAGAAGATCGATTGTAACTACATTTATTGAACAAGGTGTATGAGGCTATTTCAGTGCAATCTTTTCGTTCTGGGGTATTTTAAAAGAGTTTGAGAACTGGAAATATTTTTCCAAAATATTTGTTAAAAATTTTATCAAAATTTTGCAAAGTCATTAGAACAACATTGGATGTCATTCGAAAGAGTTCTTATACCTCATTAAAAATAGTTTCTGACTTTGCTTGAATGAGATTATTTTTTGTATCTTTTGGTATGCTCTGGAATCCCATTGGATCAGTCATTTGATGTATGTTTAAACGAGAAGGGGTACTTCGTTCGAACGATATGTACCTTCATTTTAACGAGGATGTAAAAAATTATTTTTTACTAGATTTCAAATGCAATCTTTCATTTCTATCTCTTGGATAATTTTCTCCCTATATATAGATATGCGAACCTGCATTTTAAACCAAGACTTTTAGAGATATTTTAGTCAAACTCTTTTTTTCAACACAAACCCCTTGGATGATTTAAGATCACTTTATCAAACGACAAAGAACACAATCCTTGGTCATAACCTTTGGAGTTTATTCTCCACTACTGAAGATAGGAATATAATTTCCTTAGGTTGATCGGTGGGTACCTAGTCAAGTAGAGCTTATTGTGGGGCATTGCTGGATTTGCATCGCTTGCTGCTGATAACTTGGATTGAAGACATTACTGCATCACTTAGTGGAGCTATGAGTTTTGTAAGTCTATAGATATCATTTTGTAATACCTAGTTGTAAACAATGTTAAAATATAAGTTTTTCTCATAAGGGATTTTTTCTCATTGGTTATCTTCCGTTTATGATTTGTGGTTTGTTGGCTTCAATTTAGTTCCTAGATCTAACATGCTTAGGTTCACCTATTTAATCAAGATAAAATTTGAACTAAATAGAATTTGGTTTGTGTGTGTGTGCCCTAGTATATGATTTGTACATATAATTGGACCACTCTTCTTTTTTTAAATTGGTATGAGACATGTTTCTACAAGTTACTTAGATGAATCTTAGTGGTTATATGGATAACTCGTTAAATAGGCCACATATGTTTGATGGATCTAATTATGCCTATTGGAAATCTCGAATGAGATTGAATTTAAAATCGATTGACGAGCGCGTTTGGATTGTTGTTGAAAGGGGATGGACTCCTCATATTATGACTAATGAAAATGTCATTAGCCTCAAGCCAGTCACAATTTGGACTGAGCATGATTTTAGATGGAGTAAGTTTAACTCTCGGGGCTTAAATGCAATTTTTGGTGTTGTCACACCCGACGAATTTCGTCATATCATGACGTGTACCACGTCTAAGGAAGCATGGGACATCATTCAACTCACTCATGATGGTACCAATGTTGTGAAAGTTTCTAAACTTCATAATCTCACCACACAATTTGAGACCATTAGCATGCTTTAATCCAAAACATTTGATGAATTTTATGCATGACTGTCTAATATTGTGTCTAGATTTAAGATCTCTTCCATGTCGTTTTAGTGCAAAAGTCACGGTCCTTAACCCCTTGATAATTGTAGATACACTTAGGCTTAAAAAGCTTGTAGATGATCTTTAAACATACGAAATAGGATACCTAGAGCTGGCAATTTTTAAACACCTAGAGCTGGCAATTTTTTACCCGATAACCCATTTACGATAATAACCCGAAATGACCCGAACATGACCCGTTTTGCTTGTATAGATTTAAGAGTACCTAAAACTTATACTAAAATTAAAATCAACGTGACCCAAAAATGACACAACTAACCCGAATTGCCACCCCTACAAAAACCAAAGGAAAAAGGGAAATGGGATCGCTCTATAAGCTTAATAAAAGAAAAAATAGGAGGTTTCCCACTTCGATTTTGAATTCGATCTAGATGAACCTTCTTCACCAAAAAAAAAATTGCAAATGGAAAAATCAAATTTGTTCCAAAGTGAAAAATAACAGTTTTGAGAAAGACAAAAATTTTAAACTGGTTTAAAATGTTTTTGAGTATGATCAAAGAAAATCTAGAGGATAGTACCCTGAGAGAGACTATTCAAAAAGATGCTCTGAGTGTGAGGGTAAGGGTAAAAAAGTCCACGAGTGTGCTACTAGGCTTAAGAGATAATGCAAAAGCAAAGCTACTTACCACTCTAAGCGATAACGATGTTGAACCGATGGATTTTGAGGATGAATCATTACATGAACATAACTTCAGCACGTTCATGGCAAGTCACGTTTGCACTTCAGGTACATATCACACCGATGTGGACGTTTCTAAATGTGATAGCCTCGATAATGTGTCGAACCATTCTGAATAGAGTGAGGGTGATGATTTAACTGAGGGATAACGTGGCCTTCAATATGCCCACGTCGAGCTTTACACTGATTCATTAAAAACCAATGAGTAAAAATAAAAAATTAGCTCGGAAGGTGTTATCTTTAGAAAAAGAGTTGAAGGTTACATGAGAGAGTGATACCTCACTTAGGATTTCTTTGAGTGAGCAGTTAGTTTCAGGGGGGGGAATAGGGACTTGACCAACAATATAGCTAATCTTACGAGATTTCTTCAAGAATTATTGGAGACTCATGAGAAATTTGAAACCCGTGTTTCCCAACTCAAGAAAGATATCGAACATGCCTGGGAGATCAAAGTTAGTTCAGAGGACACGTCTACGAAGGGTTGGAAAGATGTTTCTAGGTCCCATATTAGGGTTTAAAGAGAGGCTATGGATAGGTTATGATGGTGCATCCACTTCCCATAATGCACCCTAACCAATTCCCAAGTTTGTGATGGATCCGTATGGTCCTCGACCTAACCCACTAAGGAGAACTCATCCTAGGCGTTTTAACCAAGGTAGACCCAAACAAATCTATATTTATACCCGTTGCAAACGAAAATGTCACTTTAGGAAATTTTGTTATAAACTAGGAAAAGTCTCTTACACATAAGCTCCCACACACCACTATAACGGCTTCGCTCCTCTTAGAGAGCAAGTTAAGTTTCTAGTCATGACTTCTAAAATCTTAATAGAAGAATTTCAAAGGATGTCTACGCCTTTCGAGAACACTTCCAATGCTATAACTAGAGCCAACAATGATAAGGGCAAACAAAATATTACCTCATCTTGGGTACCTAAGAATGATGAAAAAGCATTTGTTGTTCACATTTCTCTCAAGGTTCAAGATACTTCTCGATGGTATTTTGATATTGGATGCTCTAGGAACATGTTGGGTGACAAGTCATATTTTTCCATCCTTGTTGATTACAAGGAAGGAAAAGTCACCTTCAGACATAGGAGTAGGCTTAGCATATTAGGATGTGGTTGCATTGAGATACCTAGTTTTTCTGAGCAAGACACTGTGTTGTATGACAAAGGGTGAAAAGAAAACTTGATAAGCATAAGTCAGCTTTGCAATAAAGTTAGACCTGTCGGAGGGTAATGTTTATGATCGATACAGTGACCTTTTTTTTATGAGGTGTGAGGACTATCAATAATTGCTATGGTATCATTCCCAAGTCATTTTTAGTATATAATAATGCTCATGTCTTCACCATGGACCTTTGCCACCAACGACTAGGTCACGTCAATTGTAGAGATATAAATAGATTAGTTAAGAAAGGCCTAGTTCGTGGCTTTCCATCGCTTGGAAAATCAACTTCCTCGGTATGTGACCCTTGCCAACAAGGGAAACAAATCAAGAGTCCCCGTAGGAAGGTAAATACCATTACCACCTCCCATGTTTTAGAGCTAATAATCATGGATCTTATGGAGTATTGGTGGTAAGTAGTATATCCTAGTGATGTTGATGACTTTTTAAAGTATTATATCATTGTACTTCTTAGAGAAAAGTCTGATGATGATGAGTTCCTAATAACTAAGTGTCGTGTATAATAGAATCAAAATAGTGTCACTATAAATAGGATTCGTAGTGACAATGACACTGAATTTAAAGAAGCCGAAGTGGATTGAGAAGGCCCTTTAGTGATTATCTTTAAGTAAGTGAAAAATTACCGAATTTTCCAAATTTAATATGTACCAAGTATGTGAACCAATTTTAATTATTCTAATTTCATCTTCTTGATAAGAAAAAGCATGCATTTAAGTGATTCAAAGCATTAAGTAAATAAAGCATGTAGGGAAAAACACAATTTTAGGGAAAAAATCTTTTCGGGTAAAAACCTTTATTTCATAATATAATGTAAATCGCAACTTATAAATTACATACAGAAATCTACAATGAATTTCCCGCAGAAAATCAACATAGACCGCAACCAAAAATCAGCAAAGATTCCGGTAGGAACCTCAAGAACCGCAGCTCCTCCTTTAGCAGTGAATACCCTCGAGTATCCCCAAATGATCACAGTCGTCATCAAATAGCTCCCGCAAGAACTATCAATCCAGCAGTAGAGAAATTCTCTCTACAAGAGAAACTTCAACAAACATGTGCTTTGGGTTCCAAAACGATTCACAGACATATATGGGATATTTTTGTGCGAATTAAAAACATGAATTTGCCCCTAAAAGTGAAGAATAAAATTCTACAGATTTTTAATTTTCGTTTTGCAAAAGTCTTGATGAAAACCTCTCACAAAATAGGTGTTTATAGAGCACAAAACTCTTGACACACTAGAGGTCATTCGAACGACATAGCCCTGTCGTTGGAACGACTCTCAAAACGACCTTAAAAAAATAAAAACATTGTGGGATCATTAAATGCAACAAAGGAATGACCTATCTCGCGTGGCCTATCAAACGATGTGAGATGTCGTTAGAAGGGGTCATTTGAACGACATTGCATTATTGTTTGAATGACAAAAGCGAAAAATATTATTTTATAAAGCTCGCCTACAGGTCCTCCAAAAATTATTTTGACTAGGAAAAATGCCTCATTTTGATAAAAACAGTTTCAAAAAATATCCCAATACAATCGTAAAACGTTTTCAAAACATTAACACAATCCTTACCAAAATCAATCTTGTAGATGTCCGTTGTTCAAAAAACTTGATATTTGGATTCGTTGTCTAGAACATATGATCGTGAGCTTCCTTCGACTCTTGTAATGGTATACGACAAACTCAATGTAAAATCGAGACTATGGAAAGTATGTCCTCACAAATCTCCTCCCTATGTCTATGCCGGAACAATATGAAAACATCTGAATTATCAATCAAAATGTCCTATACAAATCTAATACCCTCCCATGAACCCAAAAGTGTAAAGATACTAAAAATGAAAAATCATATACTTTAAATCTCTTCAAATCAAATCTCTATGCTTTCCTTGAGTTTCTTTTTATGTGCTTTCCAAAGCATTATTAAATTCCTATGCACAATAAAGAAAATAAATCTTCATGACGTATCGAGTTTTAAATGAGATACACATAAATCAAATCAAGTAAATCAATTCTCCCCCATAATTCATAATTTATTCTCCCCCTTTTTATTTGTCCGAAATAGATAAGGAAAAGAATAAATAAAATAAATACGGAGTGTCACGATAAGCATAACAAATATATATCAATTACGCTCATGCAAGGATATACTCAGAAGGTTTTCACAATCTCTTTTCGACTTTACAAATTTTTCAAAAAAAAATTAGAAAAACAGCATGCAATACCATATATAATATATGCAAAATATATCAAGGAAACTAGGCACACATATATAGGTATAAACGACCACAAAACATAATACAAAACACATAAGCTTTACATACTAGCATAGTATCGATGTGTCCAAACGTGTGGAATGGAATGAATGAGTGTGAACTATAAATAAAAGAATTATAATTCAAACACTCAAATATGTTCAAACTAAGCATTTGCCTCAATTGAAAATTAAAATTTGAATTTAATGAGCAAAACAATCACAATGCACACAAGCCTAGAATATTGATGATTCTGCAAATCAATAGCGTCATGACAAAATAAGCTTAACTTGGATACATTGTCATTGTGTAAACCCATTGATATTTCCATCCAAACTCCTAAAAATAGTTATTTTCTTTTCATTTGAATGAACAAAAATAGTTATTTTCTTTTCAATAGCGTCAAACTAAACAAATTTGGCCCCTATTTGGCATATTATTCTTTTTACTGCCTTAATTTTTTTCTTGGGCTCTTTTCAAACGGTGGCTTTCACGACGAGATTATTATTCTCTCGCAGTCCTTTCCCATACACTCATCATTTTTTTAATACTAAACAAATCCTCACGAGCAATGGTTCTTACATGCACAAATCCTCCATAGTCAAATAAATATGTATATTACAAAATTGATAGGGAGAACATCTCTCTAAGCTCAAATGTACATCATGAAGTCAAGATCCAATAAGTTCGAGCATATGTATGCGGAGGCATGAACAAAGTCGAATCCATAAAGCATGTCAATCTCGAAACAACTCCATAAGCATGGTTAGGATCAATCTAAGCATCTAAAGTCATAACCAAATGCCATAGACACATGGAAATATCATAGAGAATTGGATTCAAACACAACAATATGCCACACCAAATGTGTAAAACTAAAACACAAAAAGAACCAAAAATCTTTTTGAATTTTTCAAAATATTTTTCAAAAACAAAATCTTTTTGAATTTTCAAAAAATATATAAAACCAAATTTTTTATTTTTATTTTTTCCATATGACTCAATAATAATACAAAAAGTACAAATGTCATAACACTTGCAAAAATATATCATGAAGCATAACTAGCGTATGAAAAACATCTAACACGATCAATCGAAAGATCTAACATGGAAAGTATCACGTGCAAGCACATGAGAGTCATGAAGGATAAATCCTGAAGCCGCTAAGTACGATTTCCTAACCCAAATAGATGTGTAACGATGCGTGGGGTTTTTGAAAACAATAGTCACTCTATTCTTAAACTTCCTAGGATCATTCATAAGTTTGTAACAAAAATGAATAAGGTGACCTTGTTTACCACAATGTGTGAAAGTGTAGATATGGCGATGAACGTTACCTAAAGGTGATCCTCTCCTAATATTCCTAGGTGTCTATCTCCTAATGTTCCTATGTGGTTCTCTCGCATGCATGGTTTTGGCTTTTGTAATGGGTGCAACATGATCGTTAAAGCCAATACCACACCTATCATCCTTGATTTGGATAGTGCCTAACATCTTATCAAACTTCACCTTACTTGAGTCTCTCAACTTCTTCTCAAGCTCTCCAATCTTAGACTCAAGCAAATGCCTAGACTCCTCAAACTCTAAAAGCTCCTTTCTCATAACCTCCATCAAACCTCGAAGACTATTTCTCTCACCCTCAATGTCTTCTAGCTTCTCCCAAAGAGTCTTCTCACGTGCCCTGGGATCCTTAATCAAAGCATCGGTATTGTTATTCTCTATGGCACGTTCTTTCAACGTAGCTTCTAACTTCAAGTTTGCCTTCTTTACCTTTAAAGTTTCTGAATACATTTCATTGAAGGTAGCTTGCAAGTCACTCTTATCCACCGCTTCATCCTCACTCACATCACCCTCACTTTCTTGGGCTCCACTACATATGGATACGGAATAATCATGCAAAGAATTATCTTCACGGGAAAATTTGTCATCATCACTCACATGATTAGCCACGAAGGTGGTAAGGACTAGCATACTGGCATAAAAAGTTTCTTCTTCAAGGTCATTATCACCAAGGGTAGAAACATATTTTATCCGTTTACTAACATCCATTTTTAGATTAACAGGATACTCAACTGACTTATGACCATACCCCTCACAGCAAAGACACTTCTCAGAGTTATCTCTTTTGATTAAAGTCTTCAGTACAGACTTTATACGCATTTTCCAATTCGACCTATCAGATAATTGTGTTCTAAAATCATCAAACCCTCTACAAGGCATACCCAAAGACACGGGATCACTCACACAATAAAATAATGTTTCTAGCTCTGATACCAATTTGAGAAGGCCCTTTAGCGATTATCTTTAGGTGAATGCAAAATTATCGAATTTTCCAAATTTTAATTACGTACCAAGTATGTGAACCGATTTTAATTATTCCAATTGCACCTTCTTAATCCAAAACGTGCACCTAAGTGATTCAAGCATTGAGTAAATAAAGCATGCTGGGAAAAACAAAATTTTGAGAAAAAACCCTTTCAGGTAAAAATATTTATTTCACTATATAATGTAAATTGCAACTTACAAATTACATAGAGAAATTTGCGATGAATATTCCACAGAAAATCCACATAGACCGCAACCTAAAATCAGTAAAGATTCCCGCAAAAACTTGAAGAACCGCAGCTCCTCCTTCAACACTGAATACCCTCGAGTATCCTCAATGACATTAGTCGTCACCAAATATCTCCCACGAGAACTATCACTCCAGCAGTGGAGAAATCCTCTCTACAAGAAAATCTTCAACAAATATGTTCTTTGAGTTCCAAAACAATTCACAAACATATATGGTATCTTTTATATGAATAAAAAACATGAACTTTCCCCTAAAAGTGAAGACTAAAATTCTACAGTTTTACAGTTTTCATTTGTCAAAAGTCTTGATGAAAAAGTCTCACAAAATAGGTATTTATAGAATAACAAAGCTCTTGAGGAGGTGGAGTTAGTTCGAACGACATTGCCATGTCATTTGAACGACTCTAAAAATGACTTTAAAAAAACCAAAACAGTGTGGGGTCGTGTAACGCAATAATGGAAAGATCTATCTCGTAACCTATCAAATGACACGAGATGTCGTTAGAAGCGTTCGTTCGATCGACATTTCATTGTCGTTTGAACGATAGAAGTGAAAAATATTATTTTATAAAGCTCGCGTTCAGGTCTTCCAAAAATTATTTTGACTTAGAAAAATGCCTCATTTTGATAAAAAAAAAATATTTCGAAAAATATCCCAATACAATTGTAAATAGTTTTCGAAACTTAAACACGGTCCTACCAAAATCAATCTTGTAGATGTTTGTTATTAAAGAAACTTGATATTCGGATCCATCGTCTTAAACATATGATCGTGAGTTGACTTCGATGGTTGCAACGATATTCGACATACTCAATGTAAAATCAGGACTATGAAAAATATGTCCTTACATGCATAGATTTTGTGATGGAGTTGGCGTCAAACATGAGTTTTCGACCGTTCATACTCCTAAGCAAAATGGGATTATTGAGAGTAACAATTGAACAATTCAATAGATTGCTAAATCCAAGCTTCTTATATGTGGGTCTTTTCCGCGTTGGTGATTTCATGGACTACACGATGAAGATTTTCAGATGAAGACAACGTCACATGTGTCTTTTCCTTTTTGGGGTTGGTAGGCAATTATTTGAACTTATCTTAGGGGTTATTTGTTTTTAGTTTGTGTTTTGTACCGGAATAGCCAAATGGGAGATTTGTAAGAGTAAGAATTATAATTGTCATTATTTTTTTAGTTTGTCTTATTCCGTTACACCCTACTTTACCATCATGTACATTCTCAAGACTAGAAGTGAAGACAAGTTATTAACAGAACATAACAATCAAAGATTAACCATCGTTACATTTATTGAAGAAGGTATATGAGGTTATTCTTATGTAATCTTTTCATTCAGGGGTATTTTAAAAGAGTCTTAAAACTTAAAATATTTTATAATTTTTTAAAAAAATTGCAAAGTCGTGAGCACGACATTGGATGACATTCAATCGAGTTGTTATACCTCGTTAGAATATCTTCAAACTTCGTTCTAATGAGATTGATTTTTGCAGCTTTTAACAAGTTCTGGAATCTAATTGGATCAGTCGTTTGATGTGTGTTCGAATAAGAAAGGGTACTTCATTTGAATGAGATGTACCTTCGTTCGAACAAGTAGCAAAAAATTGTATTTTACTTGATTTCAAATGCAATCTTTCATGTCTATATCTTGGATATTTTTCTCCCTATATATAGATATGCGAAGCTGCATTTTAAACCAGGCCTTTTAGAGATCTTTTAGTGATCAAACGCTTTTATTTTTTTAATCCAAACCCCTTGGATGATTTTAGATCACTTTATCAAACCATAAAGAACACAATACTTGTTCATAACCATTTAGAGTTAATTCTCTACTGATGAAGATAGTAATATAGTTTCTTGATGCTGATCGGTGGACACCGCGGCAAGTGGACCTTGGCATGGGGCATTATTGGATCTCCATCAGTTTTTGTTTCAACTTGAATTAAAGACATTACTGCGTCACTTAGTGGAGCTTTATGTTTTGTAAGTCTGTAGATGTCATTATGTAATACCTAGTTGTAAACAATGCTGAAATATAGGTTTTGCCCGGAAGGAATTTTTCATCATTTCCTATCATTTTGTTTATGATTTATGGTTTATTTGCTTCAATTTAGTTCCCAGATTTTGAATGTTTATATTCTCCTAATTTAATGAAGATAAAATTTGGACTAAATAGAATTTGGTTTCTATGTGTAACCTAGTATACGATTCATACATATAACTAGACCACTCTATATTTTTCAAATAGTTCACTGACTTTGGATTAGGGCTTAATTATGTAATTAATCGAATTAAAAAATTAGGAAAAATATAATTAAAATCAGATATTTAAGGATTAAATTCATATTTTAATGACTACTACTATCATAACCCAAATTAAATTAGATTATTAATCAATGTGTACTTGCCTTTCACTGATTGAGGAATTGAGGTCTCGAGTCCCCTAAATTCTCTTCAATCCTTGGTGTATCTCCACTCCTTAGCCTCTATGGTTTTCTCTAATGCCTTATGAGTGTTTTAGGTTTATATAATTAAGTTAATAAAACTTTAACCACGAAATTAAGCCTAGGCCCAATGTTATCCTTAACCCACCAGCCCAAAATGTGGTTCTAATGGCCCAAAACTTGAATCAAACTATATATTAACGCAACATACTTAAATCTCACTATTTTAAGTCAAAAATGGACTTTCTAAGCATCCCAAAAGTCGACCTGAATTAGAACATTTTTAAATAAATTAATTATCTCCTTAAGTTAATTTATAAGCCGATACATATCAATGAAGTTAAAATTAGTTATTAATTAGTTACGTGTAACTCGGCATTATAAGAAACTACTTCACGATCGGTGGGACCCGATTCTGATGGAGTAATCCAAATAAGAAAACCCCCGACATATAGTTACTGACTTCGCTCATAATAATAAGTCACTTAAAATATTTAATTAATGAATTACGGTGTATTATGTAAAATTCCAAAAGATTTTAATTCACGTAGCACATATACGAATCACCAAAAAAACATATATAAAAATATACTCAGTGACATATCACATGTCGCGACAGGCAAATAAAAATTAATTAGATAATATAAATAAATGCACAAAAAATATGGGATTTTACATTCCTCCCCCCTTAAACAAGGAATTTCTTCCTCGAATTTTGAGTTTGTATAACTGACTCAAAGATCTCTGGATACCTCGCTCGCATGTCATCCCCTCTCTCCCATGTAGACTCGGACTCACTATGATGTCCCCAATAGACTATAACTAGCGAAATGACCTGCGATAATATAATTCTCTCTCTCCGGGCAAGTATGCATTGTGAACTCCTCGTAGCTCGTGTCTTGTTGTAGCTCAATCTCATCAAAGTCAAGGTGGTGATAGGTTAACTCGTCCCTCAGGAACTTTCTCAGCATAGATACGTGAAAAAATCGTGTACCCATTAAAAATGGTTGGGGAAGGCCAAATGATACCCCACCGGGCCCACTCTATCTAAGATCATAAAGGGAAATACATATAGGGGTGCCAACTTCCCCTTGGATACAAATCTCAAAACTCGCTTCATTACGGAGACCTTCAGAAGAACCTGATCCCCCCAAACTGAAACTCCAGCTTAGGCTCGTTTTGCCAACGTAACTCTGCTACTGACTTTGGGAAGTTTTATTATGCTTTTTGATGAGCATCACCTTTTTTGAGGTGTCCCAAATATAATCTGGCCCATATACCCTGTTATCTCATGTCTCCAACCAATAACTCAGTGAACGACACATTATTATACAAAATTCTTCATAGGGTGTCATACAAATAGTCTACTGATAACTATTGTTATGAGAAAACTCCTTGACTAGTAAGTGTTGATCTTAACTCGCTTTAAATCCAACTGTAAGGACATAATTTTATAAATGTCCGGGGTAGATTCTAGGAAATTTCTGCTTTCTACTAGATCACAGTTCATATGTCTGATACCGCTACATTCGGCATGTCAACACGATCATCCTCGACGGCCTTTATTCGAATTCAATGCATCCACTTTCATCACGTGCATCATGCTACATGCAACGTGCTGCTCAGCTCATTCCCACTACTCCACTACGCTCTATCTGTAATATGTTTTATTAGAGCTTTAAATATTTGCATAAATATTTGGGAAATATTTTTGAAGTCTAATTTTATTTTTTATCAAAAGCATAATTTTTCTAAGTGTAGAAGCGAATTGCCTCGATCGACGAGATCGCTCAAACGACTTTGGAAGTCGTTCGAGCGACATGGCTATCTCGTTCGAACGAGCCACCGCCTCGATTTTTGTATAAATATCTGATCTCCTTCTACACATTTTTCAAGTCTTTCTGCAATCTCAAAATTCTGCGAAAACAGCCCAGAATAAGACTTCACTTTTTAAGGTTTTATAAACCTTTTTGATTCACAAAACCATTCCCATATATGTGTGTGAATCTTTAAACCTTCAAGAAGATCATTTACTCATCTGAAGTAATTTTTAAGGAAGCCGCTCTCTTCTTCACTGCTGCCCTACTAGAAAGGGATAGTTCAAGCCGCCGACAACAGAACCGACACCCGAGGATATTTCTGTGTCATATATTTTCATTGTAATCCGTGTAAGCCGTACTCTTACAAAATTATTGTGAAAATAAAAGGTTTTGCCCCTTTGGGGGATTTTTCCTCACATATGTGTTCTTGCATGTTTCATCATCGTATTTAATCACATATAGATGCATGTTTAGGACTTGAGTGGTAAAAACTGTGTTTAATTAAATAACTTCATTATTTGAACGCAAGCGCACTCTCCTCACCAACCCATAAGCCCATAGCATGTCGTTCAAAATTTTATTCACCAATTAAATTTAACCGTATGTCTGATGGTGAAATGCGATACTCATATTCAGTTTTACCCCCATCGCCTCTTAAAATCTCCTCCAAAATTGAGAAATAAAATTATTCTCTCAATCGGACACAAATATCGAGTTGTACTCTATAAAGACGTACAATCTCTGCAATGAATAATTGAGCGTACTTATCTGTGGTGTAGTTTGTTCGCACCAGAAGGAAATGAGCCACCTTAGTCAATTTGTCGATGATGAACCAAACAGAATCATGTTACCTCTGGGACCTCAGCAACCCAACAATGAAATCCATGGAGATAATCTCCCACTTCCACATAGGAATCTCCAATGATTGCAAATTTCCTGCGGGTATCTAGTTCTCCACCTTTACTAGTTGGATAGTGGCACACTTAGTCATAAACTCAACTATATCCATCTTCATTCCGGCCCACCAATATTTCCTCCTCTTATCACGGTACTTCTTGTCACCCCCGGGATGCACAGTGAACCGCAAACTGTGTGCCTAAATACAAAAATTGTCCTCCGTATCTCGGGATCCTCTTACATAACCAAACACCCTTAAAACATCAAACCTCTATTTGAGATAACCAAATAGAAGATAACTCCGCTAGACATGATCTCACTCATCTTCTAATGATAAGAGGAGTCTAGAGTATGGCATGTATTGCTTGTGAATACAACAAGAGGTGTAACGGACACCGTTGCCATATATGCCTCTGATAAGTCCACAGTGCGTAAAGTACTGCACTACTTTCCCCACTTATCAGATAACTCTTTCCCTACTCGACCCATAAGGTTTCTAAACTCACAGTCAACCAATGACTCAAAGAGTCTGCTACCACATTCGTCTTCCCCGGATGATACTAAATTGATAAGTAGTAGTCTTACACAAACTTCAACCATCTCCTTAGCCGCATGTTTAATTATCGTTGAGAAAAAAATACTGAAGACTCTTGTGATCGAAAAACAACTTAAACCTCTAACCCAACAAATCGTGTCTCCACATATGAAGAGCAAAGACTATTGTCACCAACTCCAAATAATGGGTGGGTAGTTGCCCTCGTGAGCCTTAAGCTTACGAAACGCATAATCTATAGGCCTCTCCTTCTACATAAAAACTCCTCTAAGCCCCTTAATATAACACCCCGTGATTTTCGAGACCTAGAAATCTTTGTTAAATTAAAAATTTTGGAAAAAATAATTTTTGGAATCTATTTATTTTTGGCATGTAAATATGTTGGTTTTTATATATAAAAATAATGTTTTGAGAGGAATTTAAATTGGGATTAAAATTTGGAAATTATAACTTTTCATATAAAAATTGGGGGAGGATCCGAACTAAGGAGAATTATAAATTTGACTGTCTGATCTCTAAAACGTGATACAGACAACCTTAACAATGTCCGATCGAGTTAATTTTTCTTATAAGATTTTTTCTCCCCTTCAGTTAGAACATATCAATAATTCAAGGAAATTCGACGGTTAAAACTTTAAAAATTGATGCAGATGACCTTCATCACGTCCGATCGATCTAATTTTTGGAAAGCAACTTCGGCTCGCCTTCAGCGACAACGTATCAAAATTTTAGTGAATTTCGATGTTTCAATCATCCGGAATGTATTTTTTTGTGTTTGTGTTTGATTAGGACTCTTTCTTTTAATCATTTATATAATGGACAGGTTTAGACTTTTTAAAACACATCGTATATATTTTGTATTGGTATTTTCGTTTTAATTTATTTTATAGACTTTTACATTTCAGTGCCAAGAAAGGCTGGAATTCTTGGCCGCACACCACTTTGTGGTTTGGGTAACCATATCTAACTCTTCTATTTTCGTCAATCACAACGATCATTCTCAAAATCCTCCAAAATCAATGACTATTGTTGAATAATTGGATAAAATGAAGAATGAAAATTCCAAAATCATTTTGGGCGAGTATAACAAAAGTCATGTTATGGATTATAGGAATTTGGGGAATGATTTTTGCGATAAAGGGATAGAAAATACTTACAATAAGAATGTAGAAATTTATTTCAATAGCTTTCAAAAAATTTATAATAATAATTTTAATAGTAGTTTCGAGGATAATTTTCAAACTTTTTATTTTTAAGAATCCGCGCCCCCACATATTACATTGCGTGAGGGCATACGAATGCTTGAGAAAGAAAAGCGTAAATCCCATTATCTGGTAGAAAATCACTATTGGGAACAAGAGTTGGATGAATTATTCGAATCCAATGATGGTTTTTCTTTCATGGCTTTGGAAGATGACGAATGTTTCTTAACCAGATGAGGAATCGATCCCTACTTTGGAAAAAACCATTCTTCTCTTGGCCAAAGGCGTAATAGATAATTAAAGTGAGGAAAAATGGATGTAGTATCCATTTGCAATGAAATGATTTTTTATTTGATAAAAAAAGCAGGAATTTTCAATGAAAATGATCCTATCCGTGTTAAAATCCAATATTTGCGTGATGATGGGTCATTTCTTAAGACTGACTTCATTTCCTCCCCATTTTCATTTCCCATTATCGAACCGCTACATGCATCCCATGAGTCGATTTAAAACTTTATAAAGTTCAACCTTTTCACTGATGAAGATTACTTACTTGAGTTTCTTTCCATGAGGGAATTCTTGCTTCCACGTGCGCCACCTCCCATACCAACTGAAAAAACTTTTGGAGGAAATTTAGTTTTTTTCCCATGTGTACTTATCACCCGTTCAATCCAACCACTCATCATCCGCCAAAAACTTTTAATTGGTGATGGTTCATTTTCTTCGCCTAAACCACGCCTTTTGTTGTTCAAACGGACTTCCTATTTTTCGGAAGGTATGTACTCAAATGTGGGTAGGTCGTTAATCCTTTTAAGTTGTATTTTTGGTGGACACTCAAAATTTTCATAGTCTAGTGTATAGTTGATTAGAAGTTAAAAATTGCAGGTTGTATATATTAGGTTGATCTTTTTTTACTTATTGTCTAGTGTAACTAGTTCAGTTTTGTTATTTTTTTTTTGTTATGCTTGGTTCTAACATGTTTTGTAGAATCATTGAACTTGTACTTTTAGTATATCGCGCCATTTTGGGTAATATCATTCTCATCCTCTCTTTAAATTAGTTCTTAATTCACCTTGAGAACAATGTAAGGTTTAAGTTAGGGGGTGTGGGGTATGCTTTCCATTA
Organism: Sambucus nigra; assembly: GCA_949130495.1. Taxonomy (NCBI): domain Eukaryota; kingdom Viridiplantae; phylum Streptophyta; class Magnoliopsida; order Dipsacales; family Adoxaceae; genus Sambucus; species Sambucus nigra. The sequence goes on from OX422208.1 coordinate 116,815,296, forward strand.
TTTAGTTGAGTTCCATTGATTGATTATATGTTCTTCCCACGAATGCTTTTGTTGGAAAAATTAAAAAAATTCAAAAATATTTTCTGACCTTTTTCTCCTTTGTTGGTCATTTAGCCCTTATTTCCGAAGATAAATTCAAATAATTGCCCGATCCAATAGATAACTCAATGATGCATGTTCTCAATTTTAGAAGTTACTAGGCTTTAGTCCTCGAATCATTAATATTTTGAAAAACTTCAAGAATCAAACTTTGAGCCCATGAACATATGCATTTTTCCTTTTTAAATGAACTATTTTAAGGCCTTTATACCTCGGTAATCTTTTATTGCATTTGTAAATACTTACACCAAGTGAGAGTTGTGTTTTTCTTCATTTATGAGTGTTTATACACTACTCTTTCCTTCTTGAAAACGTTAAATTCATCAATAATCTCACAATTTCTTTCTTTGATTGTTCATTAATTGAGTTGATATTGAAAAGTGTTACTTGAGCATGATTTTCAAGTTGTTTCAACTCGAGAAGTCAGTAACTTTAGGAAATGATCATTATCCCTTTATGTTTTTTAATTCATATTTACGTTGACCTCACCCTAAATATTTCCCGAGTCAACCTCTTTGATATATATTAACCATTTATTTCATAACCCAAAATCTCATAATCAACTCTACATTGGAGTTTTTAAACCATATATTCAACTTCCATACCTTTGTTTGGAATGATACTTAGGACTGTATGATGTTCTTGTTATGTGGTTTTAATTAAGCACGTGAGAGTGAAAAGAAAAAATAAGAAAAAAAAAGTGAAAAAATGAGAAATAAAAGAAAGAGAAAGTATTTCCATGTTGTAAATAGTGTTCAATAATCTTTGTCACTCTCTTTGGTTATATCTTTTGCTTTTATGAAAATTATATTCCAATATTAAAATTGTTTGTAATTTTTCATTTATCCCAAGTGTTTCTTACCGAACCCTTTGAATCCGTACATATTCCCTTCCTTTCATAATCTTAACCCCAAACTTATGTTACAACCCTTGAAAGTCCTATGAGATCTTAAGGTAAGTGTGACTCAAAAGTCATAATAGTTGAGATAATCTATTAAAGTGTATTTCATCTCTCGCAATGAACGGTATCTTTCATCGCGATTGCATTTTTTCATTTTATATGTATCGTTCTTTATTCATGACTTGTGCATGACCTAGTTTCCATGTACATTTGATCTTTATGCCCGCGTGTCCCTTATGTGTTACACCCAATTCATAGTGATTCACTTATTAAGTGTAAGAACCGATGAGGATTGGTATCATTCTATGCTTTAATTCTTATCCGAATTGTAAAGGTTTTGCCAAATCAAAATCTTTTCATGTGCTCTCCCTTCCTCCCAGATTTAAGGTTTCAATCCTTTGAAGTTGTTTCATAATGTTAATTATAATAACTTGTTGTAATCCTTCTCTTTGTTTTTTAGCTTGTTGCATTTGATTGTTGGGCATACTTTTGAGGAAAATTTGATGTTTGTGGGATTCATCTATAAAAACCCTTACGAGATAACACTCGTCCACTAGGGTAACCTAGGGGTTTAGCGACTTGTTGCATTCGCTAAATGCAATAGTTGGCCTACGAAAGTGACATTTATATATTCTATGCATATCTATTTTGTTATTTCTCTGTTGGGATGGGTTTTATTTTGTTTCATTATTAAGGACTAACAATGTCTAAGTTAAGGGGTGTGATAGATCTCGAATATTGTATATTATCTCCCATTATTCTTATGCATTCTAGCACAATTGAATCCTTTATTTCCAACTTTTATGCTCGTATACTGGTTGATCCTTTTTTCGATATATATATATATATGCTTTGCAAGGTTTACTTGAGCTTTTGCAGGCATTGGAATGTTTAGCGGAACAACGGGTTGCATTTCGGGAAAGTTCCATCACAAGATGCAACTTAAAGGACATTTTCATAATTTTAAACTTCAGAATTTGGGGGCACTTGTGGTTTTGCATCTCATCGTATTAGCTTCATGTGGTCGCCGACTGTGCATCATTATCAGTTCGAATGAAAATGTTATGTTGATTCCCATTGGATGCTCCCGAAGATGAAATTTAGAAAGGTAATCGATTCTCACTTTTTGAGATTCGGTTGTCACTCTGTTCCAACAATATATCTTGAAAAGAGTTTGTGAAGGGCATCAATTCTCACTTTTTTAGAATCTATTCTCAGACTTTTCCTAGCTCTCTGTTTTTTGCTGAATTTTGTTAAGGGAATTGATTCTCACTTTTTGAGAATCGATTCTCACCCTTAGAATTTAGATATTTCGAGATATTTTGATTTGTTTTCTTTTGTTTATTACTTTATTATATTTATGTAAGTTTGATTTATTAGTTCATTAACTAGTTTTTAACTAGTTTGCATTTTAGTTAAAGGTTTGGGTTGGATTTTGGGTGTTTCTCCTTCTCTCTCTTAGTTCCATCCCATTTCTATTGTAAGTGTATTATTCATTACCTTACTTATCTATTTAAGCTTTAACAACTTAGTTTCTTTCTTTGTTAACTAGTTTTCAAGCTTTGTTAATTAGGTTTATTGCTTAATGTATTGCTTTCCTTTAATTCCACGTCATTTACAATGCTTTCTAGCTAAATTAAATTAGGTTAAAATTATTGAACTCACCTTAGATTATTTGGTTGATTTGCTATGGTATGATGGATTAGACTAGTTTTGATGGGTTAAGTTGTTCTTGGTTTTTTATCTAGGGAATTTAATGAGGTATAGCATGTATGTTCCATGTTTGCTAACTTTCGTGTGTAATCTCGAGTATATTTGTTGACGTTAAAATCAGAGTAGGCTATTATGTGAATATAGGGGTGATAACTTTAGGTTTTTTTACTTATAAAAATGAGAATTATTATTGATAAATCCTTTTTTCCCATATAACCATTTGTGCTAAGGTGGGGGATATTGTTCTCAATATATAGTTTCTGTGGGAGCCTAATTTTTACAAGTTCATGAGAATAGACGACTAAGATAACTTGAGTTATTTGTCCGACCAAAAGAATAACTTAATTTTGCATGGGCAGTTTAGTTAGAAGAGGATACCCGCAGATATAGTCAAATCAAGTGCCAAGAATCTCGATCGAGATAATCAAGAACCTATGACCAATCCAAAAACTATGATGGAGTTCCTTAAACAACTCAAACTCTGTAACAGACAAATCTATAAATTATACACCTTGATCCGGGGCAAAGGGATGTAAAATTGTAATCATTTAAAGACACTTAATAAGATCAAGTAACCTCTCCGTGGACGTAGGTAAGTTGCCAAACCACACACAAGCTGACGATGTTCAGGAAGACCACCCAGCCCTCCTAGGGCCAGGTCTAAAATTTGCCAACATTAAAACCCAAGATTTTGCCAGGAAAGGCAACCCTCAGAAGAGATCCATGGGCCTCCAAGTTCCACTCATAATTCCAGATTGGTCGATACCTATAAATCCAGACTTCTAGAACAAGAAGAGACAGCGCGCCTCCAAGAAGAAGAGAATTCTCGCCTTAAGAGACGACTGTAAAGAATGGATAGAGAGATCTCCAGTAACACAAGGTGATGTCGAGATAGGACTCTCCGTCTTCAGGGGGGAAACTCCCCCAACTGAGGAAAGATCCCTAGACATGACTATAAGAGAACTGAACGTGACAGATTAGAGCGAGCATGATCAAAGCGTGGCCAGCAGTAGAGGCGCCACCAGAATAATGATCGACCAAGTGAGGATTTAAGGATCCTGGTCCATAGGGAAATGGACTAACATCCGGCACATCGAGGAGCCAAATCAACCAGGGAGCTCGCCAGAAGATCCCTCGACACTCAGATGAAGGCCCATTTTTCAAGGGAAATTAAACGAAAGGAGCCTCCCAAGAAGTTCGTTGTCCCCAGGTTCAAGATCTATGACAGAAAAATAGACCCTATATATCATGTTAGACAGTATCGGTAGGAAATAACTTTATAGAGACGCAATGACGTACTCATGAGCAGGATCTTCCCTTCTAGCCTACACAATGTAGCATAGAAGTAATTTGAAAGTCTTCCCTATAGGTTGATCAGGATTTTTATAGCACTAGCAGAGGCTTTCACGGCACGATTCATAACAAGCAGCTCATATCCCAAGCGGATGGATGCACTGCTTACTATGAAAAAGAAGCAACAGGGATTATGCAAAGAGATAATGGGAAATTTTCAACGAGATCGGCGACTTCTTGGAGTAGGTTACCGTAGCATCCTTCAAAATTGGCTTGCTAACCACATCTCTGTTTCACCAATCCCTCACCAAGAAGGAAGCCATAAGCATCAATGATCGTATAGCTCATATCGAGAAGTATGCCAAGATGATCGAGCAAAAGTGAACAATGGGACAGAGAAGAATGAAACCCCAAAGAAGGGAACTTGTAAGGACATGTTTTAAAAATGTCTGGGGTAGAATCTAGGAATTTTCCAAGTGTCCTAGATCACATTTAAGTATGTCTGATACCGCTACATTCGGCACGTCTCCACGATCATCCTCGATGACCTTAATCCGAATTCATGCATCCATCATCTTTGTATGTACATCATGGCTAAAGCAACGTACACTTCAACAGTTCCCATTACTCTATTAACTTATGGTAAAAATAATTTTAATTGGATTGTTTAATTATTTTCATAATTTGTTGGGAATATTTTTTATATAAATTTTTAAAGTCTGGAAGATGATAAACACGCAAGATCTTTTTAAGGAGGTTTTTTTAGACACGTCACTGATGTCGTTGGAACGACAACGCATCTCGTTCGAACGAGATGACATCTCGCTCAAACAACATCGTATGTCGCTCGAACGACGCACCGCCTCAACATGTCTATTTAAACAGTGTTCGTGCTACACGTTTTTCTCAAGTCTGCATACCTCCGTTTCTGCAAAACAGTACCTATTTCCAGACTTCATATTTTAAGATTTTTAATACCTTTTTTATTCACAAATAATTCCCTATTCTTTATGTGAATCCTCTAAACCCCAAGGAAGATTATATTACTCATCTCGAGTACACTTGTGGAAAAAACGAAGATTTTCCATTGCCAACCTTCTGGAGATCTTGCAGGAACTCAAGCTGATGACATAAAAAACGACGCCTGAGGGTATTTCGTATGTCACTACTTATATTTTCACTGTAATCCGTGTAAACCGTTCTTTACAAATTATTGTGAAAATAAGATGGTCTTTCCCCTGTAGGGAATTTTTCCTCAACTGTGATTGTCTTGCATGTGTAGATTATTTCATTATTCAATCACTTTTATTTTCAAGAGTTAATACTTGTTGGGACTAAAATTGGAATTTAATTAAATAAGTTTGGCATTGATTGTTGGCGCACTCTCAAATTGGTATCAAATCCATTTACATAAATTTACCATGTAATTTTTTTGCAAAAATTTTCTGGATATCAATTTTGTTCTGAAAATTGATTTTTGAAAAAGCGCAATTTCAATGGATAACTTATATAATAAAGTCCTAATTTTGACGGGTCAAATTATACCTATTGGAAAGCACGCATGAAATCTCACCTAAAGGCTATTGATGAACGTGTCTGGGTTGTGTGTGAAAGAGGGTGGACGCCTCCCACTGTCACTGTAGATAACGTAACTACTCTAAAATATGTGACTCGATGGACTGAGGATGAATTTAAATGGAGTACATATAACTCACGCGGGCTTAGTGCCATTTCCGAAAACGTCACCCCTCATAAGTTCTGACGCATCATGACGTGTACCACATCTAAAGAGGCATGGGATGTTTTGCAACTTACCCATGAAGGCACAAATGCAGTAAAAGAATCTAAATTGCAAAACTTAACTACACTATTTGAAACTATTTCCATGCATGAAAATGAGTGTTTCAATGAATTTTATGCACGCTTATCTGATATCTTGAACACTAGTTTTAACTTAAGAGAAGACATTCCTGATGCTAGGGTAGTTAAGAAAATTTTGAGATCACTGCCTAAAAGATTTATCCCGAAAGTCACCATGATAAATTCATTAGGTCATCTAAATATGCTGAAATTAGAGGAGTTAGTTGGATACCTACACACCTATGAAATCGACATGTTCCCAAACACAATAAAACCAAAAGATAAAGGGGTAGCACTCAAAGCCCATACCAGAAAGTGTGAGGGCTCAAAGAGAGGTGAGTAGTCCAAGAAAAGAGAGGAAGAGATGTTTGATTCTGATTCTGATTTTGACTTAGATAATTTGGTCCTATTTGTAAAGAAATTCAAGAAATTTCTCAAATTAAAGAAAAATGGAAATTTTAAAGATAAAAAGAATTTGGAGAAAAATAAATCTGAAAAAAATGAGAAAGATAAAAAGGACACCTATAAGAACTACGCGAAATCAAAGGAGCTACTAGAACAGCTAAGGTAGTAGCCTTAGATTTCGCTCTAGCAGCTCGGAATTGAGCTTTCTCTTCGCTGCGAGAGTATGTCTGAGGAACAGGGGGTGGAACAAGCTCAGAGGGAGGTGTGCCACAACACAATAAAAAGGATTTTCAGGAAAAGTAACCATTTAGAAAAAGGACTGAGCAGGCTCGGAAGTGGGCTGAGAGGAAGTCAAAGAGTGGAAGGGAAGATCCTCCATGAAAATAACATGGCTATAGACTCTGAGGTGACAAGCATTGACTAGAAGGGGGGTCATAGCAACGAGAACCCGTGTGATTCTCAGCTTCAGAAAGCCAACTCTCGAAAGAAAAAAACTGAGATCTTTTTCCAAAGGTGGTTGGCCTTACTCAAATAGGGGGAGGGAATTCGATCCGGGGTCAGCGTAGAAGCGCCTTGACTCGAAAAGTGAGAGATATTTTGAGTGCGGCGGTAGAGGTCATAGGGGGTTTGAGTGTGCAACTAGGTTGAAACTTCAAGAACAATCCAAATCTGCTTTAAACACCACCCTTAGTGACGATAGCGAGGTCGAGTCGGTGGACTCTGGAGACGAGTCATCGCATAAATGTAACTTCACCCCATTCATGGCTAGTCATGTGAGTACTGACAGTGCTCCTCATGACGATGAGGATGCAAGCTCATAAGGACACCTCGACAGTGATAGCAGTGTGAGCGACGGGGAGGAAGAAACAAGTAAGAGCGAGACTGATCTTCGATGTGCGTACGCTGATTTATATGTTGATACTTTTAATACCAAAAAGCATAACAAAGCGTTATCTCTTAGGATATTTTCTCTAGAGAAGGAATTAGGAGAGATGAGAGAGAGAGAGAGAAAGAGAGAGAGAGAGAGAGAGAGAGACAGAGACAGAGAGACCTCCATGTCCACTGCGTTGAGAGAGAGAGAGACCGCATGTGTTGAGAGAGAGAAAGTTTTTGGAGAGAGAGAAAGTGTTTTGTGATAGAAAAAGGGGACTTGACTAAGCAAGTGGATGATCTGGCGAGTGAGATCCATTCCTCCCTCGACACTCGAAAGAAACTGGAACCACTTGTAGCCCGACTCACTCAGGACCCTGAGAGAGCCAGGGAAGTCAAGGTAAGAACTAAGGATCAGTCTGGTAAGATGGGAAAGATACTCCTCGCCCCTGCTGTGGGTTTAGGTGAGAGGCCGAGAATAGGTTTTGATGGCGCTTCCACATCCCATATGACATTGGAATCGGTTCTCGAGTTTATTACAAATCCTTATGGCCACCCACCTAGAAATTAAAAGAGAGTTCGGCTAAGAAATATGTCTACATATTTTTGTACTTACTGCAAAAGAAAAGGTCATCTTCATGAGTATTACTATAGTTTGGGTCGGACATGACGTACTTTTGCTTCGCCACATGACACTACTTATTTTGAGAGTCTTAGAGAGCGAGTTGAGTGTTTAGTCACCACATCTCAGACTATAGTGGAAGAGTTCCAACAGATTTCTATGCCGTCAGTGGGCACTTATAAAATCCCAACTTGAGTCAACAATGACAAGGGCAAACATAAGGTTACCTCATCTTGGGTGCTTAAACACAATGCAAAATCCCTTGTTGTTCATGTTGCTATTAAAGCACATAATTCTCTACAATGGTACTTCGATAGTTGGTGCTCCAGGAACATGACTCGTGATGTCTCTCTATTTACCTCCCTTGAGGATCATAAGGAAGCTAAAGTCACTTTTGGAGACGGGAGCAAGTCTAGCATAATAGGACGAGGTACAGTAAAGTTGCCAGGATTTCCTAAGCTAAAGAATGTGTTGTACGTCAAGGGATTAAAAGCAAATTTACTCAGCATTAGCCAGTTGTACGACGCTGACTTTGCAGTAAAGTTTGACTCGAATAAATACCACAACTATGCTAAAACCGGTACACTTCTATTGTAAGGGGTGAGGACTAAAGACAATTATTATGGGATCATGCCCGATTCCTCATTTGTCTATAACAGCGCCACGATCACTACTATGGATCTGTGGCATCAACGTCTAGGTCATGTGAACTTTCGAGATTTTGAAAAATTAGTTAAGAAGGACCTAGTACGTGGCTTACCATCGCTTGGAAAGCCAACTTTCGCAGTTTGTGGACCCTGCCAATTGGGGGAAAAAATTTGTAGCCCTCATCGAAAGTTGAATTCCATTACCACTTCTCGCATCCTTGAGTTGATACATATGGATATTATGGGTCCTACTCGTACTGAGAGTTTAGGTGGTAAGAGGTACATTCTTGTGATCGTAGATGATTTCTCACACTACTCGATTATAGGTTTTCTGCGAGAGAAATCTGATGTTATGGATTTTCTTACGACTAAGTGTCGCGTCCTACAAAATCAACATGGTATCACTATCAATAGAATACGGAATGACAATGACATTGAGTTTAAAGAAGAAAAAGTATATCTTTTCTGTTATGGCCTCGTAATCAAACATGAATTTTCGTCCATTAAGAATCCTCAGCAAAATGGAATTGTAGAGAGGAAGAATCGAGCGATTTAGGGGATGGCTAGATCCATGCTTTTAGGTCGTAAAGTTGCAAGAAGATTTTGGGCTGAGGCGGTGTCTACAGCGTGCCATATGGCGAATAGGGTATATCTTCATCCACACACTCTTATGACACCCTACGAATTATGGACTGGAAAGAAGCCCAACCTTTCATGTTTCCGTGTCTTTGGGAGTAAATTCTACATCCTACGGGATAAAGAGCAATTAGGAAAGTTCGACTCCCGGAGCAACGAGGGGATATTTTTAGGTTATTCATCGTCTAGTATATCTTATTGGGTGTATAACCTAAATAGCTCTAAGGTTATGGAGTCAATAAACGTCACTTTGCAAAACGACGAACCACCGGTGTTAATTGATTCTAACCTTTTAGGTGAGGGTGACACACTTTCTAGTGATGATCCCGGTGTGCCTCCCATACCCAGAGTGGATCGCATTCCTGATTTAGGGGACACTCCTACTTGGGTTCGCAAGAGTCATGATCCTTCTACTATTTTAGGAGATCCAACCCTAGGGGTCAAGACTCGTTCTCAGCTAGAGAACGTTATTAGCCATATTTTCTACACGTCCAAAGTCGAGCCAAAGAACTATAAGGAAGCACTTAAAGATGAACACTAGATATGTGTTATACAAGATGAGTTACTTTAGTTTAGAAATAATGATGTCTGGGAACTGGTCCCCCAACCTAGTGAGAAAAATGTGATAGGTACCAAGTGGATATTCAAGAATAAGGTGGATGAGACTGGTACCATTATCCGAAATAAGGCTAGGGTGGTCGATTAAGGCTAAACATAGATTGAGGGTGTAGACTTTGACATAACATTCGCTCCTGTTGCGAGGATTGAGTCCGTTCGCTTATTACTCGCCATCTCATTACATCTGCGCTTCAAGTTATATCAAATGGATTTCAAGAATGCCTTTCTTAATGGCATTCTACAGGAGGAGGTTTACGTGGAACAACCAAAAGGGTTTGAAGTCCCTAAGAACCCTGATCACGTTACTATTTGAGGAAAGCCTTGTATGGTTTGAAGCAAGCACCCCGTGCTTGGTATGAGAGGCTTACTTCCTACCTCTTAACTTGTGGCTTCAAGAGAGGAGGAGTTGATATGATATTGTTCGTTAGGAGAGATGACGGTGCTATTTTGGTTGCCCAAGTCTATGTGGATGACATAGTCTTTGGATCCACGTACTCCCATCATGCTCAGTTTTTTGAGGAGGAGATGAAAAGTGAGTTTGAGATGAGAATAATTGGTGAGCTTACTTTCTTCCTTGGTCTCCAGGTTTGTCAGCTAGAGGATGGTATGTTCATCTCCCAATCCAAGTATGCTAGAAACCTTGTGAATAAATTTGGTCTACACTCCGCTAAGCACGCATGTACACCGATGAGTACCTCAACTAAGCTTAGTAAGGACACTTTAGGCAAGGACGTAGAGCAAACCTTGTATCGAAGTATGATAGGTAGTCTTCTCTACTTGACTGCCAGTCATCCCGACATCGCTTTTAGTGTTGGAGTCTATGAGAGATATCAGGCGTCCCCAAAAGAGTCACACTTACTACCTCTTAAAAGTATTATCAAATACGTGAGTGGGACTCTCTCACTAGGAATTTGGTATTGCTTTGATACCAATGACCATTTATCCGCTTATTCGAATACCGATTGGGTACGGGATGCAGATGGATGTAGGAGCACTTCAAGTGGGTGTTTTTTTTTTAGTTTTTCTCTTGTCTCTTGGTTGATAAAGAAGCAAAACTCCATCTCTTTGTCCACTACGGAGGCTGAGTACATAGTCGCTGGGAGTTATTGCACGCAACTTCTGTGGATGAAGCAGATGTTGTAGGATTATGGGATATCACGGGACACCATGATTGTTTCATGTGATAACATGAGCGCGATACACGTATCCCGTAATTCAGTCCAGTATTCGCGCACAAAACACATTAGGATATTGGAGAACTTCATCCGTGAGCTTGTAGAGGACAAGGTCGTATCCTTGAGTTTTATATCTACCAACCTCCAGTTAGCTAATATCTTCATGAAGCCTTTAGATGCCGTTATATTCTAGAGTCTTAGGAAGTCTTTAGGAATTTGCACAGTTGGCTGAGGGGTGGACACCAGGTCAAGAGTAGGATATATTTTTTTCTTTGATCATATCATTTTATTCCTATCTCTAGATTATATCATTTTTCACATCGTGTTTACAAAAGAATACTTAGTCGGGGTAAGGACCACAAACCATGACGCATTAGTTATCACACTCAGGATTGCTAACAGGGATGTCGACAAACTACTTGTGGACCAGGGGAGTTAATTCGAAGTGATGTATCTGGAGTTATTCCATAACCTGAAAGTGAATATCGTCAACCTCAAAGAAGCCACTGTTCCATTGGTTGGATTTACAGGAAGGATCACTATGACGTTAGAAAATATCACTTTGCTAGTCAGGGTAGGATATATCTCGAAGTTAATCGAGTTTTTAGTTGTGGACATCGAGTCCTCGTATCATGCTAATTTTGGCAGAGGTTATCTCCGTGCCATGAAGGTCGTCCCATCCACTTATCATTAAAAGCTGTAATGCATCACAGATCGTGGAGTGGTCGAGATCTGTGATGACCAGGTTGTGTCTAGAAAGTGTTTTATCCCAACCATATGCCCGAAGAAAGAGAAAAAGAAGGAGCTTGAGAACGCCTAGGAAAAAACCCAGGAAAGGGCTTGTTGTCTCCAAATATCTACTACGGTATGGTCGACCAGGGGTGGAGGAGACCAGGGTCCACCCCATAGCAGGGCTATTGAAAGCCTAGAAGAAGTTGTAGCTCATGATAACTTGACAGAAAGGAAGTTTTTTATTGGATTTGCTCTTACCGATCAAGAGAAAAGGGAACTGGTTACACTCTTTAAAAGAAACATAGATGTTTTCGCATAGGAGCCTTACTAGTTTCCAGGGAAGGCTAAGGCTAAGTCACTGCCTACACATCTATCCTGCTTTTATACCCATTACTTTAAAGGATCGTCGAATGTCACCCGGGAAGTCTAAGGCAGTGGAGAAAGAGGTAGGGAAGTTACTGGAAGAAGAATCAATCAGAGAAGTTCGGTTCCCTGTATGGTTATCCAACCCAGTGGTAGTACCCAAAAATAATGGCAGTTGGAGGGTATGCATTGATTTTACCGACCTCAATCGGACATGTCCTAAGGATAACTTCCCTCTCCCTAAGATTTTAACTGGTCGACGCCATAGCAACACACTAAAGGATGAGCTTCCTTGACATCCACCTACACGGGCCTGATAAAGATAGAACCTCCTTTATAACCTTAGTTGGTTTGTACTGCATAAGGTTATGCCTTTTGGCCTCAAGAACGTAGGGGCAACTTACTAAAGATTGGTAACCAAGATGTTTAGCAAACAGATGGGAGAGACGATGGAAGTGTACATCGACGAGATGAACTTTAAAAGAATGAACAAGGTCGATCACCTCTCTGACATAACAGAAACCTTTAAAATCCTTAGGAAGTATCGAATGAAGCTTAATACAAGTAAGTGTTCATTCGGTGTCCAGTCATGAAAATTATTAGGCTAACTAGTGAGTAAAAGGGGAATCGAGGCAAACCCAGATAAAATTAATTCTATCACCAAGGTCCAGCACCCTCAGACTTTGAGAGATGTTTAGAAGCTTACTGGGATGCTCGCGGCTCTCAATCACTTCATCTTCAAGTCTTCAGAGCACCACCGGTTATGCTTTCAGCTCTTAAAGAAAGGCAAAGGCCTAGTATAGAATGACGACTGTTTGCAAGCTCTGTGAGAGATCAAGTCTTACCTTAGCAAGCCCCCACTGCTAGTAATTCCGGACAACGGAGAATAATTGTGCCTCTACCTGCCAGTGTCAGACCATGTTGTGAGCTCTACCCTAGTTTATGAAAATGAGGGAGAACAGTACCCAATTTACTATGCCATCAAGACGACCCTAGATGCTGAACAACGGTACTTGCCTCTGTAAAAGCTCGCCTATTCCCTAGTGATCACTTTAAGGAAGTTAAAGCACCACTTCGAAGCCCATTCCACAACAGTATCACCTCTTACCCACTCAAGGTCATTCTACAAAAGGTTGACCTCTCTAGGTATCTTTTAAAGTATTCGGTCGAGCTCGAAAGATTTGACATCCACTTCCATCCCAGAACAACGATCAAGGGATGGATCTTAGCATATTTTATTGTTGAGTTCACGAGAAATCGATCAGCAGATCAGCTGAATGAAGATCAATTGATTACACGTGAAGCAACGTCCAAAGACTGGACACTTTAGGTTGATGGAGCCTCAAATTCTAAGGGGCAATGAGTGATGATTATTCTCATAACCCTCGAAGACACCATAATTAAGCAGGTAATTAGGCTGGGATTTGAAGCCTCCAATAACGAAGATGCGTATGAAGCTCTAATTGCCGATTTGCAAAAAAGCAAACTACTGGGGGAAAATACCTCAATGTAATTGGTGATTCGAAACTTGTCTCCAAGCAGGTAAGTGGAGATTTCAATGCTAAAGACGATCGAATGACAACATACCTAAATGTAGTAAGAGGACTTATGGGAGATTTTGAGCAGGTGGAAATTCAACAGTTCCCACGATGACAGAACAGTCATGCTGGTGCCTTAACAACACTAAGCTCAGCAATTGACTCTGACCTAAAAAGGACAATCCAGATTGAATTACTCGCAAAGCCTAGTATCGATCATAAATTTATAGACGAGAAAGTCCTCCTCACAAATAAATCCCCGAGTTGGATGGATCCCATCATTAATTATCTATGGAGCGACTTACTGCCAGACGATAAAAGGTCGGCCCACTAAATCAAAGTCAAGCTTACTCGTTTCAACCTTATCCCTGAGGGGAAACTTTTTAATAAGTCATTCACAGGACCCTACCCCAGTGCGTTCACCTAAAAGATGCCAATCAAGTACTTAGTGAACTTCACGAGGGCAGATGTGGGAGTCGCGCAGGTGGAGATCCCTTGCCTTTCGAGTGATCAAGGAAGTATATTTGTGGCCTCATAAGTAGAAAGACGCTAGCACATATGTTCGCAAATGTGAAAAGTTCCAAACGCACTCGCCTATGGTTCACCAGCCTGCCAGCGACCTAAAGTCACTTATCAGTCCATGGCCTTTCTCTTAGTGGGGATTAAACATCGTGGGACCACTACCTACTGCATCCAAAAATTGCAAGTATCTTCTGGTCGCCACTGACTACTTCACAAAATGGGTAAAGTCAGAACCATTGGCAAACATTAGAGACTCTGACATGGCTAGGTTCATATGGAGGAATATCATAACTCACTTTGGGATACCAAGGACCATCATCACCGATAATGGTACACAATTTGAAAGTGGTTTCTTCTAAGCTTTCTACGACGATAACAACATCAATCACCACTTCAGTTCTATGGGATATCCCCAAAGCAATGGGAAAAAAAGCTTCCGACAAAACCATGATCGATGAGATGAAAAAAACTATTAAGAAGAGCTAAGGGTGCTTGGGTGGATGAACTTCCTCATGTTCTATAGGCTTATCGCACAACGCCCAGGAGACCAACTGGGGAAACATCATTTGCCCTCACTTATGGTATGGAGGTTGTTATCCCTCTGGAAGCAGGCCTCCCCACTATGAGAACCACTCTATTCGACCAAGGGCTTAATTATGAAGCACTACGCACTCCTACTAACAGCAACTAACCATGTAGTGAAACAAAAGGGTCAACCCAAGGAAGTTTTCAATAGGGGACTATGTCCTGTGAAAAGTCCTCGATAGTGCTGTAAAACTATCAGACGGAAAATTGGGACCAAATTAAGAAAGACCATTCAGAGTAATCAGAAATGATCTTCAAGGAGCATATCATTTGGAAACGCTAGAGGGAAGGGAGATACCAAGAGCATAGAACGCAACCAATCTCAAGAAGTTCTACTTTTAGATCTTTTTTATCTTTAATTAGTTTTTTGTTGTCAGATAAGACAATTTGTAATGAATATAGGATATATTAGCCCATCTATTCTCGAAGTTTACATTGGTTGCTCAACTCATCTTGATTACATCTCATTAATCTGCACCTTTTCCAATGATAACTCCTTTGTGCATAACTGAAATGTTTAAAGAACAAGGTTAGCAAGTTAAATTCAAACACTTCAAATCACCCTCAGGCCCATGTTGCTAACACAGGAGGCCTCATGAGTTGGCTAGGTAACAACAAAATACCTACAGGGGGATCCTTAGGCAATAAAGCTAACCCTTGTTGGTCGCCAACAATGTTGGTAAAAAAACCTATTCAGGAAGATTTCCCAATAGCTAGGTATATTCTCGTTATCATCTCACTTAGGCCTAAGGAAGTGTGACGACACGACCTAAAAGGTAAAGTGAATGGAATGATATTGTTCAGGCATATTGGACTGGGAGAATATTCAAATATATAAAAGGCGGAATGCCAACACTTAAACATCATTTAATCGGTTACAAAAGCCCAAAATAATTCAAACTAAGTATGAGTTTACCTAAAGCCTACAATCGGTCAATCAATGTCATTTTGGTCAGTAAAAGTACTAAGCAATCTTTGACCAGGCAAAATCAAAACATGTTTAGTCAGCATATGCTCAAAACATAAGAAAATTCTTTATTAAGAATACAAGGTTATAATCACAGACCAAAAAGAAATACTCAAGGGCCTAAAAGGGGCCAGGGCGTCGAGCAAGATATTCTTCTACACTTCCCTCTGACCATCGTCTGGCTTTGGGGCAAATTCTTCGACATCTTCATCAAGATCTTGATCCAAGAATTGGGGAGGAATAGCATCGGTTGGAATCCATTCATCATCTTTCGAGAAGAGATTATGTCTATAGGCAAGACATTCAATCTGGTACTTATACCAAAGCTTAGATTCGTTTGGAGTTCTCACCTCTTTAAGATCACGCAGACGCCCTCGAGAAAAAGAAATGCTTTCAGCCTCCTTAACTTTTGTTAGGGCATCTGCCCAACCAGCACTATAGCCTTCTCCCCAAACCTCTATGGGTCCCACCTTAAATGAGTATCTCAGCTTCTTGACCTTATCGTTTAGCACCCCTATAAAATATTTCAAGATCGCCACCTCTTTTCTCAGAGCATCATTCTCAGACTGCAGGACCTCATCCACTTTGACGACCTCAGTCCTCTCCAACAGTTGGGCCCTCAAGGAATTAACTTCCTTTTGTACAAACGGCCCCATTTCCTCCATCTCCTGGAGATTGTCTTTTAGTTTGGCAATCACTTTAGTCTGGTTTTGTACCGGTCATTCCTCGCTCTTAGCGACATGCAAATTTTCATAAAATCTCTGCGAGCTTGTAGGCTGGTGCCAGGTCCAAGAATTCTTCTCAGTTGAAAATTGGGAGAGATATAGCGATCTAAATCAGCAGACTACAATCGATAGACACCAAACCAGAACCAACTGTATTAACATAAAAGGAAATAACACATGAGTAAGGGGGATAATTTCATTACCACATAACATAAAAAGAAGGCCAGTGACCAATACATGAAGTTCTCAAAATAAGGATACAAATCGACAAGACTAAAAACCATACAAGGAGAATAAAAACTCCTAGTCTAAAGAGCCCTAGTATTTCACCTGGTCTCCCTTAACTATGGATTTCACCTTGTCAACCACCTACTGCTCCTGGTCAGCACATGCACTCTCGCCAACCATAACAGGAACAACCTCAGTGTTTCCAGCAGTATGGTCATCACATTCTCCTTCTTCTTCTTCTTCTTCAATATAAGGGTCAGTACTAGGAGAATGAAGGCTAAAAAGATCAGAACCAACAGGAGCACCAGCAGCCTTCAAACCTTGGTCCCATCCCTTCTTGAATGAAACTTAATAAGCACACAAATGTGTACATTTTATATCCCGAATAGACGTATTTTAGTTGGTAATTCTCGACAATAATGGTCTTATACGCGTAAATATTCAATGTGCAGGCTTAATTGCAGTTGCGATGTCAAAAGTTATATTTCAAGGCAATCTGCAACTAAAATGGAGCTAAATACCTTGTCCTGTAACCCTACCCTAGCCCCGACCTTCCTAAACCATTACCCCAAGCCTGTGTGTGTTTAGTTTGTGCCTTTTTATATTTTTTTAGATTTTTAGTTTGAGTCGTTTTTATTTTTAGGGTTTATTTTAGATTTATTTAGAATTTTCTAGGATTTATTTTCTATTTTTATATTTTATTTTTATTAGTATAATTTTATTTTATTTTAATTCTTATTATTTTTTAGTTTTTATTGGGATTAGATTTTTTTAGAAATTTAATTATTTTAGGATTTTAATTTTAGTTTTAGTTTTATTTGAATTTTATTTTATTTTTATTTCTTTTTAGTTTCATTTTTAATTAAGTATTTATTTTATTTTTAGAGTAGGAATTTAATTTTTAGATTTTTAGTTTTAATAGTTTTATTTTTATTAGTTAGTCTTTATTTTTTTAAGGGTTCAAATTAAACACACACACACACATCCTACACACAACCAATTCATCCTAACCCAAACACACACCATAACCCATACACCCTCACACACTCTATCTACCCCCACTTCATCTTCCCCACTCAACCAGCACCCACCATATCTCACTCTATCTCCTTTCTCCAAACTCCATTAACACACACCACGCCTTATGCCTCCCATTCAACAACCATTAAACCACCACAGACCGGAGCAAAACCTGAGAAATCCATCTCACCTACTTACAATACCCGCGATCTCCCTACACCTAAGCCACTCCGATTCAGACCGGCTGGAACCGCCATTACCATACCCGTTCATGTTCAGTCGAACAAAACTCGGTGACCCTATTTAACCCGAAGCCACCGACTCACCTCTAAAAATCCAGGCCAATACCAAAACGATCTAACCCACGTCCAGAAATCACCATACCCGGATCGCCCATCACCGACCATGAACACGGGTTGAACCAGCTACCACCAACCCCGAGACCCATAGACAATACCCGCCGAAGCTATCTCCACAACCCGAGATCAAAACCACCCAGCTTCGATTGAACCTCCACCATGTCCAAACCCAAGTTCCACCCCTAGACCAAACCCGGTCAAATCCCTAAAACGAGAGACAAGTCCACAAAACCCATTTCAAATACCCAACTTTATCCATTCCAAGTCTTACACGATTTTCACCTGCTAAACTAACAAGCCAAAAATAAAACCAACAAATAAAAACCCACGTGTTTCTTTAAAGACACTTAACCCATGTCCCATTATACCCCCAAAACCTCACAACCCCCATGCACCCAAATGCACATTTAACCAAATCAGATTTTATTACCTCACACCTTTTTCATGCTCATGTGCTCTCATCCTCACTTAATTTTACCAATATCCAATTTACCCCCATGCTCCATGTGCCTACTATATAAGAAGACTATGCTCATTCAAAGGAAAAAAATTAGGGTGATTATTTTAGAGAGTTGGAGAGAGAAACACTTTATATTTTTAATTTTTTTAGGTGGGGTTTTATTTTAATTTTACTTTTATAGAGAATTGTGAGAAATTAATTGTTAAGTGATTCAATTGAGTGTTTATATGTCATTGAATATTGTGGAAAGCTCAAATTGAATGGATGTTTCTCAATTTCAATGGAGGATTAGAGTAGAATCTTACAAATCAAAGAGACTAGTTTGAAGATTTGTCCTCTTACGCTTCTATTTTATTTGTTTATAGCCTTGATTATTTGTTCATCGTCTTTAAAATCATGTTAGGCTAGATACCCTTTCAAGGGGTGGGTGACCATTATTTGATGTTAATCTTACATTAATTAGCTTATTTAAATTAAATATCTCTTTGATGATTAATTTTGCACTCTTACTTTTGTATTTACGCCTCGAGAGAGGGTAAATGAATTTCGAGAGAAAATCGGAATTATAGTTATAATACCCATTTTAGATTCAAACTAGAGATAGGGGTCTCTCAAGTGCGGTATTATGATTTGAATTTCGACTCTAAAATTTATTTTCTATGATTTAAATTAGTTTACTAGATCGATCCTAGCGGGTGATCTATTAAATGATGGTTAGATTTGTTTCTCAAGAGTTGTAGGAGTGTTAAATTTAATTAACTAGATGTTGTTATTAAAATTATATTTGCAACGAGAGTTGATTTGTGATTTTGATACTAACTTGGGATAATTAATTTTAATAAACTAATTAATTTTATTTAACTAAAATATTTTGAGGCATCATATCCTTTGATTGTTCTCACTTTTATTTTCTCACTAATCTCATATTTTAGATTTTTATTTAGTTAGATTTACTTAGTTTCATTTTTTAGTTAGTGTTATTTAACTTCATCTCACCCAAAATTGTTTTAATATTTGAAAAGCTAACAAAAATAAAAATAAAAAGTAAAAAGTCCAAAAAGAAAATAAAAAGTGAACAACAATTGAGTTTGTCTCTAGCTTTACCCCCTTGATTTGGATTGATACCCTTACTTACTTCTACACGTGAGTTTGTTATATTTTGTAGGCATTTAAGATTTTGATTAGAGGAGCTTTTCAAGCAACGATGAAAAATATACCGACAAGTTCTTTCTATCAAATGGCGTCGTTGCCATTCTTGGGAGCGTGAAGCACTTGGAGCAGATTTCATTTTGTAGTTCATTTATTTTTCGCAATTTTTTTAGTACCATTTTTCTTTATTTTATAAGGCTTGTATTTAGTATTATTTTATTCTTGTCTTGTATTGCGGTGCATATAGACATCATTTATTTTTCCTTTAAATTTGTAATAAAAAGAAGATAAGCGTGATAGGGACACCGGACAAGGCAGATAGAGGGCATCAAAAGGCGAGGATTTTGAAGCCTCTCTATCTTGGGTCGATAGGACTCCAGGGGCCGACTAAGATAGGTGTGATCTCCCCCGGTCGACTCAAATTTTTCGGCACCCCACAGTGTAAAAATCTTGGGAGTTACATTCTTAAACATTCACGTCTCTCTTGTTAGCGAGCCAATTTTGTGTGCTCTTGGGTGATTTTATTCTCGCATTTATTTTTTGAATGGTGTGATGAATTAAATTACTAAGGCCTACATCCGGTCACTCACGAAAAGGGATTTCATCACCCGACTCACTCGCTTATCATTGTGTGCTACCCTAGCCATCATTAAATTTAAAATCAATTAATAAGGTAGCCTACTAGGAGAAATTTTTTGAAAACGCGATCACTCTGATAATTTCATGATTTTTATTGCCCGCGGACTTAATTAAAATTTGACTACCCTTTCACTAAATTTAAAGATATAAATTGGCTATGTGCTAGTTACACATTCTCCTTAACTTGTGTGTGTCCAATTCATTTTTTGGTAGTCAGTTTTAGTTAGTTCGTCTATTCTAAGAGTCCATATTTTTCCCCATCTTTTCTTCCAAAAAACAAAACTCCAAAAATATTTTCTTCCATTATTTTTATTAAAAATCCAAAAATATTTTCTTTCTTTATTTTTTTAAAAAAAAATTCAAAAATATTTTCTTGCTTTATTTTTATAAAAAAATCAAAAAATATTTTCTTTCTTTCATTTTTAGAAAAATACAAAAATATTTTTGTTCCTTTTGAGAAAAATTAAAAATTCCAAAAAAAAATATTTTCAACCTCATGGCCGAAGAGCGTCCCATACGGGACTACTTTGGTCATTTTCCATTGACACGCGATAGGTGTGAGAGTGATCACGAGCCGTCTCTTTATGATATTTTTAGTGGTTTCACCTCTCTTACGAGTACCTTAGATACTCTTGACTCGTCCATGCACTCACCTCATTTTCCATCACCCTCGGTGTCAAGTGTCGACGTGTCGCGTACCTTGTCGTGTACCCATTTTTCCTATCCCGAACACTTGTCCCATGAGTGTCCTTACTTGTCATATCCCTACTAATCCACCATGGAGCATGTGTATCCATATGACACTGTTGCGGAACCCACCTCGGCCTACTATCCCGATGTATTTAATCCCGAGTTGTGTGAGCACCCTAGTTATTCTTGGAGTCCTGATCACCCTTTCACGCAATACGAATCCCAACCCGATGTTGTCGATCCTCACACGTTCCAACAGTCGTCATGGCTACCTTGTGCAACCATTAACGATCAATACCCTCACTATGCACCCCATGAGTATCAACCATTTGTCCATCACGAAAGCGATCCTTTCGTGTATGATGAACTTGTCCCCACTCCACATACTTCATTTGAGTATTCTTCGTACACTCATGGTAGTAGCGAGTTGTGTTCACCTCCACCATCGCCACCACCCATCAATCCACCACAATCCTCCACCTCCGCTCTCGAGGCACTCTTGCAACAATTTATCATCAAGCAAGCGCAAGCCACTCAAATTCAAACCCAAGCTCTCCAAAGGCTTTAACAACGCTTTAATGAATTTAAGTGTGCGAGAGAGTTGGACATTCCTATGGAGCCACCCATTGTTGCACCTGAGTGTGATGATGATGTGTCCTCTCGTGACACGAATTTTGAGTGTGACCAACCCTACCACCCTGAGAATCTTGCAGTTGAGACCATTCCATGGTTCGGGTCCCAAATCGACGATTGTGTTGACTTTTCTTTTATTAGTGATAATGATTTGCTCCCGCAAAATCCAAAGGAACCCACACTTTAGGTTTCCACTCCCGCTGAATCCAAAATAATGCCCGAGCTTTTACCTTATGCCCCAATTGCATATGTCTATGACATGCCCATATCTTTTAGGTTACCTCCGGCTATGAGTGCTCACCATTTTCCCGAGATAGAATCTGAGATAGTTCTTACCTATCCGGATATGGATGATGTCCCACCATTCATGGCTCCCTTTGAGCCCAATATTTCTAGTGATTCATATATCTCCGATTTTGGTGCCTCGTTTGATGTACCCACCACATTTGTTGTTGATACTCTTGTGGAGAAGTTGATCACTCACTCGTTTATTTCCACACTTCCTCCTGCAAGTGCCCTTGAGGATCACTCCGAGCCTCATGAGGAGTGTGTGTCTCCCACTCTTGAGTTGGATCATCTTCCCCCTCCATTTATCCCACCCGATACACCATTTATCCCACCCGATCCACCCATTGTTCCTTCCACCCCACCACCTGGTTTGGATCTTGATTTTACACATTTCAAGTTTCCATCTACATTTTTATATCCTCGCCTAAAACCACTCCCATTAACGAGAGTATATGTGGTGATACTCTCTACTTCCGTGACACCGAGCTTGTTACTCTATGCCCGCCACTCTCTTGTGGTGTTGATTTTTCCCATCGACATCTCCCTGGCGTGTCACAGAGTGACCATTATCATCGTCCATTCATAGAACGGTCGTGTGATTTCCATGAGCCCCACCCCATTACAGTAGCCAAACCATTTTTCCTCCCCATCCAGCTTGAGCACCATGCTTATAGGGACCTAGTTTCCCTCACCTTTAAGCTTAACAAAGCCCGTGGTTGATACCTCTTCACCCATTCCACCCTCACCTTTACCCTAATACCCACTCGGCCATGGTCCACCGAAGCTTTGCATCGCGTAATGCACTTTGCCATACAAGTGCATTGGCCCTTTTAGCCTTTATCCAACAGTACTCACGCTTCAGTCTTTGTTTGGGGAGATTATCATCACCCGATTTTTCTGCCACCCTGCACTTTCATAGATCTTATCTTTAGGGTGAGATTTCCTTCGATCTGGCTGAAGACGTTAAACTTAGAGCTACCGGGAGGCAGCCCGTGTTTCTTGTATGAGTCTCATCCTGTTTGGGGGTGATGTTTCACACCACCCAATGCTTTACATGTTTATATACTCGTACACATTTTTTTCATCTTATCATTTATTCAGGTTCTTCTCGCATACATCTGTCCACTTCATTAGTGGTTGATTCTGGTATTCTCTTTCCTACCTTGTGCTCTCAATTTTAAAAATCATTTCACTTAACATCGAGGACGAGGTTCCTTATTGTTTAGGGGTGGGGCATTTTATACAAATCGTACCTCTTTTGAAATTTTTTGAGTTTTAAACCTGATTTTTAAAATTTCGTGCAGTTTCTTTCATCTCAATCATTGATGTGAATTTTCTATCATCCAACTCTTTAAGTCTAAGAATCAAGCTAGAGGATTTTTTTTTATAAACAGCTTATGTAATGCATAACAAAGGCATGTTGCACCATGAATTTCTAGACTCAACAAAAATTTATGCACTTATCACGTCACTACGGTTCAGAGTTGAAGAGCATTACAATTCCCAAGAAAACCTTAAGGATCACTAGTAGAGACTTTACCTTGTGAGATTCGTGCCTTTCACCCTTTTAGAGTGTTTTATGCAATCTCCGAGTCACAAGTTGATTCAACTTCCTTTGGGTCCACACTTAATTGTTGTATGATCTCATTATTCTTCTTTAAAATTTTGGCTTGATCACTGAGAACGACATCTCTTTCGAGTTGTAAGAAACATGTGTCTTAAAATTTGTCTCGATCACTAGATTTTCTTCCATATCCCATTCCCATTCATTTCACCCATTACTTTCCCATATTCACATATATTCCCCTCACCATTACATATCATCTCCATTCATATATCATCTTTCATTTTTGAGAAAATGAGTGTTTTTCAAATATAAATTGTCTTCCATGTTGAGAGTATAAAAGAAAAAAAGTAAATAGAAAAAAAAAAAGAAAAATCGAAAAAAAAATAAACAAAAAGAAAAAAAGGAGAAAAAAGAAAAGAGAAAAGAAAAGAAAAACAAAGTTTGTAGTTAGTTCTTGTGTAATAAAGACCTTTGTGCCTAAAGTGTAGTACACTCTTCTCACACATCCGTCTTACATCCCTCATTTCACACATCTATCGTATCATACCACACCTCATACCATCCTTCTCATTTCATTTACCTCTCACTCATTATCATCCATATTTTCCCTAGGTGTTCGGGCAAATGAGAGTCAACGTGGTGAATAACTCGATGTTCTCACTATAGTTTTTAGCATTTCTTTCATGAGATTATTTTCGTTCTTAATGTTTCCTTCTTCTTTATATGTGTGTGAGACGTTTGAACTTGATTACATTTACTCACCTCCTCACACACAAGAGCGATACACTTATCCTAATCTCGAGAGTTCGGTTGAGAGAGTTATATCCTGTGAGATTTGAAGTTGAAGCGTTGATTCCGTTAAGGCGAGCTAGGAATTACTCTTATGATACTCGACTCGTTTTGACTGATTCACACTACACACGTTGAGTTTTAGGAAGGATGTGCCTTGAGTATTTACTTAGCTAAACTTTTTGCACATTCTATCTTTTATTTTTTAAATTAATTTTCTCATGATGGAGTGTGCGATTATTCTACGTCTAATAAGAGATTGATTGCCTCTCAATAAATCTTTTTAAATAAATAATTTTGTGGATATATTCCCTGTAAACCCTCACGAGACAAAACTCGTCCTGTAGAGCAACCTGCAGGTTTAAAGGCTTGTTGCACATGCTAAGTGCAATCGCGAGTGCCCGCGAAAGTGATACACTTTTGGTTTCTTATCTTTCTCTTTCTCTCGATCTTGTTGCTCGAGGACTAGCAACGCAATGTTTCGGGGTGGTGTGAAAAGCACTCAAATGTGTACATTTTATACCCCGAATAGACGTATTTTAGTTGGTAATTCTCGACAATAATGGTCTTATGCGTATAAATGTCAAATGTGCAGGCTTAATTGTAGTTGCGGTGTCAAAAGTTATATTTCGAGGCAATTTACAGCTAAAATGGAGCTAAATACCTTGTCCCATAACCCTAACCTAGCCCTGTCCTTCCTAGACACTTACCCCAAGCTTGTGTGTGTTTAGTTTGTGCCTTTTTATATTTTTTTTTAGATTTTTAGTTTGAGTCGTTTTTATTTTTAGGCTTTATTTTAGATTTATTTAGAATTTTCTAGGATTTATTTTCTATTTTTCTATTTTATTTTTATTAGTATAATTTTATTTTATTTTGATTCTTATTATTTTTTAGTTTTTATTAGGATTAGATTTTTTTAGAAATTTAATTATTTTTAGTTTTATTAGCTTTTACCTTTTTTAGGATTTTAGTTTTAGTTTTAGTTTTATTTGAATTTGAATTTTATTTTTATTTCTTTTTAGTTTCAATTTTAATTGAGTCTTTATTTTATTTTTAGAGTAGGAATTTAATTTTTAGATTTTTAGTTTTAATAGTTTTATTTTTATTAGTTAGTCTTTATTTTTTTAAGGGTTCAAATTAAACACACACACACACATCCTACACACAACCAACTCATCCTAACCCACAAACACACCATAATCCATACCCCCTCACACACTCTATCTACCCCCACTTCATCTTCTCCACTCAACCAACACCCACCATATCTCACTCTCTCTCCTCTCTCCAAACTCCATTAACACACACCACACCTTATACCTCCCATTCAACAACCATTAAACCACCACAACCCGGAGCAAAACCCGAGAAACCCATCTCACCTAATTACCATAGTCGCGATCTCCCTACACCTGAGCCACTTCGATTCAGACCGACCGGAACCCCCATTACCATACCCGTTCCTGTTCAATCGAACTAGACCCGGTGACCCTATTCAACCCGAAGCCACCGACTCACCTATAAAAATCCAGGCCAATACCGAAACGATCTAACCCACGTCCAGAAATCACCATACCCGGATCGCCCATCACCAACCATGAACACGGGTTGAACCAGCTACCACCAACCCGAGACCCATAGCCAATACCCGTAAGAGCTATCTCCACAACCCGAGATCAAAACCGCCCAGCTTCGATTGAACCTCCACCATGTCCAAACCCAAGTTCCACCTCTAGACCAAACCCGGTCGAAATCCCTAAAACGAGAGATAAGTCCACAAAACCCATTTCAAATACCCAACTTCATCCATTCCAAGTCTTACACGATATTCACCTGCCAAACTAACAAGCCAAAAATAAAACCAACAAATAAAAACCAGCATGTTTCTTTAAAGCCACTTAGCCCATTTCCCATTATACCCCCAAAACCTCACAACCCCCATGCACCCAAATGCACATTTAACCAAATCATATTTTATTACCTCACACCTTTGCCATGCTCATGCGCTCTCATCCTCACTCAGTTTTACCAATACCTAATGTACCCCAATGCTCCATGTGCCTACTATATAAGAATACCATGCTCATTCAAAGGGGAAAAAAATAGGGAGATCAGTTTTAGAGAGTTAGAGAGAGAAACACTTTATATTTTTAATTTTTTTAGGTAGTGTTTTATTTTAATTTTATTTTTTTAGAGAATTGTGAGAAATTAATTATTGAGTGATTCAACTGAGTGTTTGTATGTAATTGAATATTGTGGAAAGCTCAAATTGAATAGATGTTGCTTAATTTCAATGGAGGATTAGAGTCCAATTTTACAAATCAATGAGACTTGTTTGAAGATTTGTCCTCTTACCTTTCTGTTTTATTTATTTATAGCCTTGATTATTTGTTCATCATGTTTAAAAACATGTTAGGCTAGATACCCTTTCAATGCGTGGGGTGACCATTATTTGATGTTAATATTACTTTTATTAACTTACTTAAATTAAACATCTCTTTGATGATTAATTGCCCTCTTGATTTTATATTTACGCCTCGAGAGTGGGTAAATGATTTTCGAGAGAAAATCAGAATTCTAGTTATAATACCCATTTTAGATTCGAACTAGAGATAGGGGTCTCTCAAGTGCGATATTATGATTAAAATTTCGACTTTAAAATTTAGTTTTCATGATTTAAACTAGTTTGCTAGATCGATCCTAGCGGGTGATCTATTAAATGATGTTTAGATCTAGTTTTCAAGAGTTGTAGGAGTGTTAAATTTAATTAACTAAAATGTTATTATTAAAATTCAATTTCCAACGAGAGTTGATTTGTGATTTTGATTATAACTTGGCATAATTAATTTTAATGAACTAATTAATTTTGATTAACTAAAATATTTTGAGTCATGATATCCTTTGAATGTTATCACTTTTATTTTCTCACTAATCTCATATTTTAAATTTTTATTTAGTTAAATTTACTTATTTTCATTTTTATCTCATTTTTTAGTTTGTGTTATTTCACTTCATCTCACCCAAAATTGTTTTAATATTTGAAAAGCTAAAAAAAAAATAGAAAAAGTAAAAAGCCCAAAAAGAAAATAAAAAGTGAATTACAATTGTGTTTGTCTCTAGCTTTACCCCCTTGATGTGGATTGATACCCTTAGTTACTTCTACACGTTAGTTTGTTATATTTTGTAGGTATTTAAGATTTTGATTAGAGTAGATTTTCAAGCAACGACGAATAATATACCGAAAAGTTCTTTCTATCAAAACTTTACAAGCATAAGCCACCTGACAATCAGCATCCTCGTAAGCTTTATAAAAGCCTTCATGGTAGATGTCATCGTTGGCCTGGGGAAGATCGACCTCCAACTTGGTAACTTTATCAGTTAAATTTTTGTTGGCCTCCACCAGTTCGGACTTCTCAGCAATCAGTTCCTTCTGAGTATCCCCAAGATCATCATAAGCCTTAGACATCTCATTTTTTTACGCTCCCACTCTTGGCAAGCATTGACAAAGGCCACCTTTTCAGCCTCCAAGGCTTTCTTCAGCTCCTCTTCCCTTCTAAAGCTATCAGATTGATTGTCCAAAAGGGTAGTGAAATCAGACAACAATTACAAACAGGAGAGAACAACAGAGAATCAGAGCAGAAATAGAAAGAGCAAAGGAAAATAAACAAGAAGGAAAGACTTACTAGAGCCATCCCTTGTCTAGTCTTGAGGGAAAGTTGAGTCAACCCCAGCCTAAAGGAACGCTCGTGATCAATAGAGAGCTCCGACCTCTTCAGGAGTTCCGGGGCTAAAAAGGGGGAATCACCCACACTACCCCCTCAAGACGAGGGACAGTGGGCACTCCATAGGACTGCAGGGTTAATTTCTTCTTGGCCTCATCTCTCTCCTTCTCTTTCCTCTTTTCTTCTTCTTCTTCTTCTCTCTCTCTCTCTCTCTCTCTCTCTCTCTCTCTCTCTCTCTCTCTCTCTCTCTCTTTATGTTTATCTCTATCTCTATATCTTCTTCTCTTCTCCTTCTTTTATTTTCTTCTCTCTCCCCTTCTCCTGCTCTCTCCCCTCATCAGATGGTCCAGAACCACTGCCTTGGGAGAGCCTGCTGCAGAAACCTTTAGAGCTGGAATCCTTTCAAAAAGGACCGCATGATCGTCATCATCATCAGGAAGCCCTAACCTCCTCTTCTTAGCTAAAGGAGCCATGTATTCTTCTGCTTTTTCTTCTTATTTTTCCTTTGTTTCTTTTTCTCCTACTACTTTTATTCCTCCTATTCTCTCTTCTTCGCTCTCTTCATCTTATGCATAACTATCCTCCTCAATAAGAACTGGATTAGAAGTACCTAGCTCTTGAGCTTTTAAAATAGGACGTGATCAATCGATCGAGCAATGAAGCTATTGCCCGTGTTCTTGTTATCCAAGAGAAAGGCCACCGGCTTAGTATGTTCACCTTCTCCCAATATCTTCTTTATGCTTCAAGCCTTCACATTCTCTTCAGTATTATTTTCCCTGATGCTAAGCTCTTGGTTCTTGGCACGATCTGCAATAATAAAGAAGAGGAATATCAACCACAAGAATGAGAAGAATTCACAAGATGTTAGCATAAAGGAAAAAAAGGAGGCGACCTATTTCGGCCTCTTCATATTAAAAAATGGTAGGGTCACGTGGTCTCTCCACCTCCAACGGTGGAGGGTGTTTCCAGTTCCTTGCAATGAACCCACTTTCCCAGAACTCGCTCGACTTTCCTAATCTTCAGATATAATAAACCCTTTTGGTCTTCGAGATAATAGTAACATATCTCAGTAATACCCAACCTTGTTCCATAAAGCTTATTTATCCAATGGACAGCGTTTACTATCTTCCATATATTGGGGGAACATTGAGTGGGAATAATAGCAAAGTACCTGAAAATCTAAGAAACAACTTATTTGTGGAAAATGTCAAACCCCCTTGAGTTATCAACAGGGTGTGAATCCACTGCCCCTCATCAACTTTACGAACATTGCGAGGAAAGGGGCACATTCTATAATCACCTAGTTAGGGATGTTATACTTGTGCCTAAACTCTTCTACAAATTTACCATCTAACATCGTCATAACTGAATAAGTAAGAAGAAATCCTATCTATATAACTAGTTAATATATAGGAAAAGAACCCAGAAGGGGCAGAGACTATAACTTACAGGCAGTAACGAGGCCTTAAGAAATCATAGAAGAAGGGGAACTTCGACTTTTAAAGCAGAAGAGGAGCTTAGGAACGGATTATGCACACGAATAACCAAACACAGTGAACAAACATTTGAGTACACGACACCTGATCACCACAATACTCTAATTATGAGTTTCAACTTCCGAGGAAGATTTTGGCTCTCCAATTTCTTTTTTCAGACGAGTGTACCCTTTGTGTAAGCCTTGCTATTACAAAGATGCCATCACGGACACCAACTACATTTTAAGGTTATGGACCTCCGACCCAGTTGAAATCTGTTGGCCCATGGTTATTAACCCAAAGATTTGGGGGGCAATTATGGGAGCCCATTTTTTACAAGTTCCTGAGAGTAGCCGACCAAGATAACTTTAGTTATTTGGATCGGTCCAAATCATAACTTAATTTCTACACGGACAGTTTAGTTAGAGGATGATACTCGAAGATATGGTCAAATCAGGTGCTAAGAATCTCGGTCGAGATATTCAAGCACCTCATGGCCAATACAGGAACTATAATGGAGTTTCTTAAATAACTCAAACTCTGTAACAAACATATCTATAAATTATACACCCTGTCCCATGGCAAAATGATAAAATGGTAATCGTTGAGAGACACTTAATAAGATCAAGTAACCTCTCTGTGGACGTAGGCAAGTTGTCGAACCACGTACATCGTTATTGTGTGTGATTCCATTTACTTTCTGCCTTTTGTGAATATTTTCGTAGATCCTTTAATGTGAATTTTTCTTCATTCACAATTTTCATTCTTGTTATTTAATCTAGTTTCCTTAAATTGTCTAGATTAAAAGTAGTTTATAATATTTTAGTTAAACAATCACCTTTTCACTTTATTCTTGAAGTAATAAATGAATTGAAATCTAGCAATCATTATCTCTAAATTCGATACCCAAACTCGCCACTATAATTATAAAATAAGTGTAGTTAAAGTTTACGTTTTTTTATCGCAGTGACAATCGATAACAAGGATAGGTGGCCTTACATGATCGTTCGGCTCCTCATTATATCGAATGGCATCGTTGCTAGGGAATGTTTTGCGTTAGAATTTCATTAATTTAGTATTTCATATATATTCTTGTATTGCTATTTTTGTTTTCATTTATTTTATAGACTTTTGCATTTGAGTGCCAAGAAATTCTCGAATTCTTGGTCGCACACCACTTTGTGAAAACTTCCATCTTGAGTTAATTTAGGTAAGCATGACTTACTCTAATATTTTTGGTAATCGCAATGATAATTCTCAAAATCTCCCAAAACTGATTACTTTCAGTGAATACTTGCATAAGGAGAACTATGAAAATTGCAAAATCACTTTGGGTGGGTATTATAAAAGTCATAGATTATTGAAATGTTGGGAATGGTTTTTCCGATAAAGGTCCACAAAATACTATAATAAGAATGTTGAAACTTATTGCAATAACTTTCAAAATTCTTATAATATTGATTTTAATAGTAGTTTCAAGGATAGTTCTCAGACTTTTTGTTTTCAAGAAACCTTGCCACCACCTATGATGTTTCATGAGGGAATAAGAATGCTTGATAATGAAAGCGTGAAAATCATTATTCGGAAGAAAATTATTGTTGGGAAGAAGAGTCGGATGCATTCTTTGAATCCAACAATGATTTTTCTTCCGAGACTTTTAATTATGAAGAATGATTTGAACCAGATGATGAATCGATGCCAAATTTGGAACAAACGATTCTTATCTTGGCCAAAGGCATAATAAAGAATAAAAGTGAGGAAGAAATGGATATAGTATCCGTTTGTAATAAAATGATTTCTTATTTGGTAAAAAAGAAGGAAATTTCATTAAAATGATTATATCTTTTTTAAAATTCCATCTTTGACTGATGATTAGTCATCTCTTGAGATTGACTTTATTTCCTTCCCATTATCAAACCGTTAAAATTATCCCATGAGTTGGTTCAAAACTTTAAAATGTTCAACCATTTCATTGATGAAGATTACTTAGTTGAGTTTCTTTCTATGAAGGCAATATTGCTTCTATGTGCGCCACCTCCCATTCAAATTCAAAAACCTTTGGAAGGAAATTCAGTCCTTTTTATTCCATGTGTACTTGTCATCCGTTCAATAAGAAAACTCATCATCCGCCAAAAACTTTTAATTCGTGATGGTTCCTTTTCCTTGCCCGAACCATGCCTTTCGTTGTTCAAACGGAATTCCTATTTTTCAGAGGGTGTGAAATCAAACGAGGGTACACAATTAATCCCTCATAGTCAAATTTTATTTTGAGTGTGGAGTATGCTTCCCATTTTTTATTTGAGTTCCACTGATTGAATATATGTTCTTCCTAAGCATGCTTTTGTTGTAAAAAAATAAAAATATTCAAAATATTTTCTTTCTTTTTTCTCTTTTGTTGGCCATTTTGCAATTGTTTCCGATGATAAATTCAAATGGTTGCTCAATCCAATAGATAATTCAGTGATGCATGTCATCAATTTAAAAGTTATTAGGCTTTAGTCTTCCCATCATTGATATTATGAAAAACTTCATGAATTAAACTTTGAGCCCACGAGCACATGTGTTTTTCTTGTTTAAATGATTTTGTTTAAAGGCCTTTATACCTCAGTAATATTTTGTTGTATTTGTATTTACTTACCAAGTGAGAATCGCACTTTTCTTCGTTTATGAGTGTTTATACACTACTCTTTTCTTCTTAAAAACATTAAATTCATCAATAATCTCGCTATTTCTTTGTTTAATTGTTCATTAATTGAGTTCATATTGAAATGTGTTACTTGAGCATGGTTTTCAAAGTTGTTTTGACTCGAGAATTCCATAAATTTTAAGAAATGTTCATAGGTCCTCTTTGTTATTTAACCCATGTTGACCTTGACCTCACCCTAAATATTTCCCAAGTCAACCCCTTTTAGCTAAGATATTTCATAACCCAAAATCCTATAACCAACTCTATATTGGAGTTTTTAAACCATATATATAACTTCAATACATTTTTTTGGAATGATACTTGGGACTTTATGATGTCCTTATTATATGGCTTAGATTAAGCATGTTAGAGTGAAAAGAAAAGAAAAGAAACCTTGAGAAACAAAAATAAAACAAAAGTAAAACAAAAGAAAAAGATGAGGAAAAAATAAAAGAAAAGAAAGAGAAAGAGAAAGAGAACGAGAAAGAAAAAGTGTTTCCATGTTGTAAATAGTATTCACTAATCTTTGTCACTCTCTTTGGTTATATCCTTTGCCTTTCATGGACATTATATTCCAATTTTGAAAGTTCTCACAATTTTCCATTTATCCCAAGTGTTCCTTCCCGGACATTTTGAATATGTACACGTTCTCTTCTCTCATAAACTTAACCCCAAACCTACATTACAACCCTTCAAAGTCCTATGTAATATTTGCGATAATCTGTTAAAATGCATATCATCACCCTTAATGAACGGTATATTTCATTGAGATTGCGTATTTTTCATTTTATATGTAGCGTTCTTCATTGATGACACGTGCACGGCCTAGTTTCCATGTACATTTGCTTTTTATGTCCGCATGTACCATGTGTGTTACACCCCATTTATAGTGATTCAATTTTTGAGTGTAAACAATGATGAGTATTGGTAACATGCTACGCTTTAATGCTTATTCGGATTGTAAAAATTTTGCCAAATCAAAATATTATCATATGTGCCCTCTTCCTCCCACATTTAAGATTTCAATTCTTTGAAATTGTTCTATAATGTTAATTATAATAACTTATTGGAATCCTTTTATTTGTTGTTGATCTTGTTTCATTGGATTGTTAGGCATACTTTTGAGGAAACTTTCATGTTTATGGGTTTCATCTTTGAAAATCCTCATGAGACAACACTCGTCCACTAGGATAACCTACAGGTTTAACGACTCGTTGCATTCCATAAATGCAATCGTTAACTTGTGAAAGTGACAGTTATATCTTTCTTGCATATTTATTTTTGTTATCCCTTTGTTGGGATTTCTTTTGTTTGTTTCGCCACTAGGCCTAGCAATGTCTAAGTTAGGGGGTGTGATAGGTCTTGAATACGGTATATTATCGCCCTTTATTCTTATGCATTCTAGCACAATTTTATCCATTATTTTATACTTTTATGCTCATATACTGGTTAACCTTTTTTCGATATATATATGCTTTGCAAGGTGTACTTGTGCTTTTGTAGGTATTGGAATGTTTAGCGGAGCAATTGATTTCATTTTAGAAAAATTCCATCGCAAGATGCAACTTGAAGAGAATTTTCATAATTTTAAACTTCATAATTTGGGCGCTTAGAATACATGATTTTTTACCTCATTGAATTAACTATGCATGTTGATGTAAAAAACTAGATCGCTCTAATTTTTCAATCACAGATAAATAAATAAGACAAAGATTTTTAAAGTGGTTCGGCTAGGAATAAAGCCTACGTCCACTGTTATGTTATTGCTGAGTGTTTGTGGAATTCTTGATTACAAGTTCTCTCAAGAAATTCCCCTCCCCCTGAATGGGTTTGATACAAGGTATTTATAGCCTTCAGGCTGTACATGAAAGGTTCAATACATTAAATGATATACATATGAAAGGGTAATACATTTAATGCAGCGTGTGCGTCAAGAATGTAAGCATTCAATGAATATCTGAACTGTTGATTATCTGGCAATTAATGGTACGACCGAGGTGCAGCTCGGACCGCCATAGCTGCTAGCTGATCAGGAGTACCTCGAAGAACTAGAGTACCTCGGTGCTCTAGAGTTCCTCGGTGCGCTGGAGTTCCTCGGTGTATCCTCGTTGCTCGGAAAGAAGCATGGTTGGTTGGGAAATGAACTTCCTCTCTGCTATCGTGCCACGTAGATTGACACGTGTCTTCGTATTATTCGTCCACATCAGCATATTAATTTTGGTATCAACAGAAGCCCCCAATGTTTCATATTTCGAACTTTGAGGAGTATGGAACATTCTTTCTCGGTATATGGCAATATTAAATGACTTTCCTAGGTTTCAGGAACATTGTGTTCAAATCTCCTTCTCATTTCGCGGCTTCCGCCTTTCTTTTGAATTTTTTATGAGCGCTTCGGTCTCCGTGCAATTTTTGTCCTTTTAGCCGCCGGAAGTTCAGTAGTTTCTTTTTGGTAATCATTTCTTTCGCTGCTTCCCAATGCAAAGTATTTAAACTTCTTAGGTAACCATACCGTCTTCTACGTTTTCCAATTTTCTGCCTTCAAGCTTTCTATTCTCTCCTTCTCTCTTGTGCGTTCATCTTTTCCTTCGCTAGTTGTCAGCAGACCTCCTTTCTTCCTGTAAGATCTTTTTCTTTTCTTCTCTTTTATTCAGTATGGTTTATATTGTGGAGTCTGTTGAGAAATTTCGTTCTGATTTTTCCATTCCTTCATGGGTAACTCTAGAGGTTCTTTCTGAGCCTTTAGATTACTTCCGATTGCCTGAGGGACATTGGTTCCCCAGTCTTTTTATTGCTGAATGTGGTTTTTCCTTTCCACCAAATCCATTGTGTCTTGAGTTTTGTCAATATTTTGACCTTGTCCCTGCAAAAATAGCCCCCAATTCCTGGAGAATAATCAATGGGGTACACAAATTAAATCTAACTCATGGGACTCGTATTGGGATCCCTGAGATTATGTATTGCTATAAGTGGGCCACTCTAGATAATATTTATTATTTAAAAACTAGGTTTCTGAATAGGGCTCTTGTAGTTAACCTCCCTGACTCAAATAGAGATTATTTTGAACATGGGTTGGTTATAAAAAATTGGCAATATGCCCCTTTGGCTGGAAATGAAGTATACAACGGTCCCAGATGTCCTCCATATGGCAATGGGATAGGTTTATTTTTCATTTTATTTTACTTATGAAATTATGCTTTCATCATGTTTGACAAAATGTATGACTGATATCTCAATATGTATTTATTTGCAGTTGATAGTAAAAGAAGAACTCCAAAAGAATCAGAGGTCAATATCAAGCATCTAAAACTTATCTGGGGTTTGCACAAGAATATTGCAGACGAGCACATCAGGTCTGCCTCATATCTGTTACAGTATAAGAGTTACACAACCTCTTATACTGCTCGCCCTGTTGAACCAGCTTCAACTCCGGAAGGTTCATCTTCAGATTCCCATCTTCCTTTAAGTCAAAAGATGGGTAAGAAAAGAGCTCCTCCCGCTCTTTTTGATGATGTCAAGAAAAGTAAAACTGATGTCCCAGAGGGGATTAAAAAGGTGGATGTTGGGTCTTCTAAAGCTGCCGAGAAGCCCCCAGTGGTTCCGAGCAAGAAAACTGCTCCTGTAGATGTAATTATAATTTCCCCGACCAAGGCCTCTTTGATTGAAGGCTCTGATCGCCCGTTGAAGAGATTGAGGAAATCATCCTCAGTTACTCCGACTGAAACTGCCTCCTCCTTACCTGCTGGTGGTACTGATGTTCCAAACATCACTCTTCCAAGTTCTGCCATGAGCTCGGTCGTACCCGAGGTCCATGGTATTGATGAGAGAATTCCTAGGGACATGCTGACATCCTTAGCTGCTCGTCACCTTGCTTCAGTAAATTTCTTATACTTCTGATTTTTCTTTCTTTCTCTGAAAGCTTGCATTTTGTGTTGACTTTGCTATTTTTCTTATCTTTCAGTTGGTGAATTGTTTTAATAATATTGTGAAGAAGGATGAAACTATCAAAGCTTCAAGCTCCTCGTCAGGCGTAGAGGATGCTCTGTTGGTTTTGACCCAGTCTTTAAAGGAATCTCGTCAACAGTATGTTGACGAAAAAACTGTTTGGGAGAAGAAATTAGCTGTGGCTGAAGCTGAGAAGGTGAAAATGGCTGAAACCTCCAAGAATTTGGAGGAGAAAGTAAAGGGTTTAGAGATTAAACATCAGGAATATGATGGGCAGTTGAAAAAGGCGGATGAAGAGTTATCTACCCTGCGAGATATCAAGGTCAAAAAAGAAGAATTGGAGGTGAAGCTCTCTTCGGAGAAGTTGAGGAGAAAAGTCGCAATTAAAAACATTTCAGTGCTGGTTGGGAGAAAGGATGGGAGAGAGGGATAGCTGCAATGACATCCCAAGTCCAATATGGGAAGTTGAAATACTTCCACGATGGCTGGGTAGCTGCTCTGCAAGAACTAAAGGTCCAAGACGATTCTGAGCTATTCCAACAACATCTCCCCGGTCCTCCTCCACCAATTGTGGAAGAAGAAGAAGATGAGCCTGCCTCGGATGAGTCTTCTATGGCTATGGGTGACCCAGTCTATGCTTCTCAACCCTCTGTAGTCGATGACGTTTCCTCTATGCCTCCTCCTGCCGAGAAGATTGCTGCTGATCAACCCGTTGACACCACCGAGCAACCGAGCTCCTCGTCCCAACCTCCCGAGAAAGTCTTGGGGGACAAGGAAAAGGTGTGAAGTTGTTCGGTATCATTTCTTTTTTCAATTTTTGTAATCGAACAATGTAACCTTTTAATGATCTAATAAAATACATCTTTACTCATCTCTGTTGTTGATGATTTATATTTGTTGATTGTTGTCTTTTTCTCGTCCTTAGTTTGTTGCTAGAATGGAATTGATCTCTTCACATGATACCGAGCTGATGCAGCAATGTCACCAATACTATAAGGCTGGTCATACATTCCTTAGTACATCAGAAATTGCTAATATTCTTGGCCATGGTGCCTCAGAGCAGGCAATTGAAGCTTATCAGTACTTGAAGGCTTTACTCGACCGAGCAGTGGCCAACAATGTCGCTTATTATGACTTGATTGAAGAGCTTCATGGTTCCATAGAGGATCTTCAAAATCAACATAACGAATCAATGGCTTCATTGCATAAGGATTATGAAAATAGATACCAGCAGCTCTCTTCAGAAACAGGCCATAAGAAGATCATTGTTGGGTACGACATTAGGGAGAGAACCCTAAAAGGTGAAGTTGAAGCTTGTAGGCAGATTGCCGAGATCCTGGAACAAGAAAATAATAATCTGCAGAAAAAGTTGGCTCAATATGAATCTGCTGCCTCATCTTCCACTGCATTAGTCCCAGTTACTGATGAAGGTTTCTCGTTCTTAGAAGTCGAAAACGCCAAGTTAAGGCAAGAACTGGATGACTTAAGAAGATCTGTTGTTTCTGGAACTGCTCGGGGACGAGGAAGAGGTTTTCGGGGGCGAGGAAGAACTGTCGAGGAGCAAAGCTCTCCAGTTGCTTCTCGGAGCCGATCAAGAGTTCTCAGTCGCAATGTTGAAGAGGCTCGTACCCAATCTACTTTGGAAACTCAAGCATTCCAGTTAAACGTCAAAGATCGGGCCCTATCAGAAATGTCCAAGAAGAATCTATCCTTGGAAGATCAACTTACAGCGATGAAATCTGCTCTGCATAATAAGGATCTTTTTGCCAAAAGCCTTTATGAACAATTGGATAGATTAACCTTCCAATTCCATAAACAGCCAAGGGAATTCTGGATGGCAGGATACAATGAAGCCCTTGTCCACCTGGATGCTCGTATTGAACATGCCAACAATGAGGGTTACAAGCAAGGATGGTTGAACGCACTGGGTGTGTTAAAATTGGAGCAAGGGCATTTTTTATGGGATTATCATGCTCCATCATTATTAGACTTGCCTGTACCACCTTTCAAATTGGACATGGCATGGATCCCAGCTCGTTCCATTCCTCGTAGCTTGATTTCAAAGTACCTTGGTGATTACAGCCTTCATTCTCAGGTTGAATTGTCTCGTCCTGAGCATCTCTTGGATACACCTTCTGTGATGAACGTTAGAATGCTCAGGGATGTTAATTTCATTAATTCTCCTCTTTGCCTAGAGGATCCTCCTGCTGGCGAGGAGCCTGTTTCAAAAAATAAAGGAAAGAAACCAATAGCATAGGTTTTCAATGTAACAGTTAGTACATTTATGTAACTTGTAATTTATTCTAGAATTTTTAATGAAAAGACTTTCATTTTCTGTTTGCCAATTTTGCTATTGTCTTGAGTTTATCAAACACCTTTATATTTGTGCATATGTATCTATGTATTTGTTAAAAGATAACAATATCGCGCTGTTCATCAACCAACTTAAAAATTTACAAGTATCAAGGTTGATCAATTATTTAATAATAATAAAGTAATGAATATAAATTGTTCAAACTGTTTTCAACCAACCAAGGTGGATAAATAATGTTTGTCGACCAACTACAATCGATGGGTTTTTATCCCCGACCAACTAAGATCAATAATTTGTCCTCGTCGACCAACTACAGTTATTGGGTCTTTATCCCCGACCAATCATAAGTTGTAATATGAGAGTATATTTTTATCTTACCAACCGTAATTGATCATGCTGGTGTATACCTTTTAACCAAAGGAATATTTTTTGGCTCCTTAGAGCTTTTGGCTACTTATAGCACTTTTTGGCTCCTTAGAGCTGTCCTCCTAACCAAAGGAGGTTGGCTCCTTAGAGCACTTTTGGCTACTTATAGCACTTTTTGGCTCCTTAGAGCACTTTTTGGCTCCTTAGAGCTGTCCTCCTAACCAAAGGAGGTTGGCTCCTTAGAGCACTTTTGGCTACTTATAGCACTTTTTGGCTCCTTAGAGCACTTTTTGGCTCCTTAGAGCACTTTTTGGGTAGTGTATTACACTAGTATTCCCGAAAAACTTTCAACCAGAAAGAAAATGGCGAAACATCTTTGCTTTATTCATAATTAAAGAAATGATTTACATTTGACATTACTGATAGTACTTGCGTAGGTGTTCAGAATTCCACGCATTCTTAAATTCTTCTCCCTCTAGAGTTGCTATTCTGTAAGTTCCTGGACGAACAACTTCTGTAACCCGGTAAGGTCCATGCCAGTTTGCTTCTAATTTATTGTGCTTCTGAATGACTTTCTTCAGTACATAATCTCCTTCTTTTAGATCGCATTTCTTCACCCTTTTGTTGTAAAACAAAGTTGTTCGTTGTTGATAAGCGGCATTCCTAATAGCTGCCTCTTCTCTAACCTCCTCGAGCATATTCAAATCCAATCTTCTCATCAAATCACTGATCGGAGAGTTGAAATTCAACACTCTATGTGTCGGTAGGCCCAACTCGGCAGGTATTACAGCCTCACTTCCAAATGCCAGCATGTATGGTGATTCTCCAGTTGCTGCTCGGGGAGTTGTTCGGTAAGCCCACAAAACTGACTGTAGCTCATTAATCCAATTTGCTTTGGCCTCACTTAGCCTCTTCTTCAATCCATTTAATAATGTTCTGTTCGTCACCTCAGTCTGTCCATTGCTTTGGGGATGGCCTGGTGCTGAATGAAACTTCAAAATGTTCGACTGATGACAGTAGGCAGCAAATTCTTCATTATCGAATTGTGTTCCATGGTCTGTGATAAAAGCATGTGGGAGACCATATCGACAAATGATACTCTTCCAAATGAACTGATATACCTTCTCGTACGTCATATCAATTAGTGGTTCAGCCTCTACCCACTTAGTAAAATAATCCACTGCAACGACGAGGTACTTGAATCTTCCTCGGGTGGTCGGCAGTGGTCCAACCAGATCAATTCCCCACATGGAAAATGGCCAAGGTGAGGTTATGGGTGTCAACAATTCTTGTGGAGTTCTTCGGATGGAGGAAAAATGTTGGCACTTGTCACATTTCTTAGCATAGGCTATACAATCAGCCCTCATCGTCGGCCAGTAATATCCTTGTGTCATCACCCTTTGTAGAAGAGTCCGACCTGCTACATGAGCTCCACATGATCCTTCATGGATTTCCTCAATCAAATTTTTGACTTCTGATGGATGCACACATCTCTGCAAACCTGCCATAATTCCTCGTTTATACAAAACGCCATTAGTTAACACATACCGAGCAACTTTATACTTCAATTTCTTGGCAGCTAGTTTGTCCTCCGGTAATTCTCCTTCTTCAATGTATGCTCTGATAGGATCCATCCAAGATGGTCCTAAATCAAGGGTAATAATCTTCACCGTCAGATCTTCTTCTATACTCCGACTTTCTAATACTTCAATTGGTATTGTTCTTCGCAGCTCAGTGCGCGTAGCTGACGCTAATCGGGCCAATGCGTCTGCTCTAGCGTTTTCCATCCTCGGTATTCTCACCAATTGAATAGCATCAAATTCTGCCAATAACTCCATCACCTTTGCATGGTATTTCAACATTAATTCTCCCTTCACTGCATATATTCCTATCATTTGATTCACAATTAATTGAGAATCACTGAAAACAATTACTTGTCGTGCCTCCATAACTTTCGCCAAACGAAAACCTGCTATCATAGCCTCATATTCAGCCTCATTATTGGAAGCTTTGAATTGGAATCTTAAGGCATACTCCATGTCAATATCATCTGGGGTGTTTAAAACAATCCCTGCTCCACACCCAGCTGTGCAAGATGATCCATCTACATATAATCTCCATGTAGGTACCTCGTCTTCAAATTTCTTATCTGTCAGAGTTCCTTGGCAAAATACTTGTAATTTTCTTTCATCATCCCCTGCTATCTTTTTCTCCTCTTCTGTCATCTGTTCGCACCCTTTTACCAACCTTAGTTGGTCTGGGTTTGAACATGATGATTCTTCTACATCCACAAGTCCTTTTACCAACCTTGGTTGGTTTGGACCCGTGTCTGCTGATCCTGTATCGTCCACAGGTAGGTCGGCAAGCACCTTTTGCTCCTCGGGGGTATCAGGGTATGTAAACTCTGCTATAAAATCTGCTACAGCTTGCCCCTTCAATGATGATCTGGGTTCATAAACAATATCATATTCACCGAGTTCTATTGCCCAATACATCAATCTTCCTGATTTTTCTGGCTTGTGAAGGGCTTGTCTTAATGGCATGTCGGTATACACGATGATGGTATGGGCCTGGAAGTATGGCCTCATTCTCCTACTTGCTTTAATTAATGCCAATGCCAATTTTTCTAGCTTTGGGTATCTGATTTCTGCACCTCGGAAGGCCTTGCTTGTGTAATAAATTGGCTTCTGAACTCCATCTTCCAGTCTGATCAACG
Source organism: Sambucus nigra (assembly GCA_949130495.1). Classification (NCBI taxonomy): domain Eukaryota; kingdom Viridiplantae; phylum Streptophyta; class Magnoliopsida; order Dipsacales; family Adoxaceae; genus Sambucus; species Sambucus nigra. Next base: position 116,856,610 of record OX422208.1, read on the forward strand.
CCGAGCTAACTGCATTCTCTGATACTGCCAAATACAAATACAGCTTCTCTCCAGTTATTGGCCTAGACAACAATGGTGGGGCTCCCAAATACTTCTTCAAATCTTGAATGGCCTTCTCACATTCATCAGTCCACTCAAAACTTTTTCGCAGTGTTTTGAAGAACGGGAGGCATTTATCAGTTGCTTGGGATAAAAATCTGTTGAGCGCTGCAACTCGTCAGGTAAGACTCTGCACCTCTTTCCTCGTCGTTGGGGATCGTAGCCCTAAAAGAGCTTTGATCTTTTCTGGATTTGCCTCAATACCTCGTTGGTTGACGATGTATCCGAGGAACATTCCTTCTCGTACTCCAAAGGTACACTTCGTCGGATTGAGCTTCATTTGGTATTTATCCAGTTGATCAAAAGTTTGACTCAAGTCAACTAAATGATCAGTAGCTCTCTTGCTTTTGGTGAGCATGTCGTCGACATAGACTTCCATGTTGCAGCTGATTTGTTCGGCAAAAACCTTGTTCATCAGCCGCTGATATGTTGCACCTGCATTTTTTAAACCAAAAGGCATAACACTATAACAATAAGTTCCCCTTGGGGTAATAAAAGAAGTACTTTCTCTGTCTTCTGGCTTCATTTTGATTTGATTGTAGCCAGAATAAGCGTCCATAAAGCTGAGTAGCTCATGTCCCGAGGTAGCATCCACTAATTGATCAATTCTGGGCAAGGGAAAATGATCTTTTGGGCACGCCTTGTTGAGATCAGTGAAATCAACACACATTCTCCATTTGTTGTTCTTCTTCTTTACCATCACCACATTTGCTAACCAATCTGGATATTTCACATCTTCAATGAATTGGGCTTTCTGGAGTTTCTCGACCTCCTCCTGTATGGCCTGGTTCTTCTCGGGACTAAACACTCTTCTTCTCTGCTTCACAGGTTTGATCTCCTTATTCACATTGAGCTCATGACATAAGAAGTTTGGATCTATACCTGGCATGTCTTCATGACTCCAAGCAAAAGTATTCATCCTGTTTCTCAAGAAAGTTATCAAATCCTGTTTTATTGAGACATCCAACGACGATCCTATCTGAGTTACTCGTTCAGGATGCTCGTTGTCCAGGATAACAATTTCTGTAGATTCCACCACCTGCCCTTTTACGAGTTGAGATTCATCCCTAGGGTCAAGAGTTTCAATTTCTGTACCTTCCTCCACTTGGTAAGTAGTAGTTTTTTTTCTTGAATCTTCAAGTTCCTCTTGCTCGGCAGACGAATAATAGCATTCCCGAGCTACTTTTTTATCACCTTTCATAATTCCAACTCCAAAATTCGTTGGGAATTTCAAACACTGATGTACTGTAGATGGAACTGCCTCGAACTTCTTCAATCCAACTCTTCCCATGATGATGTTGTAGGCTGACTGCACATTTTTATCCATCACAAAGAAGCGTATTCTTTCGGTTCGACAAGCAGGCCAAGTTCCAATGAGTATATCCAACTTGATCGTCCCAAGTGGAAAAACTTTCTCGCCAGCAAAACCCAGACTTGTAGGCTGACTGCACATTCTTATCCATCACAAAGAAGCGTATTCTTTCGGTTCGACAAGCAGGCCAAGTTCCAATGAGTATATCCAACTTGATCGTCCCAAGTGGAAAAACTTTCTCGCCAGCAAAACCCAGAAGGGGTCTGTGATAAGGTTCCAATTGAGATAATTTTAAATTTAAGCTATCAAAGCATGAATAGTACATGATGTCTGCCGAACTACCATTGTCTACTAACACCCTTGAAATGACCACATCCTTTGTCCTCATTTTGATCACCAAAGGATCATCATGAGGGTAAAAAACACCTGCCAAGTCATTTTTTGAAAAACCGATCACTAGCTTCTCTTTATTTACCTTCCTCGGACGATCATCCTCGGCCAGGTTTATTCGCTGAATGTATGAACAAGCTTGAGCCTCTCCGAGGTAAGCTTTTCTTTCTGCAGTAAGATCCCCTCCTCCTGCATCTCCTCCTGTAATAACATTACAATCAATTGACCCAAAACGTATGGAAAATACCTCTCGTTCAGGCTTCCTTGGCTTCTTGGGAAGATCAGGGTCATCATCTAGATCATCTTCATGGTCCCTCTTCTTTTTCTCCTCTGCACGACGAGGAGATCTAGATCTTTCTCTAGTTCTGTCGTCATTCTTCCTTTCACTTCGGCGATCTACATACTTTGACAACTTTCCTCTTCGGATGAGTGTTTCAATCTCGTTCTGAAGGGCTATGCAATTTTTTGTCATATGGCCATAATCTTTGTGAAACTCGCAATATTTGGCCTTATTCCTTAGATCGGGATTTGTCTTTAGTTTCTCTGGCCACTTGATTTCCTCGCTATTCCTGATTTCTTCCAAAACATGATTAATACCCATTTTCAATGGAGTATAATTATCATACTTCTTTAGGACTTCCAAGGCCATCCTGTTATTCCTGGAATGCTTGTCACCACCATTACCTTTCTGATCTTTTTTCTTAGACTTGTCGACCTCCACCTTGATTTCTTTATCCATATTCTTCTTCGCAGCCATAGCCTCCTCGGCATTCATGATTTTGGCCGCTTTAGCCATTAACTCCGACATAGTTTTAGGTGGATCTTTGGCCAAAGTATAGTACAGCTTATTAGGCAGCAAACCACTCATCAAAGCAGTGATCGCTGTCTTTTCTTCATAGTCTATGACTTCCAACTTCTCGTTATTAAAACGAGTTATGTAATCTCTAGTACTTTCACCTGATTTTTGTCTAACACTTAACAAGTGCGCTACTCGTTTTACCGGTTTCGCCCCAAAGCAAAAATTGCCAATGAACAACTCGGCTAATTGAATAAAAGTTGAAATCTTACCCCGAGGAAGATTGTTATACCATATCTGTGCAGATCCGGTAAGAGTTCCCGAGAATGCCCTACACCTCATCTCGTCGGGTACGGCATAGATGTCAGCAGCAGCTTGGTATTGTTCTATATGAAGTACAGGATATGTCTTTCCATCGTACTTAGGGGTCACTACAGGTGCTTTGAATTTCGATGGTGTTGGAAAATCCACAATGGCTTGCACAAAGGGTGTCCCTTGAACAAAAGTTCTCTGTAAGGGATTCCTCGTCTTAGCCATTTCTCCCAATCTATCCTCTAACCGTTGAATAGAACCTTTCCATGCTTCATTTCCTTCCTCAGGCCGCTTAGTCTGAGCAATTGATTGCCCTGACGTAGCTTCCTGAGATTTATCTCGACGAGTAACTGGTCGTGATTGTGCTGATCCTTCTCTCAAACCTGATGGTGGCCGAAAACTTCTTGATGGAGCTCTAGGTGGACTCATATTCCTCCTTGGTCCTAATCGACTGAAAGGAGACGCCCTGCTTAATCTTTCCAAAGCGCTGGTTCTCTCCGGAGAGTGAGATATAGGTTGATTTGTATCCGTAGCCCGTATCGATGAAGTTCGCCCAGGTTGATAAGAATAATCATTAGACTCTTCATTGCGATATGACACAGTACGTCTGGATTGTGATTGCCCATGATCACTCCGTTGTCCTGAATAGGTAGGTGCACCGCCTTGAAGAGTTTGAATGAGTTGCCTCATAGATTCTTGCATGGCGGTTTGTCCTTGAGCCAGATTTGTCATGATTCCAGCCAGATCTGAAGTTGCAGATGGATTTGGAAGATTTCCAGCATTTCGATTACTGGATTCTGGATTATCTGCCATTGATAACAAATGATTTTTGCGAAAAATGATAGTAACTGTCGCTTCCCACAGACGGCGCCAATCTGTTGATGTAAAAAACTAGATCGCTCTAATTTTTCAATCACAGATAAATAAATAAGACAAAGATTTTTAAAGTGGTTCGGCTAGGAATAAAGCCTACGTCCACTGTTATGTTATTGCTGAGTGTTTGTGGAATTCTTGATTACAAGTTCTCTCAAGAAATTCCCCTCCCCCTGAATGGGTTTGATACAAGGTATTTATAGCCTTCAGGCTGTACATGAAAGGTTCAATACATTAAATGATATACATATGAAAGGGTAATACATTTAATGCAGCGTGTGCGTCAAGAATGTAAGCATTCAATGAATATCTGAACTGTTGATTATCTGGCAATTAATGGTACGACCGAGGTGCAGCTCGGACCGCCATAGCTGCTAGCTGATCAGGAGTACCTCGGAGAACTAGAGTACCTCGGTGCGCTAGAGTTCCTCGGTGCGCTGGAGTTCCTCGGTGTATCCTCGTTGCTCGGAAAGAAGCATGGTTGGTTGGGAAATGAACTTCCTCTCTGCTATCGTGCCACGTAGATTGACACGTGTCTTCGTATTATTCGTCCACATCAGCATATTAATTTTGGTATCAACAACGCATGGCCACCGATTGTGTCTATTCTGAATTTGGATGAAAAATTTATGTCGATTCCCATCGGATGCTCCCGAATATGAAATTTACAACGAAATTGATTCTTGCTTTTTGTGATTCGATTCTCACTATGTTCGAGCTACATGTATTGAAAATAGTGTATGAAAGGCATCGATTCTCACTTTTTTAGACTCGATTCTCAGTCTTTTCCCAACTCTCTATTTTTTACTGAATTTTGTGAAGGGAATCGATTCTCACTTTTGAGAATCAATTCTCACCCCCAAAATTAAGGTATTTTGAGATATTTTGATATATTTTATTTTATTTTATATTTTACTATATTTATTTAATTTGGTTTTATTAGTTTATCATTAATTTTTTAGCTAGTTTTCATTTTAGCTAATGGTTTGGGTTGGATTTTTGGAGCTTCTCCTTCTCTCTCCTAGGGTTTCATTCCATTTGGGTTGTAAGTGTACTATTCATTGTCTTCCTTATCAATTTAAGCTTCCCTAACTTAGTTTCTTTCTTTTTTAATTTGTTTTCAAGCTTTGTTAACTAGGTTTATTGCTTAATTTATTGCTTCCCTTTAATTCCATGTCATTTACAATGCTTTCTAGCTAAATTAAATTGGGTTGAGATTATTGAACTTGCCTTGGATTATTTGGTTGCTTTGTTGTGGTATGATGGATTGGGCTAGTTTTGATGGGATATATTGTAATTATTTTTACATATAGAGAATTTAATGGTGTATAATATGTATGCCTTATGTTTGTGAACTTGCATTTGTAATCCTGGGAACATTTATGAGGAAAAATTAGAGTGGGTTTTTATAAAAAAAAGGGGGTGACAACTCTAGGTTTTATTAATTGTCAAAATGAGATTTAATATTGATAAAAACCTTTATTCCCATATAAGCAATTATGCTAATTAGTCTGTGGTGAGGGATATTGTTATCGACAGATAGTTTTCATTCGTATTATTTAATCTAGTTTCATTAGCTTGTCTTGATTAAAAGTAGTTTATAATGTTTTAATTAAACGATTACCTTTTACACTTTTATTCTTAAAGTAATAAATCAATTAAACTCTACATCATTCTCTGTGGAGTTGATACCCAAACTCGCCAGTATACTTATAAAACAAGTGTCGTTAAAGTTCAGTTTTTTGTATCGCGATGGAATTCGATAAGAACGACATGTGGCCTTTTATGACCATTCAGTTTCTATTGCATCACCTATCCCTAGCGGGGAAACGAGTCCATGACCGTTATGAAGCTCTAGCCACATTTTCCTGGTCCTTTTCTCCTTCCAACCGGAGCTCGTGGTTTTCTCTAGTTACTTTATGTTTAGATCTAGTTATTTCCTCCACCAAAGGCGGTAAGGGAAGTCTCATGAGAACGTCATCTAACTGACCTTGAATCTTTTTTATGAGATTCTATCTTTTTGAAAGAGCGTACGAGCTCGACGTTGGTAGTCATCCCAACAAGAGCAAAGTTTGTATGTCGTTTTGATTTAATAAAATTTTTGGTCCCATAGATGGCACCAAACTGGATGTGAAAATTTAATTTTGAATATCATTTAAAGTTGGCAAAATTTTTATGACAAAACGTTTGAGTCGTTGAGTCCGTCAAGTCAAATAGACTTGATTTGTTATGACTGAGACACAATCTAGTTAATGTTTACAACGAACCTCGAATATTGAAGATTGAAGATCATTCAACACCACTCATTGACCAATTTTGAAGTCGTATATTCATTTTAAATGAAGAAAATGTATCCTTATATGTTTGGGAATTGTATAAGGCTAAATGCACATGTGCACATTATGGCCATCCCCGATCCTCGTCGTGCGGACGGGCGTGCAAAGGGAAAGGATCCTCAGGTCCCTCGCATCCCTCTCGAGAGCGCTTCAGTCGATGTCGTTTGAGATGAGGTGTAAAAATGTAGAGAGATTCAGAGTCGCCAGTCTATTTTACTCAAAACAGACAAAAGAAAAAAGGGGAAGCCATCCCGAAGGATGTCATCCAAAGACATACTGGTCCATGCAAAACCAAAATGATTCGAGAAGGGTTCGGAGGCTTAGTTACGAAATGGGAAGGTGTTAAGCACCCATTCCGCCCTTTCGGTCTCTCATGGATATTTGTTATTTTCCTTTATTTTTCCCCGTGATATGTGTGCATGTGTATATATATAATGGAGATTGGAATACTCGACTTGTATTATGGAAGAGATAAAGCGAGTCATCCATAGGAAGATATAAGAATAATATTATAAAGTAAAATTTATGTGATTACCCTTACGTTGATCGTTATAATGGAACGATAACGCATGTGGAGTAATATGTTACTAAGAGCAAGTATGTAGAATATAAGAAAATTGGGTTTAGAGAAGATAAAAAATGAGAGAGAAAGGGAGAATAGGACTCGAGTATCGGGTTTTACCCCGAGACGCCTACGTAGCCTATAAAGGCATCAAAGTCCACGTAGTTCACATACAAAATGAGGGGTGGGGTTTATCCCATAAATCCAAATGAGGGATCTCTTATTTGTAAGTGTGTGTATGTGTGTGTAGAAAAAGTGTTTTAGTTGTGAGAAAAGTATGAGAATCCCTATTTGGAATTTATGAGCAAACAAATTTTTTCTTGTTTTTTTGGGTTTTATTTATAAAATAAGAGTTGTGCAATAATACTAAATAAAAAATATATGAGGATGTGTGAGATGAGATAATGAAAGTGCTAAGTAAAAAAATAAGTTATTGAGAATTTAAGAGAAAGTTGAGAAAGATGGACCTTCTTGGAGACCTTAAGCTTGATCTTGAATGTTGGAGAGTAGCCCTTGCACTTGGATGATGATGGAGAGTGGCTAATTCACCAAGTTTGATGAAAAGGATGATGAAAAGTGGAAGTAAAAAAGGGATTTGGATGTTGAAATCACGCTGTCTTCGAGAGAGGTTTCTGGGATTCGCTGAGAGTGATTTTTATCAGATCTGGGCTCCCCTTGCAAATGAGGTGAAGGCCTCCTTTTATAGGCTCAGGTCACTGCCAATCGGCATAGACCTAATCCTGCCTATCAGCACCTGCTGATAGGTAGGGTCTGGAACCTGCTATTTGGCAGTGTGTTTCATACCCTTTCAGAAAATTGGCTGCCAAGGGAAAACCGTTGGTTAGAATTGTGCATAGGGCATACCGTTGGAAATTTAATTCAGAGACCTTTGAAAGTCCTTTGGACCGCTCCCGGGTTCAGGAGTTGACTTTGAGTTAAATATGGCTCGGAAGCGTTTGTCGATCCATTGGACGGGGAATTGTTCGGACGTAAATGGATCGTTCGTCCGCATGGTAAGTCCAAATCACACACGGGGCAAAACCTTGGAAAGGTTAGGCGATGTACTTCGACATTTCAAAGAGTTTGACCTAGTTTGGGGAGTTGATTTTGGTCAATCAAGCCCTAGAAGCGTTTGGTGACCTCTTGGAGTCAAACGGATCGTTCGTCCGCATGGTAAGTCGAAATCGCGCACGGGATTGACCATTGGAAAGGGTATTCAGTGCCCTTCGAAGATTCATTCAGCCCCGATCGAGTTGAAGAGTTGACTTAGTTCAAACAGAGCCCGGGAGCGCCCGGTGGCCTATGGGTCAAATTTCGTACGCAAACGGATCGTTCGTCCGCATGGTAAGTGGGAATCGCGCGCGGGATGGACCGTTAAAAAGGGTATTCAGTGCCCTTTAAATATTCATTCAGTCTCAATCGATATGAAAAGTTTGACTTTTTGGTCAAACTGAGCTGGGGAGTGCTCGATGGCTTCTAGGTCAGTACTCGGGGTATGACTTGGGTTTGTAGTGATGAAGGGAGGTACTAGGGACCTAAGGAGAGTTAGGGGTAACGGAATGGGGTGCCTACAGAGCCCCTCAACGGGTGAGTTTAGAACAAATGAGAATCGTCGAATAGACACCACATGATGCTTTTGAGGGAGTACAACCGATTCAGAGGGTCGAGGCCGATTCTGAGGACCTGAGGGGTGTGCTGGGGATGGAATGACCATCAAAGGTTTAGGTCGATTTTGAGGACCTTAAGTGGTTCTGGGGGATGACCAATTCTGCGGGTCAAAGCCAAATCTGTGGGCTTAGGGTGGAGATCTAATAACCGAGGTCAATTCTGACCTAACTCAGATGACGATCCAAGATCGAGGTCAATTTTGACCTAAGAGTGGTGATGACCGAGGATCGAGGTCAACTCTGACCTAACTCAGGTGATGTTCCAAGACTGAGGTCAATTCTGACCTAAGAGTGGTGATGACCAAGGTCCGAGGTCAATTCTGACCTAACTCAGGTGACGATCCATGATCGGGGTCAATTCTGACTTAAGAGTGGGGACGATCGAGGACTGAAGTCAATTCTGACCTAACTCAGGTGACGAGCCAAGACCGAGTTCAATTCTGACCTAAGAGTGAATTTCGATTCTGCTGGAGAAATTGCCTTGATATTTTGATCTGAGCTGGGGAGCTGATAGCTGGGGAAGCTTTATTTCTCTAGGAGACCTTGCAGGGGGGAACAACCTATTTTGGTGCTGTAAAAAATTCCGCTACGGAAGTGATCAGGCGATCCTTAGAGATCCTCCAGGGCTTTGCTAGGAGGAGATTCACTTGGTTTTTGAGGATTTTGCTGGGAAAGAGGGGTTCTGCCTGAGGGAATGCGAGATTTTCTTGGTGAAAATGTTTTAAATCCATCCGGGGATTTTTAAGAATTTTCCGAGGACTTTTCTAGGCTTTTTGGTATTTTCTGGGAATTTCTGTACAAAATTTAAGGGGGTCCCGATCGGCATGGTATGAGGGGTGCCATTCGGCAGTGGCACAGACTTTTGGGCTACCTCGAGAAGGTAAGGAGTCAGTGTCGATCGGTATAGTGGGGGGAAGTGCCGATCGGCATGGAGCTTTGCATCCTATATAAAGGGGGCGAATCCCTTCATTTTTTTCACAGCTTCTTTGCTTTCTCTCTCTCTCTGCGATTCCTCTGCAAATCGTTCTAGCATTTTGATCTTCAAGAAATGGCCGCTTTTGTGAGCACTGCAGTCCACCTGGAGTGGTTGACCGTTGATGACTAGGAGAATGTGGAGTGGAGGGGCAGGGTGCCTCTTGCTTTGGGGAGTGAGAACTCCATTGATGCGTTTGAGCCTGTTGCGGATGAGCGGACTTTGCTGCGGGAGCCGTCGCATCATCGCTCTTCGAAAGTGATTCTCGGCGGTTATGTAAGTAACCCGACCTTTGGTAGTCCTTTCTTTTTGGTGATTTTTCATTCTTTCTCGACTTTTGATGAGACTTTTCCATTTTTCCAGTCTGATATTTCTTTAAAGAACATACGCGCCCGTGGGACGACGGGGCTCATGGATGTTTGGGAGCATCTCCCACCTGTGGTGCGTTGGGTGGTATCATCAGCGAGTTTTGGGTGGTTGGCCTCGGTGCTGGATGAGACGCATCATTCGACAGCGGTCCTGTGCGCTTTGGGAGAGAGGTGGTGGGATAATACCCACACCTTCTATTTCGACTTCGGGGAGATGACTGTGACTCCCATAGACGTGCAGCAGATGTTGGGATTGGATTGTGATGGAGAGTAGATAGAGGTAGATCACTCTTTGCGGGTGAGACCGGAGGCAGTGCGTGCGACACTTGGTGATGTAGGGAGGATAGTCTCTGGGGAGTCTATCTGGTTGTCCCTACTGAAGGATATCCTATTAGGCAGGGTGATTGATGTGGAGGACGGGCTGCAAGTGAGGCAGATGGCCCAGTTATTTATTTTGTTGGTGTTGGGAGGTTTCATGGTGGCGACGTCGTCCATTTGTTGTTCTTACCGTACCTGAGGATGTTTTCGAACATCCCTTTCTATGATTGGGGGAGTCTGACTTTGGTGACCCTTTACTCTTCTTTGGATGCATTCGGTCGGTGCTGCAGACAGACCTTTACTGGGGCCACGTACCTTCTTGAGGTATTCTTTAGTTTGCGCATTTCTTTTCATGCATCCGCATTTTCCTTTCATGCATTCGCATTTTCCTTACGCGTCTCTTTTGTTTGTGAATTCAGACGTGGTTTTATGAGGTGATTGGGTGCAATACCCCGCTGATTGCTTTGAAGGATGACATTATTGGGGACTTCTGCCGATTGTATCGATGGCGTAAGGCCAATCGACAGTAGAAGGGATCTCTCTCCCTGAAGGCGGTGCGTCAGTTCTTGAATGACCTGACCAGTGGTAGGGTAAGACTCTTTCCATTTTTAGTCTTGGTTTTTTTACCTTCTGATCTTGTATTGATTTATGCCTGCTTAGAGATTTTCAGGTGACATTTTATCCCTGGGGGATAGCAATTCAAGATGTGGGGGCGACTGGGGTGAACGCGCGGATGAGGCATTTGCTGGCGCATGAGTTCAGTCATTCCTGGTATCTCGGGGAGCGGGTGGTTCGTCAGATTGCTAAGGAGGAGGTGGTGGTGCCACCTTCACAGCCTCCTACGTCTATGAGGCGGGGGCGACTTTTGTCGGAGGATGAGAGGATCGCGACGATGATCGGCGAGTCTTACTTATTATATACTGATACGGCGGCGTCGTATGACTATATGGACTTTGTGACGAGCTGATTGATGGCGCCCAGCATATATGATGCCCTGCCTTTCCCTCCTGCGAGTTCGAGTCGAGCGGTGGGATCTTTCCACAGTGGCGGCCATTCGACGGCATCTGTGGCGGCGGTGACCTCGGAGGTTCCTTTTTTGCAGTTGCACACTCCTTCATATAACATCCGACGGGCCAATGGAGGGATGGTGCCTATGTTTCACCATCCTCATGCAATGGATTCGGAGGAGTTGGGTTTGACAGAGGAGGTCCTCCGACCTGCGGTATACCTTTCTATTCTCCTATTTCTTTATTTTCTATTTTGGGCACCTCTGCTTTGATACTGATATTGCTTTTCCTTGCAGCAAGTTCGAGTGCCGACCACTTGGCTAAGGGACATCAGAGACTGGATATCTTCGGCGACTGCCCATATTCGGGATAGGGTTCATGTTCCTTCTTCCTTGGTGTCGTCCGCTTCGTCCGGAGAGGACTCTGGCTCGGGTAGTGGTGGAGCATCGTCTCGCCATAGGGGAAAGAGAGCACGTCACATGGGCGGAAGCTCTTAGTGTGTGTGTGTGAGAGAGAGAGAGAGAGAGAGAATGTGGGTTCGGGATGAGTCCCATTGTTTTTGCTTTTTCCTTTTTATTTCCTACAAAATTGATGTAACACAGAACATAAATAGATACAATGTAATGGAGTTTTTTATTATCTTTTATTTAATGATGAATGCATGCACATGCGCTTTTTACTTTGCTGCTGAGACCGTAAAAAGGAATATTTAAGGAAAGTTATATAAAGAGAAAGGGGATTTTGAAATTCTATTGAGAATATCAATTTATTTTTATTGAGTTTTCTGATTTGACAAAAGAGGAAAAAAGGGAAATTTCTAAAAATGGGGGGGTTGTCGATCGGTAAGCACCCTGACCTGCCTATCGGCAGTTCAGTCCAGTACCATCAATTCAAAGCTTTGATTGGTACCCTCTTCAGCCTTTTACACTTTGTGGGGTAGGATTCCCTCCAATTTCTGCAGGGATTATGTCTCTTGTGAGGGTTCTCGAGTATAAAAAGGCGTAAGGGTGGAGTGTTTTCATCACACCTTTGCATTCTTACCTACTTGCCCACTATTTCTTAGCCTTGCAAGATGGCTCTCCCTGGTAGCATTGAGTTTTCTAACTACCTCGAAGCCTTGTAAGCAATGTGCTCTTATAATGTCGACTATGATGCTTTCAACATGTGTTGGGTCTCTTTGTAGCGCAATCGGCCTGTTGAGTGGAACGTGTTGATGGCTGCAATACAATTCTGGTACCCCAAAGACCATGTATTCCGCTTTGGGTTGGATGAAGTTTGTCCCACCTAGGAGGAGTTTTCTGCCATGCTGGTTGTAAATCCTAGTATTACTGCAGCTTTGCTCAAATTTTCCCGTTCTCCCAGGGATTTATTGATCGGGCTTCTTTATATTTCACCTTCGGCGGCCAGATCATTGGTTGTTGGAGGAATGATCTCCCTCCCGGCAGTGCTGCAGTTCGTGCAATTGGTGGGAAGTAGGTTATGCTAGCTATGCTGGAGCTGTTGTTCTGGGTCTGGTTTCAAAATTATTATTGGTGACTGGAAAATTGCAGGTGGACCCGTAACTTACAACCATTACTTCATGGATGTCATACCGTCGTAATCCTACGACGGTGATACTGGCGGAGACCCTGAATGGCCTAGATGCCTAGAGAGAAGGTCATTCTGACTTTTTGAGGGGTAGCCCCGTGATGCTGTTGATGTGGTTTTCTGAAAAATTCTGCTTGGTGACTCCTCCAGAATATCCCTTGTCGGCAGTACCTAACTTCTTTTCACGTCACTTCATCAGCGTCGGCCTGTATATTGAGAACTGTGAGAATTGGATTGTGGATCATGGGGCACGTGGTCTGCGCTGGTTAGTGCCTTGGTGGGGACAGTTGGAGCCTGTTCTGAAGCTAGGAGAGTATTCATATGTGCGGACGGTTGGTCTCAGACAGACCTTCTTTTATTTCCCATGGCGACTTCTGCGCCAATTTGATTGGGCACAGGTCATGCCACCTCGGACCTCAAATTTCTTTTCGGTAGAAGATTTGACTGAGCGCCTACGTCTGTTGCTTGGATCTCTGTGGGAAAATAGGCGTTCGTCGACCCGTCCCTCCCAGTCTATCGTGAAAGTTTGGCATGTCACCAAAGATTATATGAAGTGGTTGTGGAGGAAAGTAGCCAGCAAGATGTTGGCAGTGGAGACTGGACAAAGATGGTTTGTTTTATATAACACCATGGAAGGGGGTGTTGTGGTATTTTCGAAGATGGTTCGGGCTCATCGGTCCATGGAGTGTTTACAGCACTCTATTCAGGCAGGGGAAACTTGGGGACCTCGGGATGTAGATGATGAGGGTGCAGGCTTCTCTGGTAGCAGTGGGTAGGACTCTTGGAGAGTTTATTTGTGTAATAGATGCGGGAATTTTATTTGGATTTTATAGTAGTAGGGGGAAGGGAGTTATCCGTTCCTTTTCTTATGTAATCCGTACTGTAATTTCTAATTAATAAAATAAACAAGTTTCTGATCATCCAGTTGTGCCTTTCTATGAGTTTTGAGTTTTGAATTATCTATACTGATCGCTAAGGCATACATAATCCTTTTGTTCAAGTATTCTTTAGAATGAAGAGCCGTTCTCAGGGGTAGGAAAAGAATAGTATTTTGTAAAAAATAAAGGGCCGCACTCATGTGAGGTGTATGAGCTGCCTAGGTACCTCTGGGATTTTTTAAAAGTTTTTTTCCGTTTGAAAATAGTTTTTGCAGAGGATCAGGCCCACGTAGTTCTGGGTAGAGGGAAATGAAGAGAGTTTTTTTTTTAGAATATAAGGGGGATGAGAAGAGTCGTAGCGCGCTGAGATTTCGAACTAGGGGTAGAATTTCTTGAGACGGTCCAGGTTGACTAGATGAGCCATCTCTTCCCCCATCTAGGTCCGTGAGTAAGGCGGCACCGCCGGATAAGATTTTCTTCACAATATAGGGGTCGTTCAAATTGGGCTTGAATTTCCCTCTGGGGTCCCAGATGGGTTCTATTATCTCTTTGAGGGATAAATCCCCCTCCCGGACACCGCGGTCCTTGACTCTTTTGTTGAATGATTGCTCTATTCGGCAATGTTACCCCTGTACGTGGTAAAGAGCTTTCAATCTTCTTTCATCCAGGAGGGCTACCTCATCAAGATGGCTTTGGCACCAGTCTTCTTCGCTAACTTTGCTTTTGAGCATGACGCGTAGCGAGGGTTTTTCCATCTCCACAGGTAGGACTGCCTCCATGCCCTAGACCAGAGAGTAAAGGGTAGCCCCAGTAGAGTTTCGGATTGAGGTTCGATAGCCTCAGAGGGCGAACGGGATCCGGTCGGCCCAATCCTGATAACTTTCGATTATCTTGCTGATGACAGCTTTGATGTTCTTGTTGGCGGCTTCAACTGCACCATTGGTCTGAGGTCGGTAGGGAGAAGATTTGTGTCTCTGAATCCCATACTCGTTGACTACTTCTGTGACTTTTGCTTCGAAGTGCAACTCGTCATCTGACACTAGCTCGTGCGGGACCCCATATCGGCAGATGATATTTTTCTTGATGAATTTAGCCAATTTCTTGGCGTTCAGTACTGCGTATGACTCAGTTTCGACCCATTTGGTGAAGTAATCACTGGCAACCAGGATGAACTCATGTCCGTTTGAAGACTTTGGCGTAACCTTTCCTATGATGTCGATACCCCAGGTGGAGAACGGCCAATGAGAGGTGATGTTGTATAATTCTCGCGGAGGCAAGTGTTTAAGATTGGAGGACTGTTGGCATTTGAGGCATCTACAGACATAGGCGGTGCAGTCTTGGGTCATGGTGGTCTAGTAGTAGCCCTGTCGGATGATCTTCTTGGCAAGCATGTGACCATTCATGTGGGGTCCGCATTCCTCGCTGTGGATTTTCTGAATTATTTTCTCAATTTCAGCCCCTGCGATACAGTGTAGATGAGTTCCATCGAAGTTCCTCTTGAGTAAAGCTTTTTGACAGATGATGTATTGGGCGGCCAGTCTTCAGAGGGTCATTCGATCTTTCTTGTTGGAACCCTCGGTATACCTACTATATTTGAGGAGGCACCAGATGTCATAGTACCAGTAATCGGTTAGTTCAGGGTCTTCGGTAGAGACAAGCTCAATATGGTAGCAGTGGGTTGGTTTGTTTTTCTTTTGAACTAGGAAGGGGGTCATTGTTATTCCTTCGGGCATGTCGACCATGGAGGCCAAGGTAGCGAGAGCATCGTATAGGTTATTCTTTGCTCGAGGTAGGTAATGGAAGGTGATATCTTATAATCGGGAGGCTAACTCATCTAATTGGGCATGAAAGGGTTGGAGCTTTTCGTCCTTGAATTTCCACTTTCTGAGCACTTGATCGATGATGAGGGCAGAATCCCCGTAGACATTAAGGTATTGAATACATTTCTTAAGAGCAACTTTGAGGTCTACTGTGCATGCCCCGTATTCCGTCATGTTGTTGGTGCAAGGTAAATCCAATTTAATGGCGATGGGAGCGTGGGAGTCATCTGGGGCGATCAGAAGTATCACAATGTCATATCCCTTTTTGTTGGCAGCGCCATCAAAGAACATTTTCCATCAAACGCGGTCTTGAGCGTTGTAGAGGATATTTTCATCTGGGAATTCGTAGATCCAGGCATCTGCTTCTTCTATGGGGTAATCAGCGAGGTAGTCAGAGATGGCTCTTCCTTTAACAGCTTTCTGTGTGACGTACACGATATCGAACTCGGTTAGGAGCATCAACCATCGGGACATCCGACAGGATAAGGCGAGTATCTTAAGTAGGTATTTGATGGGGTCCATTCGGGATACAAGTTTGATGGGGAAGGCGAGCATGTAGTGTCGCAAATTTTGGGTGACCCAGACAAGTGCGGCACACGCCTTTTCCAAAGCATTGTAGTTGACCTCGTACCTGGCCAATTTGTAACTAGCGTAATAGATGGCTCTTTCTTTGCGGGAGTATTCAAGGTATTGGGCTAGCGAATCCCCAGTTGCAGTATCGATTATGGTTAGGTATATGAGCAAAGGGAGACCAGGCTGTGGTGGCATGATCACTGGAGGTTGGGTCAGATATTGTTTGATTCGGTCAAAAGCTTCTTGACAGGCCTCCTTCCAAACCTTGGTTAAATCCTTTCGAAGGAGCTTGAAGATCGGTTCGCAGATGGAGGTTAGTTGGCTGATGAACCGACTAATATATTGTAATTTCCCAAGAAAACCTCAGATTTATTTCTCTATTCGGGGTGGTGGCATCTCAAGTATGGCCTTCAGCTTTGCAGAATCTGCTTCTATCCCCTTCTCACTGACCATGAATCCCAAGAGTTTTCCCTTTATAATGTCGAAGACACACTTCTGTGGATTAAGTCTCATCTGATACCGTCGTAGTCGTTCAAAGAACTTCCAGAGAACAGGAACATGACCTTCTCTAGTTTTGGACTTGATAATCATATCATCCATATAAACCTCAACTTCTTTGCGAATCAGATCGTGCAGGATGGTTGTGGCAGCCCTTTGGTAGGTAGCCCCAACATTCTTAAGACTAAATGGCATAACGGTGTAGCAAAAGGTTCCCCATGGGGTGATGAATGCAATTTTTTCTTGGTGGTCCAGATGCATCTTCATTTGGTTATATCCGACAAACCCGTCAATGAATGACTTGAGAGCATGACTGGCTGTGTTGTCTACGATCATGTCGATATTGGGTAGCGGATAATCATCCTTTGGAGAAGCTTTGTTTAAATCTCGGTAGTCTACACACATTCGAACCTTCCCTCATAATTTTGGCACGGGTACTATGTTGGCTAACCATGTGGAATATTCGATCACACGAATGAAACCCACATTCAACTGTTTGACCACCTCTTCTTTGACCTTGAGCGACCATTCGATGCGGAGTTTTCTCAATTTTTGTTTAACCGGCTTGTAATCTGAGAGAGTGGGGATCTCGTGCTGAGCTATTTCAGGATCAATGTCGGGCATGTCATCATAGGACCATGCGAATACATCCACGAATTCCTTCAGTAATTCTTCGAGTTGTTCGCGCTCATGATCGTCAAGGTTAGCCCCTATCCTAATCTCGCACAATTGACTACTAGAACCGAGATTAATAACAACAGTATCTTCTTCATTAACTTGAATGCAGTTATGTTGTTTACTATTAACCTTATTTAGATCAGTTAAGAATTGTTCATTTGCAAAATCATCATCATCAAAAGTTTGATTAGAATCCAAGCCGTTAATGTAAGGCATAACAAGATACTCAAAATTTTCGTTTATTTCATTAATAGGAAAAATAGCATTGAGAACCTTATCAAAAGAGGTATCGATTACATTTGAACAAGGATAGATAGTAGAAGAAGAAATAGGGTAAACATTGGGGTTAAGGGGATTTTAAGAGGTAGAACTGGCGCAGCTTGCCAGTTGAGGAGAGGTGTATCAGCATCTTTAATCAGATGGGATGGATCCATTGATGTAGTGACTGAATGAACCATGCAGAATGCCAGCCCCAGTGTGTGTAAGTTAAAGGAATCTTCAGAATCACTTTCCTCAGTCTCTTCGATATCTTTGATGAGCGGTTGTACGCGGTATTAGAAACTTTCGGCCCATGGGTAGCTATCTTGGAAAAAGATCTCTATTCCAGGCTTTATCTTCTTGTCTGTGTGGTCATACCATGGTTCTGGAAAACTACAAAAAGGGAAGTCTTCGCCTTCCTTAATGAATCGTTCATTCAAGGAGTCTTCTGGGATAGTTCGGATGCAGTCTAACCTTCTCTTTGGTCGAGACCAGTGGATCATTCTGAGCTCTTGTTCTGATGGTTGATACCCCAAGCCACAAGGAGGAAAAGTTTTCTTTAGTTCGATGGGCTCAAGTATACCTTACTGCCTTTGCCCTAGTCCCAGTCCGGACATGAAGTGCATATCTCCAAACATCTTAATCACATTGACATTGCCATGAGGGTTATATTCCGGACAAACCCTTTCTTTGAAACTGTCCCCTGTTGGGAGTAGGAGTGGCTCAATTCGGAATCCTGATAGGAGCATATCATTTGACCCGTGTTGTATCTCAAGGATTCGACTGCGGGTGCTTACACCCTCAACATTTTCGTCATCGCCCAAAATGGTGATGACTTACCCATCGATAAAGAACTTTAATTTCTGATGGAGTGAGGATGTCACACCCCTGATATTGTGGAGCCAGGGTCGTCCGAGCAACAGGTTGAAACAAGCTGGGATGTCTATGACTTGGAATTCAACGATAGGGTTTATAGGTCCAACCCCTGTTACAAGTTTACGAATCCCATCACCTCACGACGGGTATTACCGTAGGCACGTACATCGACGGAGGTTGGAGATAGGTCTCTTTCTTTCAGGCCTAAACACTTGAAGGTTCTCAGAGGACAAACATTCAAGGCGGATCCGTTATCGACAAGGGAGAGTGGCACGGCCTTCCCTATAACTTCGATGAAGATGTTTAGTGCATGATTGTGATTTGGCCTAATTCTGGGGATTTCTTCTTCAGAAAATGATAGCATTCGGGTAGAGGTCAAAGATCTGACCAGATTTATCGCTTCTTCTGGTGAGGTAGAGGGAGGAACTGTGGGTCTAGTGAGCAGTTTGATCAAAGCATTTCTGTGTAGCTGGGAAGACATGAAAAGTCCCCATAGAGTGATGTTAGCTTGAGTGTTCTTTAGTTGATCTAGGATCTTGCTCTCCTCAATGGTCATCTCTGTCATAGGAAGGTTTTCAACACCCTTCCCTTTGTCATTTGTTGGTAGTGAGCTTGGAACCTGGTAATATCTCCCTGATCTGGTCATGTGATTTACTGAAGAAGGGAAGAACATGAATCTCGTTTCCTCGTCAATCTCAGGTTTTTCTGCCACCCTGTTTATTTCTTCGAGGAGTTCTTCAATTGATATCATCCCACATATGTCGACTACTGGACCAGCTCTTCCTGAAGCTTGTTCTTAACTCGAATCTTCGAATTCTTCCTCCCATCTAGTGGCAATAATTCCATCTTTCCATGCAAAGTCAATGCATTCCACAACTCCAACGGCTTCTTCATACAGGTCTTCCCATTCTGTGGGGATATGTGTGATTGAAGGGACCAAGCGCCCTTGTATCTTCAAAGTGTCAAGTAACCTGGTGATACTACAAATGCTGTTGGTTTGCCTGAATAATTCTGCCATAATCTGGACAACATTATCTTGGCTGACTTCGTCGGTTGGTACCACCCACTTGTCTAAATTTTGGTCCCATTTACGTGCTTCCAAGAACAGTGTGCTGAACATTTAGCAATCGATGACCATCTGTGAGGGCAATTCTAGCCCGAACTCTAGGAGTTGGTTTAACACCTCGGATAATTCCATACTTCCATTTTTAGAACGGGTACGTACAGCGATGCATGCTCTGGTAATGAGTGACAGTTCTTGATCAGCGAGGCTAGTAGGGTGTAGGAGGAAATATGGGCAACTTTGAAGAGGTTTAGGAGAGTATATGGGTGTGATTTGAGTTGAGGGATCAAAATCTGGGTTTTCTTCTAAAAATATGGCACTAGTATGATTTGGGAGTGGATTGTGAGTAGTGTTTCGCTTAGGATTGGCTGGTGGGGCGATGGTACCCCGATCAATGAGATCTCGAATTATGTTTTGAAGGTGAAAGCATTGGTCTGTGGTATGGCCGGCAGTTTAGTGAAAGGCTCAATGAGCATCAGCCTTGAAGTTTCTTGGGAGTGGATTTGGTAATGAACGTGGATCCAAGGGTTTGATGAGGTTTCGACTTAACAAGGCTTGATAAACTTTGGATAGGGGAGCATGGAGCTCAGTGTATTCCCTTCGGATGGAGGCAGGTTGGCTTTCTGGTGCCCATGATGTGGTCGATTGAGAGATGTTATTGATGGTTGAGACTGTAGCACTAACAGGCTTGTCATACTTTCTAGGGGTGAACTGTCCGGACACCTTCTTCGGTTCAACCTCTATTTTAACAAGGCTTTCCTCCATTTCTACTCCTGCCTCTCTGAGAGCTCAAAATTGGGGATAGTATTATCCTCCCATCGTCGCTCGGACATGGGGTAAGAAATTCTTCTTCACTATGTTTACATGTTCTTCCTCAGATAGACGATTGATCATGGTAGCTGCTTGCTCCCTCCACTGGGTTATGAAGTTACTGATTGATTTCCTAGGATTCTGTTTGAGCAGCTCTAAATCATGACGGGTCACCTCAAGCTCTTCGTTGTATTTATATTGTGATATGAATTCTCGAGCTACATCCTCCCAGCTATGGATTTTGGATTCCTTGAGAGACAAAAACCATAGGAGGGCACTATCCTTCAAAGTTTGCTAAAATAATTGGGCCATCACTTCTTCAGAAGACCCTAGTAGAGTCATGGAACGATGATAACTGTGAAGATGAACAATCGGGGGTCCACTCCCTTCAAACTTCTCGATATTTGGCACCTTGAACTTCTCGGGTAACCTCGCTTTAGGATAAGGAGACATATGAGTGTAGTCCATGTAATTCCCTGAGATCCTGACTTAGTCGAACTTCTTGGTGAGCATCTTGAGGTCCTCTTTGACTTTATTCAACTCCTCCTCTTTTGGATCAGCGACCATAGGCAGGTTAGCCACAGGCTGGGCGATGTTTGGCATCAAAAGCTAGGCAGGCAGCGACCCATTGACAGGAGGGGCACGTGGAGGGTGCTGATATTTTTCGAGAACCCAGATAGGCTCGGTTGGACCCATAGCATAAGGGAATATGGCCTCGGGCTCTTGAGGAATAAGAACCTAGTTTCGTTGCATATCTCGGACCTCAGTTTGGAGGTTGTCAATCTTGGACACGAGCTGACTTAGAACTGTCGTCAGATCCGGTTGTATGACTGGTACTTAATCTGTATTCTCCATGAAAAGTGGATGGATTCCTAACTCAGAAGAAGTAGTAAAGGAATGGACGAAACTCCGGGATGATTTGACTAAAGACCGAAGCCAATAGGGAGCCAGGCCAAGGGCTTGCGATTGACCTGAGAAGGCGTAGGATGAGATTTATTTTTGAGAAAAAGGGAAGAAACTATTTTGTTTTATTTTTGATTTTTTGATAAAGAAAGGAGAAATGTTTTTGGAGACGGAACTCAGCATGATTATTATGATTGTTATGTTCTCACTTGTATTTAATTCTCCTAAATACAATGTCGAATGGGATACGAGCCTGAAAAAGTGGGGTTTTTAATATATGCAAAGATACGGTTGGATTTGTAACCAGGCTCACGGACAGGGTCCCGTTTTAAAAATGTGCGAAAATTGGGCGGCAGATCGACCCGGAATTTCGACAGAGTTTCGGGTCGAAACCGATAATCTAAAGTGCGTGTCCTAGGTTTAACACCTATATGCGGGTATGCAGTTGGTTGGGGGAATCGAAATGGGCTCCCCCTTTGGCGTGACTTCCACGATATACGTCTTGCTCTTACGGGAAATCGGTACGTGTGGACAAGCCATTTGATATACCTGAGTGTACGTGAATTGCCACACTATATACCTCGTGGGGACGGTACGTGTGAGAGCGAATTCGATATACTCGGCGTACGTGAATGAATTCCCTATGATATACCTCCCGTCATGGCTTTGGTCAAACGGTATGATGCGTGGGAACCGTTCGATATACATCTAAGGTACTTGGCCAATGGAAGGTGAGAGTCATATCGCTTAGGCTAACTGCGACCTGTCGGACCAGCGCCCATCACGAAGTGACCCTCCAGTTACTGGGTAAAATTTGGTCAATAGCAATGCTCTTTGGTGATGTCGTGTGAATCATGCATGATTCTCTTATTAGTATCTTATGATGAGAATGCCTTTCTTGATTATGCCAAACAGGGAGCAAAGTACAAGTACCAAAGGTAAACCAAGTATGGATGGGTGATGCGTGCACCATGAGATATATGTGATCCTAGGTGCACGTGGTGTGAAGTGTACATGGAGAATTTTCTACAAGTGTGTCAGCAAAAGCATAAGCATGGGATATACATGGAGAAGGGGAACATGCAGATATATGGGAAATATAAACAAATATAACATCCATGTAAATAGAGTCAAGCCCTCAAAATATACAAGTCTCTAGTGGAGTCGCCACTGTGGCCATCCCCGATCCTCGCCGTACGGGCGAGCGTGCGAAGGGAAAGGATCCTCAGGTCCCGCGCATCCCTCTCGGGATCAGTTCGTCCGGCGTCATTTGAGATGAGGTGTAAAAATGTAAAGAGATTCAGAGTCGCCAGTTTATTTTACTCAAAACAGACAAAAGAAAAAAGGGGAAGCACTACACCAAAATGGGCAAATTGTCACCTTTCAGCCGGCCAGCCTTGTCAAGGTCATTGACCGTGACAAAAAAACACGCGTTTTATGTCACGGTCATTGACCTTGACACGACCGTGACAACTAATTGTCACGGTCATTGACCGTGACAAGTCCGTGATAAATTTAATTGTCACGGTCTTGTCACGGTCAATGACCTTGACACGATCGTGACAACTTTTCCAGCAAAAACCCTTTCCCCCTTCTTTTTTCCCTCCCACCGTTCCCTCCCTCTCTCTCTCTCTCTCTCTCTCTCTCTACGCTGCTCTCTCTCTCTCTCTCTCTCTCTCTCTCTCTCTCTCTCTCTCTCTCTCTACTTTCAGGTCCAATTTCTCTCTCTCTCTCTTCCATTTATACATATATTTGTGTGTATATTTATGTGTCTATGTGTATATATATATATGTGTGTATGTGTGTGCGTGTGTGGGGGATGGGGCGAGGTGGGGCAGGGTGGGGGAGGGGTGGTGGAGGGGGGCAGGGGGTGGGGTGGGGTGGGGTGCGGTGGTGTGTGTGTGTGTGGTGGTGTGTTTTGGGGGAGAGGGTGGTGGAGGGGGGGAGGGGGTGGTGGAGGGGGTCAGGGGGTGGGGTGTGTGTGTGTGTGGGGTGGTGGAGGGGACAGGGGCAGGGGGTGGGTGGGGTGGGGTGCGGTGTGTGTGTGTGTGTGTGTGTGGTGTGTTTTGGGGGAGGGGGTGGTGGAGGGGGGGAGGGGGTGGTGTGGGTGGGGTATATGTGTGTGTGTGGTGGTGTGTGGTGGGGGAGGGGGTGGTGGAGGGGGGCAGGGGGTGGGGTGGGGTGGGGTGTGTGTGTGTGTGTGTGTGTGTGTGTGTGTGTGTGTGGTGGTGTGTGGTGGGGGAGGGATAATTCACGGGCTTTAGCTAAACTAGGGTTTTATAGAGTTTCGCTCCTACTACTTGGGCAATGACTATACTAGGGACCAAAGATAAATAAATATAGTGGATTCAAAGTAAATACTAGGAAATCCCAATTTATAACCGTCTAATTTATATCCTTTATTTATTTAATCACGATTCATTCCACTAAATAATCATGATTGCATTCAAATTTAATTATTTATAAATCACTCGAAAGAATGTGTTCTTATTATTAAAGTTGATTACGGTATATTATGATTCCCCACGTTATGTTTTCGATACCCTCTTGGTTAAATAAATTTTCTACTAACCGATTTTAATGAATATCTGATCAATTCCTTGATTCTAAAACTTAATTCTATAGGATTATAAAATAGTTCATCGGTCGAGTAAACAAAACATATAAGTCTATCAAGGGGTATCACAATCCAAATTATTTCTTGGACGTGAATTCCTCCAAATTATGATCTCATACCTATTCACACAATGATTGACCAACTTGCTAGGATCTATTGTTCTAACATATAATTGAACTTCACCCATCGCAATCGAAGAAATAATTGTGAAAGAAATTTGATATCCATAACCCTAGGGATTAAGAATCTATGAACTTTTTGCAAACGATATGAGATTTCCCATTTTTAATCAAGAACGTCCTTAGACTTGTAGGGGGTGGGGTGGGGTGGGGTGTGTGTGTGTGTGTGGTGGTGTGTGGTGGGGGAGGGGGTGGGGGAGGGGGGCAGGGGGTGGGGTGGGGTGGGGTGTGTGTGTTGTGTGATGTTCAATTTAGTTGGTGCACAAACTAACGGTCAAAGTAATAGTATATAATTCCAACATTTCAAACTACTTGAACATCACAAATGGATACAAACTTAAAAAATAAATTGAGATAACCTTAGAATCTAATTAGGGTAAAAATATAATGGCATCAACTAACATATATGTAGGGGTGGGGTGGGTAGGGGTGGAGGTGGGGTGTGTGTGTGTGTGTGTGTGTGTGTGTGTGTGTGTGCGTAGGTGCGTAGGTGTGCGTGTGTGTGTGGCGGTGGGTGGGGGTGGGGGTGGGGAACCCATTTAATAACTCTTTAAATATTTGGAAAAACATAATATTACAAAATTGAAACGAAATGGTATTGACGGAACTTACACATATGTTATAATATAGATGGAACATATTTTTATCTGTACTATTAATTCAATTAATTCAATTAGGTAAAATGAAATGTATACTATTAACATTTTTTTTTATCTGTACTAATAACATTTTTTTTACAGCAAAAATGTCTCCTTCAGATGTTAAGGCGAAGATGATGATGTTGTTTATGATGATGTCGTCTGGGTTTGGTGGTAGCGGAGGCGACGAGGGCTCCTCCGCCGCTAGGCTCCCCAAATATGGAAAATTTGGGATTACCGTCGAAAACAAGTCAAAGCTTTTAGCGAGATCCCTCGAGCTGCTAAAGACAGTCATCGGCCCGGGGTTTATGAGTTGGAAGGAGGTGCCGTATGAGCTCAAGTTAGCTGTTTGGGCGGCACTACAGGTAATATTTATATGAATATTTCAATTTATATTTATATTTATATTTATTCACAACTAACATTGTATTTGTTGGACAGGAACAATTCAACTTGGATCCAAAGCTACGCGATTCCGTCTTGGAGCAGTTGAGGGAGCAACACAAGACGTGGAAGAAAAATATGCGGACACGGTACTTTGGAAAAACACGAGAGTCCATTTTACAATGGCGCGGATCCGTCCCGCCCAAGGAGCCGATCTCATTGGTACAATGGCAAAAGTTCATTGACAATGAGATCGAGGATCGACAATGGCATCTCGCCAATCGGGGAGGAAAAATCGGGCTAAAAAGACGGACGTGCACTACTCCGGCCGGACCTCTTACGCTGAGGTGGAGCATAGGATGCAGGTAAGATTTAATTTATCTATAACTACAGAAATATATTATTGGATATTATTTTACTTTACGGGGCCGATACTAATTTTACTTTACTCTATTTTATTTCAGGGGGTAGGGAGTGGGCCAGGGGGTAAGCCACATAGGCTCGATACTTATGTGGCTCTTCGGACGAAGAAGGGGAAGGACAAGGAGGTGTCCCCGAGCGTCGCGGCCACGATTGTAAGTAATCCGACAGTTTAATTATTGTTAATTACGTTATAATTTTTTAGTTTACTTATTTTACTAATCATGTGCTTTTTGTCGTTTCAGGCAAAGCTTAAGGAAGTGCATGAGTCGCAGTCTGATGCCGACAAGGCATCTTTGTCCACAGACGCACTCAGCCAAGTGCTTGGCTCTGATGGCAAAGGGAGGACAAGGGGAGTGAGCTCGTGGGTGGCCAAATCTAGGATCATCGGATTGGAGACGAGCGACACCGGGTTGTCTCGAACGGTGGATTCACACGACGCGAAGCTGTCCCGTTTGGAGGCAACGGTCCAAGATATGTACGCATTCATGAAGCGTACGTAGGGTGGAGACCGTAAAGGGAAAGGGAAAGGGAAGGAGAAGGCGGTGGAGGAGGAGGTGCGGGAGGACGAGGCGCAGGATGATGAGGATGTGGACCTCGCTGCTTCATCACCGACACGTTCGTACTTCGACGATCCACTTCCCTATTTGACGCCCTCCAACAGACCATTGTCGACAATTGGTTGGCCGAGCGTGTTCATATTGGACCTATTTGATGGCCAGCGGATAGGGCGGGGGTTGAGGGACCCGAATATCGTTGAGGGTGGAATAGTCCATGGACGTGTGCTTCAAGAGATGGAGTCCAGGGTGCTCGTCACGCATGTCATACCCGGGAAGGAGAACTCCCTATTGTGGTTGCGCGAACAATGTGGCACGACGTATATTAGTGGATGCGTCAATTCGTATGTCGTGTGGCCTACTCACCTCTTCAGTTTTATCCAAGACATGTAGTAACATTATTTTTAAGTTTGTCCATTTTAATTAAATTTGGATTATATCGTCATGTATATTGTTTTTACTTTGAATATTTGGATTATATCGTCATGAATATATATTTTCATTATCTTTAGTTTGTGTTGGATATATGATGTTTGGAACAGGTACAACGTTGCTATAACAGGTACAAATATATTGCTAGGCAGTGGCGGTGGCCATACTGCCCAGCAGATTTTTTTTAAATTCTGCCCAGAATTGTCACGGTCATTGACCGTGACAATTGGGGTCACGGTTATGTCACGGTTTAGAACCGTGACAAACGTGTCATGGTCATTGACCTTGACACGACCGTGACACAAAATGCAAGTTTTTTGTCAAGGTCAATGACCGTGACACGACCGTGACAAAAAAAATTGTCTCGCCTCGAAATGTCATGGTCATTGACCTTGACAAGGTGAATTTGTCAAGGTCAATGACCTTGACAAATGGGCAGATTTGGTGTAGTGAAGCCATCCCGAAGGATGGCATCCAAAGACATACTGGTGCATGAAAAACCAAAATGATTCGAGAAGGGTTCGAAAGCTTAGTTACGAAATGGGAAGGTGTTAGGCACCCATTCCGCCCTTTCGGTCTCTCATGGATATTTGTTATTTTTCTTTATATTTCCCCGTGATATGTGTGCATGTGTATATATATATAATGGAGATAGGAATCATAGACTTATATCATGGAAGAGATAAAGCGAGTCATTCGTAGGAAGATATAAGAATAATATTAGAAAGTAAAATTTACGCGATTACCCTTACGTTGTTCGTTATAATGGAATGATAACGCATGTGGAGTAATACATTACTAAGAGCAAGTATGTAGAATATAAGAAAATTGGGTTTAGAGAAGATAAAAAATGAAAGAGAGAGTGAGAATAGGAATCGAGTCTTGGGTTTTACCCCGAGACGCCTGCATAGCCTATAAAGGCATCAAAGTCCACGTAGTTCGCATACAAAATGAGGGGTGGGGTTTATCCCATAAATCCAAATGGGGGATCTCTTATTTGTGAGTGTGTGTGTGTGTAGAAAAAGGGTTTTAGTTGTGAGAAAAGTATGAAAATCCCTATTTGGAATTTATGAGCAAACCCTCTTTTTCTTGTTTTTTGGGGTTTTATTTATAAAATAAGAGTTGTGCAATAATACTAAATAAAAAACATATTAGGATGTGTGAGATGAGATAAGGAAAGTGCTAAGTAATAAAACAAGTTATTGAGAATTTAAGAGAAAGTTGAGAAAGTTGAGAAAGATGGACCTTCTTGGAGACCTTGAGCTTGATCTTGAATGTTGGAGAGTAGCCCTCACACTTAGATGACGATGTAGAGTGGCTAATTCATCAAGTTTGATGAAAAGGATGATGAAAAGTGGAAATAAAAAAGGGATTTGGATGTTGAAATCATGCTGCCTTTGAGAGAGGTTTCTGGGATTCGCTGAGAGTGATTTTTATAAGATCTGGGCTCCCCTTGTAAATGAGATGAAGGCCTCCTTTTATAGTCTCAGGTCACTGCCGATCGGCATAGACCTGATCCTGCCTATCGGCACCTGCCGATAGGTGGGATCTGGAACCTGCCATTTGGCAGTGTGTTTCAGGCCCTTTCAGAAAATTGGTTGCCTAGGGCAAACTGTTGGTCAGAATCGCGCACGGGGTATACCGTTGGAAAGGTAATTCAGAGACCTTTGAAAATACTTGGACTGCTCCCACGTTCGGAAGTTGACTTTGGGTCAAATATGGCTCGGAAGCGCTTGTTGATCCATTGGACGGGAAATTATTCGTACGCAAACGGATCGTTCGTCCGCATGGTAAGTCCAAATCGCACACGGGGCGGACCATTGGAAAGGTTAGGTGATGTACTTGGACATTACAAAGAGTTTGACCCAGTTTGTGGAGTTGACTTTGGTCAACCGGGCCCTGGAAGTATTTGGTGACCTCTTGGAGTCAAACGGATCGTTCGTCCGCATGGTAAGTCGGAATCGTGCACGGGATGGACCATTGGAAAGGGTGTTCAGTGCCCTTTAAAGATTCATTCATCCTTGGTTGAGCTAAAGAGTTGACTTAGGTCAAATAGAGACTAAGAGAACCCGGTGGCCTCTGGGTCAAGTTTCAGACGCAAACGGATCGTTCGTCCGCATGTTAAGTCGGAATCATGCACGGGACGGACCATTGGAAAGGGTATTCAGTTCCCTTCGAAGATTCATCCAGTCTCAGTTGAGATAAAGAGTTTGACTTTTTGGTCAAACTGAGCCGGGAGTGACCGATGGCTTCTAGGTCAGTACTTGGGGTATGACCTGGGTTTGTAGTGATGAAAGGAGGTACTAGGGACCTAAGGAGAGCTAGGGGTAATGGAATGGGGTGTCTACACACTTTTTTAAAAATTGCACTCTATTTAAAAATGTGTAAGGATTTTATAAGAAGGTAATTAAGTTATTTTTAAACGGTCTATGAGATTTTAAAATGTTTTTGAAACTGTTTTGGAAATTGGTCCTGCTTTGTTTTATGTCTTACAGATTTTTGAAAGGCTATTGTGCAGTTGTCATTCGTATTACCTCATTTTAGGCATGTGCTCACATCTCCGATTGCACAACTTTATTTTAAGCTTGCTTTCACGGTGTCCACAATGGACAAAATCATGCACACGATCAGATTTAACTGTGCGTCCAGACGACCCAATTTTTAGGAAAAAATATATAAATAGACTAATTTCCCTCCATTTAAAAAATATTTGAAAAGCTCATAACTAAAATACAAATCTGAGGGGATTTTTGAGCTTGATAGCGTTTTGTGTTTTCTTCTCTTTCCAAATTTACTTGTTCCCTCCAAATTTGACAAAACTTATATCTATACTTGATCTAATGTCTTTGAGAGATAATTGAGAGTGTTTTGGTTCATATCCTACACAAGCTCTGTCACTTCAAACAATCTTTGAAAAATCGTTATGGTTTAATACTCCACGATCTAAAATTGGAGGCATCTCATTATATTTGGGAGATTGAGTTATGGCACAACTATAAGGAAAATCAGAGTTCTTCATTCATTCCAAGGAGCTCAGAGTGGATTTTAATTTTCTACGGAAGGAGACTTTAAAGGTTCATAGGTGATAGCGTAATAGTGTTTGTATGAGAAGTACCTTCTTACCTTTTATGATATTGCTTTTCAAGTATAAATGAAAGTTTTGAGTGCATCTAGTTTTTTTTACCCCAAGGTAGGGGTTTTTCCTCATAAAATTTGTCTCATGCTAATGTGCATTTATTTATACACATTTGATTTCCCACACCTCACATAAACTTGTGTTAATCTTGTAATTTGCTTTATTATAGTTTTTTTTATATAAAACAAGGCTAAGCCAAACTAACAAGACTTTAAAATAGGTTAAATGTTATAGATTTAGGTTTTCTAACTAGAGTACCTAAAATTCAACCTATGAGTGTTTTAAAAACAATTTGAGACGGTTTTGTTATAATCAAGTATCATGGATTTGAAATTGGGATCAATTTGGTTGAATTGCAAAAAATTAACCAAGGACGATTTTTAACGTATTTACCCCCTCTAGGTTAATTCTTGTTTAATTGAGCAAATATCACATCACCTTTTCCTCATATAGGTGTCAAAATCATTTGAGAGATCAAACACAATAGGTGATCCCCACAAAACCTCAGATCGGTTAGTGGGGAGAAGTGTCAAAATGATAGACAAGGATTTAAAGTGGTCCAGACCTCAGTTAAGGATCCTACGTCCACTGTGAAAGGTATTTCTCTATATGTCTGATTATAAATGACAGTATTATAATCTATGAATCTCTTGGGTGTTTGGACAATAAGGTTTGAGCTATCTGTGATATTGGTTACTAATTAGAGGGTCCCTAGGAAGTAACTAATTGACTTCCCTAAGGATTCCTTATCTCAATTTAGGACTCAATAGAATATACAAAGTATGAGAGGTTGAAAGTGGTCCAAACCTTATCCTATGTTCTACTAACAGTGATTTAATAGAGTATATTACAATGAGTGGTTGTTATGACTATATTATCAAGTTATCTGATGATTTTAAGAGTGATTAAGTTGCTTAGCATGTTTTACTATTTTCTTCAACCATTCACAAGCCTCCCATATATATGCATTCCCTTAAAGAGTGAATTTGTAGACTAAGGTATCATGGTTAAGGTCGCCTTGAAGTCTAACAATTATAGTAACCCGGTGGAGTGTTGGTGAAAGGCTTTCAGGTGGTGTAAGCTAGTTAATGGGAGCATTTAATTTAAATGTGAGTCTTCAATGCTAGCAGGTGTAATTGGTGGGTGCAGTT
Organism: Sambucus nigra; assembly: GCA_949130495.1. Classification (NCBI taxonomy): domain Eukaryota; kingdom Viridiplantae; phylum Streptophyta; class Magnoliopsida; order Dipsacales; family Adoxaceae; genus Sambucus; species Sambucus nigra. The sequence continues at coordinate 116,887,081 of OX422208.1, forward strand.
AGGACAATGTTTGTACCTTTTACCTACTCTCTAAAGAAGCTGTAGAAGCTTGGCCATACGTTTAAGGTGTTTGGAAATGACTTAGGCTTATCTCAAATGGCCTAAGCGTGATTCTGTGATGTATCATAAGGGAGGGACCAACGTCCTACCACAAGTCAGTCATTGTTGTGTATAGGTTCACGATGTTGGTCAAGGGCTTAAAGTTGTTTATTATGAGGTCTCTGAGTTATGCCTTTAAGGTTGGATAGAAAGACTAATTACATTAAGGTAGTAGGGGAGATACTAAGGACTTTAATTATGATATAATCTCTTATAAAAGGTAACCACGGTCTTTAATTCTCAATACTGGGCAGGCTTAGATCTTTGTTAGACCTTAAGACCTCATCCCTTGCATGGGTGAAGGTGAGAGGTTGCGAATCTTTGGAATTTCGGAACACATAAATGTCCTACCGTCCATACTAAATTTGATACGTGGAGCATGAACTTGTCTGCCGTCCTAGAGAAATTAAAATAATTTTGAATTAAATTTCATTATAGCTTAGCTCGAGAGGAAGGGGAATACGCAAAGGTGAGAAACCTTTATAAGAAAGACCGTAAGTGGGCTCGTCAGTCCCACAACTGGTTCTTGTCCCTAAAAGAATTCAGTTTATACATCATATTATATGTTATAATATAATAAAATCTCAAGAATGGGAGGATTTGTGAAGCTTCCAATCTCCTTATCGCCATGAAACTCAGGGGATACCTGGTCCCATATTAAAATCACTTGTCTTTAACATGAGAATACTTGTACTTTGAATCCCTTAAGATTGTTCAGTGTGTAGATATCTTAGGGAATAATTTAATAACAGATACATGATGGGGCAAGGACTCCAACGAGTCAAATATATTAGAAAATGAACCTAACACTAAAATTGTTGATATGTTTTCCTCCTTTTGTGAAGTGATGTCATTTTAAGAACTCCTATCTAAAATTAATAAATTCTTTCATGCACCGGAGTAGATGAAGAGACGAGATTATTCTTTAATTCATCATCATTGAATCATATTACTCGTTCACGTTGGTACTAGAAGGATCCAGTTCCTGCCTCAGTAAATATACACATTGACAAAGGGAAAATAGTTGCTAAAGAACTACCAATGCTAGAGATGGCAATAGAGGAATGCAAGATCCTTTAACAATTTAAGAAAACCCAGGCAATCGTCACATTACAGAGCCTATTCATGTTCTCACAACTCCACATAAACTTTCTCATCAAATTACTCAACACAAGATCAAGTTCCTCCCACTATGTCTCTTGAAGAGGCCATCCATACATTATGCACTATAACCACTACAAGGCTCATTAGATTTCTTAATGAAGTCCGTAAATTTGGCCCTGACCATAATTATACCCTCAACATCTTGGTCAAGTCCTCTAAAAAAATGTTCCTTCAGTTTTCGTTGAAAATGGTTATTCTCTGAATGTCTACCCCCTTTGAATGCTCTGATGCTTGGGGATACAAATCAGTGACCTTACTCATACATATTCGATTGTGCCTGTTTATGATAATACTAGCTCAGAATCCATGTGATCAATTCTTTTTACACTTGGGTATGGCCCAATATTCCCCCAAGTTGACTTTCGGGTGATTGATATATGTTACTCTCTAGTTTAAAGGTTGATCCATTATCTCTCCATATGGAAGATGATTTCCAGGAAAAGGCAAAACCCACATGAGAGTTTAAACGTAATCCAGATATTCAAAGAAATGCACTTAATGCCGAAATGGGGTTGAGCCATAGACAACAAGGAATCAATTAATCAATTGTTTTAAAGATTACTTATCCTCTTTATGGTTTGGGGTACCAACCTCTCATGACATAACTTATGGTTATTTTCCAACCATACAAGAAAAGGTACTGAATAGAAAGGAAGTTATCTCCGGAGATTCCACTAACAGTCTTTTTATCAAGGCAGGTGAAGATTTTCAATATCATAGTTTCCCCAAGGAATGGTATGATGAAACTAGGAAGAAAATAAAGTCGGGATTTGAGATATTCTTTTAAGATGAAATCATTTAGACTGTAGGGTCTAAACATAAAGTTAAGCCATTGTCCATTAAATCCTTCGATTGGATATCTTTCGACAACAGAACTAAAGGAACTAACAATGGAGAATTCGGCGACCTTGTTGAAATGGGGATAGATGTTTGCATGGTTCGTGTCAAATCCAAGGTATCAGATAAAACAGAGAATATCATTTATATTAGAAAGCCTCTGCGTAATTGGCTAAGCATCTCAACTAGTTTGGCTATACCAACCAACAATCCTACCATTTACTAACTTAAGATCGAGCACATTCCTGAATATTATATCTGTAACCTTTATGTAAATGATATCTCCTTTAAAGAGGTTCTCACTGTTGTTTTTCCAAATGATAATGTCAATGAATTAAACGTTAATATCGATTATATTGTTGGCCTTATATTAATTTCATTGATTATATTAATCAAACAAATGATGAAGATGATTTAATGAATGAATAATTCTTAATTGACCTCAATAACGTAATCGTGTTCAAAGTATTGATGGGGAAACTATTATCATTAATATTGGTTATAGTAGTAATCCCCGTGGGATCAGAATATTATAAACTCTTAGAGAGCAATAATGGTCACAATTCGAGGAGATTCTAAGGAGTTTATGGACGTCTTTGCATGGTCTTACAATAGCATACCCAACATTGATCCCGAGATTGTACAACATTAGATCTATATAAATCTTGAGTTCAAGCTTGTCAAGCAAAAATTAAGGAAACTTTGACCTGAATGGTCGCTTAAGGTCGAAGATGAAATATTCAAGTAATTGAATGTGGGTTTTATTCGTGTGGTCAAATATATAAATGGTCTTGCCAATATAGTCCATTTATCTAAGTTTTGAGGGAAAGTCTGCATGTGCATTGACTACCTTAGTTGGAAGAGCAATTTACTGAAGAGTCGTGAAAAAAGAAGATAAATTCACTACATTAGTTGGAAATTGGTGAAAGATGAATTGAACTACACTTCATAGGAAAAAGCACATGTGGACCTGGTTTGGATCACCCCAAAACTTCAACATTACATGCTTGCATTCCCCATCAAAAAAGTTGTTCGAAAATAATCCCATAAAACGTCTTTGAGAGAAACTCACCTTTTCAAGCTACTTGGCTTGATGGTTGATGCTATTAGATGAATTAAACATTGTATATGTCAAGCAAATAGCCAATAAAGGAAGATCTATCTCTAACTACTTAGCAAATAACCCCTTGGAAGAAGTTAATGTACTGATCACATAATTTTTTCATTAAGAGATTCTTTGCACTGATCATAAAGAATTCTGATGGCAATTGTTCTTTGACGGAGTCGCCAATAAGAAGGTATATTGTATTAGGATATTATTGATCGCACTCGATGTTTTGTATAATCCCATCTCCATCAGGATAAACTTCACATGCACTAATAATATGACAGAATGTGAAGTATGCATAGCTGGGATCAAAATTGCTATCAAAAAGGGAATCCAACCCCTTGAAGTTTACAAAGATTAGACTCTCATAGGACATGTTATAAGGAAATTGAAAGTCAGATACCAAAATCTCCTACCTTTACACCCTCATCTCGAGGAACTCGGCTTAAAATTTAAAGATGTCATTTTCCATTACCTCTCCCATTTTGGAAATAGCTTTGGAAATGCATTGGAGACATTAGACTCTATGGTCGATATATTCAAGAGAATAGTAATTTCCTCCTTACAAGTTTAAAAACAATCCAAATCGACCCATTGATACCATAGGGATCTCGCCACTGAGGAAGATCTAGAAAAGGTCGGACTCTAGTATTACGAAATTTTATGTCTCCTTAAGCATGATCGATACCCTCAAAGGGATAATAAGAAAGATCGCATAACCCTACGAAAACTCACATCCTAATCCATAATTTATAACGAAGCCATATTTAAGAGAAATTTGATGGTACCCACTTACAATGCGTAGCAGGGGTTGGCATTGAAGGAATCATGCAAAATATCCACACTGGGGAATAAAGACCTTACATGAACTACCACATGATTCTTAATAAGATCATTTGACAAGGGTACGATTGAACTACCATGGTCCATGATTCTGCACCATATGTCAGGAAATGTCTCAAATGTCAATAGTTCGTCAATATCCAACATTTGCCTCCTTGTGAGATATAAAATATAACTTCTACATGGCATTTCTCAACTTCGGGGATCAATATCATTGGGAACGTTACTCCCAAAGCATATAATGGGCATGTATTCTCTAAGTTTCTATTTATTACTTCACCAAATGGGTCAAAGTCGAGTCAGACGCCTTGCTAAATGCCAAAATTTAGTCAAATTCATTTGAAAGAATGTAAATTTAAACTATAGAGTCCCTTAGGAGCTCGTGTCTGATAATGGTCTCCATTTCAAAGTGTAAGTCACAAAAGTATTCGAGGAAAATGAATTTAGGGGCACAAGTCCACACCATACATACCACAAAATAATGGGTCCATTAAAATTACATATAAGAGCCTCAAATCCATTATCAACAAGATGATCAATAGTTATCGGGCCTTATGCCCTGTGGGTCTATTGTACGTCCATTAGAACGCCCACCATGGCTACCCCATAGTACTTAGTCCATGACAAGGAGGTTACTTTACCTATCGATCTCGAGATATATTGCCTACGATTCATACTCTAAAGGCAAGTGGGAGAAGTAGATTGGCACTAAAAACTCAGTCATGAGTTGGACTTCTTGGATGAGAAGAGGTTGAAAGCATTGTACTATATACAAGAGTATCACTGCCGCATAGCATGGTCATTCAATAAGAAAGTCAAAGACCATGGTGTGAGAGAAGGCGATCTCTCCCTAAAGGATATTGTGAAACCCATTTTGGACCCTCGAGTAAATTTCAAGCCCAACTAGAGCGGGCCATACATTGTGAAGAAAATCTTATCGCGCATTGTAAGTATACTAATTGTAAGGACAAATTTATATGTACTGGCATTATTTTGGACAAAAACCACTTTGAATCATAGGATAATTTTTACTTGTTATGATTCTCACTAAGCCTATGACATTGTGTTGAAAACGTAGTGGCCAAGCTTAAAACATATATCATGTTATAGTTTTGGCGCACGTTTCATGTCTTCATTTGATTTTTCGAGATTCTCTCAGGTATGGACACATATTGGTTTATGGATACTTAGTAAATATTTTTTAAGGATGTTATGTTATTTAAATCGGAGTTTAAAATGTTTTTAGAATGATTTTTCTGAGTTAATTTGTGTTTAGAGTCATATGAAACACTTTCAAGAGTTAATGTAGTTTAAATGACTTCACCAGTCTTTCAAACGACATTGGAGAGTCATTTAAACGATATGGAAGTCTAGTTCAAATGAGATAACGACACGACGATTTCGTTATAACGTCGCGTCGCCTCAAAGTTTTTATTTAAGGCATCTTTTGCTCAGAAAAATCCGAGTGTGGTACATACAAAACTAAATAGAACCTATACGTTTTCTACAATTATTTACCAATTCCCAAAGCTAAAAACATCCTTTGTGTTTACAAGATCTGAGTTTTACATAACCATATGTCGTAGTGATCTTGTGTTTGCATCATTGTTTCATTCTTCATCATTCGAATAACCTGTTTCGTGCGGTGGACTAGACTCCGTACTTACTAATTGATGGTTGCTGAGGTCGTATAGATATCGGGGTACGCGTGGACTCGTGTGATGTGGATCTTTCATAGGCGGACTCCTACGTTGCATCAAGACTTGTGGGATCGAGTCGTTGAGTAAGACTGCAATCTTCCTTTGAAAAAATTTATTTCAGTGATTGTCTGGCCTGGGCCATCCGAGGTTTTTTCCTTTTGTGGTTTCCTCGCACATCAACGTGTTTTGTGAGCATTCTTTACTTTAGATTGCTTATATCACTAGATGCATGCTTAGTAATTAAGAAGATAAAATTAGCCTAATTATTTTGGTTCACAAATTTGGTGTTAAATAAAATTAGAAAGAGTTTTTTAAAAAAGAAAAATTATATTTACCTAAGAGCACGTACATAGAGGGACCGCCGCATTTGTAAATTGGTATCAGAGTTAGAAACACTATTTATTGTTTGAGTGATCCCACGTGTCCTTATGTATGAATTTCATTATTTATGAAGGTTTTAGAACACTTATTTTTTATGGGTCGAATTATGCTTATTGGAAGATCCATATGAAGAGTGCACTTAAGGCCATAGATGAGCGTGTTTGATTAGTGATAGAAAAAGGGTGGACGCCACCAGTCACGAGAGAGGGTGAGGCCACACACTTAAAACCTATTGAGTCATGGACCAAAGCCGAACACAGACTTGCACAATACAATTCCAAGGGTTTAAAGGCTATATCCTCGTCTGTCATCCCGAAAGAGTATAATCGTATTATATTGTGTGAAACCTTGAAAGAGGCTTGCGATGTCCTTGCACTTACTCGCGAGGAAACTAGCACTGTTAGGGCATCTAAATTTTAAAACCTTACCACACAATTTGAGACGGTTAAGATGTTAGAGAGTGAGACGTTTGAAGAGTTTTACGTTAGGTTATCCCATATTGTCAACTCATCGTTTAACTTGGGAGAGAAAATACACAACAACTGAGTCATAAAGAAAATCTTAAAGTCGTTGACTAGTAGATTTGATCTAAAGGTGACCATTTTGAACTCCTTGGGTTTACTTCACTCAACGAAACTAAAAGATCTTATAGGTGATTTATAAAATTATAAGCTTGACATGTTTACCTTTAAGCAAGTGGCAAAGAAAGAAAAGGGCACTGCTTTAAAAGCCCAAAAGGAGGAAACAAAAGTTTCGAAGGATGATGAATCTGACACCAATTTTGAAGATGTAGCCTTCTTGGCAAAGAAGTTCAAAAAATTTCTTAAGTTCCAAAAGAAATCAAAATATTCCAAAAGACTTGAGAAAATCAATAACAACGAGGCCGATCACATCCCTAAAAATTGAAGTGAGAATGATAAAAGGGATGAGTCATATAGATGTTTTGGTTGTGAGGGATATGGCCATAGGGTATCGGAATGCTCCACTAGACTTAAGAAAGAGGTCAATAAACCTATTGCATATAACGCCACCCTTAGTGATAGTGAACCGAAAGAGGGAGAGGATACCCTCATTGAGCATAACTACACTGCGTTCATGGTTTGTCATGCGAGAGATGACAATAAATCTTCTCATGAAGATACTCATGTGAATGACACTTTCGAGGCCGTAGTGAGTGAGTCCTAAATGAGTGAGAGTGTAGAGAGTGAGGATGAAGATATAGAGGAAAGTGAGTTGCAAGTTTCCTTCCGTGAATTGTATGAGGAAGTAGTGAAGATGAAGGAGGCTAACTTGAAGTTATATGCTTGGTTAAAATAACATGTCGTAGAAAACAACAGTGCATTGATTGAGGATCTTAGGGAACGAAAGAAGACTCTACGGGAGAAACTAGAGTACGTTGAGGGTGAGAGACATAGTCTTCGTGGTTTTATGAAGGCTGTGAAGAAGGTGATTCTATTGTTTGAGAAGTCTAGGCATTTGCTCGAGTCTAGAATTTTTGAGAGATTCGAGCAGGGTTAAGATTGATTTGGTGGCTAGGTCAAAAAAGTTGGATAGGATGTTAGGCACCATCTAAATCAAAGATGATAGTTATGGTATAGGATTCGATGATCGTATTACTCCCATTCCCAAAGTCAATACCAATCGTGTGAGAGAGCCAACTAGGAACATTAGGAGATGTCCATATTTAGGTAATATTCCTCGTTGTGTTTACACTTGCATTCACTGCGGTAGGAAGGGTCACCTTAGGCGTCAAAGTCATTTCGGTTCCTAAAACCCCCATGTGTCATTACAGATCTAATTAGGTTAGGAAATCAGACTTAGAGGTTTTAGGAATTAAACTTCATGATTCTTGTTTTCTTACACATCATACTTCTCATAATATTTCTTACGGATGATTGTGTTAGCATGTTTATCATACACTAGTTTTACTTCATGATATATATTTGCTAGTGTTATGACATGTTTATCTCTTTGTATTATATTTTTCCTTTTGTTTGAGTCTTGTCGAAAAATACAAAAATATTTTTGGCTTTATATATTTTTGAAAAATACAAAAAGATTTTGTTTTTGAGTCAAAAATATTTTTTTTAAAATCCAAAAAGATTTTTGGCTTTTATGTCGTGAATTTACACTTGATGTGGCATATTGGTGTGCGTGGACCCCCATCATTACATATTTCCACATGGCTAGTACATTTGGTCATAATTTTGGATACAAAGATTGATCTTAACCATTGGTTTAATGGGGTCGTTTCGAAGTTAACTTAAAATTATATTCGACTATGCATATGCCATTGCATACATGCCGAGCTTAATTGAATGTTTAACTTCTCATGCATATTTGAGCTTAGTGAGACGTTCTCCTCTAAATTTTGTCATCTATACGCATATAAGACTTAGGAGTAGTTGTGCATGTAATAAATGTTGCCTATGAGGATTTATGTTGCATATTTAAAAATGATGAGTGTGCATGGGAAAGGGCTTGCGAGAGGCATGTGAACTCGTCGTGAAATCCACCATTATAAATATCCCAAGAAAAAAATAAGGTAATAAAAAGAAAAATAAGCCCAAAATGGGGACAATAGGAAATTTCTCAAAAGAGAAAATACATCTTTAAAAGAAAAATGAAATAAAAAAAAAAGAATTATTATATATGTTTGAGGGAGTTTTAGTTGAAGATCAACGGGTTCGCATAACAAGTCCTAGGTTGAAAAAGTCGTGTCATGATGCTATTGTTTGATAGAATCGTTAAAATTATAGACTTGTTTGTATGATGTTTGTTTAGTTCATTAAGTTCAAAGTTTAATTGTCACATATGGCTAAAACGTAGTTTGATGATATTTAGCGGTCAATTAGATCTTCTTGAACGTATTTTTTACTTTAAATTATGATTCATTTGTGTTAGTTACACCCCTTCATTCCAATCCATGTTTGAGCACATTGATACTATGTTAACGAGTAACTAATATTTATTTTTGAGTCAGTTTTGCTGTTGTATTGTATTGTCAAATGGTTTTATCAAATATTCTTTACATTGGGCAGTTTATACATTAATTTTGAGCTGGAATTTAGAACGAATTCTAGTTGTCCTTAGAACGACAAATCCATGTTGTTAAGTGGGTGGATTAAATGAACTTCGCGTGAGATAAATTCAACGTACGGATTGGTAAGTAGATCGTTCGTTATAAAGGAGTTTCGAACGAAGTACTACTATTTTAGGTCATTAGCAGTGAATTTTACATGGTTCGAATGACATATGTATATCGTTTGAATGACCTTATATATCGTTTGAACGACCTGGTTCATTTTTCAAGATTTTACCTATTTCAGTACCTGCTTATTGGACATTATTCTGATATTATTCTGTGATACTTCTGGTCAGTTTATATGCAACTTGTTTTGATTATTCATGCTTAATTATTACAATGCATTGTTAGATGAGATATCGTTTTGTCACAGCATTTGATATTGATGATTGTTCCATGATAACTTGACTTTTGTGTGGATGTCATTGTTGAAGCCAAGTTAATCAAAACATTTATCACCTAAACAAAAATATAACAAACTAGAATAGAGGTAAGTAAGGATGTCAATCCAAATCTAGGGAGTGAAGCGAGGGGAAAACAGTTGCAATTCAAATTTATTTTCTGTTTGGGTTTTTTACTTTTTTTATTTTTCTCGCCTTTTTCAATATTAAAACAATTTGGGTGAGGATGTGAAATAACACTAACTAAAGAAAAGATGTAAAAAACAAACTAAAAAGTGACTAAAAATATGAACTAAGTCTAACACTAAAATAAGAGATCAAGTGAGGTGAATAGATGTGAGAGCAATCAAGGAGTGGGACTACACCACTAATTTAGCTATTCTAACTAATTAATTTAATTATTTGAATTCTATCTAATTAATATCAAAATTACAAACCAACTCTCATTGCAAGTGTAATTTTAATAGTAATCTTTTAAAAAATTAAATTTAAACCCCCCACAACTCTAGAAAATAGATCTACACTCCTTTTAATTAATCACCCGCTAGGATCGATTAATCAAAATTTATGTACATCTTAGAAAATGAAAATAGAGTTGAAATTCAAGTAATAATACCACACTTAAGAAACCCCTATCTCTAATTCCAATCTAAATTGGGTATTATAACTAGAATTTTGATTTTCTCTCAAAAATTATTTACCCTCTCTCGAGGCGTAAATTTAAGGGTGAGGGATCAAAATTAACATTCAAGGAGAATTATCAATTAATCAAACTAATTAAAACAAACTAACATCAAATAAGGGTTCACCCCACCTCTTGAAAGGGGATTTAGCCTAACATCATATTAAACATGATAATCAAATAAACTAGGCAATTAAAATAAAAGTAGATAAGAGAACAATCAAACCAAATATCTTTGAGTGAAATTGAACTCCTATCCTTGAATTTGCACATCATCCATTCATTTCGAGCCTCCAAGTGATTTTTAATAATAAAAACACATTCAATTTAATTTCTCACGGATTTCTCACACACTAATCTCTAACAAAAATAAAAATAAAACTATTTACAAAATGTTGTTTAGCCTAATTTATTTTCTACACTAAACTATCTCTCTTCTTCTCCAAGTCTCTCTTATTGATATTGCAAATGAGATTTTGGGTCTTCATTTATAGTGTGGCACATGGAATTAGGGACAATTTTGGGAATTGACTTGAGTGTGCATGTGGTTTGGGTGTGTCATGTGAGAAGGAATAAAAATCAGATTGCTCATGAGGGTATTTTGGGTATTGAGGGTAAAAGGAGTTAGTTCGGGATAAAATGGGTTTAAAAGACATGAGGGTTAAATGATTTTGGTCTTTCTTTTCGTTTATTTGGAATTGGAGCAAATGAGGAACTCGTATGAGCCGCTAATGAGTAAAATGGATTGAATCATGGGTTTCGGATATGGGGTTGGAGGGTTGAGTTGAGATTGTTGGTTTCGGGTTTGGACAGGGCATCCGGGTATGGGAAGGTGTCACCGAAAATGGGGGAAGTCGCGATCGGGTATGGCCTGTGCTTAACTGTCGACAGGGTCTAACCGAGTTTAGTTGACGCCGGAGCAGGGGCGACTGGGCTCGCGGGTCGGAGTTCTGGCCCCCGAATTTTGATTTTCGCCGGTAGGATCTCGGTTTACAGCGAGGTCGTGGGTTGGGATGTTAGGGAGGTTCAACCGGGAGTCTGAGTTGTTCCGGGTCTGAGTTTTTCGGGTCAAATGGGTATGGGTTTCGGATTTTGGTATGGGGTAGAGGAGAGAGAGGTGGTACGTGTTGGGTTTGGAGGTGTGTGGTTATGGTGGTAAGAGAGAGATTGTGGTGTGTGTTAGGAGGATGAAGGTGGGTATGGTTGTGTGTGGTGAGGTTGTATGGGAGAAAGATGTGGGTGAGTGAGTGTTTTGAGTGTGTTTAGGTGTATGGAATGGTGTGTGTGAGGGGGGGTTTAGATTTGGTGTAAATGGGTGTAAGAGGGGTTTGTGTGTGTGTGTTTAATTTGGACAGCTAAAAAAAAACTAACTAAGTAACTCAAAATAAAACTAACAAACTAAAAAATAAAATTAACTCAATATAAAATCCTAATCTAAAAAATAAACTCAAATAATAAAATAAAAGAAATAAACTCTAAAAATATAATAAAAATATAAAACTAAAGGCCTAAAAAAAGTAAAATATAATAAAACTAAAAATAATCTTAATAAAATAAGACAAAATAAAATAAAAACTAAAAACTAATAAAAATCACAATAAAAATAAAACTACACTAAATAAAAAGAAATAGAAAAATATGCAAATAAATTCTAAAAATCCTAAATAAATCTAAAATAAATCCTAAAAATAAAACGACTTAAACTAAAAAAAAAAAAAAAAGTACAAACTAAACACACACGGGCTTCGGGGTAGGTTTAGGGACAGGTTTAGGCCTATCTAAGGTACGAAAATGGGGAATTAGATCCATTTATGCGCAATTGCCTTGATATAAGTATTTGAACTCCGCAATGCACAATTGATCTACAAAATAAACATTAACGCATATAAGACCATTTTTATTACAAACGAGCGACTAAAATGCCTCTATTCGGGGTATAAAATAGACTTTTTGGGTGCTTATCACACCACCCCCAAACAAAATATTGCTAGTCCTCGAGCAAAAATATAGAGAGAAGGGGAAAGATAAGAAACCAAAAGTGTACCACTTTCGTGGACACTTGCGATTACACATAGCATGTGCAGCAAGCCTTTAAACCTATAGGTTACCCTAGAGGACGAGTTGTGTCTCGTGAAGGTTTGTAGGGAATATACCCACCAAATTCTAATTTGCAAATGGCAGTCTATCTCTTATTAGACATAGAATAATTGCACAATCCATCACATGAGAGTTGTTTTGAGAATACAACCTAGAAGTGCATAAAAAGTTTCGTTATGTGAATACTCAAGGCGCATCCTTCCTAGAACTCAACGTGTGTGTGTAAATAAGTCAAAACGGGTTGAGTATCACAAGAGTAATTCCTATATTGCCTTTTCAGAATTAACGCTTCAACTTCAAAATTTCACAAATATATCTCTCTCAAACGAACTCTAGAGATTAGGGTAAGTGTATAGCTCTTGTGCGTGAGGAGGTGAGTAAATGTAATCAAGTTCAAACGTCTCACACACATATAAGAAAGAGAGAACTTTTAGAAAGAAAATGATCTCATGAAAGGAATGGTAATCACTATAGTGAGAACGTCGAGTTATTCACCACGTTGACTTTCATTTTCTCGAACACGTGAGGGAAAATATGGATGATTATGGGTGAGGGGGAAATGAAATGGGAAGGATGGAATGAGATGAGGTAGGCATGATAGGATGGGTGATATATGGATGATAGATGAAAGATGGATGCGTATGCGAGAAGTGTGTATGATACTTTTGGCACAAATGTCTTTATTAGATAAAAATTAACTACAACTCTCCTTTTCTTTTCTTTTCTCTCTTTTCTCTCTTTTTTTCGAATTTTCTTTTCTTCTTCTTATTTTTCTTCTTCTTATTTTTTTTTATTTTTTATTTTTCTATATTTTTTTTCTTACATTTAGTTTTATTTTTATTTATTTCAAACCAAATTTGAAGACATTTACATTTGGAACAACACTCTTTTTCTCAAATTGATGGTGGATGATATATGAATGGAGTGGGAAATGTGTATGGATGATGAGGGGAATAGATGTGATGGGTAAAGTGAATGGGTGAAAAGCTAGTGATCGAGACAAATTTCAAGACATATGTTTCTTGCAACTCGAAAGAGATGTCGTTCTCAGTAATCAAGACAAAAAATTTATGAAGAATAATGAGATCATACAACGATTTAAAGTGCGGACCCAAATGAACTTGAATCAACTTGTGACTCTGAGATTGCGTAGAATTCACTGAAAGGATAAAAGGCACGAATCTCACAAGCTAAAGTCTCTACTTGTGATCCTAAAGGTTCTCTTGAGAATTATAGTGCTCTTTAACTCTAAATCGTAGTGACGTGATAAGTGCGCAAATTTTTGTTGAGTCTAGAAATTCATAGTGCAATATGCCTTAATATGTGATACATAAGCTATTTATAAAAAAATAAATCCTCTAGCTTGATTCCTAGACTTAAAAAAATGGATGATAGAAAATTCACGTCAATGAGTGAGATGAAAGAAACTGCACAGAAATTTTAAAAATCAGGCTTAAAAATAAAAATAAAAAAAATCAAAAGAGGTACGATTTTGATAAAATTCCCCACCCCCAAACAAAAAGGAACATCGTCCTTGATGTTCAGTAAAATGATTTCAAAATTGAGAGCAGAAGGGAGGAAATAGATTATCAGAATCAATCGCTAATGAAGTGAAAAGATAAGCCAAAATGAAACCTGAATAAATTATTAGAAAAAAATGTGTATGAGTCTATAAATATGGTAAAGCAGTGGGTTGTGTGAAACATCACCCCCAAACAGGATGAGACTCATACAAGAAATAACGGGCTGCCTCCCGGTAGCGCTAAGTTTAATGTCTTCAGCCAGACCGAAGGGATATCACCCTAAAGATAAGATCTATGAAGGCGTGGGGTGGCAGAAAAAAACGGGTGATGAAAATCACCCCCAAACAAGACTGAAGCGTCAGCCCTATTGGATAAAGGCAAAAAGGGTCAATGAACTTGTATGGCAAAATGCATCACACGATGCAAAGCATCGGTGGACTATGGATGGTTGGGTATTAGGGTAAGGGAGAGGGTGAATAGGCACTGGTCACGGGCCTTATTAAGCCGAAAGGTGAGGGAAACTAGGGCCCTATAAGCATGGTCCTCTAGTTGTATGGGGAGGGAAAATGGTTTAAAAATTGTAATGGGGTGGGCCTCATAGAAATCACACGACCGTTCTATAAATGGACGATGATAATGGCCACATCGGGACACGCCAGAGAGCTGTCGACGGAAAAAATCAACACCACAGGAGAGTGGAGGCCATAGAATAACAAGCTCGGTGTCTCTGTGGAGAGTGGCACCACAAATACTCTCATGGAAGGTTTAGGTTGGTTTCAGGTGAGGATCTAAAGATGTAGATGGAAACATGAAAGGTGTAAAATCAAGATCCATATCAGGTGGTGGGGTCGAAGGGATAATAGGTGGGTCGGGTGAGATAAATGGTGGGGGAAGATGATCCAACTCAAGAGTAGGGGACACACACTCGTCGGGAGGAGTAAAGTAAGACTCACTAGAGAGTGTGGTATCGAAAGATGGTGTGGTCAACTTCTCCACAAGAATATCGTCGGTCAATGTGGTGGGTGGGTAAGACGAGGCACTAAGATCTAAGATAGAGGAATCACTAGAAATATCGGGATCAAAGGGAGCCATGCATGGTGGGACATCATCCATATCCGGATATTTAGGAACTATTACGGATTTCATCTCGGGAAAATGGTGAGCACTTATAGCTGGAGCTAACCTAGAATGAAATGGTTCCTCGAGAACACAAGCGGTAGGGTCAATGGGTGTAGACTCGGTCATTTTTTTGGATTCGACGGGAGTGGAAAGGGGAACCGTAATAATGGGTGCATTTGGATATGACGGGATCAGATCAAGCTCAATAATGAAAGGTAAGTCAACACAATTGTCAACTTGAGGCCCGGACCATGGAATTGTCTCAACTTCGAGATTCTCGGGCGGATAGGGTTAGTCACACTCAAAGTCAGTGGCACAAGACGACGCATCATCACTCCACGTGGGGGCAACAATGGGTTGACTTGGGGTGAAGTCCGACTCTCTCTCACACTCAATTATATTTAATCTTTGTTAAAGCAGTTGGAGAGCTTCATTTTGAAGTTGAGTGGCGTGCTCTTACTCGAGGATGAACTTTTGCAAGAGGCTTTCGAGAGCGGAGGTGGATGGTGGTGGTGGAATGACGGATGGTGGTAGTGGTTGAGGTGGACACAACTCGCTATTATCATGACTATATGGAGAATAATCTAAGGAAGTGTGGGGAACGGGGTCAAGTGTGTCATACACTGGAGAAGCATCTCCGTGAGAGACAAAGGGTTGATAACAATTGGGTGCGTAGTGAGGGAACTGATCGGGAGGAGGTGCACAAGGATACCATGACAACTGTTAGAACGTGTGAGGATCCACAACATCGGGTTGGGATTCGTATTATGTGGGAGGGTGATCAGGCCTCCACGAATAGCTAGGGTACTCACACAACTCAGGATTGGATATATCGGAATAGTAGGCCGAGGTGGGTTCCGAAACAGTGTTCTATTGATACACATGGTTCATGGTGGGTTCGTAGGGATATGAATAGTATGGACACTCATGGGACATGTGATCGGCATAAGAATAATGGGTGCACAAAAAAGCATGTGCCTCATTGATACTCGTCATCGGAGGAGATGAAATGTGAGATGCATGTGTGGATGACGCATGAGTATCGACGGTGAGTGGTTGAGAGTTAAAGCCACAAAGTAAGGTAAGGAGGTTCGAGTCGGGCTCAACCTCAAACATGCTTTGAGAAAATGAGAAATGGCCAAAGTAATCCCGTAATGGACGTTCTTTGGCCATAACGAGAAAAATATATTTTTTTAATTTTTAATTTTTGTCAAAAGGAAAGAAAATATTTTTGGATTTTTCTAAAAATGAAAGAAAGGAGAAAATGTATCTGGATTTTTCTTTTTTTGGAAGAAAAAAGAGAAAAAAATAAGTGGACTCTTAAATTTGGGACGAACTCACGAAAACTGACTACCAAAAAATTGAATTGGACACACACAAGTCAAGGATAAATCCGAACTAGCACATAGCCAATTTGTATCTTAAAAATTTAGTGAAAGGGGTAGTCAAATTTTAATTAAGTCCGCGGGCGATAAAAATCGCGAAAATATCTTTGTGATCGCCTTTGCAAAAATGTTCACCTATTGGTAAATTAATTCATCAATTCAATTTTATTTTCTTTTGGGGCTTTTTACTTTTTCTATTTTTTTTTAACCTTTTTCAATATTAAAACAGTTTGGGTGAGGATGTGAAATAACACTAACTAAATTGAAGATGTAAAGAACAAATTAAAAAGTGACTAAAATTAAGAACTAAGACTAACACTAAAATAAGAGATCAAGTGAGGTGAATAAATATGAGAGCAATCAAGGAATGGGACTACATCACAAATTTTAGCTACTCTAACTAATTAATTTAATTATTTGAATTCTCCCAAATTAATATCAAAATTACAAACCCACTCTCGTTGCAAGTGTAATTTTAATAGTAATCTTTTAAAAAATTAAGTTTAATCCCCACAACTCTAGAAAATAGATCTACACTCATTTTAATTAATCACCCGTTAGGATCGATTCATCAAAATTTATGTACATCTTAGAAGATGAAAATAGAGTTGAAATTCAAGTAATAATACCACACTTAAGAAACCCATATCTCTAGTCCGAATCTAAATTGGGTATTATAACTATAATTTCGATTTTCTCTCGAAAATCATTACCCTCTCACGGGGGGGGGGGGGGGGGAAATTTAAGGGTGAGGGATCAAAATTAACATTCAAAGGGAATTTTCAATTAATCAAACTAATTAAATCAAAATAACATCAAATAAGGGTTCACCCCACCCCTTGAAAGGGGATTTAGCCAAACATCATATTAAACATGATAATCAAATAAACTTGGCAATTAAAATAAAAGTAAATAAGAGAACAATCAAACCAAATGTCTTTGAGTGAAATTGAACTCCAGTCCTTGAATTTGCACATCATCCATTTAGTTTGAGCCTCCAAGTGATTTTTAATAATAAAAGCACACTCAATTGAATTTCTCACAAATTTATCAGTCACTAATCTCTAACAAAAATAAAAAATAAAAAATAAAATAAAACTATTTACAAAATGTTGTTTATCCTAATTTATTTTCTACACTAAACTATATCTCTTCTTCTCCAAGTCTCTCTTCTTGATATTGCAAATGAGCTTTTGGGTCTTCATTTATAGTGTGGCACATGGAGTTAGGGACAATTTTGGGAATTGGTTTGATTGTGCATGTTGTTTGGGTGTGTCATGTGAGAATGAATAAAAATCAGATTGCTCATGAGGGTATTTGGGGTATTGAGGGTAAAAGGAGTTAGTTGGGGGTAAAATGGGAAAGGGGTTAAATGGTTTTAAAAGACATGTGGGTTAAATTACTTTGGTCTTTCATTTGGTTTATTTGGAATTTGAGAAGATGAGGAAATCGTATGAGCCTTGGGTCACAAATGGGAAATGGGTTTTGTTGGCTAATGGGTAAAATGGGTTGAGTCGTGGGTTTAGGATATGGGGTTAGAGGGTTGAGATTGTTGTTGTGGGGATTTGACAGGGCATCCGGGTATAGGAAGGTGTCGTCGGACATGGGGGAACTTGCGATCGGGTATGGCCTGTATTTAATCGCCGTCGAGTCTAATCGAGTTTAGTTAACGCCAGAGCAGGGGTGACGGGGCTCACGGGTTGGAGTTCTGGTGCCCAAATTTTGCTTTTCGCTGGTAGGATCTCGGTTTGCAGAGAGGTCATGGGTCGGGCTGATAAGGAGGTTCGACCGGGACTTCAGGTTGTTTCGAGACTTGGTTTTTCGGATCAAGTGGGTATGGGTCTCGTATTTTGGTATGGGGTAGAGGAGAGAGAGGTGGTACGTGTTGGGTTTGGAGGTGTGTAGTTATGGTGGTAAGAGAGAGTGTATGGTGTGGGTTAGGAAGATGAAGGTGGTTATGGTTGTGTGTGGTGAGGGTGTATGGGAGAAAGGTGTGGGTGAGTGAGTGTTTTGAGTGTGTTTAGGTGTATGGAATGGTGAGTGTGAGTGGGGGTTTAGATTTGGTGTAAATGGGTGTAAGAGGGGTTGTGTGTTTGTTTAATTTGGACACCTAAAAAAATAAAATAAAACTAACTAACTAACTCAAAATAAAACTAACAAACTAAAAAATAAAATTAACTAAATATAAAATCCTAATCTAAAAAATAAAACTCAAATAATTAAATAAAAGAAATAAACTCTAAAAATCTAATAAAAATATAAAACTAAAAGGCCTAAACGAAAGTAAAATATAATAAAAATAAAAATAAACTCTTAAAAACTAATCTTAATAAAATAAGACGAAATAAAATAAAATAAAAACTAAAAACTAATAAAAATAAAACTACACTAAATAAAAAAGAAATAGAAAAATACGCAAATAAATTCTAAAAATAAAATGACTCAAACTAAAAATCTAAAAAAATAATTAAAGTACAAATTAAACACACACGATCTTCGGGGTAGGTTTAGGGACAGTCTTAGGCCTAGCTAAGGTACAAAAATGGGGAATTAGCTACAGATAAAAATGAAGGTATGAAGATGATGATTGAAGATGAAACGGTGATCACATCAAACACATAAGACACAAAGGTTTTTAAAGTGGTTCGGCTATGAATAAAGCTTACGTCCACTGTTATTTTATTCCTAGGGGTGTACAATAGCACAATATGGTGTAGAGAGAGAGAGAGAGATGTGTATCTTGTGTATGGTGTCTCTTAGTTGTCCGTCCCTTTGGCTAAGGGAATACATGTATTTATAGTGATGGGAGTTAAAGAGATACAATGTCTTTATACATTCAGACATTTATATCTGTATACAATGAATCTAACTGTTGGTCTTCTAGGATGGTTGATCTTCCTTGAGTTTCTTGGTATGCCATGTGTTGGTTGGTATGCCGACCAACTCTCCTCGGGTGCCGACTAACTCTCCTCGGGTGCCACGTAGGATGACAGGTGTCCTTTTCTGACTGGTCCTCGTAGATGGAGAATTTTTGCGTCAACAAGCTCCATTTATGCACAATTGCCTTGATACTAGTATTTGAACTCGGCAACGCACAATTGACCTATAAAATAAATATTAACGCACATAAGACTATTTTTATTACAAACGAGCGACTAAAATGCTTCTATTCGGGGTATAAAATAGACACTTCTGGGTGCTTATCATT
Organism: Sambucus nigra; assembly: GCA_949130495.1. Lineage (NCBI taxonomy): Eukaryota > Viridiplantae > Streptophyta > Magnoliopsida > Dipsacales > Adoxaceae > Sambucus > Sambucus nigra. Next base: position 116,906,713 of record OX422208.1, read on the forward strand.
CCGTGTGATTGTTTACTATCTATGATTTGACATATTCTGATTCTTATTAGCTAGTTTCTCATGTTTATCTAGGTATGCTTCTCATGTTACATTCATGCTAGATATATGTTTGTATATTTATTTTTCCCACTTGTTGTCTATTCGAGACAAAAAGGGGGATATATAGATATGTGATGTAGGGGGAGATTTTTGCTAGTATTTTTAAATTATCATTTGTTCCTTCATACTTTACATGGTATTTGTTTGTTTCGTTTATGCAGTGATTATTCAGCGATTCGAGACTTTGTAACTATATCACATTCAGACATTTCATGCTCATTCGTCGTCCTACATTTGATAGTCCATATCCTGTATTCTCTTTTTCGGTTTATGGGATGGTATTTAGATCATATGGCTTGACAATCTGACTTAGGCATTTCATTTGTTTTGGTTTTGTCCCAAAATAGTCAAAGGGGGAGATTTATAAGGGAAAATTTCCAAATAGTGTCAATTTTTATGTATTGTTATTATTCTGGACAAAAATCACTTTAATTCATAGGATAGATTTTACTTGTCACGATTCCCATTAAGCCTATGGCCTTGTGTTGAAGACGTAGCGGCCAAGCTTCAAAGATAGATCACGCCGTAGTTTTAGTGCACGTTTCACGTCTTCCCTTGGTTTTTCGAGATTCTCTCAGGGATAGATACATATTGGTTTATGGATACTCGAAAAATATTTTCTAAGGATGTTATTTTATTTAAATTAGAGTTTAAAATATTTTTAAATTGATTTTTCTGAGTTAATTTGTGTTTAGAGTCATATGAAACACTTCCTTGAGTTTATGTGGTTCAAACGACATGGCAGTCTCATTCAAATGAGATGTTGTGATCGTTCAAATGACATAATGATTTATTTACATCGACAGGCAATCTCAAAGTTTTTATTTAAGGTGATTTTAACTTAGAAAAATGCGGGTGCAAAACATACAGAATTAAAAAGAACCTACACATTTTCTGCAATTATTTATCAAAGGTTACTAAAGCAAAAAACACCCTTTGTGTTTACAAGATCCGAGTTTTACATAACCATATGTCATAGAGATCTTGTGTTTTCACCATTGTTTCATTCTTCATCATTCGAAGAACCTATTTCATGTGGTGGACTCCGTATTTACTGATTGACGGTTAGTGAGGTTATATCGGTGGATACCGAGGTACGCATGGACTCGTGTGTTGTGGACCTTGTGTAGGTAGACTCCTACGTTGCACTATGGAGGAGCGGTTCAAGAGAAGAAGAGGCGTCAAGACTTGTGGGGATTGAGTCGTTGAGTAAGACTATAATCTTTCTTCGTAAAATCGTATCATAGTGATTGTCTGGCCTGGATCATCCGAGAGTTTTTCCCTTAGTGGTTTCCTCGTACATCAGTGAGTTTTGTGAGCATTCTTTACTTTATCTTGCTTATATCACTAGATGCATGTTTAGGGATTAAGAAGATAAAATTGGCTTAATTATTTTGGTTCACAAAATTAGTGCTAAATAAAATTGGAAAGAGTTTTTTAAAATATAAATATTGTTTTTACTTAAAGAGCACACACATAGAGGGACCATTGCATTTACACTAACTAACCTCGAAGGGTCTTTGAGACCCTATTCTCCTTCCCCTGTCTCCTCATTCTCGGCCCACACTGACCTTCAAATCCTTCAAGCGCATCAAACGAGTCTTGTACTCGACCAACTCATAAAACATACTTAAAATGTAAAGAAAAATACAAAAACATTGATAAAATAACAAAAGTACAAAAATGAGAATACATTAAACAGCTATGGGGACCTTATGAAGGTGGGCCGACAACAATGACTGAAAATGTCCAAAGCAGAATAGAGCGATGCCAATGTCAAGCTCCCCCAATCATACTAATTAATCTGAGTGAATGCCATCTTCACTCTTTGCCAATTGAGTAATATACGCCATTTCCTGCACGTCCTTCATATCCACGAACCGACCCAATAATTCCTCCTTCAAATCTGCCACGCTAATAGACTCGTCGAAGCTGACCCTCTTCAAGCGCCCTAGAGCCGCCTCTATCACCTTTAACACGAAGCGCAAAAATGATCCACTACCACCTACACCCCTCACACGACAAACTCATAATCTGGTACACGTATGTCAATGTCACTGTCATCTCCCCTAATCCATAATGGAAGGTATGGGTGGAATCCCACCATATCTTCCCCAAAGAAGACACAAAAAGCGAATATCGAGGCATCTTGTTCAGAGATTTTGTCAAATAACTAAAGTCTAAACCTCGTACCAAGTTTTGCACTTGCTCGGGAAGATGCTTCCATACACTCTTCGCTCCAGTCTCCCCCCGAGCACAGATGACCGAAGAAGAAATTCCCACCTACAAAGCACACCCCAAACAAGACTTAAATATTCTAAAAAAATAATAGTAATAAACTTATTCAAAAATAAAAAGAAAAATTATAAAATAACACAAAAGGAATCACTTACGTAACCACTAGGGTTCCATACAAAAGTTGAACGATGGCTCAGAGACTCCCTCATGAGGATCCGAGTGTCCTCCACTAGCCTAGTGCCATGGTACACATTCTCAACTCCATCAGTCAAACTATACGGGTAATCACATCAATGTTGGTCAAATTATCGTTGTTACCTGCGTTCAACAAAACCATTTCTTAAAAAAAACACAGGTTTACAAGCCTAGTTTTTTCTAGAGAGAGAGAGAGAGAGAGAAACTTTAAGGATTTTGGTGAGGGAAATAAGCTCCCCTCTCCGCTTTTATACGGGAGGTCAAGGAGCTTGTCGATCGGTACCCAATAGGACCTGCCTACTGACAAGTGCCCCTTGTAAATCCGTGTGCCCCTCATTTCATATGCATATGCCGGCAAGTACCCCTCCTCTACGTTCATTACAAAAAAAACTCAAAAAAATTCAAAATCTCTCTAAAAATAAAAAAATCTCGAAATCTACAAAAGTGCACATATATCATAAAAATGATCACAATTAAAGGTTACACAAACATTAAAAAACCATCAAAAATATCTAAACCTCTTAAAAAAAGTCTGAAATCTTTCAAAATATCCGCACATCATCTTTTATAAAGCCTATATACACTCTTTAGGTTCCCATAATTAAACCACGACCCTTAGAATTAGTTTGTGACCCCCATATTAGTCGCATACATTTAGGTTCTCAGAATAGACATTGGCCCTGAGTATTAGGCTTTGATCCTCATATTGGTTGCCTACATTTAGGTCCTCAAAATAAACCTTGGTTCTCGAGATTAGGCCGCAATCCCCATATTGGTCACATACACTTAGGTGCTCGAAATTAGACTTTGGCCCTTAGAATTAACCCAAAATCCACATGTTGGTTGCATATATTTAGGTATTTAGAATAGAACTAGGCCCTCGTAATTACGTCTTGATCCCTGCATTAGTCGTATACATTTAGGTCCTTAAAATAGACCTTATCCCTCAAAATTGGGTCGCGATCCTCATATTGGTCGCATACACTTAGGTCCTCAGAATATACCTTGGCCGCCCTAAGAATCAGGCCTCAATCCGTATCATGGTCATAACTCACCTTAGGCTCTTAGAAAAACCTCAGTCCTCTTTGCAACTTTCAATCCCTACAAGAGTTTCGATACAAAAGGACTCAACACTCACGACTTCTATCAAGTGTCTATATTTCGATAATATTTCGCCTATCCTAAGCGCACTGATCTAGGGGATATATAGACACATTATTTACGACACCCTTATACTCTTCCATAGGGTCCGAATAAAGTCCCTTAAATCTCGAACCCTCGATCCTCCTTTAAACCCGAACTAGAGAACAATAGTGCTCTTCCCGAGCCCATTTGAATTTGATTAACTCTCTATCCCAGGAGTTCTTCCATCATTAAATCGTGAAGCTATGAAGAATCTTTCTAACGGTTTCAGTCATGTGGGAATGAGACTTATGGTTTATAAGTTATAGCAATAAAACCATTTATGGCTGTCTAAAGGCAGGACACTTCACCTGCCTATAGGCACGAAGGGATTCCTTAGCTTACAAGTTAGGCCCACCTGTCGATGGGTAGGACTGCGACCATGTCGATTGGTAGGTCCCTTAGGGCACAGTTGATTTTTTTCCTCTTTAGGGTTTTCTTATATAAGGAAACCATTACCTCATTTGCAGAGGACCTCAGAATTCAGTGCGATGGCTATAATGAATTTAACACATATTATTTTTCGAACCTGCTCTTATATATTCCCTTATATCACCTTGCCCCACCTTCAACGACCACTTCACCATAATCATCCACACACTAGAAATCAACAAACAAAAATCTTAACATAGATTTCAAAAGTGCTTGAAGGTCCAATTCCTTTTACATTTCACTAGTCCTATAAACGCCATTTTGAATATTTTAGTGCTCTCACTTCATTTATAGTTTGTTTTATCCTATTTCTAACACTAATCATCCATTTATTATTATTATTATTATTATTATTATTATTATTATTATTATTATTATTATTATTATTATTATTATTATTATTATTATTATTATTATTATTATTATTATTATTATTATATTCAAGTGTATTTTCATAAATTAAAAAATTCAAAAAAGGGGTTCAAATCATAATTCCCAGTTTATAGTGGTTATTTTTTACACTTTCACTACATTTCACACCCTTTACCTAATTCAAACGACACACACTAAATTCAGATTATGGCTTAGACCCCAAATTTGTTCATATTGAAAACTATGTCGACTTTGGTGCCATTTTTGGCTATGTAAGCATCCCAAAGTTATTTGGGGGTTCAAGTTCCTTTTTATGTGTTTCATTTAATTCATTTTCATATATTATCATCTCACTCATATATTTATTATATTACACCCATGTAGTTAGTTCAATTACATTTATTATCCTTTTAGATGTCTCATATATGTCAACTCACTTTTTTAAAGTGAAATTATGATTTTGGGGCGTTGCTCACATTTTCAGTCATTTAATACACTTCTTTTATGCATAATATTCATGTCTAGTTATTAGTCATAAATATGTCACATTTATCCCACTAATTTAGGTATTTTTATAGTCCCGTATGGTATAATTAGATTGGATTTATCTCATAATCCTGCTGCTGACCCAGTTTGGCAAGCATTTATTATTTCGTGTATTTCTCCTGTGTTTTTTAGGTATTTTGTGCAAGTGAATGTGGGATAGAAATCGAAACAAGGAAAGAAAAGAATGAACAAAAGTCATAAGAGTCGAAGAGATTAACTCACGAGCCCACTGGAAGAAACGACATCGGATTGAGAAGTTACAAGCGATTGAAGTTGAAAAGAAATTCCAAGGGCAGAATCCTAAATAAGAAAAATTCGAGCAAAGAAGGTATACATGGGAAGTGCCTAGGACCGAACCGATTCGCCTAATAGAACTGATTCGGGCAAAAAAGAAGAACAGTTTCTTTTAGTCAAATGCGGGAATTTTATTTTTGTCCTAATTTTTAACTAATGAGTTTTATGAGTTTAGGACTCTTCCCAAACGAATCAAATGAGTTGTAACTTAAGATTAAACATACATTACTTGAGTTTTAACCTAGTTTTTGAGAGAGAGAGAGAGAGGCAAGAAATATTATAGAAAATTTCTTCATCATAAATCCATGTTCTTCATTATTTTCACTTAAGTTATTCAATATAAGTATTCTTCTTTCTTTACTCTCAAGTTTTATTTTTTTTAAGGTTATGATTATTGATTACCTTGCTCTAGAGATTCTATATATATTTTCTTTCTTTCTTTTACATTAATATGAATCCACGCAACGTTAAATCCATGTTTAATTATAGTATCACCATGTCTGGCTGGATTTTTAGCGGGTTAGGATACATGAACCTGAATTAGGTGTTATATAGGGATATAAAGTCGTAACTAAATTATATAATTAATTAGAGTCTTGATACTTTGTCGATATAAGTGTCGTAGCCCTTTTAACTTCGTTTGCCCTAGGTAACCGGAGTATTTAAGGATGCGATATGTGTGTCGACAATTTTGTCTCGCACTTTGAAATTATTTTTCATTATGTATTGCGAGGAATAAAATCCCCGTACATAAAATGCTTAGATCAAATCAAAGTTTTATTCCAATTAAATATTAAATTTTGTGAAAGTTTTATACCCAATAAAATTACGAAGGTTCGGGGGAGCATATTCCAATCCCATCTTTCGCATATAATTTAAATCAAAAAGTTTTCGTTCTTGCATGCGTAGTTAGTTCACATTTATTAATTAGGTTGCACTAGTTAATTAGAAATTTCCTTCAAACAATCATCGTCTTTTCTTTTCTTTTTGTGAGGCGGCCATTAGGTCTAGTTGCCTTCCTTATTAGTCGTTATGTTTCACGCCTTAGTCCTAGAGTTCGATACTTAACTTGCTCAAATTATTACTTACGCGACCGAGTTACACTTAAGTCATAATTCACATGCACTAGAGACGTCATGTCAAGTTTTTGGCACCGTTGTCGGGGATTAAGTAGACAAAGTAGGTTAGGTCGAATTAATTTAATAATTTAACATGAATCCTTAAAAAGGAAAAAAAATCAAAAATCCAAAAAGGAAATCATAAAACCCAAAATATACAAAAAAAAAAAATCAGAACAATCCAAAAATATCTTTAAAAAAATGAGAGCGACTAGAAATATAGGATAGATCAATTCTTTATTTGTGACCATCTACCAATACCACTTGAGTAATCGGATGGGGTCGAGTATATGACTAGTGTTTCCTCCGACTTAGAGCCCTATCCACGCATTATCAAGTTTAAGGGAAACCTAGGCTTAGCATGTCATTTGACATTTCGATATGATATTACATCAGAGTCGTAATAAATATGTTGCAAGGTGATTGGGAAACTCGATGATTTCACTCCCCACAGTCATCAGGCGCCTTCGAGCGTCCAATTTTTCTATCGGGTCGATTCTCAGTTGTTCCGACTCTTGATTCATAATGTAGGAGCTAAGGAAACGAATATAGTATCGGGCCTCGTACATGGGTTTAGGTAAATTATAGGAGAGAGAGAAAGGTCGTCGCACCCTCGACGCATATGGGGTGATTTTATTGTATATTTGAGTGTTTTTAGGGTGTTAGAGAGTTCGTTGAGTCCGCATTAGAAGGAGGTAGAAGCTCAACTTTTAGCTCCACCATGCCCGAGTGAATGTACGTCATGAAACGGAGAGAATTCGAGGTTACCCGTTGCCCAAAGTTGAAAGGATAGTTTTAGGAGAGATTCTAGAGAGAAAGTGAGGGTTTCCACACTTACCTAGGAAAATTTAGGGTCGTAACAGCGTTTGGGGAGAATCATTTTCTTAACCAGTTTGCCCCGGGACCGAACCGATTCGCCCCAAGACCGAACTGGATTGTCAGACCTGCTTAAAAAAAATAAAAAAAACTTCCCTCTTCTTTTTCCCACAACATTCATCCCCCCTACTACTATGATCCATATGCTCATGATCCGAACGCACCCAGGCCTTCGCATTATTTTCTATCGATTTATTTATGTAGTTCTTGTTGCTTATCATCACATATCTTGTAAGAACGATGTATTAGCTATCTCCTTTCTTTTGTAATTCACATGTTGCTTTTAATGAAAAAATTCGCATTTAACTTTTTTCTTGTTTCTATTTCGCACTCTTTCTTTTTCTTAATTAGATTTTAGTCCATTTGATGGAGGACAATGCGAAAGTCTAAGTTAGGGGGGTATTTCGAACTTCACCAATTTTAAAATGCCCCCCAAAAAATTGAAAATTTTCAAAAAGGCAAAAATATTTTTCTTCAAAATAAATAAAAATTAGAATTTAAATGTTCCAAAAGTATCACTAAATTTTTTGTTTCAAGTCTCAATTTGTCAAAAGCAATAAGCTGAAATTGGCCAAATATGAAAACTGAGTGAAAATTAACGACTTTACGAATAAGTGAGGAGATTATTAACCCGATGAGATTTTGAGCATATCGATTTTTGTGAGTATTTAAATTAATTCGAGTTAATAGTTAAATCAACATTCAATTCAGTGTTTATTTAAGTCATTGAAGATCTCTAATTTTTTATTTTAATCAGTCACGGGAAACAAGTGAGATGCCGTCTCAAAAACATGCTGAAAATATCTCTAAAGTAAATTAATATCGAGACGCATATGATAAAATAACGAATAGTTTGGATAAATGAAGTTAGGCCATCGTTTGTTTACCCAAAAATATTAGCCATAAAAAGTTGTTGAAAGTATCCTTTTACTAACTGTTTTGAGCCTAATAAAAAAAATTCCTTTTTGTTTGACAACCCAAAAAACCCATTTAGCAAGGTGTTGTGAAAAAAAACCATCAATTTAGTCCAAAAGGTGCATTAAAAAAGGGTCAAGAAAAAAATAGAAAAATAATGTTAAAAAAAATAGAAGGAAAAAAAAGAGAAAAAAAAGAAAATGCCTGAAAAAGTGCCAATGGACATCACAAGAAAATTTTCCAACTCTGAAATTCTCAACCATTCCAATTTTTACCCAAAACACCTTATAATCCCGAAAAGTCCTAATCGAGTCCGAAAAAACAAAATTAATTACCGTATGGAGAGCTAAAACACGAAAATACAATAAGAGAGATTAATTGTTGAGAATTAAAAAAAGATGGTGTTTCCCGTTTTTCAAACACCGTAACCGTTGATGATATCTTTTCACCATAAAAATTATGTCTTTCAATTTGTGAGCGTGTACTCGTGTTCCAATACATTTACCCTTTATATCATGCACACTGAGAGAAAATCATTGCATTTCGAGAGATTCGTTTGTGAGAGCATCTCGTGAGAATTTGAATCAAAGAAAATTCTGGATATTAGCGGTTTAATTTTTCAGGAAAAGTAACGTAATGATCAATCGATGGATACTTATAATTTTTCTGGATACTTATAATTTTTCTGCAAATTTTTGGAAAAGTAACGTAATGATCAATCGATGGATATTAGCGGTTTAATTTTTCGACATCGTGCACACACGCACTTATGAATTGAGATTCTTGAATAAAAATTTGGAGTGATTATTTTTAAGGATTTTTTTTACGTTTTTTTAATTATTTTGATATTTTTTCTTGAGTCGAAAAACGAATTTTGCGGGTAAATTCACTACAGACCCTCACGAGACACCACTCGTCCTACTAGAGTAACTAGGGGTTTAACGACTTGTTGCCTATGCTAAATACAATTGCTTGCCTCCTAAAGAGGTATTATATCCCAATAAGTTTTCGAAAGTTACTTTAGACTCATACTCTCATTCTTTTACATTGCTCGAGGTGAGCAACTCCCTAAATTAGGGGAGCTTGATTCGGCATATGTATTTCACATTTATCCCCGTAATTTTGGTCTTTTTATAGTCCCATACGGTGTAATTATAATGGATTTATCTCATATTCATGCTAATGATCCTATTGGCAAATATTTCTTATTTCGTGAATTTCTCATGTGTTTTCAGGTATTTCGTGCAATAGAATGTGGGAGGGAAACCGAAACAAGGAAATAAAAGAAGGAACAAAAGTCCAAGGAAAGAAATGTAATTTTGAATCCCGATCCCGAAAGTGGAGCCTGTAGAAGAGTTGGAGATCTTGACTCCATGAACACACTAGAAGAAACGACATTGGATTCCGATTTACGTTTGAGAAGTTACAAGCGTTTGAAGATGAAAAGAAAATTTAGGGACATAATTGTAAATAAGATAAATTCGAGAAAAGAAGGCATAGTTGGGCAGTGCCTAGGAATGAACCAGTTCGATTCCTAGGGCAAATCGGTTCACCTAGTAGAACCGATTCGGGTAAAAGTTAAACCGATTTGGTTAGTCGGATGCAGGAATTTTATTTTTGTCCTAGTTTTTAGTTAATGAGTTTTATGAGTTTCAAAATCTTCCAAAACCAATCCAATGAGTTGTGACTTAAGATTAGACATACATTACTTGAGTTTTAACCTAGTTTTAGAGAGAGAAGGAGGCAAGAAACATTGGAGAAAAGTTATTCATCATAAATTCATGCTCTTTATTGTTTGCACAAAAGTTATTCAATATAAGTATTCATTTTTCTTTACTCTCAAGTTTTATTGTTTTTATAGGTTATAATTATTGATTATCTCGTTGTAGAGATTATATATATATTTGCTTTCATTCTTTACGTTAATATGAATCCATTCAATGTTAAATCCATATTTAATTGTTGTATCACAATGTCCAACTAGATTTTTAGTGGGTTTGGATATATGAACCCAACTTATGTGTTATGTAGTGATATAAAATCGTAACTAAATTAAATAATGAATTAGAGGCTTGATCGGTAAAAGTGTCGTAGCCCTTTTGACTTCGTTTGCCATAGGTAAACGGAGTATTTAAGGATGCAATATGCGTGTCGACAATTTCGTCTCGCACTTTGAAATTATTTTTTATTATATATTGTGAGGAGTAAAATCCCCATATATATAATGCTTAAATGAAATCAAAGTTTTATTCCAATTAAATATTAAATTTTGTGAAAGTTTTATACAAAATATAATTATGAAGGTCTGGGGGAGTGTATTCCAATCCCATCTTTCGTAAATAGTTTAAAGAAAAAAAAATCTTTATTGCATGCGTAGTTAGTTCACATTTATTAGTTAGGTCGCATTGGTTCATTAAAAATTTCCTTTAAACAATCATCATCTTTTCTTTTATTTTTGTGAGTCGATTGTTAGGTCTAGACGCCTTCCTTAGTAGTCATTACGTTTCATGTCTTAGTCCATGCGTTCGATGCCCGATTTTCTCGGATTATTACTTACGCGACCGGTTTACACTTGAGACGTAATCCACACGATGCATGGACACTTTTTGAGTCGTGTCAAGTTTTTGGCGCCGTTGTCGGGGATTAAGTAGACATACTAGTGTTAAAACTAAAAAATATCCTATTACATGGACCAATAAGAAATGAACATGTGTTATCCGTCGTGGCATTAGTCCTACTTAGTAAGGCCCATTTATCAGGATAAATCCAAGATCCCGACCAGCAAGTAGAATGTCGACGAGCATTCAAAAGAAGCCCGACTAACAGGGGCAGTAAAACGTCGATAGTTATATACATTATGAACATTGTATTGATGCAAATGCCTATGTTATAAAGGCATTTCATACTTTAATATTCCGACTCTTTTGAATATTATCAGGACTATAAAGGCATTCCATTTATCAAGACTATAAATACATTGTAATCCCTACAGCCAAGGGACATAAAACGAGAGACAACTGAACAAACACAAGGCAATATATAATAGTGGACGCATGCTTTTCCCTTGAGCTGAACTACTTTAAAAATCTTTTGTGTCTCTTATTTACTTATTTATCTGTGATCAAATAATTAGATATATTCTAGTTTTTTGCATTAACAGATTGGCGTCGTGTGTGGGAACGTGTTTTTAATATTTTCATTCACTTATTCAATATGACTAATATTCCTGAATCAAGTGTCAGGAATGATGGCATCCCTCCTGGTCATTCTGCTCCACCAATGCCCAATGATTTGACTGGAATTCTGGCTAGTCTCACCAGAGGACAAGAGGCTATGCAGGATACCATGAGGCAGTTAACACAGACCCTACAAGATAGGTCACCTTCCTTACTTGCTCATGGAAATATGCCACCACTGCCTCCAAGAATCAGTAGACATAGACAATACAAGACTAATAGAGATACCTCTTATCTCCCAGGAGCAAGTTCTTCTCTCAGAACATCGGAGCCCTGTGATGATCAGTCTTTTACTCCTGAAAGATTGAGTGCCTTAGAAAGGATTAGCCGGGCATCTCCTTTTGACCATTTGGGACCCAACCGATCAAAGAGTATTATCAAGAAATACTCGACGACCAACCGATCAAAGGGAAGGCTCATCCAAATTGAGATCAGATGCCCGACAAACTGCCCGCACCGAGAAATAATCACAGGAAGAAAGTTCAGCACAAACAGTTGGTAGGAATGAAAAAGTTATAACACACATATCTGATGCTATTAACAATGTATGAAAGGGTTCCATATAGCACTTGGAGGATAGATTGGGAGAAATGGCTAAAGCCAAGAACCCTTTGCAAAGAAGCTTTGTGAAAGGATCTCATTTCAAACAAGTTATTGTGGATTTTATCACACCTTCAAAGCTTAAAACTCATGTAGTAACACCTAAATATGATGGGAATATTGATCCCATCCTTCATATCGAGCAATATCAGGCAGCAATTGACATATATGTCGTCCCCGATGAGATGAGGTGTAGAACAATTACAGGACCTGCCCAAATCTGGTATAATAGTCTTTCTCGGGGGTAAATTTATAGTTTCCATTGGCTTGCAGAGCTGTTCATCGACAACTTCTGCTTTGAAGCTAAACTAGTAAAACGAGTTGCTCATTTTCTCAATGTGAGATAAAGGGAAGGAGAAAGTTTTAGAGACTACATCACTCGTTTCAATAACGAGAAGTTAGAGGTTGTGGATTATGAGGAGAAAACTGCTATAACAGCTCTTATGAATGGGTTGCTTCCCGAGAAACTCTACTACACGCTTGCTAAATATCCGTCAAAGATAATGACAGAGTTAAGGGCAAAGGCAACCAAGATCATGAATGCGGAGGAAGCAAATGCAGCTAAGCGGAGCTCGGGAACTAAAGATGAAAGCAAAACTGATAAAATAAGCACAAAGATACCAAGGAGCATAGGGAATCGAAGCAAAAAGGGATTATAAATCGGCTCAAGAAATACAATAATTACACTCCATTAACCATAGGTATCCACCGTATTTTAGAGGAAATTAAACATAATAAATATGTACGTTGGCCTGAGAAGTTGAGGAGATTCCCTATCAAGAGGGATAAATCTAAAGATTGTGAATTTCATAGAGACCACGATCACATGACAGTTCGTTGTATTGCTCTATAGAACAAATTATAACTATCATTCGAAAAGGCAAATTAAACCAGTTTATTGATCGACAGAACAACGAAGGAGCTCGGTAAAGGTCGAAATCTCCTTACAAGCCCAAAGATGAGAAAAATAGGAGCCATGAAGATGATTAAGAGAATGATCCCAACCAACCCAAGAAACCTAGGCAACCAGAATGTGTGGTATTCATGCTCAGCTTTGGTTCTTTTGATTGTCAAATGATTATATGTGGAGATGCAAGAGGAGGAGATCATATTACTAAAATGAAGGCTTACTTCAATGAGGCACAAGCTTGTTCGTATATAAAGAGGATTAATCTAGCTGAAGAAGATCAGTCGAGGAAGGTCAATAAAGATAAGCTGGTGATCGACTTTTCTAAAAATGGCCTCTCAGGAATATTGTACCCCCATAATGATCATCTAGTAATCAAAGTCAAAAAGAAGGATACGATTATTTTCAAAGTACTAGTTGATAATGGCAGCTCGGTAGATATTATATTCTATCCTTGCTTTGAAAGTCTGGATTTTAAGCTCAGTCAGTTGTATCCCTATCACAGGCCTTTAATAGTTTTTTTTGGTAAGAAAGTATTCCCTTTAGGAACAATTAAAGTGGAGGTGTTGATCAGCACATGGCCAGCCAACCGAATAGAGAAGATATGTTTCTTTGTAGTGGACAAAAATGTTTATTTGGCCTATAACATGATTATGGGAAGAGTAGGGTTAAAGAAGTTCAAAGTCGTGCCATCTACAGTCCATTAATGTTTGAAGTTCCTGACCAACTTTGGAGTAGGCGTTATAAAGGGCGACCAAAAATCAGCTCGGGAATGCTACTACTCATCAGTTGAATAGGAAGATTTTGAAGAAATAAATAATAAAACCACCACTTACCGAGTGGACACCTTTGAACCTAATGAAGAATCTGAGGTTGAAACCTTACATCCAAGGGAGTAAATAGAATTGGTGAAGGGCCAAATGGTTGAGGCAAGAAAAAGCATTGTGTTAGATGATAACAGGCCAGAACGCACCACTCAAATAGGAACATCGTTGGATCCTGTTCTTAAACAAAAACTGGTGAATTTTCTTATATAGAAAAAACATGTGTTCGCATGGAGTCATGAAGATAGGCCAGGAATTGATCCCAAATTTCTTTGCCATGAGCTCAACATCAATAAAGAAGTCAAGCCTATAAAGCAGAGGCAAAGAGTGTTCATCCTCAAGAAGAACCAAGCCATACAAGAGGAAGTTCAAACCTTTAAAAAGCAGCTTTTATTGATGAAGTAAAGTACCCAGATTGGTTAGCCAACGTAGTTACGGTCAAGAAGAATAATAATAAGTGGATAATGTGTGAAGACTTCATGGATTTGAACAAAGCATACCCGAAGGATCATTTTTATTTGTCCCGAATTGATTAGCTTGTTGATGCCACTTCTGGACATGAATTGCTAAGCTTCATGGATGCTTATTCTAGTTATAATCAAATCAAAATAAAGCATGAAGACAGGGAAAGCACTACTTTCATTACCCCTCGAGGAACTTACTGTTATAATATTATGCCATTTGGTTTAAAAAATGCAGGTGCCACTTATCATGGATTGGTGAATATAGTCTTTGAGGAGAAAATAGGCAAAAATATGGAAGTCTATGCAGATGATATGCTGACAAAGAGTAAAAAAGCATCCAATCATATTACCAGCCTCAATCAAACTTTCGACCAACTGGAGAAGCATTGGATGAGATTGAACCCGACCAAGTGCGTGTTTGGAGTACAGGAAGGAATGCTCCTCGGGTATATAGTAAACCAGAAGGGAATTGAAGTAAACCTAGATAAAATCATGGCGCTGATTGAAATATAGTCCCCTACCTGCAAAAAGGATGTACAAATGCTAACTCGACGTGTAGAAGCTTTGAACAGATTTATGTCTCGAGCTGCAGACAGGTGCCTACCATTCTTTAAAGTATTGAGAAAGAGTTTCGAATGGAATGACGAGGGTGAACATGCTTTTCTGGAGTTGAAAAAGTACTTAGAATCACCCCCTCTGCTTTTTCGGCCAATTTTGAGAGAAAGATTATATTTATAATCAGTTGTAAGTTCTGCCTTGATCCGAGAATAGAATGGAGTTCAGAAAACTAGTATATTACACCAGTAAAGCTTTCTGAGGAGCAGAAATCAGATACCTATGCCTGGAGAAGTTGGCATTGGCACTAATTAAGGCGTCCAGACGGATGAAGCCCTACTTTTAAGCCCATACGATTGTGGTGTATACTGATATGCCTCTAAGGCAAGCCTTGCACAAACCGGAGAAGTCTAGTAGATTAATGGGCAGTAGAATTGGGGGAGTATGATATCATTTATGAACTAAGGTCTTCTTTTAAAGGCCAAGCTATAGCAGATTTTATTGTAGATTTCACTTACACCGAGGTTACGAGCAACAAGATAGGCAGACATAACAAGAATCAGGAGAAGATGGTTCGAAAGGGGTTATTGGCGATTAAGCCCCAGAGGAACTTTCATTAAAGGGAAAATTAGAAGAAGTCGCTGCCGACCTACCAGATTCCTCTTCCAGAGCACATGAGATGTCCAAAGAGTACGAGTGAGCAAAGAGAAAAACATTTCATTATGGGAGTTTAACAGACCAAGCATTTGATAACAATCTCCTTATATGGAACCTGCACGTCGATGGATTATCTGGCGCAACCTACAGTGGAGCAGGTATCATACTTAACACTCCTGATGGGGTAGATATTGAATATTCTTTAAAATTCTAGTTCCAAACCTCAAACAACTAAGCGGAGTACGAAGCTCTCATTGTGGGTTTAAGTTTAACCCAATCACTGAATATCGAGCAAGTTGTAGCACACAGTGATTCTCAACTGGTGGTGAATCAAATATTTAGCTTGTATTGAGCTAAAGGAGAATTAATGACTAGGTATTTAGCCCAAGTGTTGAATGTAATAGCCACATTGTCAATAGTTCAAATAAGCCTAATTCCAAGACTGGACAATGCCCGAGCAGATGCACTTGCTCGGCTAGCTTCAGCAACAAGAGTCAAGCTCTGACGAACTATTCCTATTGAGATTTTGGCCAATAGGAGTATAGATGAAGATTTAATGATCAATTTTATTACAGTAGACACGGGGCCATCTTAGATGGATTCCATCAAAGCATATATTGAAGAAGGAACTTTGCTAGCAAATATGATTGAAGCAAAAAAGTTGAAGTATAAAGACGTTAAATATTTGTTAGATAAATGAGTCTTGTACAGGAAAGGTTTGATCGTTAACCTGCAACGTTGTGTTCACCCATTAGAGGTTACAGACTTGATTCAGAAGGTACATGATGGATCTTATGGAGCCCATATAGCAGGAAGAACACTGCTGCAGCGAATTAGTGCACAGGGATACTACTGGCCTACAATGTGAGCAGATTGTGCAACCTTTGCCAGAAAATGTGATAAGTGTCAAAGGTATTCTAGCATTCACAAAACTCCACAGGATGATCTAACCCTAATTACTTCACCTTGTCCATTTGTCATATGGGGTATAGACTTGGTCGGCCATTGCCGACCACCCAAGAAAGATTTAAGTACTTGGTTCTTATTATGGACTACTTTACGAAGTGGGTTAAAGCAGAACCATTAATAGACATGCCTTATGAGAAGGTCTACCAATTCACTTAGAAGAATATTATTTGTAGATATGGTCTACCCTATGCCTTCATCACCGACCATGGACACACAATTTGATAATCATTAAATTTGCTGCCAATTGTGCTCAGTCCAATATCCAAAAGCTATATTCTGCTCCAAGTCATCCTCAGAGTAATGGGCAAACTGAAGTTACAAATAGAACTCTCCTCAACAGGTTGAAAAAAAAGACTTGATGACGCCAAGGGAAATTGGATCAATGAGTTACATTCTGTTCGGTGGGCATATCGAACAACCCCAAGGACTGCAACTAGAGAATCCCCATACATACTGGAATTTGGGAGTGAAGCCTTAATACCAGCTAAATTGGTCATTCCATGCCATAGATTTTTGAACTTTAACTCTTCTTATAAGTGATCTAATGCAAAGATTAGATTTCGATATACTGGCAGAAGTATGTGAAGATGCTACTTTGAGAAACGCTACTTACCAGCAACGAACAACACGTTTCTACAATAAGCGAATGAAGTCGACCAACCTAAAGTAAGGAGACTATATGCTAAAGAAGGTTACCCAGAAGAATAACAAATTTGAGTCCAATTGGCATGGGTCATACCGTATTTTAGAAGTTATCTGACCTACAAAATTGAAACTTTAGAGGGAGAAGAATTCAAGAATCCATGGCATGCTAAGCACCTTAGGAAGTACTACCAATGATGTAATCAATTGTACTCAGTTCAATATCAATTTTCAGTATCAATAAAATAATGATCCCTTCCCCTTTTATTTTTTATTTTTTGGGAATACTAGTGTTATGCACTATAATATACTTGATCGGCGATGGTTGAAAGTTGCCAAAAAAACTTTAAAAGTTGCTCGGAAGTAGTGATCCTTCAACAAAATAGCAACCACATAGTGGATTACTGATATCGAATATTTATCGGCACAGGAAAGAAGTTGCAAGGCTTAAACATCACTTGATCGGCAACAGATAAAAACCCAAGTACAACAGGATATTAAGTCCTCAAGAAACTTGGTCAACAATGATAAGGATAAAACAAGATCTTTATCCTATTGGAAAAAGTGAAGGAATAACGTTGTGAAAATTCCTCAAGAGGAATGTGGATACATATTCCACATACGCCTGGTCACGCCACTGCTAACTAATGCAGAAAACCTAAAAATTTAGGTGCATTAGTAGAACCTATGGAGACACATGGGTAACTAGTACTAAATTTAGATTTTAATCTAAGTATGCTAGTAAAACCTATGTATTCATTGGTAATTAATCCTTAAGGGTGTTAATATAACTAATGAAAAAAGAAGACATTCACATTTAAAGATTGACGAGACAAGTTTATTAAATATATTTCATTTATTTAAATATTCACATGATTTTGCTCATAACTGAATTACAAGAATGAAACTTATTCTAAGGGGCGTTTCCCATCAGCCTTAAAAGACCTGGAAACTAGTTCTATTCATGCTGGAGGATCATCCAAGGTGTAAGGAGAATTGATAAAATTGAAGTCCTGGAACATTATTTTATTGCTAGTTTAACATTATTTTATTGCTAGTGCTCAGGTGATCTAACAAATGAGGAGGACGAATAATCTTTAGCTTGTCATGAAGGCCATAATCCCCTAAATATTTTGAAATCAAGCACTAGGGAATTGTGTTGGAAGGAATCCAATCAACATCTAACTTGAAAGGAAGATCTTTACAGTTCAACAAACAAGGGTCATAACAGTTCCAAAGAGGGTTGTTCTGCTCCACCTTCAGCACCGTTAAGCAATTGGTCCAGCCCCATTTATAACCTTCATTCCGAGCTTGCTTAAATCGTTCATCAAAATAACCCAGAGCTTCATTGTATCCCTCTATCAAGATCTTCCTAGGTTGTTTATGGAATTGGAAGTTTAGCCTCTCAACTCGATGGTGCAATTTTTTCAACACTCCATCTTTGGCTTGTAATTAGGTAGAATGGGTAGCAAGTTGTTCTGATTGAGTTTGAAGATTCTGAGATATCTCATCAATAGACAAATTTTTTGTCTTCAATTGAGCAACGTGATTTGCAAGAGTCTGTTGCGTCCTTGCCTCATCTATAGTAGCTCGACCAGGTTTAGTTCTTGCTCAGGAAGAGAACGCAGACTAGGTCTTTTTTAGTACCTCCACTTCTTCCCTTAACTTAGCATTTTCAGCCTCCAAGAATGAAAACCCTTCATCAGTAGTAGCAGCAGTAGAAGAGGAAGTCTACAAGGTATTCAAATCATCCCTCAAATTATTATTCTCCTCTTTCAGTATTGGCAATAGCCATAGCTTCTTCCACTTCACGATTGAGCAAAAACTCATGTCTTCTGAAATGGAAAGCATATTTCTCCAGTTTTTGCTCAAAACCCTAGCCTTCGCTTAAAGCCTGGTATTTTTGTTCGTAGTCAACATGCAAAAGGGCCTTGGCTTCCTTATACCCCTATTGCATTTACTCAGTCATTTCACAGTAAACCACATTGTTGGCCACTGCCCGATTAAGGAGGCATTTCAGATAAAGATATGCTCCCTCAGCTTGATCAAAAACATCTTCCCTGAGCAGCGTTGATAACTCTTACTCGGTCAAAGAGAGGTGACCAACTTTAAAGAGTTCATTCCATCTCTGAAGTAGCTCGGTGTGAGTTGTGGAGAATTAGTCCAGTTTATCCATGAACTATTAAGCATAAGAAAAGTTTTCAATCAACAATAGTATGTGAAATATGGGGAAAAGACAGGCAAATGAGAAATAAATTTTCTTTTTATTGACAAACTATTGAGTACAAGTACATACACACAAAAGAAAAGAAAAATTATAACCGTTGAAGAAAATAAAACAAAAGATGCTCAGGTAATTGGTTTACACCTTCTTCATATCTGAAGTAGACCCAACAGGATTGGAAGCAGGAGTAGGTTACGTAGGGTGATCACCAACTGGAGGGGCAGAGGAGTCAACTTCAATAGTTTGGTGTTGGTCGGTAGATTTTAGTATCAAATTGGATTCACTTGATCCCCCATTATCTTCAATATCCTCATCAATGTTAGGAGGAGATCATGAGTCCTATCAAAGGACTAATTTAAATTCTTAGGGAATGTCGACCTCCACTAAGGCTGTCGACCAGCCATTCTTGAAGCATTTTTCTTTACAAATTTAATTTGAGAAGAAACCTCTCCAATGGTCTTATCCCAGTCCTTGTTGATGGCAGATTCCCTAACTTTGGATTTTTTAGTCTTCTCTGTAACGACCTTGGCCTTTTCAGCATCCAAATTTTTCTACAGATCAGCAACCTGCCCTCGAGCAGCAACAATATCCTCTTTAGCAGTCTTTACTTGGGACTCTTACTTCTTCTGCTCATTAGCCAATGATTATTGGGAGTCAAGCACTGACTTCTTCAACTCATTAAAGGCATCTTCAACCTCAATTGAAGAAGAACACAGAGCATCGTCCTTCTCCAACATGTTGTTGAAGTCGACCAAGAACTGCAACAAGAAAATAGGGTAAGTTAAAGAAATTAGTAAAAATAAGAAGAGATGATAGTATTTACCATAGCCAGGCTTTGAGCAATCCTTTCAGAAATTTTTGATCAGGGCATTGCAGAAGCAACACCCCTGTGGTCTAGCAATGTACCATACCTTATTAGTTGTTTGGCCAATCCAGGGCCACTGGTGAGCTAGAAGCATATAAATCAACTAACTCTTGTTGGTCGGTATTAACTGAAGACTCTTCTGCCAGTGTAGAAGGGAGCCCTCTTTTTTTCCGCTTAAATTGGACTTCATCAACTTTCTTAGCTGGGGATTTCTTCTCAGCATCCTCCTTATTACCCGGGGGCTTCTTTCCAGCATTCTCTTTATTCTTGGCCCCATCAACAACATGCTTGGAGGAACCAGTGGCAGCAATATCACCCAAAATGTTAGGAAACTTCCTCTTCCCCATGGCAACAGCAAGAGGTAAATTTGAGTCTAGAGATGAGGGGGAAGCAACATCAAGTTCACCACTGCTAGATGCAGTGGCTGAGGATGTGGAGATGGGATCTTGGTCAAGATCAATTAGTGGTGAAGGCACAATAATAATATGGCAAGCAATAAAAAAATTAATGTTATTCTGGTATTACAACAGGTATGAGGCTGATCTGGTATGCTCCTCCCCAATATTTTGATGAATGCCCCAGATGAACTTCAACTCTCTAAGGTTGATGTCACTCTCTTTGGGACACTTTCTTTTTCGATCAACTGCAATCAAAATTAACAAGGAAAACATCAGTATTAGCATTTAGCAGAATATGCAAAGAAAAGTAGATAAACAAATACAACCTATCCCATTGCCATTTGGTGGGAACCTAGGTTCCTAGTACTCAGCATTTCCATTCATGGGAGCACGTTGCCAATTTATGACAATTACTCCATGATTAAAGTAATCTCTACTGGAGTCGGGAAGATTAACTACTAAAGCTTGCTTACAACCCTAGTTTTTAAACAGTATGTGGTGTCGCTTGTGACCCATTTGTAACAAAGCATAATTTCTGGAATCCCTATATGGGTTTCATGGAGTTGGTTTAACCTATAAACCCCATTAACCACTCTTCAAGTGTTGGAGGCTATTCTAGCAGGAACGACATCAAAGTGCTGAAAAAATTAAAACAAAATGGGTTTGGAAGAAACGTAAGCCCACACTCACCAATGAAAATGGAAGGTAATTAATGGCCATCAGAAAAAGAAAAAAGATCAGTGGGAAGACTAGGAATTACCAACTCCACCCACGAAGGGATATTCCATTCATTTCCGAGTTATTATAAAGAGGTTACATAATAAAACATATTCGATGAAGAAGAAAAAGAGAAGGGAGAAGATTCTTACAAGAATTTAAGGATTCGGTAAGAACTGAAGACCAGGGGAAACGATCGCACAGAGAGCTCAAAGAGATAACAGCAAAAAACTCAAAAAAATTTGAGGTAAGAGACAATCACGACTTTTCCCACCTTTTATAGGTTGCCTCGAAGCTAGTGAAGATAATGATTAAAAGAAGATTCGATTGAAGTGTTGGCGGCTAAAGCCAGAAAAAACACATTTTCCCAAAAATGATTTCTTAAAACTATGGATAATTACAAAAATACCATACACATTATGAGCCAATAATCAAATCATTAATTTTACAGGTATGGGAAGTCGGTAGCCGACCAAGACTTGAAATTATTAACCGAGCAACTTTAAGAGATAAATGTTCCATACTCTTGTAAAAACCTCAAGCATGAAAGATGGGGGCTTCTGTTGATACAAAAAATTATCCTATTACATGGACCAATCAGAAATAAACATGTGTTATCCGTCATGGCATTAGTCCTACTTAGTAAGGCCTATTTATCAGGATGAGTCCAAGAAGGCCGACCAACAAGTAGAATGCCAACCAGCATAAAAAAGAAGCCCGACCAACACCAGGAAGATCGATCAACAGGGACAGTAAAACGTCGATAGTTGTATACATTATGAACATTGTATTGATGTAAATGCCTAAGTTATAAAGGCATTCCATCCTTTAATATTTCGACTCTTATACACCCTCAGTGGGCTGTGAATACATTGTAATCCCTACATCCAAGGGACACGAAAGGAGAGACATCTGGACAAACACAAGGCAATATATAACAGTGAACATAGGCTTTTCCCTTGGGCCAAACCACTTTAAAAATCTTTTGTGTCTCTTAATTACTTATTTATCTGTGACTAAATAATTAGATATAGTCTAATTTTTTGCATCAACAACTAGGTTATGTCGAATTAACTTAATAATTTGACTCCAATCTTTAAAAAGCAAAAAATAAACCCCAAAAAAAATCATAAACCCAAAATATACAAAATAAATCAGGAAAACCAAAAATATCTTAAAAAATATTCTATCGTGCTTTAAATGCATAACACTCCATCCAATCCCAATCCTATTCCTCACACATTAAACGGAAATCCCATAGTCGAATTCTATCCCGATTGGCCACACACTCTAAATCCTCTAAATTTCAGGGTTCCACCTCCTACACAGCACAACTCCATCACGAGTCACACGTTTAGGGCATTCAGTGAGGAAATCGAGTCATTAAGTGAGAGAATAATGTCTGACAACGCTAGTTTTAGGATGGGTGATGGAGTGATGTCGTATCACCCCATAAGTGACCTATTATACCCAAATTAACCGTCACTTCGGGTTGCATTATATTTTTGTATAATGCATAGCAATTTCGTCTTAGGAATGGGATGATTCAAATTTTCCCTACATTCCACGACATGGAATCAGAAAAGCCCTACTTCCATATTAGAAAGCTCAAGGAGGCGTGCGAGACTTTCAATAACCAACACATGCACCCAAGATGTAGTGCATCTCAAGATTTTCCCCTTCTCCCTGAATGATAAGGCTAAGACATGGCTTTGGTCACTAAACTCGATAGCCATTTGAAGGGATATGCATATTAAGTTTCTCCAAAAGTTCTTTTTCGCACATAGGAGCAATTCTATTAGGGCTCAAATTTAGACCTTTAGGAAAAACGAAAATGAACCTTTCGATAGATGTTGGGAGAGGTTTAATGAGTAAATCATTATGTGCCCACCCCACAATTTTGATAAGTGGAGAATCATCTCGTACTTCCATCATGGGTTAAGCTTAAGTTCCAAATAACTCGTTGAAACTATGTGTCCGGGAGAGTTCTTAGGGTTATACACGCACGATGCAGAGGCCCACTTTAAGTACATCGCGGAGACTACTCAAGCGTGGGTGATAATACGTAAATATTTCGTATTTCATCCCTCGAACCTACGCATTTTAGCCCCCTCGGGTGCCTTAATCTCTATATTTAAGCCTGTTAACCAGACAACATCAGTTTATATTATTAATATGCTATATGAGGTATAATTGGGCTTTTGTAGGTATTTAGAAGCTATGATCAGTGTGAAGTTCAGATGCATTTCGCTCAATTTCTGTGCGCAATCGCACGCGCAAGGGTAATTCGGTCAATTCATAATTTGGGCACCTGGCCCGACATCTACACGGAAGTTGTATTCCTCCTCGCAAGCTTCGCGTGGCCATAAATGGTGTGCGATTCCGAGTCAGAATGAAGAAGTTACGGCGTTTCTAGCGAAAGGGAATTCCAAACATGCCAAAACAGGAGGAAAAGAGAAACAACCCTGCTTGATCGATCGATCGATCGATCCTGCAGAATTTTGCCATCGTGGGGAGACAGTGGTCTATGATTTTTACCATCGATCGATTGATGCCCTGTTTTCTGTAGATATTCTGGATTTTCTTTTCTAATTTAAATCCACTTACTATATATACCCATTTTGTTGTAAATATCAGATATAATTCATTTTAGGTTAGAATAGCTTAGGGTTTGAGGGTTTTTGAAGAGTTCTTCATTTCTTCTTGGATTGACACCCTTTTGGGTTTGTAAGTTAACTATTCATTCACCATCTCTATTAATTTAGTGTGTATTTCCTTATTTCTTGATTTATAGTTAATTTACTTGCTTTCATAATTAGGTTT
Organism: Sambucus nigra; assembly: GCA_949130495.1. Taxonomy (NCBI): domain Eukaryota; kingdom Viridiplantae; phylum Streptophyta; class Magnoliopsida; order Dipsacales; family Adoxaceae; genus Sambucus; species Sambucus nigra. Next base: position 116,930,861 of record OX422208.1, read on the forward strand.
ATATGCTTTCTTTCCTTACTTTCTATTGTAGTTTTATCGCGTTTATTTACCACATTTATTACCGCATTTTTAATATGCTTTCTAGCTAAATTAGTCTAGGTTGTGTTTGAATTTAACTCACTCGGGTTGATGTGTGCTTTGCTTTGGTGATGGAGTTTACGGGTCTATTTCGGATGCGTTGTCCTAGTTATTACGCCTAGGAGATTTGACGGGATATATCATGTACGTCCCGTGCTTACGACCTTACGTGCGTAATTTCTGGGATATTTATTGACGCCAAAATCGTATTAGGCTGTTATGAGAATTTAGGGGTGTGACAACCCTTGATTCAATTAACTGTCAAAAAGAGATGCATTTGTAATACTCATCGACCCATGTAACCTATGGCCATCCCCGATCCTCGCGACGGGCGGGAGAGTGAGGATCCTAGGTCCCGCGCGTCCCTCTCGGGAGCGCTTCGGCTTGCGTCATTAATGAGGTGAAAAATATAAAGAGATGGAGTCGCCAGTCTATTTTACTCAAAACAGACAAAAGAAAGGGAGCCATCCCGAAGGACAACATCCAAGGACATACTGATACATACAAAACCAATATGATTCGAAAAGGGTCCGGAGGCTAGGTTATGAAATGGGAAGGTGTTAGGCACCCATTCCGCCCTTACGGTCTCTCATGGGTTTTTGCTATTTTCCTTTATTTTCCCCGTGATATGTGTGCATGTGTATATGTAGTGGAGATAGGAATCATCGACTTGTACCATGCAAGAGGTAAAGCGAGTCATCCGTATGAAGGTTCATAAAAATAATATTAAAAAATAGGATTTACGCGATTATCCTTGTGTTGATCGTTATAATGGAACGATAACGTATGTGGAATAATCCGCCACTAAGATCAAATATATATATATATATATATGTATGTATGTATAAAATCTAAGATAATTGAACTTAGTGAAAATAAAAAATGAGAGGAAAAAGTGAGAATAGGACTCGAGTCTCGAGTTTTACCTCGAGACGCCTACGTAGCCAATAGAGGCATTAAAGTCCACGTAGTTCGCATGAAAAATGAGGGGTGGGGTTTATCCCATAAATCCAACAGGTGACTTCTCTTATTTTTGTGTGTGTGTGTAAAAAAGTGTTTTAGTTGTGAGAAAAGTGTGAGAATTCTCGTTTGAAATTTATGAGCAAACCCTCTTTTCTTGTTTTTTATTTTTTACTTGTATGAAAATAAGAGATGTGCAATAATACTAAATAAAAAGTATATTAGGATATGTGAGATGAGAGAATAAAAGTGCTAAGTAATAAAACAAGTTAATGCGAATTTATGAGAATTTAAGGAGAGAATTGAGAAAATTGGACCTTCTTGAGGATCTTGAGCTTGATCTTGAGTGTTGGAGAGCAACCCTTGCACTTGGATGATAATTGAGGGTAGTTAATCCACCAAGTTTGATGAAAAAGATGATGAAAAGTAAAGGTTGGAAAGGGATTTAGATGTGAAAATCACGCTGACTTCGAGAGAGGTTTTCTGGATTTGCTGGGAGTGATGTCTATCAGATCTGGACTCCCCTTGCAATGAGGCCATGCCCTCATTTTTATAGTCCCAGGGTATTGCCAATCAGCATAGCCCTGGTCCTGCTAATCGGCAGGTGTATTTAGGCACACTGCCATTTGGCAGGGTCTGGGACCTGCCATTTGGCAGTGTCTTTCATGCCTTTTTGGAAAATCGATCGCTGAGCGCAAACCGTTGATCCGAATCTCACATAGGGCGGACCGTTAGAGACCTTCGAAAGTCTGTACTGCTCCCTGGTTCAGGAGTTTACTTTTGGTCAAATGTGGCTCGAAAGCGCTCGTCGGTCCTTTGGATGGGAAAACTTCGGACGCAAATGAATCTTCGTACGTATGGTGAGTCAGAATTGCGCACGAGGTGGACCGTTGTAAAGGTTAGGAGATGTACTTAGACATTCCAAAGAGTTTGATCCGGTTCGGAGAGTTGACTTTGGTCAACTGGGCCCTGGAAGCATTCGGTGGCCTCTCAGAGATAAACGAATTATTCTTCCGTACCGTAAGTCAGAATCGCGCACGGAGCGGACCATTGGAAAGGGGCTTCAGTGCCCTTTGAAGATTCATTCAGTCTTGATCGGGATGAAGAGCTGACTTAGGACAAATGGAGCCTGGGAGCATCCGATGGCCTCTAGGGCAGTACTCGGTGCATGACTTGGGTTTGCAGTGATAAAGGGGGGTGTTAGGGACCTAAGGAGACTTTAGGGGGTAATAGAATGGGGTGTCTACGGAGCCCCTGGATGGGTGAGTTTGGAACAAATGATAATCGTCGAATAGACACCGTATGATACCTTTTGAAAGAGGATGACCAATTCAGAGGGTCGAGGCCGATTCTAAGGGCCTAAGGAATAAGGATGACCGATTCAGAGGGTCAAGGTCGATTATGAGGACCTAAGGAGCATGTTGGGGATGACCAACTCTACGGGTCGAAGTTGATTCTAAGGAGACAAGGATAACCAATTATGCGGGTTGATGCCAATTCTGAGGGCTTAAGGAAATAAGGATGACTAATTCTACGGGCTTAAGTTGAGATGACCAATTATGCGGGCTTAAGTGAAGATGACTAATTCTGCGGGCTTAAAGATGAAATGACCAATTCTGCGGGTCTAAGCCAATTTTGCGAGCTTATATTGAGATGGCCAATTCTGCGAGTCAAAGCCAATTCTGCGGGCTTAAGTGGAGATGACCAATTCTGCGGGTCGAAGCCAATTTTGCAGGCTTAAGTGGAGATGACCAATTCTGCAGGTCGAACTCAATTCTGAGGTCCCAAAGATGAGATGGCCAATTCTGCGGGTCGAAGCCAATTCTGCGGGCTTAAGGAAACGAGAATGACCAATTCTATGGGTCGAAGCCAATTCTGCGGGCTTAAGAAAATGAGGATGACCAATTCTGCGGGTCGAAGCTAATTATACGGGCTTAAGTTGAGATGACCAATTCTGCGAGTAGAATCCAATTCTGCGGGCTTATATTAAGATGATCAATTATGTGGGTCGAAGCCAATTCTGCGGGCTTAAGTTGGGGGGACCAATTCTGCGGGTCGAATCCAATTCTGTGGGCTTAAGTGGAGATGACCAATTCTGCGGGTCGAAGTCAATTCTGCGAGCTTAAGGTGATGATCCAAGATCGAGGTTAATTCTGACCTAACTAAGGTGATGATCTAAGATCGAGGTCAATTCTGACCTAAGAGAGGTGATGATCGAGGACTGAGGTCAATTCTGACCTAAGAGAGGTGATGACCGAGGACCGAGATCAATTCTGACCTAACTAAGGTGATAATCCAAGATTGGGGTCAATTCTGACCTAAGAGAAGTGACGACCGAGGACTGAGGTCAATTCTGACCTGATTAAGGTGACAAACTAAGACCGAGGTCAATTCTGACCTAAGAGAGGTGACGATCGAGGGCCGAGGTCAATTCTGACCTAACTAAGGTAACGATCCAAGACCGAGGTCAATTCTGACCTAAGAGAGATAACGACCGAGGACCGAGGTCAATTCTGACCTAACTAAGGTGACGATCCAATGCCAAGGTCAATTCTGACCTAAGGAGAGGTGTACATTTCCTTCGAGAAAATCAGGGATTTTGCTAGGGATAGAGATTGGATTTTGGGTTCCGCTGGGGAATAGCGAATGAGCTGGGAAAAATTTAGAGCGTCCTTTGGAGACATTGATGGGGAGAATTATTTTATGGAGTTTCACTGGGGAAATTACCTCGCGATGTTATTTTTTAGATGGGGAGCCGATTGCTGGGAAATTCCTTGTGTCGTTTGGAGGAATAGGCAAAATTCCACTAGGGAGGTGATTAAGTGGTCGAGGGTTTGGACGTATTGCTCGGGAGGGTTGAGACCTTTGGGGTATAGGAGGCGATCCTTAGAGATTCTCTGGGGACATTGCCGGGAGAAGATTCAATTTTCTTTTGAGAGTTTCGCTGGGAAAATAGGGGTTCCGCTTGATGGAGTGTGAAATTTTCTTAGTGAGAAATGTTCTAAATCTTTCCCGGGATTTTTAGGATTTTTCTGAGGATTTTTTGGGGCTTTTTGGTATTTTAGGGGAATTTTTGTACGAAATTTTTAAGAGGGGTGCCGATCGGCATGGTATGGGGGTGCCATTCGGCAGTGGCATGGACTTTTAGACTGCCTTGGGAAGGCAAAGGGGCAGTGCCGATCGGTAGGGTTGGGGTCAGTGTCGATCGGCATGACCCTTGGCATCCTATATAAAGGGGGCGAATTCCCTTCATTTTTCACAGCTTCTTTCTTTCTCTCTTTCTGCGATTTGTCTTTGCAAAACGTTGTAGCATTCCGATATCTAAGAAATGGCCGCTTTAGTGAGCACTGCAACCCATAGGGAGCGGTTGACTGTTGATGACTGGGCGAACGTGGAGTGGAGGGCCAGGGCGCCTCTTGCTTTGGGGAGCGAGAACTCTTTTGATGCGTTTGAGCCGGTTGCGAATGAGCGAACCTTATTACGGGAGTCGTCGCGTAATCGCTCTTCGAGGGCGGTGAGACCTGGCGATTATGTGAGTAAAGTGACTTTTGGCATTCTTCTCTTTTTGGTGATTTTTCCCTTTATCCTTGAATTTTGACAAGGTTTTTCCTTTTGACAGTCTGATATCTCTTTGAAGAACATGCGTGCCCACGGGACAACGGGGCTTAAGGATGTCTAGGAGCATCTTCCACCTGTGGTGCATTGGATGGTATCATCAGCGGGTTTTGGGAGGCTGGCATCTGTGCTAGATGAGACGCCTCGTTCGACAGTGGTCTTGTACGCTCTAGGGGAGATATGGTGGGACACTACCCACACTTTCCATTTCGACTTTGGGGAGATGACCGTGACTCCCATAGATGTGCATCAGCTAGTAGGGCTGGATTGTGATGGGGAGCAGATAGAGGTGGATTGATCTTTGTGGGTGAGGCCGGAGGCGGTGCGAGCGGCGCTCGGTGATGTGGGGAAGATAGTGTCTGGGGATTTTTCAGGTGACCTTTTACCCTTGGGGGACGACCGTTCAGGACACGGGGTTGACTGGAGTAAATGCACAGATGAGGCATTTACTGGCGCATGAGTTTGGCCATTCTTAGTATCTCGGGGAGAGGGTGGTCCGACAGATTGTTGAGGAAGTAGTGGCGCGTCGTCTCGTCGCAGGGGTGGAAGCTCTTAGGAGAGAGAGAGAGAGAGAGAGAGAGAGAGTGGGTTCGGGCTGTGTCCCGTTGTTTTTGTTTTTCTTCATTTCCTGCAAAATTGATGTAACACAGAAGAGATATCTATGCAATGCAAATGGAGTTTTTTTATTATCTTCTGTTAATGGTGAATGAATGCATGCATATGCACGTTTTACTTTGCAGCTGAGACCATAAAAAGAGATATTTTTATTCAAAATGAGAATTTATATAAAGATGAAAGGGGATTTTTGAAATTCTGTTGAGAATATCAATTTATTTTGAGTTTTCTGAATTTTGACAAAAGTGGAAAAAGGAAAATTTCCAAAAGTAGGGAGTTGCCGATCGGCAAGACCCTTGTCCTGCCTATCGTCAGTCAAGTCCAGTCCCATAAATTCAAAGTTTTGATTAGTGCCTTCTTCAGCCTTTGGTACCCTGTGGGGCAGGATTCCCTCCGATTTCTACAGGGATTATGTCTTTTGTGAGGGTTTTCAAGTAAAAAAAAAAGGGTAAGGGTGGAGTGTTTTCATCACACCTTCACATTATTGCTTACTATATCTTAGTCTTGTAAGATGTCTCTCCCTGGTAGCATTGAGTTTGCTAACTACCTCGAAGCCCTGGAATCAATGTGCTCCTATAATGTCGATTAAGATGCTTTCAACATGTGTCGAGTCTCTTTGTGGTGCAACCGACCCATAGAATGGAACATGTTAATGGTGGTAGTACAATTTTGGTACCCCAAAGACCATGTATTCCGCTTTGGGTTGGATGAGGTCTGTCCTACCTACGAGGGATTTTCTACCATGCTGGGGATAAATCCCAGTGTTGCTGCAGCACTTCCTGAGTTTTCCCATTCTCCCAGGGATTTTTCGCCTTCGACGGCTAGACCACTGGTTTTTGGAGGAATGATCTCTCTTTTGGCGGTGTTACAATCCGTGCATTTGTAAGAGGTTGGCAATGCTGGATACGCCGAAGCCGTTGTTCTGGGCTTGGTTTTAAATTTGTTGCTGGTGACTGGGGAACTACTGGCGGACCCACAACTTGTAGTCATTACTTCTTAGATGTCATACCATCGCAATCCTGCTGCGGTGATACTGACGGAGACTTTAAATGGACTGGATGCCTGGCAAAAAGGTCGTTCTGACTTCCTGAGGGGTAGCCCCGTGATGTTGTTCATGTGGTTTCAGAAAGACTCCGCCTGGTGACTCCTCCAGAATATCCTTTGTCGGTTGTACCCAACTTCTCTCGCACCACTTCATCGGCATTGGCTTGGATATTGAGAGCTAGGAGAACTGGTTTGTGGAGCACGGGGCTTTAAATCTGTATTGGTCAGTACCTTGGTGGGGACAGTTGCTGCCTATGCTGGAACTGGGAGAATGCCCGTATGTTCGGCTAGTTGTCCTCAGACAGACCTCTTTCTATTTCCCTTGGCGAATTCTGCGTCAATTTCGCTGGGAGCAGGTCGTGCCACCTTGGACACTAGATTTCTTTCCGGTAGAAGATCTGACAGAGCGTCTGTGTATGCGGCTTGGTTCTTTGTGGGAGAGTCAGCGTCTGTCGACCCGTCCCTCTCAGTCTGTTGGGAGATTTTGGCATATCCCTGGGGAATATATGAAGTGGTTGTGGAGGAGAGTAGTCAGCAAGATGTCGGCAGTGGAGACTGGACAAAGGTGGATTATTTTTTTAATACCATGGAGGGAGGTGTTGTGGTTTTTCTGAAGCTGGTTCGACCCTACCGGTCCATGGAGGGTCTGCGGCACTCCATTCAGGCAGGGGAAGCTTGGCGACCTCAGGATGTAGATGATGATGATGGAGCAGGCTCCTCTAGTAGTTGTGGATAGGACTCTTGGAGATTTTATCTTGTAATGGGGAATAAATGTGGGGATTTTATTCGGCTTTTTAGGAAAGTAGGGGGGAGTTATCCGTTCCTTTTCTCATGTAATTTGTGCTGTCATTTCTTATTAGTGAAATAAATAAGTTTTTATCATCCAGCTGTGCCTCTTAATGAGTTTTGTATATTTGAATTATCTATACCAATCGTTAAGGCATACATAATCCTTTTGTTCAAGTATATATTAAAGTGAACTGTTATTCTCAGAGATAAGAAAAGAATAGTTTTTTATGAAAAAGAAGGGGTCGTGCTCATGCAAGATGTATGAGCTGCCTACGTACCTCTGGTGTTTTGAAAATGTTTACTTTGTTTGAAAATGGTTTTACAGAGGATCAGGCCCACGTAGTTCTGGGTAGAGGGAAATGAAGATTTTATTTTTAAGAATAGAAGGGAGATAAGAAGAGTCATAGCGCGCCGAAATTTCGGACTATAGGTAAAATTTCTTGAGACGGTCCAAGTTGATTGGATTAGCCATCTCCTCCCCCTCTAAGTCGGTGAGTATGGCAGCACCACCGTACAAAATCTTCTTGACAATATAGGGGCCGCTCCAATTAGGTTCCAGATGGGTTCCATTATCTCTTTGAGGGCTAAATCTTCTTGACAATATAGGGGTCCCTATATTGTCAATATAGGGGTCCCTATATTGTCAATATAGGGGTCCCTCAAAGAGATAAAATCTTCTTGACAATATAGGGGCTGCTCCAATCTTCTTGACAAAATCTTCTTGACAATATAGGGGTCCCAGATGGGTTCTATTATCTCTTTGAGGGTTAAATCCCCATCTTGAACACCGCGGTCCTTGACTCTCTTGTTAAATAAACGTGTTATTCGACGATGGTACCCTTATATGTGGTATAGAGCTTTCAATCTCTTTTCATCTAGGAGGGTCAGCTCGTCAAGACGGCTTTGGCACCAGTCTTCTTCGCTAATTTTGCTTTCAAGCACGATGCGCAGCGAGGGTATTTCCACCTCCACGGGTAGGACTACTTCCATGACGTAGACTAAAGAGTAAGGGGTAGCCCCAGTAGAGGTTCAAATTGAGGTTCGGTATCCCGAGAGGGCATACGGGATAGGTAGACCCAATCTCAACAGTTTTCGATCATCTTACTGATGATGGCTTTGAGGTTCTTATTGGCAGCTTCAACTGCACCGTTAGTCTGAGGTCGACGGGGAGAAGATTTGTGTCTCTGAATCCCATATTTATTGACCACTTCTGTGACTTTTGCCTCAAAATGCAACTCATTATCTGATACTAACTTGTGCGGGACTCCATATCGACAGATAATGTTTTTCTTAATGAATTTGGCTACTTTCTTGGAGTTCAGCACTGTGTATGACTCAACTTCAACCCATTTAGTGAAGTAATCGATGGAAACTAGGATGAACTCATGTCCGTTGGAAGCCCTCGGTGTAACCTTCCCTATAATGTCGATACCCCAGGTGGAGAACGGCCAAGGAGAGGTCATGTTGTATAATTCTCGCGGAGGCAGATGCTAAAGGTTGGAGAACTATTGGCATTTGAGGCATATTCAGACATAGGCGGTGCAATCCTGGGCCATGGTGGTCTAGTAGTAGCCTTATCGAATGATCTTCTTGGCAAGCATATGACCGTTCATGTGGGGCCCCCATTCCTCATTGTGGATTTTTTGCATTATCTTTTCAATGTCAGCCCCTGCGATACAGTGCAGATAAGTTCCATCGAAGTTCCTTTTGAGCAGTGCTTGGTGACAGATGATGTACTGGGCGACCAGTCTTTGGATGGTTATTCGGTCTTTCTTGTTAGAACCCTCGAGATACCTACCATGCTTGAGGAGGTGCCAGATATCATAGTACTAGTAATTGGCTAGTTCGGGATCTTCTGTGGTGATGAGCTCAATGTGGTAGCAATGGGTTAGTTTGTCTTTCTTTTGAATCTGGAAGGGGGTCATTGTTATTCCTTCGGGCATGTCGACCATGGAGGCTAAGGTAGTAAGGGCATCGATTAGGTTATTCTTTACTCGAGGTAGGAAATGGATATTTTTTGGAATTGGGGGGCCAATTCTTCTAAATGGGCATGGAAGGGTTGGAGCTTCTCGTCCTTGACTCTCCGTTTTCTGAGCACCTGACCGATGATGAGGGAAGAATCCCCGTAGACATTTAGGCATTGAATATCTTTCTTGAGAGCAACTTTGAGGCCTACCGTGCATGCCTCGTATTTAGTTATGTTGTTGGTGCAAGGGAAATCCAATTTGATGGCGATGGGTATGTGGGAGTCATCTAGGGCAATCAGAAGTATCCTAATGCCATATCCCTTTGTGTTGGAAGCACTGTCAAAGAACATTTACCATCGAAGATTGTCCTAGGCAGTGTAGAGGATGTTTTCATCTGGGAATTCGGAGATCCAGACATCAGCTTCATCCATGGGGTAATCATCGAGGTAGTCAGAGATGGCTCTTCCTTTCATGGCTTTCTGCGTGACGTACATGATATCTAACTCAGTTAGGAGCATCAACCATCGGGCCATTCGGTTGGATAAGGCGGGTTTCTCAAGAAGATATTTGATGGGGTCTATTCGAGATACAAGTTTGATGGGGAAGGCGAGCATGTTGTACCGCAACTTTTAAATGACCCAGACAAGCACGACACGTACCTTTTTCAAAGCAGTGTAGTTGACTTCGTATCCGACCAATTTGTGATTGGCGTAATAGATGCCCCTTTCTTTACGAGAATCTTCAAGTTATTGGGATAGCAAAGCCCCAGCCGTAGTGTCGGTTATGGTTAGGTATAGGAGCAAGGGGAGACCACGCAGTGGTGGCATGAGTACCGGGGGTTGGGTCAGATATTGCTTGATTTGATCAAAAGCTTCTTGGAAGGCCTCATTCCAAACCTTGGTTGAATCCTTTCGAAGGAGTTTGAAGATAGGTTCGCAGATGTAGGTTAGCCGACTGATGAACCGGCTAATGTATTATAATTTTCTAAGGAAACCTTGAACTTATTTCTCTGTTCGGGGTTGTGGCATCTCAAGTATGGATTTTAGCTTGGCAGGATCTGTTTCTATCCCTTTCTCAGGGACCATGAATCCTAAGAGTTTTTCCTTTGTAACACCGAAGACGCATTTTTGCAGATTGAGTCTCATCTGTTACTATCACAGTCGTTCGAAGAACTTTCGGAGAGCGGGAACATGACCTTCTCTAGTTTTGGATTTAATAATCATATCATCCATATAGACCTCGACCTCCTTGTGAATTAGATCGTGCAGCATGGTTGTGGCAGCCCTCTGGTAGGTAGCCCCAGCATTCTTGAGACCAAATGGCATATCAGTGTAGCAAAAGGTTCCCCATGGGGTGATGAATGCGATTTTTTCTTGGTGATCTGGGTGCATTTTAATTTGATTGTATCCGACAAACCCGTCGATAAATGACTTAAGAGTATGACTGGATGTGTTTTCCACGATCATGTCGATATTGGGTAGCGGATAATCGTCCTTTGGAGAGGCTTTGTTCAAGTCCCAGTAGTCTACACACATCCAAACCTTCCCTCCTGATTTCGGTATAGGCACTATGTTGGCTAGCTACGTGGGATATTCGAAGCCTACGTTCAACTGTTTGACTGCCTCTTCTTTGACTTTGAGCGACCGTTCAGTGCGGAGCTTTCTCAACTTTTGTTTAATCGGCTTGTAATCTGAAAGAGTGGGGATCTCATGCTGAGCTATTTCAGGATCAATGTCGGGCATATAGTCATAGGACCATGCGAAGACATCCATAAATTCCTTTAGCAATTCTTTGTGTTGTGCGCGCTCATGCTCGTTAAGGGTAGCCCCTATCCTAATCTCGCGCAGTTGGTTATTAGAACTGAGGTTAACAACAACAGTCTCTTCTTCATTAACTTGAACGCGGTTATGTTGTTTATTATTAACCTTATTTAGATCAGTTAAGAATTTTTCATTTGTAAAATCATCATCATCAAAAGTTTGATTAGAATCTAAACAGTTAATGTAAGGCACAATAAGATACTCAAAATATTCATTTATTTCATTGATAGGAAAAATGGCATTGAGAACCTCATCAGAGGAGGACTCGATTACATTTGAACAAGGATAGACAACAGAAGAAGAAATAGGGTAAACATTGGGATTAAGGGGGATTTCAATAGGTAAAACTGGCGCAGCATGCCAGTTGATGAGAGGTGTATTAACATCTTTGATCAGATGGGATGGATCCAATGATGTAGTACCTGAGTGAACCATGCAGAGTGTCAGCCCCAGTGTTTGTAAGTTGAATGAGTCCTCGGAGTCACTTTCCTCAGAATCTTCGGTATCTTTGATGAGAGATTGTGTATGGTGTTGGGAACTTTCGGCACATGGGTAGCTGTCTTATAAAAATATCTCTATTTCAAGCTTCATATTCTTATCTGTATGGTCATACCATGTTCCGAAAAACCTCAAAAGGGGAAGTCTTCGCCCTCTTTGATGAATCGTCCATTCAAGGAGTCACCTTGGATAGTCTATATGCAGTCTAGTTTCCTCTTTGGTAAAGATCGACAGATCATTTTGAGATCTTGTTCTGATGGTTGATACTCCAAACCACAAGGAGGTAAAGCTTTCTTCAGTTCAATGGGATCAAGTATCCCTTACAATATCTTCCCTAACCCCAGTCCGGGCATGGAGTGCATCTTTCTGAATATCTGAATCACATTGATGTTCCCATGAGGGTCGTATTCAGAACAGCGATGCATGCTCTAGTAAGGAGTGACAGTGCCTGATCGACGAGCTTAGTATGGTGTAGGAGGCAATATGGGAAAATTTGGATAGGTTTAAGAGAGTATACGGGTGTGATTTGAGTTGAGGGATCAAATTTTGGGTTTTCTTCTAAGAAGATGGCATTGGCATGATTTGAAAGTGGGTTGTGAGTAGTGTTTGGCTTAGGATTGGCTGGTGGGGCAATGGTACCCCAGTCAATTAAACCTTGGATTATGTTTCGTAGGTGAAAGCATTGATCAGTGGTATGGCCAGCAGTTTGGTGAAAGGCGTAATAAACATCTGGCTTGAAGTTTTTTGGGAGCAAATTTGGCAAAGGACGGGGATCCAAGGGTTTGATAAAGTTTCGACTCAACAAGGATTGATAAACTTTGGAGAGGGGAGCATGGAGATCAGTGGATTCCTTTCGGACTAGGACAGGGCAGATTTTCGGTGCCCGTGATGTGGTCGATTGAGAGATGTTGTTGATGGTAGAGACTGTAGCACTGACAGGCTTATCATATTTTCTAGGGGTGAACTCTCTGGACACCTTCTTTGGTTCAATGTCTGTTTTAGCCATACTCTCCTCGATTTCTACTCCCGCTTCTCTGAAAGCTAGGAAGTGAGGATATTATTATCCTCCCATGGTTGCTCGGACATGGGGTAAGAAATTCTTCTTTACTATGCTGACTTGTTCTTCCTCGGAAGGCCGATTGGTCATGGTAGCTACTTTTTCCCTCCATCGGACTATAAAGTTACTGACTGATTCCCCAGAGTTCTGTTTGAGTAGATCTAAATCACGACGGTGACCTTAATCTCTTCGTTGTATTTATACTGTGACATGAATTCTAGAGCCACATCCTCCCAGCTACGGATTCTGAACTATTCGAGGGACAAAAACCATCGGAGGGCGCTATCCTTCAAAGTTTGCTTAAATAATTGGGCCATCACTTATTCAGAAGCCCCTAGTCGAGTCATGGAACGGTGATAGCTACGGAGATGAACAATCGGGGGTCCACTTCCTTCGAATTTCTCGATATTTAGCATCTTGAACTTCTCAGGTAACCTTGCTTTAGGATAAGGAAACATGTGGGTATAGTTCATGTAATTTTCAAAGATTCGGACTTGGTCGAACTTCTTAGTTAGCACCTTTAGATCTTATTTGACCTTGTTCAATTCCTCCTATTTTGGATTAATGATCATAGGCAAGTTAGCCCCAGGCTGGGTAAGGTTCGGCATCGAAAGCTGGGCAGGCGGCGGCCCATTAGTAGAAGCGGCACGTGGAGCGTGCTGATATTCTTTGGGAACCCAAATAGGCTCGAATGAACCCATAGCGTGAGGAAATAGGACTCGGGCTCTTGAGAAATGGGAACCTGGTTTCATAGCATCTCTCGAACCTCGATATGAAGGTTGTCAATCTTAGACACGAGCTGAGCTAGGACTGCTGTCAGATTCGGTTGCATAACGGGTACTTGGTCTGTGTTCTCCATGGAAAGCGGATGGATTCTAGATTCGAAAGAAGTAGTAGGGGAACGAACAGAACTCCGAGGTGATTTGACTGAAGATCGGAGCCAATAAGGAGCAAGGCTAAGGGCTTGCGATCGACCTGAGAAGGTGCAAAATGGGATTTATTTTTGGGAAAAATAATGAAAATATATCGAGTATTTTTTTTTTTAGATTGGAAGACAAAATATTTTTGGCTTTTTGATAAAGAGAGGAGAAATGTTTTTGGATTTTTGATAAAGAAGGGAGAAATGTTTTTGGATTTTTGATAGAGAAAAGGGAAATGTTTTTGGGAGACGATCTCAGCATGATTATTGTGATTATTATGTTCTCACTTGTATTAAATTCTCCTAAATGAAAAATGAAATGCCGGACAGGACCCGAGCCTGGAGAAATTGGGTTTGTAACATATGCGAAGCTATGACTGAACTTGTAACTAGGCTCACGGGAAGGGTCCCATTTTAAAAATGAATAAAAATTTGGTTGGCACGCCAACCCATAATTTCAGCAGAGTTTCGGGTTGAAACCATCAATCTAACATGTGTGCCTTATGCTTGACACCTATATGCGGGTATGCAGTTGGTTGGGTGAATCGGAAAGGGTTTCCCCCTTTGGCGTAACTTCCACGATATACGTCTTTCTCTTGCGGATAATCTTTACGTGTAGACAAGCCATTTGATATACCTGAGTGTATGTAAATTGCCCCACCATATACCTCGTGGGGACGGTACGTGTGAGAGCGAATTCGATATACTCAGTGTATGTGAACGAGTTCCCTGCGATATACCTCCCGTTATGACTTCGGTCAAGCGGTACGATGTGGGGGAACCATTTAATATACGTTGAAGGTACTTGGCTAATGGAAGGTGAGAGTCATATCGCTTAGGCTAACTGCGCCCTGCCGGACCAGTGCCCATCACGAAGTGACCCTCCAGTTACTGGACAAAATTTGGTAAATAGCAATGCTCTTTGGTGATGCCGTGTGAATCATGCATGATTCTCTTATTAGTATCCTATGATGAGAGTGCCTTTTTTATTATGCCAAACAGGGAGCAAAGTACAAGTACCAATGGTTCACCAAGTATGGATGGATGATGCGTGAAACATGGGTATATATGTGATCCTAGGTGCACATGGTGTGAAGTGTACATGGAGAATTTTCTACAAGTGTGTGAATATAAGCATAAGCATGGGATACACATGGAAAGGGGAATATATGAAAGTGGGGGAAAATATAAATAAACATAACACCCATGTAAATAGAGTCTAGCCCTCAAAATAAAGTCCCCAGCGGAGTTGCCACTGTGGCCATCCCCAATCCTCGCGGCGAGCGGGAGAGTGAGGATCCTAGGTCCCGCGCGTCCCTTTAATGAGCGCTTCGATCGGCGTCGTTGATGAGGTGAAAAATATAGAGAGATGGAGTCGCCAGTCTATTTTACTCAAAATAGACAAAAAAAAAGGGAGCCATCCCGAAGGACAACATCCAATGACATACTGATACATACAAAACCAAAATGATTCGAAAAGGGTCCGGAGGCTAAGTTACGAAATGGGAAGGTGTTAGGCACCCATCCCTCCCTTACGATCTCTTATGGGTTTTTTCTATTTTCCCCGTGATATGTGTGCATGTGTATATGTAGTGGAGACATCAATCATCGACTTGTACCATGGAAGAGGTAAAGCGAGTCATCCATAAGAAGGTTCATAAAAATAATATTAGAAAATAGGATTTACACGATTATCCTTGCGTTGATCGTTATAATGGAACGCTAACGTATGTGGAATAATACGCCACTAAGATCAAATATATATATGTAAATGTATAGAATCTTAGATAATTGAACTTAGTGAAAATAGAAAATGAGAGGAAAAAGTGAGTATAGGACTCGAGTCTCGGGGTTTACCCCGAGGCGCCTACGTAGCCTATAAAGGCATCAAAGTCCACGTAGTTCGCATGAAAAATGAGGGGTGGGGTTTATTCCATAAAGCCAACCGGTGACTTCTCTTATTTTTGTGTGTATGTGTGTGTAAAAAAGTGTTTTAGTTGAGAGAAAAGTGTGAGAATTCTCGTTTGGAATTTATGAGCAAACCCTCTTTTCTTTTTTTTGATTTTTTACTTGTATGAAAATAAGAGATGTGCAATAATACTAAATAAAAAGTATATTTGGATATATGAGATGAGAGAATAAAAGTGCTAAGTAATAAAACAAGTTAATGCGAATTTATGAGAATTTAAGGAGAGAATTGAGAAAATTGGACCTTCTTGAAGATCTTGAGCTTGATCTTGAGTGTTGGAGATCAGCACTTGCACTTGGATGATAATGGAGGGTAGTTAATTCAACAAGTTTGGTGAAAAAGATGATGAAAAATGAAGTTTGGAAAGGGATTTAGATGTGGAAATCACGTTGACTTAGAGAGAGGTTTTCTGAATTTGCTGGGAGTGGTGTCTATCAGATATGGGCTCCCCTTGCAATGAGTCCATGCCCTCCTTTTTATAAGCCTAGGGCATTGTCGATCGGCATAGCCCTGGTCCTGCCAATCGACAAGTGTGTTTAGGCACACTGCCGATAGGCACGATCTGTGACGTCGTTGTCGGGTACGAGTTTGTTTTAGACTTTATTTGATTCAGTATTTCATAGTATTTTCTTTCTATTTGTATTATTTGCTAATATTTTGCAGGACCTCCACATTAGAACACTTAGAAATGCTTGAATTTCCCGCGCGCATCTACTTTGTGGAATTCGCCACTTCGAGCCATTTTTTGGGTAAGCATGTCTTATTCCAATTCTTTCGATAATCATTATGACAATTCTCAAAATTCTAGCAAACCTTTGACATTCTGTGAATACTTAGAATCCCAAAAAATTACAACATCTAAAATGACTTTGGGCGAGTATTACAAAAGTGAAGCTTTGAAGTGCGTGTATTTTGAGGAGGATGATAATGATTTTGGGCCTTTACCTCCTTATAATAGGAATTTTGAAACTAATTGCAATAGTTTTCAAAATTCCTATAATAATGAGTTTAAGTTTAAGTCCGTTGATAATTTTCAAAGTTCTTATTTTCAAGTATCCGCGCCTCAACCTATGACTTTTGGTGAGGGCTTGCATATGCTTGAGAACGAGAAACTTGAAAATCGTTATTGGGAGAAAGACTTGGATTTATTATTCGAATCTGACGACGATTTTGCTTACGAAACTTTCGAAGTCGAGGAATGTTTTGAACCAAATGAGGACTTTGTGCCTACTTTGTAACAAATCATTGTCGACTTTGCCCATTGCATAATAGATATTGAAAGTGAGGATGAAAATGATGTAATATCTATTTGCAATTAAATAATTTCTTATTTGGTCCCCAAAGAAGAACATTTCGTTGAAAATGATCTTATTTCATTTGAAACTCAATCTTCATGCGATGACGATTCATCTCGTGAGTTTGAGTTTCTTTCCTTCCCATTTTCATTTTATGATATCACACCGTCACAAGTACCCAATAAATCGGTTTCAAACTTTAATGTGTTAAACCTTTTCACCGATGAGGAGTACTTGCTCGAGTCGCCTTCCACGATCGCATCTTTGCCTTCGTGTACGCCACCTCCCATTCCAATTTCAAAATCCTTGGGAGGATATTCGGCTTTTCTCGGTCCCCACATGTTTTTGTCACCCGTTCAATCCAAATCCCCCATCCTCCCTCCAAACCTTTTAATTGGCGATGGTTCATTTCTTCCACCTTACACATGCCTTCCGTTGTTCAAATGGAATTCATATTTTTCGGAAGGCATGCTTGTATGTGAGGGTACACCGGTTATCCTCCAATGTCAAATCATTTTTATGGTGGACCCTCAGTTATTTAGACTTCTAGTGTATAGTTAGTGTGAAGCCTAAATAGTAGGATGTATATAGTTATCTTTTTATTCTTTCTTTATTTTTATCTTTTCTTTCCTTTTTAATTTAGTCTAGTGTAATTAGTTAACTCTTTGTTATTTCTTTTTGCTATGCTCGGTACCTACTTGTTTTGTAGATTATTTGGACTTGTTCTTATGGGGATCGCTCCAATTTTGGATAATATCGTTATTTTCCTCTCTTTAACTTGGTTCTTAATTCACAATGAGGACAATGTCAAGTTTTAAGTCAGTGGGTGTGGGATATTCTATCCATTTATTTAGTTAGTCCATGTTTTTTCCCACATGTTAGTTACTTAGTATGCTTTTCTTATAAAAATTAAAATTTTCAAAAATATTTTCTTTCTTTTTTCTCCTTTATTGGGCATTTTGCCTTTGTTTCCAATGATAAATTTCAATAATTGTCCGATCCAATTGACAACCCAATAATGCATGTTCTCGATTTTATAAGTTATTAGACTTTAGTCCTCGATCATTGATATTATGAATAACTTCATGAATTAAACTTCAATCCCATAAGCACATGCACTTTTATTGTTCCATTGATTTGGTTTAAGATTTTTATAGCTCGGTAATCTTTTGTTGCATTGTATATACTTACACCGAGTTAGCTCTGTACCTTTTGTCAGTTGTGAGTGTTATACACTATTCTTTCCTCTTTGAAAACGTTGAATTCGTCGGTAATCTCTCTATTCTTTCATTTGATCGTTCATTAATCGAGTTCATATATGAAATGTATTACTTGAGCATAATTTTCATATATTGTTTTGACTCGAGAATTGCATAAACTTTGTGAAATGATCATTGGCCATCCTTGTTATATCACCCATATTGACCTTGACCTCACCTTATACGTTACCCTCGTCAACCCTTTTAAGCCTTAATATAGCCCTTCGTTTCATAACCCAAATACCATAACCAACTCCGAATTGGAGTTATATACCATACATACACTTTTCATACCTTTGTTTGGAATGTTACTTAGGATTGAATGTTGTTATTGTGATATCAGTTGCAATTTAGGCATGTGAGAGTATGAAAAGTAAAGAAAAGAGATGTGAAAAAGAGATGAAAAATAGAGGTGAAAAACGAAAGAAAAGAAAAGAAAACATGAGAAAAAGAAGAAAAGAAAGAAAAGAGAAAGTTGTAAATGTTGTGTATATAGTTCAATAAGCTTTGATTACTCTCCCCGATGATATATTCAATGCCTTTTTGGAACTTGTTTTCCAATTTTGATATTACCCGCATTTTTCCATTATTCCAAGTTTTTATTTTCGAACACTTTGAATCCGTATATACATATCCTTCGTTTCGTACCCTAGCCTAACCTACATTACAACCCTATACAAGTCCTATGTGATCTTAAGTAGATGTAATTCTAAGGTTTAAGTAGTTTTGATAATCTGTGAAAATGCATTTCGCCTCCTTTAATGTGCGGTATCTTTCATTGAGATTACAATTTTTCATTTTATATATAGCGTTCTTCATTTGTGACATGTGCGCGGCCTAATTTCCATTTATATTTACTCTTTATGCCTGCATGTTCCGTGTGTTACCTCCCTGTTTCGAGTGAATTAACTCGATGAGTGTAATGCCCGTGAGGATTGAATGTATGCTTGCCTTTACGTTTATCCGGTTCATATAAGTTTTTGCCAAATCATACTTTGCATGTGCTTGCTCCCCTCCCACATTTTAAGGTTTCAATTCTATGAGGTGCATTCTATAATGTTAATGATTTGGACTTTTGTTTGAATTTATTCAATGTGCTAATAATGCGTATGAAATATTGTTCGCTATTTTGGGGCTTGTCGTATATTGGGTTGGGCATATTTTTAGGAAACTTTATGATGTTTGTGGGTGTCATCCCTGAAAATCCTCACGAGACGACACTCGTCCACTAGGGTAACCTAGGGGTTTAACGACTTATTGCATACGCTGAATGTAATCGAATCGCCCGCGAAAGCGGCCTTCCGCTTTTATACCATACTTTTTTACCATCTCCTACTTTTGGTTTGCTTGTAGTTCTTGTTGCATCCTATTTTATTGCTAGGGACTAGCAATGTGTAAGTTAGGGGGTGTGATAATACGCTAATATTGCGTATTTCATCCCTCGAACCTACGCATTTTAGCCCCTTCGGGTGCCTTAATCTTTATATTTAAGCCCATTAACCAGACAACCTCGATTTATATTGTTAACATGCTATATGAGGTATAATTGGGCTTTTGTAGGTATTTAGGTACTAAGTGTGAAGTTCAGATGCATTCCGCTTAATTTTCGTAGGCAATCGCACGCGCAAGGTCAATTCGGTCAATTCATAGTTTGGGCACCTAGCCTGACATCTCACGAAAGTTGTATCCCTCCTCGCAAGCTTCTCGTGACCGAGAACGGTGCGCGATTCCGAATCAGAACGAAGAAGTTACGGCATTTCTAGCGGAAGGGAATTCCAAACATGCCAAAACAGGAGGAAAAGATAAGCAGTCCTGCTTGATCGATCGATCGATCAAAATGATGGATCGATCGATCCTTCAGAATTTTGCCATCGTGGGGAGACAGTGGGCCATGATTTTTACCATCAATCAATCGATCAAAGGGATCAATCTATCGATGCCCTGTTTTCTGCAGATATTTTGGCTTTTCTTTTCTCTTTTCCTTTTCTTTTCTAATTTAAATCCACTTACTATATATACCCATTTTGTTGTAAATATCAGATATAATTCGTTTTAGGTTACAGTAGCTTAGGGTTTGAGGGGTTTTGAAGAGTTATTCATTTCTTCTTAGATTAACACCCTTTTGGGTTTGTAAGTTAACTATTCATTCACCCTCTCTATTAATTTAGTGTGTATTTCCTTATTTCTTGCTTTGTAGTTAATTTACTTCCTTTCATATTTAGGTTTACATGCTTTCTTTCCTTGCTTTCTAGTGCAGTTTTATTGCGTTTATTTACCGCATTTTTAATATGATTTCTAGCTAAATTAGTCTAGGTCGTGTTTGAATTGAACTCACTCGGTTTGATGTGTTGCTTTGCTTTGGTGATGGAGTTTACGGGTCTATTTTGGGTGCATTTTCCTAGTTATTACGCCTAGGAGATTTGACGGGTCATATCATATATGTCCCGTGCTTACGACCTTGCGTGCGTAATTTTCGAGGTGTTTGTTGACGCAAAAATCGTATTAGGCTTTTATGAGAATTTAGGGGTGTGACAACCCTTGATTCAATTAATAGTTGAAACGAGACGCATTTGTAATAACTCGTCGACCCATGTAACCATTTTATACTAATTAACTCGTGTGAGGGATATTCGACGCAACCTATAGTTTTTACCGCTTTGTTAATCTAGTTTCAATACACTCGCCTAGATCAATCATTTCCCTTTTTCGCATCTTTTCCTTTTTAGTTTGTAATTTATCATTTACACTTTTATTTCGGAAGTACTAAACCCTATAAATTCTAGCAACTCGTCTCTGTGGATATTTTCGATACCCGGACTTGGCCGATATACTCACCCGTTGAGTGTAGTCATAAGTTTAGGTATTTGTATAGTTCAAGTGAGCAGAATTCAAAATGACCGGCGCGTAGATGACTCTCGCGCCGCGGCGAAACCCTGCCTAATCAGTGGGACACATCGGATCCAAATACCCAACCCGAAGCTAGATACACGTTTATGACTCCTTCCATGTCCAACCTTGATCGATTGGATAAGGAAGCTAAATTAAAACTTCAAATTAATCAACTAGCCAAGAGGTTAGAAGACGTGGTTAAAGCTAGGGGGAGAGAAGCATCTGACTCCTTTTGAGCAATTAAGGTAGAGACTTGCACTATTTGTGAGGCGGGACATTTAATGAAGGATTTTTCGATAATACCCGCCTACAAAGTGATGCTCCAGGAGCAAGTTGAAGCCGTGGGAACTTGTAAGGAAAATTTTGATGCCACTCATGGAAATTCTTTTAATCCCTCGTGGTGAAGCCATCCTGATTTTATTTATGGGCAATCGAATGCGTCGATGAACCCAAATCCACACATTGCCAAACAACCACCACCACTCCCACCTAATCAACAAGCACCACCAATGCAAGCGCTTCCTCCCTTGCCTTATTTGATCCCAAAGTGGAATAGTCTCAAAGACACTCTTGCCCAATTTATACAAATTCAGTCAGCGATCAATGCCCAAACTTTTGCCCACTTAAAGGCATCACTTTCTAAGTTACAATCTTCCTTAAGTGTCCAAGAGAAGGGCAAGTTTCCCGCCCAAGGTCAACGACTGCCCCAAGATCAAAATTGTGTTAGCTCTAATCTCGATAAAATTCAAGAGCAATGTAGCACGGTAACCACTTTACGTAATGGAAGAGTTGTTGACTTGTCACCTCTTCCACACGATGTGCAAAACGACAAGGAGGTTTAACCCGACACGAATGAGGCCGAAGATGCCCCTTGAAGGAGAGTGATAAAGATGACACGGTTAGGCCCGAGGTGGTAGTGAAACCCCGTAATGCTTTCCCGAGCCCTCAACGGCTGGTCCCTCCTCCTAAAGAGATTGATCGTGATGACATTCAAGATGTGCTTAAGCAAATGAAGCTTAATTTACCATTTATTGAGGCTATCAAGCAAATTTTCGCGTATGCAAAGTTTCTCAATGACTCACTCACGGTGAAACGTAAATTAAAGGTAAAAAAGAAGGTGTTCTTACCAAAAAATGTGAGTTCGGTGCTTTCGAGTGACCTTCCACAAAAGTTTAAAGATCCGAGAGCCACCATCATTTCGTGTATTATTATAGATACTAAAATTGAGAGAGCTTTATTAGATTTAGGGGTGAGTGTGAAGATTATATACTATTCCATCTATAAGAATCTTGATTTGGGAGATCTTAAGCCCGCCAAATTTACTCTCTAACTTGCGGATCGGTCCATGAGGAAAGCTCGTGGGGTAGTTGAGGATGTGATCGTCCAAGTCGACACTTTATACTTCTCGATAGATTTGTCATTTAGGACACGGAGCCCTCTTCCCCGTTAAGTCACCATGTTCCCGTTATTCTTGGTCGCCCTTTCCTAGCCACGACTAACTCATTAATTAACACGCGTAATGGGAAAATGCAACTCACGTTTGGGAACATGGAACTCGAAAAGAATATCTTTAACATCACCAAGTAAGTGGATGATGAGGACAATTTACACGAATCGGATATTATTGAGAAGGTAGTACGTGAACGACTTAAGGGTGATAATTTTGAGGATCCACTTGAGGAGTGTTTAGTGACAACTATAGAGATCAAAGAAAGCACTTAGAGGAAAATGAGAAAGAGGATTTTGAGACTGAGCAATAGAGAGAGTTAAGAGATACGAGCCTAGAAAATTATGAGAAAGAATTCGGGCCGGTGAATGAGAATCTCAATGTTGAAGTCTAATCGTTATTTGACTCTTTGTCACTTAGAGGAGAGAGACTGAAATGATATGATAAATCAATTCCTTCTTTGTTACATCCACTCATGCCACTTGAGTTCTCGAATGCGATCGAGGAGATGACTAGTGTTTCGTCCGATTTAGAGCCCTATCCACGCATTCTCGAATTTAAGGGAAACCTAGGCTTAGCGTGTCATTTGACATTTAGGTATGATATTATCTTCAGTTCGGAACAAATAAGCTGCAAGGTGATTAGGCAACTCGATGATTTCACTCCCCTCAGTCATCATGCGCCTCCGAGTGTCCAATTTTTCCATCGGGTCGATTCCCAATTATTACGACTCTTGATTCGTGATGTAGGAGAGATGAAGACGAGGATAGTATCGGACTTCGTACACGGGGTTGGGTAAATTATAGGGGAGAGAGAAAAGTCATCGCACCCCTGATGTGTATGGGGTGATTTTCTTGTATATTTGAGTGTTTTTAGGGTGTTAGAGAGTCCATTGAGCCCGCATTAAGAGGACGTACCCCATCATGCTCGAGCGAATGTACGTCGTGAAATAGAGAGAATTCGAGGTTACACGGTGCCCAAAGTTGAAAGGATAGTTTTAGGAGAGATTCTAGAGAGAAAATGAGGGTTTCCACACTTAACCTATGAAAAATGGTGGTCACAACAGCGTTTGGACATAATCGGTTCGCCATAGGGCCGAACCGGTTCGCCAGCCATGCTTCCGTAATAAAAAATAAAAACAATTCCCTCTTCTTTTTCCCACTACATTCATTCCCTCAACTGCTATGATCCATATGCTCATGATCTCAACGCACCCAGTCCTTCGCATTAGTTTCTATGGATTTCTTTATGTAGTTTTTGTTACTTTTCATCATATATCTTGTAAGAATGATGTATTAGCTACCTCATTTCTTTTGTAATTCTCATATTGTTTTAATGAAAGAATTTGCATTTTAAACTTTGTCTGTTTATATTTTGCACTATTTCGTTTTATTATTTATATTTTAGTCATTTTGATTGAGGACAATCCAAAAGTCCAAGTTGGGGGGGGGGGTAACAAATGCATTTTTTGAACTTCACAAGTTTTAAAATGGCCCACCAAAATAAAAAAAAAATCAAAAATTTCCCCAAAAAATCAAAATTTTTGAGAAAAAGGCTCAAATATTTTTCTTCAAAATAAATAAAATTTTGAATTTAAATTTTGAAAAATATCACTAAATTTTTTGTTTAAAGTCTTAATTTGTAAAAATCAAAAGCACTAAGCCGAAATTGACCAAAAATGAAAACTTAGTGAAAATTGACGACTTTACGAATAAGCGTGGAGATTATTAACCCGGTGAGATTTCGAGCCTATTGATTTTTGTGAATATTTAAATCAATTCGAGTTAATAGTTAAGTCAACGTTCGATTCAGCGTTTAAATAAGTTGTTGAAGATCACTAAATTTTTGTTTTGATCAGTTACGGGAAACGAGTGAGATGTCGTCTTAAAATCGCGCTAAAAATATCTCTAAAGTAAATTAATCTTTAGACGCATATGCTAAAATAATGAGTAGTTCGGATAAATGAAGTTAGGCCATCGTTTGTTTACCCAAACATATTAGCCATAAAAAGTTGTGAAAAATATCCTTTTGCTAACCACTTTGAGCCTAGTAAAAAAAAATTCTTTTCGTTTGACAATCCGAAAAATCCATTCAGCGGTGTTGTGAAAATAAAAAAATCATCAATTAAGTCCAAAAGGTGCATAAAAAAGGGTCGATAAAAAAATAAAAAAATAATATTAAAAAAATAGAAAAAATAGAGCAAATGCCCGAAAAAGTGCCAATGGACATCACAAGCAAATTTTCCAACTCTGAAATTCCCAACCATTCCTATTTTTACCCAAAACACCTTATAACCCGAGTAAGTCCTAACCAAGTTTGAAAAAATGAAATTAATTACCACATGGAGAGCTAAAGCACGCAAAGATAATAATAGAGATTAATTATTGTGATATAAAAGATGACGTTTCCCGTTTTTCAATGACCGTAACCCGTTGATGATATCTTTTCACCATAAAAATTTCGTCTTTCAATTTGTGAGCGTGAACTCGTGCTCTATTACATTCACTCTTTATATTATGCACACCGAGAGAAAATAGCTGCATTTCGAGAGATTCGTTTGTGAGAGCATCACGTGAGAATTTGAATCAAAGCGAATTTTTGAAAGAGTAACGTAATGATCAATCGATGGATATTAGCGATTTAATTTTTCGACTTCGCACACACACACACACACACACGCACACTTACGAATTTAGATTATTGAATAAAAATTTAAAGTGATTATTTTTAAGGAATTTAAATTTTAAGGTTTTTAATTATTTTGATATTGTTTCTTGAGTCGAAAACGAATTTTGTGGGTAAATTCACTGCAAACCCTCGCGAGATACCACTCGTTGTACTAGGGTAATGTAACACCCTGCCCGCCCGGGGAGAGTAGAGCGGAGCGCCACTGTCGATAAAACTAACCACATCCACAAGTAACAAGGTATATAGCATCTAAATAAAACTCACAATATAAAAATGAAAATACACAAATCTCAATTCTTCAAATTAAATACAACAAAATCTCTCGAAATAATCCAACTAACTATCTCGAAATAAAAATAGATCACCAATGCTCTATACATCAAAATAAATACAAATCTTCCAAATAATATGCTTTCCAAAAATAATCTTCGCTAAAATCATCCCAATAAGTCCATAGCGCTCAGATCCACGCTAACCTGCCACTAAAAGAAAATAATGGGAAGTACACAATATGAGAGGAAATATTCTCATCAAATATTTTTAACGATGAATAAAACGTAACAACACGAGTACGAATATTCAAATCAAATGTGAATCTCATAAGGGGAAGTACACAATGCGAATATCAATATAATTTCTCAACAACACATTAACTGGAGTCACCACGCCTCACCATACCGCGCCATACTTTATCAAGTAGCCGAAACAGGAATCTTGACAGGTGCCCAACATCAGTGTCATATTAAAATCTCATGACAACATGCCCAACAAATAATAATACCACATGAATCAAAATCAGATTCCAACAATTATTTTCGAATTTCCAAATGAATTTAACAATTCAAATATGAGTTCAATAATCACATGAATTAAAAGGGAATAACACTCGCGGAATTAATGAGCATATTGTGTAAAACCCCATACCTTAAACCATCAAAATGAACCATTATAAATCTGCCCAAAAATCTCAGATTATACCATCAAAATCATCTCCCAATAATCATCAAAACTCTTCCAAGATCCAACACCAAAACAGCCACAAGAACACCTCCAAAAACTAAGGTTGAATGCATAAATTAAAAGGGGCTAAGGTGTATATATAAAAGGAGATGAGATAAAATATGTTGGCTGTTAAAACATGTGCCGAAAGATGCTTCAAAAATGGTCAAAAAGGGTTGCCCACCATCCCTTTAAATAAGACAAAAATGATTGATGCTTAAACAAAACTTATCAAACACGATTTCTCGTCGAACCAAAAAATGACCTAAATCGGGTCTAAATAACATTTTTTAGAAATGTCAAAGAAGGGAAAGTTACTCAAAATTAAATTTTAAGTCGGTATGGTGATTTTTAGAATTTTCTGAGCACTTTTATTTTTTTGAATAAAATAATAATATTTTATTTATTTATTCATTTCTTGACTTTTGACCCCATGGAACTCTTAGGCCTATTTTTATCATCCAATAAATATGATCAAATTATTTTTAACCCCAATAAAACGTCCACTTTTATTTAAAAATACCCATTTAAAAATTCGGGTAGGAGTTTAATGACTTATTGCATACGCTAAATGCAATCGCTTGCCCTCGAAAGAGGTATTATATCCCAATAAGTTTTCAAATATTTATTTAGACTCATATTCTCATTTTTTTACATTGCTCGGGACGAGCAACGTCATAATTTTGGGGGGTTTGATTCAACATAAATATTTCATATTTATCCCAGTAATTTAGGTATTTTTATAGTCCCGTACAGTGTAATTCAAATGGATTTATCTCATATTCATACTACTGATCCTATTTGGAAAGTTTTTCTTGTTTCGTGTATTTCTCATGTATTTTTCAGGTATTTTGTGCAAGTGAATGCAAGAGAGAAACCAGAACAAGGAAAGAAAATAAGGAACGAAAGTCTAAGGGAGGAATTTTATAGCCCCATCCCAGAAGCGGATCCCATATAAGAGTTGGAGAGCTTGACTCCACGATCACACTGGAAGAAACGACACTGGATTTCGAGTTACGGTTGAGAAGTTACAAGCGATTGAAGTTGAAAAGAAAATATTGGGACATAATTATAAATAAGAGAAATTTGAGCAAAGAAGGCAGACTTGGGCAGTGCCTATGACCGAATTGGTTCGGTTTCTATGGCAAACCGGTTCACCTAGCAGAACCAATTCGGGCAAAAGTAGAACCGATT
Organism: Sambucus nigra; assembly: GCA_949130495.1. Lineage (NCBI taxonomy): Eukaryota > Viridiplantae > Streptophyta > Magnoliopsida > Dipsacales > Adoxaceae > Sambucus > Sambucus nigra. The sequence continues at coordinate 116,957,963 of OX422208.1, forward strand.
CGGTAGTCAGATGCGGGAATTTTATTTTTGTCTTAGTTTTTAGCTAATGCGTTTATGAGTTTAGGACTCTTCCAAAATGAATCAAATGAGTTGTAACTTAAGATTAGACATACATTACTTGTGTTTTAACCTAGTTTTCGAGAGAGAAGGAGGCAAGAAATATTTGAGAAATGTTCTTCATCATAAATTCATGTTCTTCATCATGAATTTATGTTCTTTATCGACAATTTCGTCTCGCACTTTGAAATTATTTTTGATTATGTATTGTGAGGAATAAAATCCCCATGTATACAATGCTTAAATGAAATCAAAGTTTTCTTCCAATTAAATATTAAATTTTGTGAAAGTTTTATACCCAACATAATTATGAAGGTTCGAGGGAGTGTATTCCAATCCCATCTTTAACATATAATTTAAATAGAAAAGGTTTCATTCTTACATGCATAGTTAGTTCACATTTATTAATTAGGTTGCATTATTTCATTAGAAATTTCCTTCAAACAATCATCATCTTTTCTTTTCTTTTTGTGAGTCGATCGTTAGGTCTAGTCGCCTTCCTTAGTAGTCCTTACGTTTCATGTCTTAGTCCCTGAGTTCGATACCCGAGTTTCTCGGATTATTACTTACGTGACCGGCTTACATTTAAGCCGTAATTCGCACGCATTAGAGACACTTTTCGAGTCGCATTAGTTAGTTTACTCTATATCTAGTGGTCCCATCCACGTGTGCCCATTTCTTCGTAGTGAGGCATTTTAATGATTTCGCTCATAATTTATCTCCTTAACAAGATCCATTCCCATCCTTCCCATGATGTGGTTATGATAACTCCACTCCACACACACACACACACACACACTTGCACATCCATGTATATATTCATTTTTCCATTATGCACACAAGAGACAATTTTCACAAGTCCACGTATATACACATTTAGGAGAAGAAAAATATTTTTTTTAATCTCACAAGAGATCAAAAGGTCGGAGTGGGTCCCTAACACCTTTTCACCCCGTAATATAGTCTATGAGCCCATATCTCACTTGGTTTTGCATGTACTAGTAGTCTCTTATCTATCTCATTATAAGTAACTCATTCTTTTGCATGTTTTGAGTAAAATAGGTTGATGACTTCGATTTCTACACATTCACTCACCTCACCTCACTGATGACGACCAATTCTATCATTTTGCCACCAAACACGAGCGGGTGCGCCGCTACTGAGAGCGCGCACACTGCTGGGAGGGGTCGAGATGGCCACACAATGCACAAGTAGGAACTTGCGATGTTTAAAATTTCATCCCGTGTTATCGAAAGACAATAGTGACATGTCACTGGGTGTTGTGAGCTTAAGTTCGAGACTTAAGCAACTATCCATGGTAATGGGCCACCATGCGAAGTTGCCATCTTTGTTAGCTTTCCATTGAATTTACAGAAGAACACTATTTTTTCCATGAACGCGTGTTGTCATTTTAATGGTTCAAATAATTAAAACTATGAGAATCAATTAAAAAAAATTGAAATGAGTCAAGAGATCTTTAAAGTTGGGGTTTAAAGGCTCCACTGTTTCATCAGGGGTTTGAAATTGTATCGTTGATTTTAAGAGGTTACGATGCCAATTTGTTAAAAAAGTAGTGGGGTGGAGGACGTGACTCTTGGGGTGGCGCTGGGATTGGGGTTGGGTAGGGTTAGAGTTTTTTATTTTTTTATTTTTTAAATAAATGTTAAAATATAACTGTCACTTTTGGTAAAATTAGTAAAAGGTGACTTAAAATTTTATGTGGTATTTTGGCAAAAATGGGTGTCTTTAACAACACTCGAACATCAAGGTATGGGGCACAATATCCATAAAATTAAGATTATTATTAGTTTTTTCCCTCTTAAATCCGAATTCGAGTCCTTAAAACTTACAGTGTACCAAATACTTATTGTGTCCCAAATTCATAGTCACCATTTGAAAGTCAAACATTTTACGAAAAAAAAATTCTTTCCAAATTTATATTCTTGAAAAGGATGAACACCTTTGGATGTAAGTCATTCAGTTGCATCATTATTACCTTATTAGTATTATTATTATATGTAACTTTATAATCTCATATAGTGTTATATACTATTTTAATAAACACGACTATCAACTTGGACAAAATCCAAAAAAAAAACATAGTGAGTATTAATTTGGGAGGACCAAAAGGAAACCACGACTATTAATTTAGAATTAAGGGAATAATTTTATTTAAATTATAAATAAATAAGAAACTAAGGAATATATTTGGGAATAGTAAATAAGAAGTGGAATAAATATGAGTAAACATTCCTGAAGCTCCATTGGCGGATGATATGATTCAATTTGTTGATACTCATAGGCACCTCCCGTTTTGGCGAACCCGTTGGTGTTAACTTTTAGCTGAAGCATCGAAGCTAGCCTTAAACATCCGCCATAAAACCTTGAATTCGACCTTATACTGCTTCCACCATTTACTCTATTGTTTCCACATGTTCCATCGCAGGTAACACACAATTTGTTATAAAATGAAAACTAATTGTTATTCTTTTTTTATTGTTGTCCCCGCTCTCCAATCTCCGCTCCAGCTTCGGTATTAAAGAGAGACCGTCGGTGGGTCTCCTGCTCCGGTGAATCACCCCGTCCCCGCTCACCGCTCAGCAGCACATCACTGATGATGAAGGTATGGAAATGGAGCTCATATGAAAGTTTGTACAAACGTTGTTGTTTTCTAGTTATAAAGTTTGTACAAACATTTTTGATTCCCAAATGTTAAGATCATAGGAATTTGGCGAATCTGTAATGGTGAACTACCATTATTGTTTGACCTATCCCGAATAATTTATTATCTAACTATGCCAACATTATGTGGGTATATTCAAGAGGAACCCAATTTTTAGTTAATTTATTTAGTTAAAGAAATGGAAATGGAATGCTTCACAGTTAATGGGAGGAGGTGCAGTTAATTTATTTAGTTAAAGAAACCCATTTTTTAATGCTTTACAGTTAAATTTATTCAGTTAAAGAAACCCAATTTTTTCCTAATAATAATTTTTGGAGACTCGTTTTAGCAATGAAGTATTATGGTTTGTTTTGTTCTATTTTATTACTATTAATGTGTGTATTTATTTCTTTAGCCACGAAGTATAAATGTGTGAATAATACTAAAAAAAAAAATTCGGAGGCTACCGCCCCCGAACCCCCGCACCTTTTATTATGGTGCTCCACCTATTGAAAATTCCTGGCTCCGCCACTGATTGGCTTGGCCATTTCTGTATGCGTTAATGCTGTTAAAATTGCCACTTAAATGCAAATGTTGAATACAATCGGTTAATGATACTGTTTATATGTAGTCAAATCTTGTGTATGGTGTTTAAAGGTAGGTTATTCATTTTGATGTTAGTAGTTATTGTAAACCAATGCATATTGGATGGTGGGTGTGTTTGATTTGGTAAACATTGTTATCTGGACTTGCTATCTTTGTGTTTGCTTAGGTTTGGATTGGTTCGCGCACTGGTTTTACTGAGTTTCTAGGGGACTAAGAGTAGGTTCTTAGTCCCCCGCGAATGAGTTGCAAATTGTGTCGAGTGGTACTAATTGAAGATAATGTATTAAGCGAAGATAATGAGCATTAATAAACTTCACAACTCATTTCTCGGGGTTCCACTTCAGTGCTCTGTAAATGGAAGAAGTAATGGCTGTTCAGGTTATTGGGATGGAACACGACCGCTCAAAAAGGCTGTACGCAAGCGTATTTGTGCAAAGAAGAATGATTGGATTTCTCATGGAATCAACTTTTCACATTTTTGCGGGAGAAATGTAGAATTGCTATGGAAAGACTTAGGTTTGAGAAGTGGATTTGTGGTGAAATGTGTGAAAGAGCCTTTTACTCGAAGCAAGGCTCTGGTGAGGTCTTTGGCTCCCTTTTGGAACGAGGGCTTACTTTTATTCAGATGCTCTGTATTTTGTGCTGTGATATCTGGGGTGTGCTTATTGGTATGGTATGGGCAGTTGAAAGCCAAGAGTTTTGTTGAAGCCAAGCTTTTACCTTCCGTTTGTTCAGCACTGAGTGATTATATCCAGCGTGACCTTGATTTTGGTAGGGTTCGAAGAATTTCACCTTTAAGCATTACTTTGGAGTCATGTTCAATCGGGCCTCATAAGGAGGAATTCTCTTGTGGTGAGGTTCCCACTGTTAAACTACGCATACTTCCCTTTTCAAGTCTAAGGAGGGGAAACATTGTAATTGATGCAGTTTTGTCCAATCCTACTTTGTTGGTTGTGCAAAAGAAGAATTATACATGGCTAGGGATACCCTTTTCTGAAGGAAATCTACAAAGGCACTTGTCAACTGAAGAAGGAATCGATCATCGTACCAAAACTCGGAGGATTGCTAGAGAGGAAGCAGGTGATCGAATGGCCAGAGAGAGAGATGATTCAGCTAGGGAAGCGGCAGAGATGGGTTACGTTGTTTCTGATGGAGGCTCTAGTTCATCTGAGGTTAATGATATTCTGAAGGATAGTTCAAGCCATTCAATGGGATTAGCAACATCAGAGTCAGTTTTTTCCATGGACGAGAGACTGCACTGGCGTGATCATCACTGCATGGATGCAGGGATAGAGTATGATATGAAGCATGCAGATATAGAGAAATCATTTGGTGTAAATATTCCCGTCTCGGGGGTCAAATTTTGGTCTAGAATTATACCAGGGCATATGAGGCATAAATTCAAGAGGAATGCTAATGGCAGAGATATATCTTCAGCTGGTGTAACAGCAAAGAGACGAACTCTTGAGTGCAGTGCATCAGCAGCACGTGCATACTTCACAGGTCTGTCACATAGGAGGTCCAGTGATCCTTCCGAGTTATCTGAACATTGCGATGTTATGAATCTCGAGAGTATTCTTGCAAGGAGTGAGACTGATACTAGCGCCTGCACTTCTGTAGTGGTAAGCTCTGATGAAAATATAACAGTCGAGAATCAATATGGGACATTGCCTGTTGAAGGGCACAAAAATGCTGAGAACGGGGAACCTAAATCTGGTGATGGTTGTTTAACTGCTAGGGGAATATCAGAATCGGAGAACAATATGAAGAATGATGACATTTCATGCGAAGAAGATTTGGGAACCAAGTATCTTCCTGAAGGAAAGCATTTTAGAGATCATATTAATGGTTTTAGTTTTATACTCGATCCTTTCCTTTTGACCTTGGGTAAATTAAGTGGAATTGCGAATTCTAGGGGTAAAAGTCCATCCATTAGTGGTATTAATGAAGATTTAGGAGTTAATGCTGTAAATAGGGACGTGGATACCGAAGGTAGGTCCCACAAACTGGGAGAGCAGATGCCCAAGTCTCTTAATGATGCATCGGAGAGTCGTAAACTTGAAGATTCAACTGTCATGAAGCTTGATCCTTTTCCTGCAATGCAGCATTCGATTTCTACATGGTCGTTGAGTCTGAAATCAGGGTTATCCTCTTTGCATAGAAATACAGGAGAGCTATGGTCAGATCTACTCGCGGGTCCCGTTCAAAGGTTGAAGTCAGAGGTGGGCCCAAAAGTTGAAGATATTGTTGCAGAACTTGTTGAAGGGGTTGATGAAGGGCTGACCGTAGGCATTGAGAAAATGCTTCCCGTTACTTTGGATTCTGTCCAATTCAAAGGTGGAACATTAATGCTACTTGCATATGGGGATAGAGAACCCAGGTGAGGTTCATTTCTGTTAAAACCTTTTATTTTTATTTATTATTATTATTATTATTTTGTATTTTTTACGTAACTCATTTCTAGTAGATCGTGTAACTCGTTTCTGTTACATATTTACTAATTTTGCTGATGAACATAAGATATTGTTTCATACGATTAAAATTTGTTTCATATGATACTTTGTCGACCCGTATCGTATGCTTAAAATTATAAGTTTTTTGTTATTTATGAGTTAACAGAACATGGGATCGATTCTGAGGGCAAGTACGCTACAAAGAACTCCTTGAGTTAACACCTTGAACAATAATCATAATTTCACCAAGCCAAATAAGTGCTCTGGATCCAGTGGATTTACATGAAAAACTGTTTAAATATTTTATGTGCAACCCAAGGTAGCATTGTAAAACCTTAACCTGGACTTATGATGTTGTCCGATTCAATCCACTGATTAATTTTCGTTTTAATTTTTCCGAATTTGTAAAGTTCACTAAACCTAACATGGGTATTTGATGTTTTCTTTTCCTAATATATTTTCTCTATTTGTGAAAAAAAAATCGAGTATAAATTTTCTGTTCAGTTGTCCCTCACAGAATGTCGTTTTTGACTAATTACATAGTTATTGGAAATTCAAAAACATGTATATGCAGGGCACGTTTTATTTTACGGTACCTTATGTACCCTCAGTGTGTGAGGTTTCTTTAGAAATCTAAATAAATGCATTCTCGATCTCTCACAATTCCTTGTAAATAGCAGTGCAAACAGAAGGTGTTTTGGGTTTTAAATTGTTTCATATTTGCGGTGCCGGGTGTTGGGGATTGGGTGCAAGTTTTTTCTTCTTCTTTTGAACTCCTTTTGTATCTAGTACATTTTTTTCTTTGAGGATACAAAGCATGTACATGGGTTTGTACCCCTTGGCTCATTTGAATAAACCCTAAGTTTTTATGGACTGCATAAATCCCTAAACCCTAAGGATGATAAACGGCAATGATAAAGCAGTCATGGTTCGCTCACTCATGATAATGACATGGGCTGACATTGCTCATATAAAGGCTAATGATAAAACAAAATTCCCAATCATCAAAGGGTATCTAATCTTTAAAAGATATTACAATTTATTCACATGCTATCAAAGTATATTCAAGGGTTACCAGTGAACTGTGATTAGCTTTCTGAAAATGCAATTCTTAAAAGGGTGTACGGCGTTAACTAATAAATGTCACAAAACAAAGGAGCGAATTTCTTCTACTTTTTGTGTGTATGATTGTGGAGAGAAGGAGGGGGGGGGAGGGGGGGGGGACGATTTGTCGGTCTTTGCCAACCCTATAGAAACACTAAACTAAATTAGAATCATCTATCTGAAAAGGATTCCGGAATCTCATCATTTAATTTTTTTATTATTAAATAATTTTTTAACTTTGTAGTCAAATTTATTAGGGGTAATAGTTATCAAGTCCCATTCACTTAGTTAATGAGGCTAGAGATCCTTTGACTGAGTCAATGGTGTCAAAGGTCCTATTTTGCCAACTCAGCACATTAAAATGATAAATACACCCTCAAAATAAACCCTCACAACTGTTACATCATTTTTTTCAAAAAGAAAAAACTCACCAAATCTTTAAAAGTTCATAACTTCAAATCTACAAATCCAAAATTCACAAAATTTATATATTTGGAATTACCCATATTCGATATTTTTTGACGAAAAAATCGAAACAAATAAATTTACTGTTTCTATAAAACCTCATTTTTTTGGGCAAAAACTCTTCTTCTCCAGCTCGGGCTATGGTGCCGCTGGTGCGGATCGAAAAAAACAAAGTAATAGATGAAGAGAGAGAAAGAAACGAGGAGAGAGAAGCACTCCGGCGAGAATTCCGGCGGCCTACGGTGAGATTTTCCGGTGGGCAGTTTCCGGCGAGTCTCCAATGGGGTGGGGGTGGAGATGGGACTGCTAGAGAGAGAAAGAGTGTGTGATTATGTGTTTGTTTTTAGAGAGAGAGTAAATGGATTTAAAATGGGTATATGTGAGGGTATATTTGTTTAAATATATGTAGTTTATAATGAAAAAGGACTTGGTACATTAAAAAAAAGTTAATGGGATTTAATGCATCTTTGACTCAATAAATGGGACTAATATTGAATTATCCCAAATTATTATTATTATTTTTCTTTTCATTTTATGCGCATGATCGACTATTCTTGGAGACTTGCTAGAATGTTACCGAAAACTCTTGGATGTTGAGATATGGCCTCCTTTGGCCTACAAAAGATGTATAATTGTTAGACAAACAAAGATCTATCTCATGATAGTAGACATTTTTTTTTTTCCTTATTAAAGAAAAGTGGTCCAGAGGGGAAGGGTAATCATCGTAATTACATGCATTATACTCTAGGAAATTATCTTTTACCTATATGTACCGTGAGGAATTGGGAAGAGAATTTTATAGTTCTGGAGGTTAACGGCTTCATGGGAGTGCAGGCAGTATGTTGATTTCATGTATTCTTATCCATATTCGTACCAATAACTGGAAAAGTGCTAAAAATATGCCTTGAGGCGCGCTTTAGTGCGTTTTTGAGGCAAGAGGCCTCAAGGCATGTGCTTTTTTAATACTCTTTTTACGCATTAAAGAATAAAAACACACCTAGCAAAAATAGCGCTGTTTTGGCCAGAGAAAAAAATTAAATAAAGCTAAGCAATGTCGTTTCTTGGACAAGAAAAGGAGGAAGAGGCCGGCCAAAGCAATTATCACCCAACTCGGTGTAATGGAAACTATCCAAATTTACTTTGCATGTTGGAGCAGTACGGGCTGCCCGTGACTGTGTCGGAGGCTCCGAGGATGCTAGAGACTTTTCGGTAGGAACGTTTGCCTTGATTTTTCCTCTTCTACTTAAATGGTTTACATAAAGGCTGACTACAATTTTGTAATTTGACGAGATTTGAGATCAGTTTAAATCCGGACTGCCAATCCTTAACACTTTTCTAAAGCTTGGCCTGCATACATAAGAGCGTGAATTTTTCGGAATACTCTTGCACCATCATCGGTGCTTGCCGAATTGCTTGAATCCTCGTGAAAAGATCTCTTTCATAAGTGTCGGGAAGAAAAGTGGACTTCATCTCCAATCACGAATGAAACGGCGGTTGATTGGTCGATTTCCTCTCCACCCCAAGGTTATCCCATCACATTCTTACATGGCCTTCCCATTTGGTTTCCACTAGCTCACAAACTTTGGGGCCAAATATTGTTGTAAGGCCTTTCAATTGCATTGATCTAATCCACAAAAGGCAACCAGAGTGGTTTGTCCATCAAATTAGGGGACATCTGCTTGAGTGTCATCATAAATCGACTTCCCAAGAATGTACAACAAAATGTTCAAGTTGTTATCTCCGTTTGGCATGACATTTTCATCGGCCCTCACTTGATCATCTTCCTCCACCTTTATGGTCCTCAAAGCACAAGGCTTTTGGCCCGTTATAGCAAGTGTAGTCTGGTGGCTTGTTTATTATGGTACGGTGTGACTAGTGTTTTCTTTCACCTTTTTCCTTGCACCTGAAACAAACTCTTTCACTAATGGGAACATGATGGGTGTCATTATTACCCCTTTTACCATGGTGTAAAACGTCGCGGTGGTCATCCATCCCGCAATTGTCGTCATCGTAAAGAGAACGACGGGTGAGAGGAGTGTCACAACTTTCTTCAGCGAATTGTCAGACCTCATACTCTGAACCATCCCCTTTGAACTCACCCAAATTCAATGGTAATGGACGCAATTGTTGCACCTAATCACTTAATGTCCACAATCACGATCAAATTCGCTCAGTATATAATTGTTTGAAAAAAGGTAAATCGTTTTTTTCAATTTTTACACAAAAAGTTGAAGGGAAACTATTAGAGTACAAAATAAAGTAGAGTATAATTTTAGTGTATAACTTACTTTACACACAGTACCATAATTAAACACATCATTGGTGAGTGGAATATTGCAACTGTCTTCAGCGAATTGTCAGACGTCATACTCTGAACCATCCCCTTTGAACTCACCCAAATCCAATGAATCCAGACGCAAGTGTTGCACCTAATTAGTCACTTGATCTCCATACTCACGATCAAACACAATCCATATTCAATATTTAATTATTTGAAAAAAGTTTTTTTTTTCAATTTTTACACCAAAAGTTGAAAGGAAACCATTGGAGTACAAAATAAAGTACTGTATAATTTTAATGTAAACATTACATTACACATAGCACCAAAATTATACACGTCATTGAACATGCGGTTATAGCTTGTACACTTGTTGACACTCGTGGACGAACAAAAATTTGATTCTAAATATGGAGTTTTTTTCCCCACAGTTTTACTGTTCAGGCATGTAAAGTATATCTCCCCCAAACCAAACGGAGCCCAAGTATCTTTCATTTACTTTAGATATTTGCATGCCAACTACTCAACTGGAATTGTATATTTTTTTCTCCTCCAAATTTTGATGAAAACATGTGTAGTATGAAAGTATGTTTCTGCTATGTGCTGTGAGATGATTATATTTTTGAATGTGGTATGTTCCTAGCATTTATGTTCTTTTTGATACACTATAGAGAGATGGAGAATGCCGATGGACATGTAAAGTTTCAAAATCATTATGGCCGTGTGCATGTACAGCTGAGTGGTAGCTGTAAGATGTGGAGAACAGATGTAACGTCTGAAGATGGTGGCTGGTTATCTACAGATGTGTTTGTCGATATTATTGAGCAGAAATGGCACGCCAATCTGAAAGTTGTGAACCTCTTTGTCCCGGTAAGGTATATTGGTGAATACTATTCTGCACATTTCAAAAAAAACTTAGAAGGTTTTGAGGTATAAAATCTATAATTTGTCTATATTATGTTTGTCTCTTGTGCAGCTATTTGAAAGGATTCTAGAAATTCCAATCACGTGGTCTAAAGGGAGAGCTAGTGGTGAGGTGCTCCTCTAGTCTTGTTTGTCTTATATCTGTTTTGTATAAAAATATATCTCGTGCCAGCCCTTTGAAGGTAACTAACAATAGTCATATATTACTTGTATTCCATTTTAACTGTCAATATTGTGATTTGTGAAATGACATTAATAATTTGGAGGAGGCTTATTTGCTTTGCTTTCCTATTCTTTTTATATTGAATTGAAAATTTAGTTGTTGAATTGATAAAAACGCACTATTGTTGACATGGCTTCGTGACTCCAAAATAGGCTCTTTTCTTTTCTTGTTCTGTCTAGTTTTTATGGCTTCTTTGCCTGCTGTATACTTCCTATATACATGATTTTCGACCCCTCAGTTACTTCTTAATGTATTCTTAATAATACAAATTATTAACACTGTTATTTTTTTGACCATAAACACGTAATTTTATTGTTATTTTTTTATCACAGGTATTCTCTCTTCCCCTCACTGCTATCCAAGCAAATATTTGAACTTATGGAAGGATCCCACTCTTCCAAATCATATAATAAGGTCCAAACAAGGAAAGGGATGGAGAATCTATTAAGATTTCAAAATATGATTTACTAGAGTAAGCACTCAAATTATCACCAACCCAACCTCTTTTATCCTCCAAAGACGGGGGGCTAAAGCACCATGTTGATTTAAGCTAGAAGAGAGACAAAATCATCAATCTCTAAATCATTTAGGTTTCTTCTAAAAGAGAGGTCTCATCCCAAGAGTGATTATAGTTGGAATTTCAAGAGCATAAAGCTGAAATGGCCAACGAGTTTTGAGAGAAACCAAATATAGCCTAGGAAAAGATAACACAAAGGGTCTATTTTTTCCCCAACTGGAAGCCAAATATTCTCAAGAATTGACCAACTGTGAGAAATAAATTTCCGTGTACTACGCGAGGAACCTCTCTCCACCACCTTTGAGTGACTCCCTTTCAGCGGAATGTCTCCATAACCATGGTTTTAGTTTTAGAACTAGGTATCGATAGCTAAAAAACAATAAAACCAAGGTGGATGAGCGAATCATGGCTTTCTGCGATTTCACGAGCCACCACTAGTTTTAATTTCTGCAACGATTGAGGCAAATTTGGATTGCGATATGCACGGATTTTCTTCTTCTTGTTTCAGCATTATATCAGGGCATCCAAATATTCGTGATGTTTATGTAATCGTATTAATCTATTGTTTTTTTTATGGAACAAAAGTGTTGAGGCTGATGTTTGGGTATTTGGGTTTTATTCCAAGGGTTATTCTGTCGTCGTTCTTCTTTACTTTCTTCATGCAAGTGAGTTGATTTTTGTTGATAATTGTTTTTATTGTATATGTGAATTTGTTATTAATGCACTTTCTGATCTGTTTTTGGATCACTATTCCTAATGATACGAAAAATACATGTTTACAGGTTCATATATGCATGTCAAGAGGGGAAAATTTTCCTAATCTTCATGGGCAGCTTGATGTGACGGGGCTGGCCTTTCAAATATTTGATGCTCCATCATGGTTTTCTGTATGTCCTTTCATATGTTCTGCTTCCTTCTCTCTCATCAGGGATTGGATTTCTCTCCAACTGTATTATATATTTTACTATCACTGTTGTTGATTGTTAGGAAATAACCATTATTTAGAGCATGTGTTTTAGTTGATAAAGTAGCAATATGACTCTTATTTTGGGGGATATCTATCGATAAGAAGAGGATTATGATGAGATTTACCATAGTGACTGGTATTGACATTAAGTTCTATTATTGATATTTGATATATACACCAATCATACTCTGAATCAAGTTATCTGTGCTTGTATTTCCTGTTTATTGTGGTTTTGTTTATGGCTTTCCTAGCAAAAGTGTGAAATAAATCTGTAACAGATTGTTTTGCTATGTAGAGGAAGAGGAGGGGGGGCAGCATGTTTCTGTAAGGGGCAATTCCTCCCCTTTCTTTGTAACCGATTTTTGTTACCACTAATATTAAAGCAAAGATGTGTGGTTTAGTCGTGTTTTATTATGAATGGGATAGAGATGGTTGCTATCAGAACTGAATGGGCTTCCCTGCGGGGGAAGCTCGCTGGTTTTTGGAATTCGACATCAGGAAGTGTTTTCACATGAATAAATAAAATTAGAGTTAAATTACAATAATAATTGAATTTGACCCCATCTTTATTTCGATAAGAATGATGTGGGTTTTAGCTCAGATTGCCGCATTGTCGCTGCAGCGGCGGGTTTTTTGCAGGCCGCGAATATTTCCAGAGATTTATGGCGTGGGTCACTTTGGGAGGCGCGGCCAGTGACGGGTGTTGCTGCAGCGACGCGCATCAGATGTGCGAAAATACCTGTTTTTGTTGGCGGTATTTTGAGGCTTTCACCATAAATATAAATAGAACATTTTTGGGCTTTAAGCCCTAAGTAAGGGAGCAGCCATTAATGTACATTGAATGTTCTTTGCTTTTGTATACACATTGAGAGGATTTGTGAGTTTGAGTGAGTTGTAACCCTTGTTGATTCAATCAAAGAAAGGAAGCCATCATCCGTGGACGTAGCCATATTGGTGAACCATGTACATCCTGTCTTGTCTTGTGCTTGTTGGTGTTTGTTTTCTCCCATTTTCTCATTACTTTGCATGTAGTTTGTATTCTCTTATTATCTCTTTCTTTGGGTTGTACCCTTCTTGGATCTTGACCGTGCATGAATCACTCATTCGAGTGAATATTCGCACAACAAATGAGTAGCTACCAAATCCCCTCCCGCCCTCTTTTCTGATAATTGTTTTTTGATCCCCCTTTCTAAAATGAGTTATATCATATACCATCTTATTATATAAACTCAGTGTAGCATTTGAAATAGCTTGCGGGAAAACCAGAAAATAATATACTATAAATAGATATCATACAATTTTTCTTCATTACTAAAACAAATATTTTTGACATGATATTCTTTTCTCCCCCTGGTAGAGAAGATGGATGAATAATAGAGATGAATTGAGCAAGGTTCTAAAAAATGCGGGGCGTGACTGAGGCGTGGAGGCCAAGCCTTAAGCCTTAGAAGCTAAGGCGGGCCTTAGGCGTAAAAAGGCATGAAAAGACGTTTAGGCATTTTTTAATATATTTTAATATTTTAGCTATAACAAGGCTATTGAAAATACTAAAATGGTACATACCTTAAAATATGTCTGAATATATGCAAAGTAAACTACTATTTTTTTTTAATACTAAGAAAAAATAAAAAACGTGCATTTTTTTTGGACGAGAGGCAGAGAGGTTTGGGACACCATTTGTCTTTTGATTGTTTTGAATAAGACATTGGTCCAGTTTAAAAAAAAAGTCTTTAAAAGGCGATACGCTTCACCGAAGCGTTTTTGTTTAAAATAAAAGTGCTCCTTAAGCCTTTTACCAAGAATAAGGCGTAAAAAGCTTAAGATGGGGCGTTTCACCCAAGACTCCTAGGCCCGCCTTTTAGAACACTGGAATTGAGGCCAAGGGCAGTGTGCCAATGTTTTTAATTTTGTTAGTTAGGAGGCTGAATTGTCATTTTTGACATGATATTCTTTGCTCTACCCAGGTGAAGAAGATGGATGAATGATAGATGAATTGAGGCCAAGGGCAGGGTGCCAACGCATTTAATTTTGCTATTCAGGAGGATGAATTGTCATTAGATAGATATGCTATGTAAAGAAATTCAATCAAGAAAGTTTCTTTTTGTCAAAATACAACAAAATAAGGGTCCATGGGAGTCAATTTGCTTTCGGGCCACTCGGTCTCCCTACCAGATAAACAGCAACACCCATTACTTTGTGAACACATAATGACGGTTAAGAAAATCGGCTTGGATTCCGGTAAATTGGATTGATCATTCATAAGATAGGGAGATTGAAGGGGACGTTGAACAGGAAGCAAGACATCGATGAAGTCTAGAAATGATAATGTAGTGTTTATGATCTCATGGGTACCTATTACAATTGATGGAAAACTGTACGTGGGAAATTTATAGCAGCACACATGCTTTATGATTTTAATGATAAGAAAGCCAACTAAGAAGCTTAGATATGGATACAGGGAATATAGGGACTTTGACAGGGAAATGGATAGAACTAGTGGATACCATGATTAGGATAAAAGTTAACATAACTTATTTACGGGTCGATGAGAAAGCTAAATAAATAAAAAATACAGGGTTAAAATTATATTATACGGGCAAATATATGCATAGGAATGTAGTCGGAATAATAGTAGATAAAAGTCTTAGGAAAGATATTGTAACCGTTATTAGGAGAGGCGTATACTTGTACTTGTAAAATTGGTATTAGGTGAAATTATAATCAATGTTGTTAGTGCTTATGTAGTAGGATTATATGAACATAGCAAAGTACAATTTTGGGAACAAATGGATGAACTAATTCCAAAAATTCTTATAGGTGAGAAAATTTATATACGAGGAGATTTCAATGGCCATGTAGGAGACGATCGTGTAGGGTATGAGATGGAGTATGAAGGATATGGTGTTGGAAATAGAAACGGCGAGTGGGAGTTTATCTTAGATTTTTTGATTGCTTAAGATCTTGTACTAGTAAATTCATGTTTTAAAAAGAGACTTTAATATTTGATTACTTTTAAGTACGGAACGAATAAAAGTCAAATAGACTTTTTCATTCCTAGGAGAGGAGATTGATTAATGTGTAAAGAGTGTGAGGTTATCCCAAGAGAGAGCCTAACCTCGCAATATATGACAATGGTGTTGGATATAAACTTCAAAAATCAATCATGAGCATGAAGAGAGAAAGATTAACCTACGCACTAGGTGATCAAGGTTCTAAAAAACGCGGGGCGTGATCGAGGCGTGGAGGCCAAATCTTAAGCCTTAGAAGCCTAGGCGGGCTTTAGGCGTAAAAAGGCGTTTAGGCCTTCTTAAGATTTTTTAACCATAACAAGGCTATTAAAATACTAAAATTGTACATATCATAAAAATATGTCTGAATATATGCAAATTAAAATACTATTTGATTATTTTGGATGAGATAATGGTCCGGTTAGTAAAAAAATTCTTTAAAAGGCGATATCGTTTTACTAAAGCATTGTTGTTTTTAGAAAAAAGTGTACCTTAAAGGTTTTACCAAGAATAAGTCGTAAAAAAATTAAGGCGGGGCGTTTCTCTCAAGCCTTAAGCCTAGGCGGGTTTTTTAGAACAGTGGGTGGTGGAACTTAAATGAAAGAAATTAGAACGATTTAAAGATAAAATATCAAAAGAAGCGACATGGAATGCCACATATGAGGCTAACATAATATGGAATAAGATGGCTATATGCATTAGGAGAATATCGAAAGAGATTCTTGGAGAATCAGAAGGTAGGGGTCGACAATCGAAAGAAACTTTGTGGTGGAACGAATAAGTACAAAATATAGTAAAAACTAAAAGAGAGTGCTTTAAAGCATGAAAAAAAATTCGAAACAAATAAAATTTTGAGGAATATAAATGGACTAAGAAAGAAAATACGAAAATGGAAAAATATGCTAATTTTAGCGTGTATGATGATTTTTGTACAAAACTAAGAACGCAAGAAGGGGAAAAAAGTATTTATAAGCTTGCTGAACTTAGGGATCAAAAAACAAAAGATTTTAATAACGTTAAGTGTATTAAAAGTGATGATTTGAGAGTGTTAGTGAAGGATGAGAAGATTAAGGAAATGTGGAAAGATTATTTTGAGAGGCTATTGAATGAAGACAATGGTAGTAGATTGGATATGGGGGAACTTAGGGAGATCCGAGATAATATATTTTTTCGCATAATTAGGACAATGGAGGTTAGGATTGCTTTGAGAAGATGAAAATAAGGAGGGATTAAGAACCATTTGGTATTCCTATTTTGAGGTTTGAAAGTGTTAAGGGGAGGAAGAAGTATCTTGGCTAATAAATTGTTCAATAAATTACAATGACTAACAAGTTGCCCGATGAATGGAGAAAGAGTGTTTCAGTACCTATTTATAAAATAAAGGAGATGTACAACGTCATTCAAATTATCGTGCTATTAAGTTAATGAGTCATATAATGAAACTTTTGATGAGAGTGATACAATATAGATTGAGATTGGAAACAACAATATTTGATAATCAATTTGGGTTTATCCCTGAGAGGTCAACAATGGAAGCTATCGATTTGTTAATGAGACATGTATTTTATAGAATTTGGAGAAGGCGCATGATAATATGGTGGGTTTTAAATAAAAAGGGAGTGACTCATAGATATATTAATGTGATTAAGGATATGTATGATGGAGCCATAATTATAGCAAGAACAACAACCGAAGAAAGTAGTGAATTCCCAAACACCGTATTTTTTGCATCAAGGTCTAGTCCGAAGTTCTAATTTTTTGTTCTTGTGATGAATGAATTGAGTGGACAAATAGAAGATGAGGTGTCGCGGTGTATGTTATATGCATATGATATTGTTTTAGTGGATGAAACTAAGGTAGGGATTCGTGATCGATTAGAAGTGTGGAAAGAAACCCTAGAAACAAGAGGGTTTAAAACTAGTAAAACAAAGTATGTGGAGTGACAAATAGGGATGTGGTGAAACTTAAGGGTCGAGAGATACCTAAAAGTAATCAATTTCGTTATTTAGACTCGATTATCTAAAAAGATGAAAATATTAGTGATAATGTTACTCATATGATTAAAGCAGGTTGAGTTAAAGTGGAGAAGAGCTACTGACGTATACCTTTGAAGTTAAAGGAGAAGTTTTATAGGACGGTCGTTAGACCTACCGTATTAGGTGGACGGAGTGTTGGGCAAATAACAAGAGTATTCGTGATAATTCCGTGAAGTATTGATATCCGATGCATATCTGATAGGTCACCTTTTTCTTAGAAGTATACGTGCTTCATAGAAAGGCGACTTTTCAAGAAATGTCCATAAAAGAGCACCGCTGAGATGATTAGATTTAGTTTAATGAACAACAATACAAGAAAGGATATAATAAGCATCATTGATGAAAAGCCGGAAGTGGAACAAGTTCAAACAGAAGTTATGTTGATTCTTATAGAAAAGATATGTTGGGTTTGGGATTAATTGATCATATAGCCCTAGGTAAAGCTGAATTGCGGATTAGAAAGTGTTTATCTGACCTAACTAGACATTTTTTTCCCCTGCGAGTGGAATGACTATTAAATAATTTTCCTGATGGTTTTATTTCAAGTGCTTCTACGTCATGTGGTGAGATAGCCATTCTTTGAAGTTATTTTGTGTGTGTATATATATACACATACATATAATGTTTCATATCCTTGTCAAATTTTGTATACTTCTTGTTTTGTGCAGGATATTTCAGCAAGTTTATGCTTTCGTGCTCAACGAATTTTTTTACACAATGCGAGTGGCTGGTTTGGTGATGTTCCCTTAGAAGCTTCCGGAGACTTTGGCATTGAGCCCGAGGAAGGAGAGTTTCACCTAATGTGTCAGGTAATTGCAATTCGACTCTCTACACATTAGTTGTAGGTATCTTTAATCCTGGGAATGAAAATTGGGCCATGTCTTTTACATCAATGAAAGTTCATTTCTTAAAAAGAAAAAAGACTGGAATAACTTGGATGTTATGTTGGTTGATCCTGCAGCATTGTTCTTAATCTTAGATTTAATTTTTATTGGTTGTTAAATGGGAATTCAATGACATGTGAGATATGTTTTCAGTGAAGCTGTGTCTTAGACTTTATATGAATATTGCCATTCACTATACGTAGGATGACATGTTTATACCTTTTCTGGACTTTATTTTTCCTTTTGTTAAGTGGAAATTTATGCTCAACAAGATTTTATTCTATTTTACTATGTGTTTGGTAGCTCACTTATGATGTACATTCCGCGGGTAGTCTTGCAATTTACATCTGATTCTTACCTCTATGGCTTTATGTATAGGCTTGTATGCCAACAACAAGCAGACATTAGCTGTTGGATGAGATTAATTTGCCTTTGTGACGCGACCTCCTAGTTGATTTACCATCGTCCACTCAGCGCACCCCCCCCTCTTCCCGCGGTCTTTCGTTGATCAGTTACCTTTTAATGACCTTAGAATAAAATTAAATACCAAACAAAGCTGGTTGAAGTTGATCCTAGGAAGGCGCATGATCTGGTTTCGTGTGTGAAAAATTGAATATAGCGTATCTCGTGCCATTTTCATGTAAAGTTCTGCCATAATCACGTGTAAATAACAGAATAGTGCATCTGCTTCCGGCTTATGTAAAGTTCTGCCATTAAATTACTATATTACACGAAAAGACCATGACTTGAATCTTTGTGGTAGTAGAATTATATACGTGAAGCCTTTTCATGGAGCTTGGCCTTCTGGAAGTCCTCAGGGAAGGCCTGTTAAAAAAAAATTGATGTTTGAAATTTGAAGAAACAACATTAAAAACATACTCCCTCCGTCCCAAATTAATGTCCTGCTTCTTTTCAGTCTATTCAAATTAATAATCATGTTTCTAAAAATATTACATAAAATTGGGTGAGATTACAAAGTTACCCATCTGAGCAATGCCCATGAGAGAGCAATGATCCAAGTGCATGTTTTGCATTCAAAGGTTTCCATTTTTAGGAGGATAAATTTGGAAAGTGATTTTTTTCTTAGAATGTTTGACGTTCATAAACGACTATTAATATGGGATGGAACCGGAACCATTAATTTATCAATTGTACAAAACATTATTTTGGAAGGGGATTTAGAAAATACGTAAGAATACTTTTTTAAGCATTGAAAGCACAAGATATGTGAAAGATGAAGTATGGGTTTGAGCCAGTGTGTTTGTTTTATCAAAGACATGACACGTACAGTAATAATTTGTTATGCTTATTATATTTTCAGGTTCCTTCTGTTGAAGTAAATGCCTTGATGAAAACTTTCAAGATGAAGCCTCTGTTGTTCTCGGTATGTGGATCTATTGTTTATTGAATACGTCAGGTTGATCGTTGTTATCTACAGGCGCTAATGTTTTTTTCCCCCAGAAAGAATCTTTTTTTTTTTCATTTCCAATTTCAGGTTCACTAAATTACACAGCAGTCTAGAAACTTGTACCTGTGAACAAATAATATAGAACTTGTGTGTGGATCTATTATTTATTGAATACTTTATAGTCATTTGCTATCATTAGACCTGACATTAGTTCTGATTGGACCTTGAATGTTCTGAGATTCACTGCCTGCTTGCTCAGAAATGAAATTTGAGAAAACAAAGCTGAGCTTGGTAATTGGTACACCATTTTGATACCTTATTTGGAATGATGATTAAAAAGGAGCCAAGGCTCAATGATACTGGCTCCCCACCACAGAGGAAAACAATTCCTTCGAAAAAATCAACATATTAATTTTCGATTAAAATTATTTTGATTTTTTGATATCCTTGATCATCAAAAGTTTTGGGCCATATTTGATACCATAAAAAATATAAGATTCCACATTGGGAAAGTAGAGCTTTGCACCATAGTGTATAAGATTCTGCGGCCTCTCCACCCATTGCCAATTGGTTATGGGCTCCATGCCTCAACTGTAATATGGTATCATGGTATCAGGGCACCATCATTTGTCTCTCTCCATGTGTGAGTCACGGTAAAACGCGAGGGGGAATTTTGGATAGTATGATTTGCATTGTTTGCCCACTAGCTAACGTCTTAAGCTTTTAGGTGAGATGGTGACATGTGTAAGAGGATCAACAACCTAAACATGCCCGCGCCACGTCACCTTATATTATTCGTCCATGTGTTAGGCTCAAGTCACGCCACATGTGAGTGGGTGTATTGAGTATATGATCCCATGTTGGGAAATTAAAGCCTTGCACCATGATATATGAAATATTTGGTCCTCTCCACTCATTGCCAATTGATTTTGATTTATTAGAGCTTTGGTTTCGCAAGACCAGGTTCGAGTCTTCGAACTTGCATATTATTCCCTCTTTGTGCAATATACACTTGTTTAGTTTGTGAACGGGATGCACCTTCATTTGTCTACTCATGTGAGAGTGGGAGTTGCATGCGAGGGGAGTGTTGGAAAGCATGACACACATGGTTTGCGCACTACCTAGCAACTTAAGCTTTCAGGTGCAAGCTATACAATATCCAACAACTTAAACATTCCATGTCAACTAATAAAAATTTGCCGAAGCATAAAATGAATTGATGGGAATCCATTTTATTTTCCTTTTATTTTCATTGTATTTTCTATTTTTAGTTCTTTTTAGGCCTTTTCTTTCCTTAATTAGTTTCCAAGCATGTTTGGGACTAATTAGGCATTCTTTTATTTTTAGTTGGGTATTTTAGTCATTTTAGCTAATTACTTGATTAGCAAGTAATTCCTCATATAAATACCTATTGTAGCCCTCATTTGTATTCATTCTCCAATTCTTGAAATATAAGAACTCTTTTGTTTGTCTCTTTAGAAATCATATTGTCTTGATTTTTAGGTCATTGACATGTAATTCACGTCAAATTGATATCAGAG
Organism: Sambucus nigra; assembly: GCA_949130495.1. NCBI lineage: Eukaryota > Viridiplantae > Streptophyta > Magnoliopsida > Dipsacales > Adoxaceae > Sambucus > Sambucus nigra. The sequence goes on from OX422208.1 coordinate 116,979,096, forward strand.
TGTGTCGCTCCAAACATTGGTGTTAGCGTGTATTGATGTGTGTAGAATATCAAATCGTGTTCTACATTCTCAATGGCCCCGAAGAAAGCAACATGAATTCAAGATGAAATTAACGAAGAGTTTAGACAAACGAATCAAGAATTGAAAGAAGAATTGAAGGAGAGAAATCGTGAGGTAAAACAACAAATGGATGCCATTTTTCAACTTCTGTCCAAATTACAAAACCCTATTTCTTCCATCATTGGTCCTAAAATGATCACAAGGCAAATTTCCACCGAGAATCCCCGGAAACCACTCTCCATAGGCCCGGAAAACAACCCGAAGTTGATAAACCTATTCCTGAATAGATTCCGACGTCAGAACTCACAAATCCTAGGCCAAATCCCGCCGACAAAGGTCGCACAACACCCCTGCTGGGTCGGACCACCTTTCCGGTGACCGACACCCCTCCTGCCGCCAATCTATCCTACCCTAGCAGGCCCTCAAATCCTTATCCCGACCCATTTTCGGACCCAGGAAGCCTTAATTTACACCCTTTTACAACTTGCTGTCCGGTCCGGGTTGAAACCCTAGTACGAAAGGCACCTCGGGGTCATTCTGACCCCAGAAAGCATCACAGACCCAATAACCATCCTACCGAACAGTTGCTCCTTTTTTGCCAAGAAAAAAACCTTACCCAACCCCATTTTTGCCAATAACCAAATCCCACTCAATCAATAACCCTACCCGAATTGCCCAAAGCCCCAAACATAATTCCCCTCAACCAAACACCTAATCTCAATCCTATTCGACCACCAGAACCATATGATTTTGGTATTTTTGAATATCAAAACATTGATCCACGTTTGCATCCTCACGCACCACCATACGTACCTGCTCCCCCATCTTCCTATCATACCCCTTCACATCATGACCTCTCTCTACTTTACACCGATTCTTCTTCCTCCTCTGACACTGGGGATACTCACCGTAGTATATTCGAGTGGATTCCCCCACCCGGCGCCCATCGTCCCATTCCACTACGGGATTGTCAGTGTTTCAGTTGTGGAGAACGTGGTCACTTAATTGACACGTGTCCCCATTATCAACGCGGTCCCCGAGCACCTCACATGGCCCCGCATGATCATCCTCCTCGTTCGCCACCTATACAGATGCCACCGGTCCCGATTGATTATGTTACACCTGCACCAGGCGATGTGATGGGCCTGAGAGCTCATCAGGATGGAGACCCACTCTCATTAGCACTCCAGTTACTTTCACGGAGTCTTCATGGGGATATCCTCATAGATATTCCTATGTTCGATGGTAGATTCTCCCCGAATGATATGAACGATTGGCTGGCCGCTATGGAGACAGTTTTCGATTACAAGCGGGTTTAGGGCCACTCATGTATTCTTTTAGCTGCCACCAAATTTCAGGGTTTTGCCCGAGTTTGGTGGAATGACCTTTGCTATCGTAGGACGGCTGCATGACTCCTTCCTATCCAAGACTGACTCGATCTCAAGGCCGCTCTTCAGGCCTCCTTTATACCCCGACATACGAGCAAGACCTCTTTACGCACATTCAGTCTCTCCAGCACGATACGTCTTCGGTAGTGGAGTACACGGAGTAATTCCAGCTGCTCCGCACTAGAGCTCGCCTGCCCGAAAGTAGGCTTGTATAAATGCTTCAAGTGAACTTCACATACTCGTGCATGCACATATATAAGAGTGCGCATATGAACACTCAACTATTATCCCAAGATAAATATCAAATTCCTACGATCTCACACGTGTCATTACACATCCCAAAGTGCCCCATATATCAAAATCCCCATCGCACTTCCCTTGGTATGGCGTAGATTCTCTCGATCACCCTTTTGTCAATTATCCTTGCCTGTCAACGGGTCGGAGACGGGGCAGGTTTAAGGAGATCCAGATCCGTTTAATCGGATCTTCATCGGGTTCGGGTCTTCATCGGGTATACAATATTGGATCTAGATCCGAATCCGACGGGTCTTCGGGTTCGGGTCTGGCCAGATATATACATTTATTTTATATTATCCCTTTTCTTTATTTTTAATCTTAGATTAAAATATTTTGTAATGTATTATAGTATATGATTAGTATAAATAAAACATATATTACTTATATTTATTATATACATAAATATATATTTTTATATATAATATATTGATAAGATATATTTATAAATATATATAAATTTATAGTATATATTTTTATATTTAAAAAATAATAATGTACAATTCGAGTCGGCTCTTCGGGTCCGGGTTTTGTATAAGATCCAGACTCTACCCGTGTAATAAACGGGTTTTCGGGTCTTTGGGTCTAAAAGAATAGGCTCAGACCCTATTATATGGACAGATCCAGGTCGGGTCCGGGTCCAAACCCGATCCATTGACATGCCTACACTCCATGGTCTCAAAACCAATACAATCACAATCACAAGGCATGGTAGAGTACTCCCCTCATCGTCTTATCATAATGGCTTAACAACCTATAACAAAACGACTTAATAACCCAAGGGACCATGTCATGACTCACGAGATAATTTATTAGAAAATAGCTCGAAAGCATACCTCATCGAGCGGTGGTTTGGATAAGGGACGTCTACGCATCCTCTAATAACAATAACAATATCAATCCCTTAATATAACATTTTTATCAAGATTACATTTCCAAAAATTAGGTATTATTATTCTACCCAATTTCTACAACCCAACATATGCGCACAATCATCTAATTATTATTTTATCCAACTACATAGCATGAAAACATCATATAATCATATGTGCAACAAGAATGGTGTATAGGTACAAGTAATACATATAAAGATGCAACACATAACATTGATACAAGTAGACAAACAAGGGTGAATACATTTAACACACAAAATAACCACGGGAGAGCGACCACTTGCCTCAATTCGCAAAATATTCCAACAAATATGTAAGAAATTTCAACCCTGTGCACTGTTGGGAAAATATTCATAAGATATTCATGAAAGTTCCGAAAATTGCCAAACTAGCGCTCAAACATTTGTAATTCAATTATCTAGGACCTACAATTGGCATTGAAGTCAGATTCACAATTATTCCACGTCGAAAACCACCGGTTTATTTCAGCATCTCTTTTACTCATCCTAGCACCTCATTTACTCCTTCATCTTCATCTCTGACCCTTGAATTTGTAGAAATCTCCTTCTCCTACACATTCCTTGTGTTTTATCTTCTTATCTAATGTTATATAGCCTCTTATAGCCTTCTCTCAAACCCTATAACATATTTAGACTAGGAGGTGACTAACTAGTTTTTTTTTAATATTAATCCCGTTTTTTCTAACATGGGCCTATGCTAAGGTATTCAAATGGTCTCCAAATACATATATTATTCACTAATAACTAGCCCAAAGGGGTTCATTATCCCATGGGCACATATTTTTATTATTTTGATTGTGTTTTGTCCGCTAACAAGTCCCTAATGAAGTCACCACCAAAATTAGCTAAATAAACTATAATAAAAATCTCACTACATAAGTTAAAAATAATTCACTCCCAACTTGGCAACTAAATTTCCTAAAAGGTAATCATTACCCCCTAAGATTTTCAACCCTGATCCAACCTTAGACTAAAAAAAATCCAAATCTCAACTTAGGCACAAAAACCAACTTATCCATTTTGATAATTCTCTTAATCCAGTAATGTCCAAACAAAGAATTCACTTAACTAAATCTGTTAATCAATAATTTAATTCAAATAATAAAACCCAAGGAAGATATCTCAAGTCAAATATAAAATCCAAATAGATATGAATAAGGGGTATTACAAAACACACTCAAAATAACAAAACTAAGTGCCCATGGGTTATGAACCCCTTTTGGGCTAGTTATTAATGGATAAAATATGTATTTGGAGCCCATTTGAATACCTTAGTGGAGGCCCATGTGAGAAAAACGGGATTAACATTTTTAAAACCCTAGTTACTCACCTCTTCGTATAAATATGTTATAGTACCACGTTTAGGATTTGAGAGAAGGCTATAGGAGGCTATATAACATTAGATAAGAAAATAGAACATAAGGAATGTGAAGGAAAACAAGATTTCTACAAATTCAAGGGTTACAGATGAAGAAAGGGAGTAGAAGAGGTGCTGAAATAAACCCGACACTTTCAAGTTGTTTTTGGCATGATATGTTTGTGAATTTGATTTCAATGTCAATTGAAGGTACTAGATAATTGAATTATTAGGAACGCGTGGGCGTTGGTTTCGTAACTTTCGGAGCTTTCATGAATATCTTATAAATATTTTCCCAACAAGGCGCAGTGCTGAAACTTCTTACAGATTTGTTGGGATATTTTGCAAATTGAGGTGGGTGTTCGTTCTCCTGTGATTATTTTGTGTGCTACTTGTATTCCCCCTTGTTTGTATACTTGTATTCATGCTATGTGTTGCGTGTATTACTTTTACCTATATCATTCTTGTTGCACGCATGATTATGTGATGTTTTCATGCCAAGTAGTTGGGAAAAATTGTAATTAGATGATTGTACGCATATAATGGGTTGTAAAAAATGGGTAGAATAATAATATCTAATTTTTGGAAATGTAATCTTTGATAAAGATGTTATATTGAGAGGTTGATACCGATATTGTTAATCTTATTGGAGGATCGATAGGCATTCCTTAGCCAAACCAACTACTGAATGGGGTGTGCTTTCGGGGTTATTTTCTTGTCTTTTATCTCGTGAGCCATGCCATAGTCTCTTGGGTTGTCAAGCCATTGTGGTAGGACGACGAAGGGAGTACCATATCGAGTCCTGTAATTTTGATCGTATTTGTTTTGGGGGAGTCCTCACCGTATTGTGTGAAGTGCCGCGGGGATTTTGTCATGGGGGATTTTGAGAATTTATATGAGCCTCTTGCTCACACCCCCACAGTTTACATTATAGGTTTTCCACGAGTAGCGGTTTATTATTGTTGATGCAAGGTGATTCTAATTTGGGATATAGGGACGAGTAGACTATTTTGTACTTTATTTTCAAAGCATCTTCTCAAAACAATTTTAAAGGACATTTTTTGAGATTAATATGATTAAATAGTTTATTTATTCATTTTATGCTGCCGTAAGTGTTTTTTTAGCCGTTGGACATTGTTAAATGGTTTGAAAAAGGTTTTCAATGGGACGCGTTTTACTTTATTATTAGTAGCCCCCCTCGGGGTGTTACACTCCCAGTTCTTTCCCAATATCCTCTCATTGTTGACACTTGCATATCTTTTGAACCACTTTTTTTGGTAGTTTTCTTTATTCTTAGGCTTTGTTTCCACTTTGAACCTGGGAACAAAATTGTTTCATTATTACCAACACAATAGAACGAATAGTAACCCTTGCTCTGACAATCACTGAATAGGGGAGGTCCATAACATATTCGTATCAGTCTTTATTCTACTACAACCAATCTTCACTTTCAATTCTATCATTCTGGTTTCATGTGTCCGAGACACCTTTGAAAGACCTGCCTTCCTTCATGTGATAGGGTAAGAGTAATTCTACATTCTAGTGCGATAATATAATCCCACGTTCTAGGTGGGATGGTTTTCTCCTACAACTAATGAGATTAGAGACTTACTGTGACACCCGCCTACTAAAATACCGGGTGGTCAGCCACAGGGACACCAACTTGAGGATTCGATCTAGGGTTGCGTAGCTGCAGCTCATGTGGAAGTTGAAGGACTTTGCTATAGACGCTTCATTCATTCATTACTAGTGTAGGGACTTTACTTCGGTACTCATTTGGGCATGTCGCCCTCAGATTTAGTATTCAATTAATTGTTTAACCTTGTGTATTCAGGTCATGGTTTCAATTTACTGTTGTATTTTATTGTTGAACCGATAGTTGATTCGGTCTCTTTATTTATATTATTCATCTGTGTTGGATTCAGTTACTAGGTTGTGTGGATGGTTTTATTATTATTTATTTACGCATGTTAATTAATGAAAGATAAAATTTGGCACCGGTCTATTTAAACTACTCGTTGGTTAGTAACTTAAAAAAATGTTTTCGACAGTGATGCTAAGAATGAGCCATATGAGACCAACGTTTTATTTTGATCACGGGCTGGCCACCCGGTATTTTAGTAGGCGGGGTGTCACACTTACCTCCCAACTGAAATCAATTCCCATTTAACACCAAACAGGGGATGCGATTAAATTATCCTATCCCATCTTCAAACTGGTCTTTATGCAAAGGGGTGGGCATAAACTGTGCCTGATAGAAAAGGATGAGGTTGAGATAACAAAAAGGGAAGGTTAAGGGATAATGATGGTGGCTGATTTGTATTTTTAAGGGTTCTGTGGAGGCGTAGTGATTGGTGTGAAATATTTTTCATCTAGATGAAAAGTGTTTTGATTGACTTGTTCATAGTTAAATCTTGTTCACCATTCTTTTCAAAATCAGATAATATAAAATTTACACTTATTCACAATTCTATACATACAATTATTTTTTGAACTACTAATAGGTGTAAATGCTTTTTACCAATTTACTTTTCACTCTGATTGAAAAGGATCCGTAGTGGTCTTTTTAATCCTATCTATACATACCGCTTCTAATATTTTCTTTTAGGCCTTTTGTTGCAGTTAACATGACCGGGAGAGATTATTTTGTCACTTCTATACACTGTTTATTATTTATAAATATGATGAAAAGTTTGTCCAGGTCTTAGTTAATACCCCTTACTTTTCTTTCATCATGTACTGCAGTTGGCTGGTTCCGTTACAGCCGTTTTTAATTGTCAAGGCCCCTTGGATGCACCTATATTTGTGGGAAGTGGATTAGTTTCGAGAAAGATAGCTAATTCTGTTTCTGATGTACCCACATCAGCTGCATACGAGGCAATGGTGAAGAATAAAGAGTCTGGTGCAGTAGCAGCAGTTGACCGAGTTCCATTTTCATATGTTTCAGCCAATTTTACCTTCAACACAGATAATTGTGTACGTTGCTTTTGATAACTTATCATGCAAATCTCAAAGATTAGGCCCGATTTTGAATCATACATACATATATATATATAGAGAGGGGTTCACAAGTGAACCTAAAAAATAAACTTTTTAATGAACCTTGACAAAAAACACCTAATAATCAATTAATTTTAATTTCTATGTTATAATTGGTATGTGCCAGCGGTAACGGACACGTGTGTGAATCGAATATTTTTTTTACACCCCCCCGCCCGCGCGGTTAAACCCTCTGGAAACCTCCACACCCACTGCCGACTCCGGCCCACCTTCAACTCAATCTGGTCAGCACAACCGACATGGAACCCAGACAAGAAAACCGCCGGCAACCTACAGCACCCATAAACCATTAAACCTCCTGTCGCCTACCCCTTTCCGGCCGGCCATAACCTCCATTCCGTACCTCTGACCTGCTCCCAAACGATTTAAACCCACTTCCTCCTAACCTCCGGACAGCCCAGTACCTCACTGGCAGTAGATCAGGGGGTATGGTAGCTTGTGGAGGAAGTAGGAATCGCCGGCAGGAGGGGATTATAAGGACGGAGGGGGGTTGGACGCCGGAGTGGGGCGCGGTTTAGGAATTAATGGCCGGAGGTGTGGATATGGGTGGGTTCGTATGAAATCGGGTTAGATGGGTAGAAGGCAGTATGTCTGTTGCATATGGCAGATGGGTTGGGTGAGTGTGTGTGTGTGTGGTGTGGGTAGGTGGGTGGGTGGGTGGTAGGTGTGTGTATATTAAAAAACACCCCACACGCGTTCGTTACCGCCGGCACGGACCAATTACACAATAAGAATTAAAATTAATTGATTATTAGGTGTTTTTTTGTCAAAATTCATTATAAAGTTGGTTTTTTAGGTTCACTTGTGAGCCCCTCTCTCTCTCTCTCTATATATATATATATACACATATATATATTTATATATGTATGTATGTATATGAATTTGTACATTCTGTAGAATTCACCTTGCATGTAACAGGTCGCCGACTTGTATGGAATCCGAGCTAGCCTTGTTGATGGAGGTGAAATTCGTGGAGCTGGGAACGCATGGATTTGTCCAGAGGTATTCACTTGTGTGTGAGATAGTCTGTCTTCTTTGAAGATGAATTAAGCTGCACCTATGGATTCATTTGTCTTTTCTATCATATAAATTTATAATAAATTTGCCTAGTAACTGAGAAATTATCACCAATTAAAAAGAGGGTTACTTAGTATAATTGTGATAGTTGGAGAGGAGGGATTGTGTTGAACGGGGTCTGTTTTCTTACGGTGTATTGCTTTGCAAGACCTCAATCAAGCAGCTGTCCCCCTCCTACATTATCTGCCGCTTTGAAAATTATGCTCATGTGTATTTCTTTCTGTTTGCAGTATATATGTTTGAATTCTATATACTTTCCTTTCCTTATTCGTGTGCATCTGTGTTGTTTTAGTATTATTATTGTTTTCTGTTTTGGTTTTGTTTTCTTATTGTGATGTAACTGTACACTTCATGATTTCACTTTACTCGAAGGGTAATCATCCAAAACTGTTCCATTTGTAAGTTATATTTCCAGTTCTCAGATGGACCATTAGTTATGATCTGGTGCTTTTAGAAACATCAAATTTTGAACTGTTAACATTCTAGGCCATTGTATGTGTAATCCAACATTGGTGTCCTTCGTTTGATTTTGACCCCTTAAATAAAATCTTGCTGAATTTTTTCCCCTTAATTCTATGTATTGTTTTAAAAATGAATTATGGTTTTTGATAAGCAGGTTGTATCAGTTTGCTTAATGAACTTATAATGAGTTTGTAGTGTTTTTTCTTGGTTTTTCCCAGTCCTGATGTCGAAAATTTTATTATTGCAGGGTGAGGTGGACGACATGGCAATAGATGTGAATTTTTCTGGGAATTTTTGCTTCGATAAAATTATGCATCGATATATACCCGGTTATCTTCATCTGGTGTCTTTTAAATTAGGCGATTTAAATGGAGAAACAAAACTTTCTGGATCCTTGTTGAGACCGTAATATTCCTATTCATGTCATTCTAATAATGTTGACAAGATGACTGATCGTTCATTCTTCTTGAAAAAAAGGAGGATTGTTAATTATGGCTTATTAATTTATGGATTATTTTGAGTTTCCCCAACTTTTAGGACCGATTTTCAGATACACCCCCAAAAGTGTCTAAAGCTCATAGAGTGCGACTTTGTGAGGGTTGTTTACGATACTTTATGAGCTTTTATGATATCCTTTGATATAACTAGAATATTTTCCTTTTAGGGTGCAAATCAAAACCGGCTGTAAAAGTGGGGCTCACAATCAAAATAACATTTAATGTAATCGTGAAGTTTTTTCTTTGTTTATGTATGGATGTTGGTTTCATGTTTAGTAAGCTTATGCTTCATTATTTCGTCTGTAGGAGGTTTGACATCAAGTGGACTGCACCAAAAGCTGAAGGATCATTTGGTGATGCTCGAGGCGATATCATTATTTCACACGATTACATTACTGTTAGTTCTTCGTCTGTTGCTTTTGAATTGTATACGAAAGTTCAAACGTCTTATCACGATGAATACTGGATAAACAGGAGAGACTATGTTGAAAAGACTGCCATGCCCTTAATTGTGGAAGGGGTCGAATTAGATTTACGTATGCGTGGTTTTGAGTTTTTCAGCTTGGTCTCTTCATACGCTTTTGATAATTTAAGGCCCATTCATTTGAAAGCCACTGGAAGGATCAAGTTTCAAGGGAAGGTTATTGAAGCTTTTAGCCTCAATGATGAGCAATTGTTGCATTCTGAGGAAAACATGAAAATAGTTCCCATTAAAAAAAAGGGAGACGCACATAGTCTTGCGGGTGAGGTTTCAATCTCAGGGCTCAAATTGAATCAGTTGATGCTGGCACCTCAGTTAGCTGGACTTTTGAGCATCTCACATGAGGGTATCAAGGTTTGCTTCAAAGCTTCCACTTATATATGAATTATTTCTTTAAATTGTGCTTGATATTCTTATATGAAAATTGGGAAAATGTTTCTTGTAATCATTCTTGTTTTAAGCTTTGTCAAGAAGTCCCTGAGTGAAAGATTTTTGGATACGGTTCCTCAATGAATAGGTGATGTATACGCAGCTGGTCCACAGGGTAGATGGTCGGGTCTAAGATTGAAGAATTATGATAGTTTTTACTCTTATCTCTTTTATTTTGCAAAGAATGAAAGAATATTCCTTATAATTATTCTAGAGTAGCATTAGGACTTTTAGCTGTTTAAGATTGAAGAATTATGCTAGTTTGTACTTTTATTTCTTTCATTTAGCAAAGAATGAAAGATATTCCTTATAATTATTCTAGAGTAGCATTAGGACCTTTAGCTATTAGATTACTTGGAGGCCAAGTTCTCCAAGTAAATACGTGCAATCCTCTTTTGTATGTGTAGCTAATACTTAGTGTTGAACCCTCTTTTCTTGGGTGTATTAGCGTGTCTCTGCTTTCGCGCGTTTATGTCAATAGGAGAAGTCGTATACGACACAGATACTCTACTGAAATTACAAATATCTTATACCTAGTCTGAAGGTATTTGGACCCCGTCCTTGTAGCTAAAACTAAAAGTACCTGGACTTTTATTTTATTTTTTATTTTTTAAAATCGCATTTCTCCTGGGGCCTAATTCTAAAAGACTTTTGATTTTTCCTGACACATGTAACATCTATCAGCTCACTGTACTATCAGTAGTAAGGAGTCTTTTGACATCCAACAACACTTTGTAGGTTCTCTTTGGCTATATGACTCACTGAATAACATGGGTGTTGTCTGACCAGAGGAACTTGACAGACCTGAAACACTATAGAAGCTGGTTGTAGCTACATCTGTTTGAAATGCACATGCAACACCTTGCATTAAAACTCGAAAGGGATCAATTATTAGTGTCCTTGCTTTTAGCTTCTGTGTTAAAATAAATAGGCTCCCTTTGGAGAACAATAATTGCCATATTCTCAGGTATATAATTATCCGCTTTGGCCTGTTTGTTTCTTAGTAGCAAACTCTGAATTTTGCTTGGGCCACGTCTTGTTTGTTTCCATTTTTGACACACAAATCATCGCAATAATGGGATTATTTTTTTATAGTTCAAATATATGAATGAACTTTCTGACAAAAACGCCCAGGAATATCTTTTTAGGGTTATTTAGGGGATGGGGGTAGGCAACTTCTGGGATAATTAGAGAACCTGTGAAGCTCCATATTTGTTGGTATCTTAGGCCTAAGTAAAACTATCTTTGTATTTCTTTTGGGCAGTTAGGCCGTATAACTCATCTGTTAATCAGATCTGTCTATCTACAAAAGTGTAGTTATCTGTACTTTGTTGTGCCTTTGGAAAATAATTGTGATGCATTCTTAGAAGCATGGTTCAAAGTCACGGTATCGGTTTATGACTCAGACGCTCAATTTTTGACTCGGTATCGGTATTGGTATCGGTCTCGGGCGATACGCAACTATACACTATTTAGAGAACTCAAAAAACCTCGAAAAAAATACTGAAAAGTGTAGAAAAATAAAAATTATAATATGACTCAATTAGGCAAGTACAAAATTACCATTTAGTATGCATAACATTATCTAAATCAATATATATATATATATGTAGTAATATAATCTTTGCGAATGTTATAATAGTACCTATTACTAATTAAGGATATATCTATAATGTAAATAGTCATACACTTAAAGGAGAGATGAATAATAATATATATTAATACAAATTTAGTAAATACAAAAAATAAGGTTAAATAGGAGATAACCCCCTTTAGTAACACTACAAATAAAAGAAATGAGAGATTTTAACAAAAAAAACTGATTTGCAACCACGAAACATCATATACCCTATACCGAATTGAAAGCGATTGCTCCGATCGTGATATGGATGCAAAATCGAGGCTCATTTGAGTGAGTTAGAAGTTGAGATAGAGAGATCGATGCTTAGTAACTTATACCATCTCGATCGATATATCACCGAAAATACTACCATGATATCACCGATATGGGCCGATTCTACCGCAATATCACCGATACTACTGACAAATTACCGATATAAGGTCAATTCACACCAATATTCGCAAACTCAACTCGTAACTCGGAATCGGATCGGTGGGTACCGATACCTAGTAAACTCGGCCGTATCGTCACGGTATCGGCCTTGACTTTGAACCATGCTTAGAAGCTTGCTTGCCTCCTACAATGTATTGCTCGAGTTAGAGCTTTTTGATGATAGAGCGATGGTGGATATCTTGTTCCCAATTTTTTATTTTTATTTTTATTCTTGTAACTTTTATGATTATCAAAAAAATTTGTCTTCAAACAAGGAATTTAGAATCTCATACTACCATCAAGTTTGATCCTTGATTTGAGCTGAAATCCTTTTTATGTCTTATATATATTGCAAAACTGAATAATAAATCGAGAGGTCTGCTTTCATCGACTATGGGCTTCCTTTTTTTTTTTTTTTTTTTTTTTACGTTCATGTAATTTCTATCCCCGCTTCAGTAACCAATATGATTTCTCTGTTTTTTTTGGGTCATGCAGTTGGATGCCACTGGGAGGCCAGATGAAAGTCTTGCAGTGGAGATTGTTGGACCATTACAGCCTAGTGCTGAAGAGAACATACTTGGAAAAGTGTTATCTTGTTCTCTTCAAAAAGGGCATTTGAGAGCTAATATTTGCTACCGACCGCTACATTCAGCTAACTTAGAGGTGCTTGACTACTCATCTCCTTATTATTCACTCTTGTTTCTTCATTTAGTTTTGGGAGATTTGACTTTTTTGCCTCTAAAGTTCGGGCATAAATTGATTTTAGCCTCCAAAGTTTTCAGTCATTAGTGGTCCTGAGTTTTAATGATTCTGTCATTTGACTGTTACAAATTATAGCGAATTATAAAATATCTCCACACTATTTTATGTATAATAGACTTTAGCCTTGACTGTATTATGATCTAACAGTCAAATGATAAAATCGTTAAAAGTAGGGGCCAAGTCCAATAACTATATTTGGATGCTAAAATCAGTTTTGATCTAAACTTTGGGTAGAAAAACTCTTTAATTTTTAATATTATAATCTTTTTCTCTTGAATGATTTGAAAGAGTGAATTTTCGCCCTTTATATGCTATCAGGTGCGCCATTTGCCTCTTGATGAACTGGAGCTGGCCTCACTTCGGGGAACAATACAAAGGGTAAGCTGCAATCAGGGCCGGTCCCGAGATGTTAGGGGCCAGAGGCGAACTCTTTAAATGGGGCCCCATATATAATAAGATATTTATTTTTCTAATTTATAAATTAAAAAAATATTTATTACTCAAAATAAAAATATTTTTTTTATTATTATCAAGCATAAAGGGCTACAAATCACACTCTTCTTCATTATCATCATCATTATTCAAACTTTTTTTTGCCAAAAACTTATGAAGGGCTCCTTTTTGAGATTGAGATAATTTTTCAATTTCTTGCTTTTTATTCCTTTTTGCGGCTCCGGACTCGTACTTTCTAGGAGGCATGACTATACACTAAATAATTAACACTCAATTGATAATAGATAAAGTTGAACAATAGAACTTGATTGATTGGCAAATTATACAATATTCCAAGCACGAAATATCCAAATTAATCACCTCCTCCTTCCAAAAAATTTAATTCACAGCCACAATAAACCTGTGTCAAATTAGTAAGATATCAATTAATTGAAATAAAAAAAAAATATAATTTCTAAAAGATAAAATAAAAGAAAAATGTATTTATAAAATTACTAAAAAAAATATAGAAGTGAATTACTATTACTAAAAACAAAGGATGTTCCCATTTCTAAAAGATAAAGGCAAGGTTGTACCCATTTCTTTTCTTTGCCCGCTCTGCCGCCTTAGTTGATATGGCAAGGCAAGGCTTATGGGTTCATCAAAAAACAAAGGCAAGGCAAGGCTTATGCTGCGGCCGATTTGTGTTTGGTGTATGAGTATGATATGATGAGTCATGACTTATGGGTTTATATAATAGTCTATTTGTGTGGGGGATTTGTGGGATTTGAAGAGTTGCTTGGATTGCCGATTTGTGTGAGATTCGAAGAGTTGATTGGGGGTTTGAACAACTGCTTGGTTTGAGCATTGTGGGTGTCGATTGGTGTGTGTGTGTGTATATATATATATATAATTTGGGGCTCCTAAAATTCGTAAAAAATTGGGGGCCCAAGGCGGCCGCCTCCTCCGCCTCCCTTGAAAACCGACTCTGGCTGCAATTTGGCCCACTCCAATTTTATTTTGTGCGACACTGTCCTTTTCCGCATCTATTTCCCTTACATATGGAATTACCCATATGATAGACAGTAGAAAATGGAGGAGAAATAAATAAAAATCAATGAATGTATACTGTTGATTCAAAAGTGGTCTGAATAGTTAGACTGCTTGTTCAGGTCTCACTGAGTGTATGTGAGTTTGAAATATTTTTTTGTTCTTTAATATGGACCTATGTAACATGCTTGGTAGACTGAGTGTATTATAATGCATTTTGTGTAAGATAATCTCTTTTCTCGCTTATGCTAAGCTGGATTTTAGTTTGTGATTTTGAATTAAGGGTTATTTGTCCTTTTTACCTAAAAGTTTGACCGTTTGCAGACTGACTCCCAACAAAAACTTCCTTGGGATTGACACCAATTTTGAACGGTCCGTGAGTTGACCCCAAAATGACTTTATCTTTGCTTAAATTACCAAAGCTCTTATTGATAAGGTACTAAATACCCCACCCCCACCCAAAACCCATTTTCATGTTTCTCTCTCTCTCTCTCTCTCTCTCTCTCTCTCTCCACACACACACACACACACACACACCCAAACACCCATTAACCCCCAAAGTCCACCCAAAACTCCCCCACCCACAACCCTTTTTCAGATTTTCTCATCCTTCGTATTTGATTTACCAACGCACACACATACATACAAAGATCTACATATATATATATTTATATATATGTGTGTGTATGTGTGTGTGTGTGTGTGTGTGTATATGTAACTGTGTGTGTGGATTTTTTTTCCTTTTCTTATTAATATCTTTGGATGCCACCCACCATGCATAAACCCTAGTATCACCACCACAGGGTATCATCTAAACTTCAAGCCTTTCATGAAAAAAGGTCACTTTCCCTTCAAATCCCATTGAAGGAAAAATGAATAAATTCAGTGACCACATGGACCAAGAATAAAAATCAAGTTTAATGTGTATGTGTGTGTGTGTGTGTGAGAGAGAGAGAGAGAGAGAGAGAGAGAGAGAGAGGAGAGGCAGTAGGGCGGGGAGGGGGACTGTGTGAGAGAGAGGTAGAGAGGATGTGGGTGGGGTGAGGGCCTGTAGAAGGTAGGATGGGGGCGGAGGGGGAAGAGGTGGGGGCGGTTGAAGCTGAGAGAGAAGAAGAGAGAGAAGCAGTGATGATAGAGAGCAAAGATCATAGAGAAGAGAGAGACGAGAGAGTAAAATATATTGCATCATTGGAGAAACACATTAATTATCTTCTTAAGATAAATTATTAAAGGAAAACTGGTATAAGAGAAGTTCATGATGCAAATTTAAGCAGAAACCAATCAAATATATTAATAATGTAGGATTGGAAACACCCCAATGCACAAACTTATCTATTATAAATTGATTCAAGTGGATTATGGAATTCAACCCAAGGTGCTAGTGTCCACACAGCACGACACCAGCATGGAGGTGAAATTCATATTAGATTCGTTGATTGCCTTGGAAGAAAATAAGATGTTGAGAGTATGTAGAAGGGAGAGGGATTTTGTTGTGAATGGAGATTTGGTGTTCATATATTTACATTCGATACTATATCGTTTAGGGTTATTTTGACTTTGGTCCTCTATTATTGTTCTTGCTTAGTTTGAACCCCAAAAGTTTTACTTCTTGACCTTTGGCCCCCAAAATAAAAAATGACATTTTGCGAAGCTTAAAAGGATTTTATGTTGACATTTACTGTCAAATTTAGGAGCCAAAACCATGAACTTCGGGACCAGACTAGGTAAGCACAAATCACCGGGGGCCCAAGTCAAAGTAACTCTTTTTTATTAGATGTGGAAAAGAAGTGTACGAATTTGGTTAGTATGGTGTAATTATTTGGAAAGATCTATCAGGACTGAATTAAAATGGAAAAGTTGTGATTGTGGGAATTAGAACAAGAAGGTCTATTGGAATTGTTAGCTTGAATCATGGCCGTGAGATTGGGGAGTTGCCATTGAGTCCATTGGGTTAAGTAAGATTGCCTATAGGTGGCATTTAAAATTATTTGGAGCTTTGGAGTTCAATTGTGATCACTCATCCAAGGTTAAGAAAAGCTTAGACGAGTGATCTAAAAATTGGTTGTTTAGGGGAGGGAGGTTGGTTTTTGTCCGGGAAATATCTGATGTCCAATTTTAGATTTCTAAGAGATTAATGAGAATTTTTGGTGGCTAGGGATTGGAGAGGTTGGAAGAAACGAGTTTATGAGGTGTTCTTTGGTAACAAAGTCCAAGGAAAGAGGGGTTTGACTATTGAGAATTTGATAGTGAGAAATAAGGATTTGTTAGGCAGATGCTTGTGGACAGTACTCTTTGAGGTATACAATTAATAGGAGTGAGTATGGATTGCCAGTTCAATGGGTGGTGTAGTAGGGGCTTATAGACAAATCCCCTTACTTAGAGATAAACCTTCTCATTAAGAAACTAGAGAAGGATTCATCAAAGATTAGTGACATCACAAAGGAGTGTGAGGAGTCAACCAAGCTGATTCAAGATCAAGGCAATGTGGAACTTAATTGAAGACTGAGGAAGCCTTCTAGAAGAAGCTAGTTGATCCACCATGTATTTTGTCTATTTTATTATGTAAATTATAAGTTATATTATAAATGTTGATGAGGTCAGTCGGTACAACGATGGACCAGGTCTGGCAGGACCTCAAAAAGCTTTCATGCTTTATCGAGCAACCTCACTTGGGTTGGGAACCTTTGAGGGAACTGGTTTGGAAGATAGAGAGCAATGCAACGCTAAGGCATGACTTAACTATTTTAGATACACAAAGGTAAACACCCAGTTTGCTCGATCGAGAACTTTCGAGCACTTTCGAGCAACCTTGATCTTACTCGACCATAGTGTTTCGGTGCCAAAATAGTATCTTCACATAAAAGATTTGACTGATGTCATACCATATCTAATACATGTCAAGTCAAACTTTGCTCTAAACAGTGGTGGTTTGGTGAACAACCGACTACTTTGACGCTTACACACTGTGGTGTTGCCTGATACAACGACTGGTCACTCAAGATTTCACTCAGCATTTAATGCGTTTGACATGTTGGGCATGGTAGTCTGACCAACATTAAATGCACTTGAAGTTCCACGCATGTGAGCTGAACTTGTATATACCTCTTTTATCCATTTGAGAAATCACATGATCTTTAAGCCAAAAGACCATTTTGAGAGAGTTATTACAAACCAAAGCTTTTATCCTTCACCATTAATGCTTTTGTCCAAGCTTTTACCAAGAACATAAGCGTTTATTGAGCTTTGACCACTATTTCTATATAGCTTGATGTTTAGCTGTCTACCTGAGGTGTATGTAGAATGCTTGTTACTCTCTCCCTCTAGCTAGCTTTCTTTGAGGTTCATTTATCATCAAACACTTGAATTTATTATCAATCATTGCGTTATACACAAGAGTTTGGTCATTATACTTGAATTCTCATTATCATTCAAGAGTGCCTTTACAGTGGTGTTATCACGATTAATATGAGTTACTCCTCCGTTTATCTCTAAATACCCTAGCAAAGAGAACCACTCTCTTACAGGTGAGATCGTTAGGTGGTTGAGAGTTCATTTTGTGGCCATTAGAAATTCACTTTCCAGGGTCTTCTATGTTGTTCGCGCTATATATATATATATATATATATATATATATACAGTCAGTCCCTCCAACATACCTCCTAGCAACATACCTATTTTTTTTTAAATAGTAAAAAAAATATTTTTCAACCGAATTTTATATGCACAATCTCCATAATAAGGAGGTCGTCTACAAAAATGATCATAAAAAAGTTCAACCCGGAAATGGGTGAAATGAAAAGTGGGTATATATGAGCATTTCGGTCGTTCAAATTTTTGCCATCATCTTATCCACTTTGAGGTTGAATTTTTTGATTATTTTTTTTTGTAGATGGTCTCCTTGCTATGTAGATTATATCTACCGAGTTTGGTTAAAAATGCATTTTTTACTATTTTAAAAAATGGGTATGTTCATAGGTATGTTAAGTGAGATATGTTTGAGTGCTTGACTATATATATATATATATATATATATATAATATTTGTAAGGGGGAGCGAGTTCTATAGTTCACTTTTTGAATATGGTTAGGTGAGAACTTCAGTGCTTATATCTTTGTTCCCATGCCTTTGTAGAATTAATGCTTTCACCCCATCGCATGCATCAGTGGATACAAATGGTGTGTGTGCGCATGTGCAATATTCTAAAAGGTGTATGGCATTAGATGGGAGACTGTCTAGCACCTAGGAGCCAACCTAGACTGTTTTTATTTTTGTTTTAAAAGATAATACTACAAAGAATCTGCTATCAGCACAAACTTAACAAATCAATATATAGGATAATCAATGTTGCAACAGCAGTCCGTACACCCAAACCATATCCAGTTATATTGGGCGTAGGTGAGACGATTGAGCACCGCGTAGCGCCTACCTGGATTTTTAGAACACTGTATGTGGAATGTGTTGGTTATGTGAAATTTGAATAGTCGAGAACTATCTTGAGCTGTTATTCTATGTGAAAGCTTTTCTACTAGTTCCTGGTTTAGGATAAAAGAATCTGGTTTATAGAAATGTGAATACCTTAGCTGTTATTATAGGCATGTATGCTTTGAAATACTAGGTGTGCACACGTGCGTTGCACGTGCGACCGAATCCAAGTAGTCAATTTAGGTATAAAAAGTAGGGAATATTGCACCATAACTACATACATTCATTACTACCTAAGTGATCCATGCCAATTGTATTTATTAATGAAAAACATATTTAAATATTTTAATGAAAAGAAATTAATATCTAGCTGAATAGAATTACAATTTGAACATGGTTTAAATCCAAAACTTAAGCAGAGAGGAATTAGTAAAAAATCAAGAACGCAAAAGAAAAACCAAACTTCCAACTCTCCAAGTGCCCTAAAATTAAGTTGAATTAAGTTCTCATTGTTTTTAAAAATTTATTACTCTTGTTGGTTTTAACGACTTCTCTGAATTTTACGCAACAAGAGGGAATGTTAATATGCCTCCGCTGAATCTATACAAATGTAACCAACTCAATCGAGGAAAGTGCATCAATTCGACTAGACTCAAAACAACCATAATACTATCATTAAATTTGCAACTAATGTTACTTCAATTCACAACAAAATAGTGCTCACCATTATACATAATGCATAATATATATAATTATGGGTTGCAAACATCATCAAGTTTATCCACTTCATTTATTTTCAAACAAACTATATGTAAAGTGGAGAATCTGAATGCTGTAGAGTGTACTTGACTCTCATATTTCCCACCTTGTACCTAAAAACGTAGTCAATCTAAGATTTTTATGAGGATCAAACCTTGAATAATGGAAATAATTAGATACTTCAATGTGGAAATATGGGTACTAACCTGACTGACACGATGATCTTTGCGATGAATCATACAGTAAAGGGGTGAGAGAATTTCCAGCACAATACAAACAAAACTTATTGTATTCGCTTTTATTGGAGTCTCCATGAATAGAACATGAAAGGAAATAATTTACTCTCAACATTGGCACCCCTATATCATCATCATCAACCCCTATATCATCATCATCATAATACCCCATTCCAACAATTGGACTCACTTGAAATAAATTGATGAACCCAATAGAACCAAACGTATAAAAAGTCTATATTGCTAGAAACCCTCTAAATTATGGACTTTATTAT
Organism: Sambucus nigra; assembly: GCA_949130495.1. Lineage (NCBI taxonomy): Eukaryota > Viridiplantae > Streptophyta > Magnoliopsida > Dipsacales > Adoxaceae > Sambucus > Sambucus nigra. Next base: position 116,999,103 of record OX422208.1, read on the forward strand.
GAAAAACGTTTCCCCAAACATTTTAGGGACACACATGGGGTCATTGTATAAAAAATGTACTTATTAAACACATAAAACGGAAAAATTGTAAGAATCCTTTAAACTTTTTTTTTATTGCAAATATCCCCCTAAATATTCAAATTGTGTTTTGAATTTTCGATTCAGAACTCTAATCCCGATGGATTTTTAGAGATGCATGGGCCCTATTATAACAAAACACATGGGTGTTAACCCATGAAAAGTACAATACTCCCTAAACTCTGCATTTTGTCCCAAATGCCCGCTTCTAGGGACTTCTTAAGTAACAGAGCTCACACCTTATAAACATATGAAAAAACCTAAACTCTAAGAAATCCCCTGAACTTGCAAATTTCTTCAAATAAACCCCTGAACTATGCATTTTTATTACAAACACCCCCATTGGGGACTTTTCTATGAAATTTTTTTCATCCAAACATAAGAGGGTCATTTTAACAAAAATCATAGCTTAAGGGTTCCCCCCCAAAAATTACAAGTTCTAAAGAGAATATAAAGTCACTCTTAACAATTAACACTTACCAATCTATCAAACCGAATAACAACTAAGCCAATACAATAAAATACTCTAATCTTTATAATGTAAAAGGAAATACCAATACAAAGAAAATATTAATACCAAGATTCTCTTCAAATTGTTATTTAGAGAGCTAGTTTTTTCAACTACGATTATTCAAATAGAACCTTTGATTATATTACAATTGGGTGATATCTATATTCTACCTCTAATACGATAGTATTAGAGGTATAAATGCAAATTATTACCTAAATTCTCTCTCCTCAATCGTAATTATGATTTTGGGTAACCAAAAGTTTCTTTTATGGTCTTGGATAATTAAAAGGTAGCTTCAGATTTTTACAAAAAAAATAAATAGACATTGTTTATAAAATTTATAAAAAAATGTTACAAAAAACTGTATTGTGAAAAAAAAAGGTTTTCCATATTTAAAAAAAATAGATGGATGTAGCTTTTTAAAACAAACAAAAATTGGTTTGTGAAAAAGTTAGAAAAACTGTCTTTATAACAAAAAATGGACGTATTTTATCAATTTTTTAAAAAATTGTTACAAAAAACTGTTTTGTGAAAAAGTTAGAAAAAAAATGTTTTTATACAACAGTTTATAACGTTCTTATAAAAATAAATAAATGAACATTGCTTATAAATTTTTTAAATGTTACAAAACAAAATAACTGTTTTTGTAAAAAAAAATTAGAAAAAAACTGTTGTTATATATAATAATAATAAAAGATCCGTTTATAAAAAAAATGTTTTGTGTTAAAGTTGTTTAAAAAACTATTTTCATTATTTAACAAAAATAATTGGACATAGCTTTTTTTAAATACCGTAGTCTTATAAAATAAGGTTTTATAATAAGTTTAATAACATATTTATAAAAAAATAAAATAAATACATGTAAAAAAAGGTTATAAATAAGGTTTCTTACAAAAGTTTTTTAAATGAAAAGTGTTTTTGTCATATATGATAATAAAAAATATATCGGTTTACAAAAAAAAAAAAATTGTAAGAAAGTTTAACAAATTTCCTAATGTTCAATGTTCCATTTTTATCTCACTGTCCCTCCCAAATTTCAAGTAGCTAAAGTGCACAACTAAAAACATCAAAAAATATCTCAACAGTCTTGAAAACACATTAAGAAAATAAATTTTCATTTACTCAAAACTTGAATCCCAAGGTTCGTCTCTCTCTCTCTCTCTCTCTCTCTCTCTCTCTCTCATTATAAGCACATGTATTTAAGACTCAATATAAGACTCAATATTTTTATTAATTAAATAAATTTGAGATATTTTGACTGAATATTGTTAGTAATTAAAAAAATGTGTTGGTAAAATTTAGTATACTGCAAATATATTTTATTTGTAACAAATATGCAACTCATATCCATACTTTAGTCTTTATGTATTTGATTAGTATAAAAATCTACTATAATCTATTTTTAAAATTCTATACAATTAAATTAAATTTTAATTGTGCCTATTACAAATATTGTTGGGTTTTTTCTAATCATTATATAGTGAGAGATACTGATGATGTAATGAGAGATTTTAACTCAATATTAGTAGTAATTGAATAAATTTGTTGGTAAAATTTAGTATACTATGAGTATATTTTGTTTGTAAGAAATATGTAACTTGTATACATATATTAGTCTTCATATAGTTGATTAAAATCAAAAGTCTAATATAATCCATTTTTAAATTTTTATGTAATTAAATTAAATTTTAATTGCACCTAATTTTTCTATGATTTTGATTTGGTGGATTAGGAGAGAGAAAAATATCTTCATGTATTTGTATTTTTCATAAAAAAAATGGTTGTCTTTTTTTTTGCTTATGAATTTTGAGAACCTATAATTTTTTATTCTTTTAAATCATTTCCCTCCATTCATAAAAAAAAATCACATATTTATACTTGCATTTTATTTTTTTTGCACACGAGTATATTCATTTCTTGAATTATCTTTACTCTATATTTATTACTACAAAGTTAAATAGGTTTTAAGAAAATTTTAAAACACCCGTGCATCGCGCGGGGTACCTGCTAGTGTATATGCAAACGATACAAACTCTTGTTACAATTGTTTAATTACATGAATATATAAATAATTACCATGCATTTTACTAAGTAAAATCACACCGAATAAAACTATTAAGGTTCATTAATTATCATTATCAAAATAAAACAAAATTCATTGATTAAGGATTAATATACTTTTAAAGTATCATTCCAAAATTCTTCTTGTAGTGATATAATGATTGATAATAAAGGTACAAATAAAAAAAATTCATTCTTCAACGGGAAAAAAATCCAATTAGTTCATGTACATTCAAAAGACACGATTATTTAAGCCTAAAAAGGCTCAAGCAAAAAATTCTATCTTCAATGGGAAATATATCCCATCAAATCATGTACATACAAAAGACACAATTATTTAAGCATAAAAAGGCTCAAGCATACAATAAGAACTAATTAATATCTTGTGCGTATATGCATCCGGCGGGTATGTAAAATCGTAAATGCCCTAAAACTCAACTCAACTCAACAAAGCCTTTTCCCAATTATTTGGGGTCGGCTACATGAATCCTATTTTTCCATTCCATTATGTCCAGTGCAATATCTTCGGTTAAACCACATGACATCATGTCCTTTTTTATAATATCCCACCAAGTCAATTTAGGCCTACCTCTACCCCTTGTGTTACCATCAATATTAACTAAATCACTCTTCCTTACAGGAGCATCCATTGGTCTACGCTTGACGTGTCCAAACCATCTAAGTCGATTTTCTCTCAATTTATCTTCTATAGGAGCTACTTTTACCGTTTCACGAATTTGTTCATTTTTAATTTTATCCTTTCGAGTTTTACCACAAATCCATCTTAGCATTCGCATCTCCGCCACACTCATTTTCTGCACATTTTGTTTCTTGGTTGCCCAACACTCTGTCCCATATAACATGGCGGGTCTAATGGCCGTCCTATAATATTTACCTTTTAACTTCAAAGGTATACGCCTATCACATAAAACGCCGGTAGCACTTCTCCACTTAACCCAGCCTGCTCTAATCCTATGAGTAACATCATCACTAATATCTCCATCTTTTTGGACAATCGATCCTAAATAACGAAAATGATCATTTCTAGGTATCTCTTGACCTTCCAATTTCACATCTCCATTTGTCCTCCTATTACTACTAAAATTGCACTCCACATATTCCGTTTTAGTTCTGCTTATTTTAAATCCTCTTGTTTCTAAAGTTTCTCTCCACAATTCCAACCTAGCATTAATCCCTGTCTTTGTCTCATCCACTAAAACAATATCATCTGCAAATAGCATACACCATAGCACCTCATCTTATATTTGTCCAGACAACTCATCCATAACAAGCGCAAAGAGATAAGGACTTAATGCTGAACCATGGTGTAGACCTACCGTAATTGAAAATTTACTACTTTCTCTGGCTGATGTTCTTACTGTAGTCATCGCACTATCATACATATCCTTGATTACATCAATATATCTGCGAGTCACTCCTCTTTTATGTAGAACCCACCATATTATATCTCTGAGTATCCTATCATACGCCTTCTCCAAATCTATAAAAATCATATGAAGATCCTTCTTTTTCTCCCTGTTCCTCTCCATTAATCTCCTCAATAAATAGATTGTTTCCATTGTTGACCTCCCAGGCATAAACCCAAATTGATTCTTAGATATTGTTGTCTTTAATCTCAATCTATATTCAATCACTCTCTCCCAAAGTTTCATTGTATGACTCATTAACTTAATACAACGATAATTTGAACAACTTTGTATGTCCCCTTTATTTTTATAAATAGGTACTAAAACGCTTTTTCTCCATTCATCGGGCATCCTATTAGTCATTAAAATTCTATTGAATAATTTTGTAAGCCATGAAACTCCATCCTCCCCTAAGCACTTCCAAACCTCAATAGGGATACCATCTGGTCCTAAAGCCTTCCCTGTTTTCATCTTTTTTAGAGCAATCCTGATCTCTGTTGTCCTAATTCTGCGGAAAAATATATTTTCTCGAGTTTCCCTAAGTTTCATTATCTCCATTTAATAACCTCTCAAAGTAGTTTTTCCATCTTTCCATAATTTCATCATCTTTGACTAGGACTCCCGAATCATCACTTTTGATACACTTAACGTTATTAAAATCTTTTGTTTTCCTGTCCCTAAATTTAGCAAGCTTATAAATACTTTTTTCCCCTTCTTGTGTACCTAATTTTGTATAAAGATCATAATACGCTTTAACTTAGCATCTCTTACCACTTTCTTAACTTCCTTTTTAGCGCATTTATATTTCTCAAAATTTTCTTCATTTCTATTTGTTTGCCATGTTTTAAAGCACTCCCTTTTAATTTTTACTATATTTTGTACTTCTTCATTCCACCACCAAGTTTCTTTAGACTGTGGCCCCTTGCCTTTTGATTCTCCAAGAATATCTTTTGATATTCTCCTAATGCATGTGGCCATCTTATTCCACATTATGTTAGTCTCTTCTTCAGTATTCCATGTTGCTTCATTTAATAATTTATCTTTAATTAGTTCTAATTTCTCTCCTTTTAAGCTCCACCACCTAGTTCGTGGGTTAATCTTCACTTTTCGCACTCGTTATTGATTTTTAATATTTATATCCAACACCATTATCCTATGTTGTGAGGTTAAGCTCTCTCCCGGATAACCTTACAATCTTTACACGTTAATCTATCTCCTTTTCTAGTAATGAAAAAATCTATTTGGCTCTTATGCGTTCCACTTTTATAAGTTATTAAGTGTTCAAGCCTCTTTTTAAAACATGTATTTACTAGTACAAAATCATAAGACATCGCAAAATCTAAGATAGACTCTCCCCTGTCGTTACTATCTCCAAAACCTTATCCGCCATGCACTATCTTATATCCTACACGATCTTCTCCTACATGGCCATTAAAATCTCCCCCCATATAGATTTTCTCACCTACGGGTATTTCTTGAATTAGTTCATCCATTTGTTCCCAAAATTGTACTTTAGTGTGCTCATCTAATCCTACTTGAGGTGCATAAGCACTAACAATATTAATTATGTTTTCACCTAATACCAATTTTACAAGTATAAGTCTATCACTTTTCCTAATAACGGTTACGATATCGTTCTTAAAGTTCTTATCTACTATTATTCCAACTCCGTTCTTATTTCTATGTTTTCCTGTATAATAAAATTTAAATCCTGTATTTTCTATTTCTCTAGCTTTCTCACCGACCCATTTCGTTTCTTGTAAACAAGCTATGTTAACTTTTCTTCTTATCATGGTATCTACCAACTCCATCCCTTTTCCTGTCATAGTCCCTATGTTCCAAGTCGCTAACCTAAGTCTAGTATCCTGGACTAGCTTCTTTACCCGCACACGTCCAGCATATTTTATGTAAGTTGATGACATAAAATTTAGAACTAAGTAGTGGCAAAATATTAAAAACATGAAAAATAAAAATAAAGTGGGTAAATTGAAAGAAGATTTTTGGTGTATACCTGGAGCGTAAATAAGCCAGAATTAATCCTCAGCAATTGTTCTTAGCTTTCCAAACGCTGTAACAAAATGCAAAAATTAAAACGTAAGCATGTGCATTATGTCCTCCCATGGTGTAAATTGTAAAACAAGTAGTGGTAAGATATTATACAACAGGAAATTGATAATCAAATGAGTGAATTGAAAAAATATTATGGTTTAATACCTGGAGTGGTATTGCTCTTAACTTTTCAGATGCTATGAAAGAGCAGTGCAGATGTTTTCAGCTCAAAATTTTTACTGAAAATCTTCAAATTTCAAATCATGGAACTAAGGTTTGCAAATATACCCTTAAGAATTTAGTTATTAGACTACAATATCACAATATCATGTTATCTGGCACAAATTTGCATAATTTTCAATGAAAAATAAAACACGTCGCCTAGCACCATATATTCAACCCATATTAACAAAACGCAGAATTGTAGACCACAAAAGTTCATAAGTTTCATTCATACTTTGGAATATAAAAAAAAGAATAAAAAAAAAAATATGTGGTAATCCTGATGGTTAGTTTTAGAGAAATAGATTATGTACTTTTAGGACTTAAAATAATATTGATTATGGATATAGGACAACAAACATTTTGTTTCCATTTTTAGTCCCTATTTTCAAATTAAAGAGACACGCAACATGCTGTGATTAGTTGACGCTTTATGAATATGGGTCCGCGCCAGCGGCTTTATTAAAAAATAGGGAGTAAAACTATAAGTAAAATGTATATTGTCCTATTTCCAAAATACATATTACAATAGGTTCTAAATTTACAAAGCCCTTAGAGAAAAGCCCAACAGAACCCTTTACGAATGGCTCCTTAGACAAAACAAAAGCACATATATCAATGTTTATATAGCCTCTATGTATAATATATAATCGTGAAGGTTATAAATCTAAGTAAACAAACAATTTGCAACATGAATAGTGAAAATTTTGACATGAAATTTAGTAAGGACAATTAAATCTATGAAAATTTTGACATCAAAACGCAGTATAAACGCAAAACACAATTAAATCTCCTCAACAGATATAATCGAGAAATATATTGCACCGAACGTATATGATTTCAGTTAAAAAAATTAGCTGGTGGAAACAATAGATAAAATGGTTTGGGTGTCACCTCGGAAAAAGAGCGAGCAATGAATGCCTCCCTTTTTTGTTTTCTCCAGATTCATCAATTTATGGATTATTTGGGGGCGACAAGGAAACTACAGGGGGAGTTTTGTTGGCATAGAGAAAGAGGGATGGAGACGGTTCAATGGGCATGGGTGGGGGGAGAGAGAGGAAGATAGAGGGATAGAGAGGAAATAGAAATTGATGAAATACCGAATTAGAGGGAGGGTTTGGATGAAATGTAATTATGGAGGGTAGATTTATAATACACTGAACAAGTAAGGGTATTTTTGACTTTTAAAGGATTAAAACGTTTTTGCCTCTTTTAAGTAGTAGTAGATAGATGGTACACTTTCATTCTCTAAAATTAGTGATCTAAGAGTTTTATCCAGTTTCTTTTCTCAGGTTTATTCTTTGTGGAAAGTAGAAAAATATATAATTAATCTATAATGTCTTGCAATCCAATAACAAATGTATTAGGGGTTTTCAGGACATATATCAGCAAAAGCCAAAACTGCTTAAAAAATAAACTTATGATATTTTTATTTGAAGTGTATTCATGAACAATTCCAATTTACTAAATCCAAAATTTGAATATATTTGACCTATCTTACCACATTTTACTAGTATTTACTGGCATCTCATCATAATTGGGCATTATCATTTAAATATGCCTGACCTATCTTACCACATTTTAGAGTGTATGTGTATGGCATATTGTGGTCCCATTTCCATCCCCATTCAACGCTCTGAAACTTTTTGTGTTCCAAAAAGATCTGTGTTTTTAAGTAATATTAATACGGTGTCAGCCTGATTTGGATTTTTCTTGTAAATATTTTTTATTTGCTGTGATTGATTCTCCTTCAGATCCATTTTTTCTTGCATGGATGGTCTCCCATCCCATGGGAAGTCCATACTTGTGACTTAATTCAAAGGGATGTACAGTTTTATAAGCTCATCGATGTGTGGTATACAAAGGATTTGGGGAGGGTTTAAAGCATTTCTTTATCCATTGTTCATTTACATGGTTTCTTTGGAACAAAGTACATTAAGAGTTCGATTAATAGGAGTGCTACTAAAAGGACACTGATGAGGATTGAGGTTGTGGAGATGCGATCAAAGAAGGAGGATTGTTTTTGCAGGAGTACCGTGTTTGCTTTATTTTGGTTGGTTTGGTTGATGAGGAATAAATAAATTTTTGAAGATGTGATGTAGGAAAAGATTTTGTTTGGGGAAAATAATCAAATTTTTGCCTAGTCTTTGTTTTTTCAATCTAAGCATTTTTAGGATAGTCCGGTCTCTTGTATTTCTTTGAGTTGGAAATAGGTGGTGGTGTGACGGTTTGATTACTTATATTTTATTATTTTAATTCTCTTGATGGAAATTGTCCCCAGTTTCAGATGTTTGATGTTGCTTTTCTATAATTAATAAAATTTGTTTCTTATGAAAGAATATTTTTTTTGGACCACATTCTCCCCCCCCCTTTTTCTGTAGAAGACAAGTGGAATTTTGAGAGCGTTAAAAGATATGGAATTTTTTGGTTGTAATTGAAATGGAAGCGGATAAACAAGCAAGTCTGACACGCTACGTGGTGTCGGATACGTTTCCCATTCCATGTCGTACATGTATCTTTGACTGGTACCTCACCTATGGTGGAGTGTCCATGCTTCTTAGCTCAACGGACATGGGCGTACATACAACATGGCTTGGGATTAAGTGTAATAGTATTGTATAAAAAATAGGGACCAAACCTAAAATAATTCTAATATGAAAGCGATATACTAGTCTCAGCATGGACACGTGAATTTTATTAAAAATTAAGCCTAAAAGTATACCAAAAGCTTATGTAAACAGGCAATACTATAGGTAATAGTTAGCTGACACGTGGTTCTCTCTCTCTCTCTCTCTTTCATCATTTTAACTTTATTTTTATTATTTTTTGTGTGGTCTTCTCTCTCTTTATAAATTGGGGAAGATGGGTGTTGTTGAGGTATTGAAGGGATTGCAGGTCTGTTTCATGCTGTTTTGTAACATTATTTATCAGTGGTAGCCTGCTTCTGGTTGAGATATCGTCATGTGAAAGTCATAATGTCTTTGAGACATGTTCTACACGAAAGAATTATACTCTGTTGAAGCTTGATGGTCATTTCATATTAGTTATTTTTAGTTGTCTGTATCAATTTAAGCACTATACTTGTTTCTCAGATATATTAGTTTTGTTTTGATTTCAGGCAGAACTTCAACTTAATTTTCAGAAAAGAAGGGGTCATGGAGTTCTATCTGTACTTCGGCCAAAATTTAGCGGTATATTAGGCGAAGCTCTAGACGTTGCTGCTAGATGGAGTGGGGATGTTGTGAGTACCTAAACAAAAAACTATATAATTTTGTTTAGGCATGTTCTAATATTATTTTTTGGCGTGTTCATTTATTTCCAAATGTACAAAGGTTTTTTGCCTTCACTTAATGGTTAAATCTCGACTTTTTTTGTTTAAAAAAAAAGAAAAAGAGAAAAGGTTTAATCAGAACATGAAGTAGCAAACTGAAAAGGTTGAGAAATCTTGACTATATCTTGAAATTGGTTAGGACTTGGAATAAATATTTCTTAATTTCAATCTTAGTCTTTTTTCACTATAAAAACACAATATGTATGACATTTTTTGTTGGAGCCATAAAAAGTTGCTGAAAATATATAGTTCCTCACAGATGTCTTTACTCGTATCCAAGGTTCTAAAAAACGCGGGGCGTGACTGAGGCGTGAAGGCTAAGCCTTAAGCCTTAGAAGCTTAGGCGGGCAGCCTTGGGCGTAAAAAGGCTTTTAGGCCCTTTTTTTAATATATTTTAATATTTTTTAACTATAACAAGGCTATTAAAAATACTAAAATGCAATTGGGGCCGTTTTCCATATGCATGCTCCATAAGTCCTCATCATATTATCACCCCTTTTAATATATGGTACAAAACGACGTCGTTTTGTGTTAAAAGAAAAAGCGCGTTTTTTTACGCCTTACCCCCAAAAGCCCGCGTTTTTTCACGCCTTGCCCCAAAAAAACATTGATTAGCATTGACCGCGCGTTAATACACGCTTAGGGCCAAAACTTGGCGTTTCTAAAAAGCCCCATGCCTAGGCACCGCCTAGGCGCGTTTTTTAGAACACTGATTGTATCCCTCATTTCTTTAATGTCATGTTGATGAACTTTTGAAATGGAAGAGAACGCCTGCTCACCTCTTATATTTTCTCCTATTTGGCTTGGTTAAGATCCACGAAGTACCATTCGAATCGATGAGTGAGATCTTCTCATAAATCAGAGTTCTTGTCTTTTGGTCAATTCCTACTTTTGTCGTAATTTTTTTAGCTGAAGCTATATAAATTTGTTTAAAAAAATTCGCATTCTGCTTTATATTATTTCAATCTGCCATCTACTTTTAGCATCAACATCGGGAGTGATAACTTGAATTTTTCCGCTTGTTGGTACTTCATTGTAGATCACTGTTGAAAAAACCGTTTTAGAACAAAGCAATAGTCAGTACGAGCTCCAAGGTGAATACGTGTTGCCTGGCACACGAGATCGAAACCCTGCTGGAAAGGAAAGTGGTAGCTTGTTGAGAAGAGCAATGGCTGGCCATCTGGGTAGTGTGATATCATCTATGGGTAGATGGAGAATGAGGCTTGAGGTTCCACGAGCTGAGATTGCTGAGATGCTTCCACTTGCAAGGCTTCTTTCTCGAAGTACTGATCCTGCTGTTCAATCCAGATCGAAGGTAGTATATTCCACATACATATGTCCGGTTGAGATGAACTATGGTACCCCATTTTGGGGACACTGAGTACGTTTGAGGGTATCACGTGTTTATTTTCAACACCAAGGACACAGTACCCCACATGTTCTCCACTATAAAGGTAGGGCTATTGTGTGTGGGACTGTGTCACAACCCGTCGCGTGCACTTATTGTTGTTGAGCAAGAACATATGAGAGAGATAGAGAGAGAGAGGAGGGAGGGCCTCAACTTTCTTCACATGTTTTCTTATTGTTGTATTCTACTAGGATGAGTTTAGTTTTGCTTGTTCTAAATGTTGATTCTATATGGTTCTCTTAACTTATTTGCAGGACCTTTTTATACAATGTTTGCAATCAGTGGGAATAGATGCTGAAAGTCTTCAAAAGCTTCTCGAGGTACTCCATTTGAAAATCAGAATTTTTTTGCATAGTATGTTCAACGTTTCAATTGGACGTCTTTGAATTAGAGTTAAAAAAACCGGCATATCATGGATATAGAATGAACTGCAAAATAAATTGTGTGATCCATGGTGGTTCCTTTTTAACATTTCTTAGTTATATGATTTTTAGGAAGTTCGGAGTCATTTCACACCATCAAATGAAGTTATTCTAGAGGATCTGAGTCTTCCAGGTTTAGCTGAACTTAAAGGTTGCTGGCGTGGATCTCTAGATGCAAGTGGTGGTGGCAATGGCGACACGATGGTAGGGATCTCTGAAATTTTCTTTACGGCAATAAAGTGTGTTCATGTATATCCGAAGATGAAATTTGAACTATTAGACCTAAACATTGCAACTCTTTAGACCATTGAAAATTGTGGTCACTAAAAATGATGTGAATTAGAAGGCTTATAGACTATTTTTAGTAATAGTGGCATTTTTGGTTATTTTCTCTATTATGATGTACTTCTCTTTTATTGTTAGTATTAGTTGTTTTGTTTAGTATTATAGGAGGGAAGTATTAAGGGCCAGTAAGGACATAGATGTAATTAAGTCCTTTTCTTGTAGCCCAAGTTAGATCCTTCTACTTCCCCCTATAAATACTCCTCTTCTTAAGGCTTTCATTCATTTTGAGATTTTAAGAGAGAGATGAGACGAGAGTTAAGTCTTCTTCTTACTTTCCATTTGACGCTCATTTACGTCAAAAAATGTCTTATCAGGGCAACTAACCTTGAAGCACTCACTTCTAATGTTAAAATTGAAAAGACTAAAATGCAGAAAACCCCTTTATCTATAAATATTTGCAAGAAAGCTACGAAACTATTTTTAATGCAGAAAATCCCCTTAAATTAAAACTACGTTGCAAACACTCCTTTCTGTGGACATTTACCGACGCACACTCAATTGAAAATTTGAGCTGTCTGACTAGTATAAAGGGGGTGTGAACCCTCGAGGTTGAAACAGATGTGTAACTTACTTCTTGATTTTGTTCTTTAACATAATGGAGAAGAGAGGTTTCGTGTCATGATCAAGCATGCACGGAGTTTTCTTATGTTATGCCAATAATGCCAGTCCATTGGCAAGTCCATCTAGTGAATGGAATTTGATCTTTGGAGGTAGACTCACTAGATCTTTCATTTCCCATTTCAATGAAGTAACATTTACATAGATAATGTATTTAGAAGTAGGATAGAGCATAGTTGTCAAATCGCGAATCGTATCGTGAATCGAATCGGTCGAATCGGAATCAAATGATAAAAATGTAGTAAAACATACGTCAATGGGATTTAACACTATAGAATTATGCATAGAATGACAAAAAAACAGCAAATACAACAACAAAAAAATCATGTTTTATAACAAAAACGCATGGTTTTATAATAAAAAAAACAGCAAAAGAACTTCATATGCAGCCAAAAAAAACGCATGGTTTTATAACAAAAAAAATACAGCAAATGCAGCAAAAAAAATAAAAAACGAATGTTTTTATAACAAAAAAAATAAACGCGTGTTTTTATTAAAAAACAAATGGTTTTATAACAAAACAAAAAAAACATCAAAAGAAAACAACAAAAGACGAGTATCAACAAAATGAAGGCCGTAAAACGATTTATCAACAACAAAAGACAAGTCCCAGTTCGTTTTGGAAAGAAAACAGCAAAAACAACAAAGAAAACAACAAACGAGGGCGGTAACAGGAAACAACTTGAAAACTTCAAAGAAAACATACCGGCTTGGAAGAAACAGCAAAACGGTTTTCGTTTTGCTACAACAGCCTTCGATTAGGTTTAGGTTTGCTTCGGTATGTAAGAACGGTTTGAAGTTTGCGTCAGTTCGTAAGTTAACGAGTATGTTTTCTTTGTTTTGGGTTAACAAAATTAACGAGCAAGTTAAAAACACTTAGATACCGAATCGTTTTAGCTTCCGATTCTCGATTCCAACTCGAATCGGACGATTCGAACTTGAATCGAACGATTCTTTGGACATTTCCGATTCTTCTTCTGATACGAATCGTTCTGCCCCTGAATCGAATCGAATCGGATGATTCGACTCGCGAATCGGACGATTTTGACAACTGTGGTTTGATTGTTTATGGTTCTTTAAATTGTAAATAAAAATGTTCGTCTCCAACATTTATTCTGGACAGAAGTAAGGAGATTTATACACAAACCAGCACTGTTATTTTAGCACTCTGCCATGCAAAACAAACTTTAAAGATGCGAGGTAAGCTACAATTTTGCACAACCACAGAATTTTCCACTGTATCACATCTTTAAAGTTTGTTTTGCATGGCAGGGTGCTAAAATTACATTGCTGGTTTGTGTATAAATCTCCTTACTTCTGTCCAGAATAAATGTTGGAGACGAACATTTTTATTTACAATTTAAAGAACCATAAACAATCAAACATGAGTTGAATTTAAATTATTTAATGTAAGTGGAAGTTGAATTTTCATTGTTTGGTTAATTTCTTCTTCAACAAAATTGTTCTGTGATCATTACCTTTCTTAATATGTATTATCTCAGGCAGAATTTGACTTTCAAGGGGAGGAATGGGAGTGGGGAACCTACAAAACTCAGCGTGTTCTAGCTGCTGGTGCATACAGTAACGATGATGGCCTGCGCCTCGAGAAAATGTTTATCCAAAAAGATAATGCTACTATCCATGCAGATGGCACTTTGTTAGGTCCAAAGACCAATTTGCATTTTGCTGTTCTCAATTTTCCGGTTAGTCTAGTCCCTACTCTGGTGCAGGTCATTGAATCTTCAGCCATTGCTGCTGTTCATTCTTTACGTCAACTTTTAGCACCAATAAAAGGTATACTTCACATGGAAGGAGATCTCAGGGGCAGTCTTGGTAAACCAGAATGTGATGTGCAAGTGAGGCTTCTAGATGGTGCTATTGGGGGTATTGATCTTGGGCGAGCCGAAATTGTTGCTTCTCTCACCTCAACCAGCCGTTTTTTGTTCAACGCAAAATTTGAACCCATAATCCAAAATGGCCATGTACACGTTCAAGGGAGTATTCCTGTAACTTTTGTGCAAAATAATATCTCAGAAGAGGAAAATATGGAGAGGGATAAAAACGAAGCAACTTGGATCCCTGGCTGGGCAAAGGGGAAAAGTAAAGGATCTGCAGATGAGACAGGTGATAAGAAGGCATCCAGAGATAGAAACGAAGAAGGTTGGGATACCCAGATGGCAGAGAGTCTCAAAGGTTTGAATTGGAATGTTCTGGATGCAGGAGAAGTTAGGGTTGATGCTGATATCAAAGATGGGGGCATGATGTTGTTAACAGCGTTGTCTCCTTATGCCAACTGGCTCCAGGGTACTGCTGAAGTTATGCTTCAGGTAGGTCAAGTTGATGATGGGTTTAAGGCCCTGTTTGGTTCGTGGTGAAGTATATTTACATGGTGAAAAATATTTTCACCTATTTGGATTTCAAATTTTGTTCTTATAAAATTGTAAGTATATAAACATTGAAATTTTAACTCCAAATAGGTGAAAATAATATCATCCTAAACCAGTTGGAGCTGAAGAATTTTTATCTTATCGTATTAGAAGCATACATGTGTTACTAATAGAGAGAGATAGTGAGTTCTTTTAATTGATTTAAATCGTTAATATTACTTTTATGCATATGTTTTTTTTTTTAAATTATAGGTTAGAGGCACAGTTGAACAACCAGTGCTGGATGGATCTGCATCTTTCCACAGGGCAACTATATCTTCACCGGTACTCCGAAAACCACTCACAAACTTTGGTGGCATGGTTCTTGTGAATTCAAACAGGTTATGCATCAGTTCTTTGGAAAGTAGGGTAAGCAGAAAGGGTAAGCTTTCTGTGAAAGGCAACCTGCCCCTCAGGACAACAGAAGCATCTCTTAGTGATAAAATTGACTTGAAATGTGAAGTCTTGGAAGTGCGGGCAAAGAATATCTTAAGGTGCTTTTTTTTTATCCTTTCAAAATTATGATTTTATGCCTGTCTTTTGATTAATAACCGTACATCCTTCCTGATTATATTGTGTACCTCATCTTGTTTCATTAAAGGGTAAATTCCACTAGGCCCCCTTGTGTTTTGATAATCCAGATGCACTCCTTGTGTTTCGCAAAATACTTCGCTTGCTCTAACGGGCAGTTTGTTGATTTAGTAAAATGACCATTATTTCCTTCTTTCTTATCGTACGAAAAAGTATTTCAAAAAATAATATTGTTAAGTAAAATATGGAAATTAGTTTTATTTATGAGAAGTGAAGGTGTTTTTGTTTTTTTATTGGTTAAAAGATATTGTACTCCGTTAAAAGTGGTAAATAAGGGTATTATTGGTATTTATGTATATTTTGGGGTGATTTAAACTTGGTTGCGTCCTAAGAAGCACGGACACGGGCGTCGTGTCTGACACGACACGGAAAATCTAAAAAATATAGAACACAAGGACACGTTGATAAATAAATATATTATATCAATTTATTTAGAGTAAAAGAGAACATGAAAAGAAAAGAAGAAAGAAAGAACGTGTGAATAATTATTAAAAAGAATGAACTAATATCTTAAAGAAAAACATGAAAATAAAGATTTTTTAATATAATATGGATGGTGCCTGAAATGATACCACCAATTTAACTTCAAATGTTATATACTTATATACTTATATATTAGGTATATAACAAAAATAAGTGTTGGAAACGTATATTTCGGACACACAAAAAATAAATGTCGGACACGCAAAAATAAATGTCGGACACTTTAATCTTATATTTAAATTATGGACATGTGAAAAGGAGTGTCAAACACGTGTCCGAGAATGTCGGTGTCCGATGTGGGCACGGACACGTCTGTTCGTGCTTCCTAGGTTGCGTTACTAATGGATGAATTTAGACTTAAGTACCATCACGATATCTTTTAGACTTTACCTTTTTGGTACCTTTTCGTTGCTAAATGTGAAATTTCGTCATTGAAATTGACATTTAGTGATGAAAAAGTACGAAAGCCTAAAGAAAGAATTATGGTGTTACCAAAGTCTGATTTGGACCATTAGTGAGGGGTCCACATCAAAATGGCCCTATGTTTTGATATAGTATATAATTTTTGACGAACCATTGACTAATGTTGATTAAGGAATATTTTTGTGTTATTTATTGAACTCTGGGGAGGCATGTGGTATTTTGCAAAATACAGAGGGTCATATTTCTATCAAAGCACAAGGGACGCTAAGTGGAATTTACCCTTATTAGAAGTTCTTTTTTAAAATTCGTGTACACAGGTGGACACACACACAAACACGTGACCCGTCATTTACATTTTTTCCATGAAATACTGACTTTTTTACTGAAACCACAGTGGTCAGGTTGATACTCAGTTGCAAGTAACAGGTTCCATATTGCAACCCAACATTTCTGGGAAGATTAAATTGAGCCATGGTGAAGCATATTTACCGCATGATAAGGGTGGAGGGGCTACTCTTATTAGTCGAGATGCATCAGATCAATCAAGGCTTCCAAGTGGTGGTTACAATCAAGTGGTTGCTTCGAAATATGTTTCACGCTTTTTAAATTTAAAACCTGCTGCTTCAAGAGCTCCGTTTCATCAACATTCCGGTATGTTGATTCACCTTATTATGAATAACACCCAAAATTAGTTTCCCTCCTACGAAATGTGAATGTGAGTGAAAAATCACCCACTGAAGATATAATGAGGGGATAAATTTGAAAATATACAGAAACATAATATTCAACTTCAGTATATAACATTGTGAGAGTAAACTAATTTTTATTATCTACAGGTAAACGGGTTGATAAGGAAACGGGGCAAGTAAATAACAAGCCAATATTAGATATGCGACTCACAGACTTAAAGCTTGTACTTGGACCAGAGTTGAGGATAGTCTATCCTTTGATTCTCAATTTCGCTGTTAGTGGTGAGATCGAGTTAAATGGCATAGCTCATCCCAAATGGATAAAACCGAAAGGAATTTTAACATTTGAGAATGGTGACGTTAATCTTGTTGCAACTCAG
Organism: Sambucus nigra; assembly: GCA_949130495.1. Taxonomy (NCBI): domain Eukaryota; kingdom Viridiplantae; phylum Streptophyta; class Magnoliopsida; order Dipsacales; family Adoxaceae; genus Sambucus; species Sambucus nigra. The sequence continues at coordinate 117,016,567 of OX422208.1, forward strand.
GTGAGCCCCTTGTAATCTTATGTAGTAGTTTCTGTTTCATGGATTGGGGTCTCTCTCTCTTTCTCAACCCTTTCCTGGGTAAGCATATATCATTTTTAACTTGCTCCCAAATTGATTCTTTCCCCATTCAGGTGAGGCTTAAGAGGGAGCATCTAAATATAGCAAAATTCGAGGCTGATAATGGGCTAGATCCAATGCTAGACTTAGCTCTGGTTGGATCAGAGTGGCAATTCAGGATTCAAAGTCGAGCTAGCAAATGGCAGGATAATTTGGTTGTGACCTCAACGCGTTCTGTGGAACAGGATGTTCTATCACCTACTGAGGTAACATCTACAGTGTCATTATCAGCTTTCATTTGATAATCATTAAAGCTATAATTTAATCCAGAACATAGTTTTTTAACTATTGTCCGTATGGGACCTTCAATGTGTTGATGTATTAGTCCAGATGTCAGAATCTGAGACATACTAGTTATGAATTTCATCTTGGTATGTTTTATTTTTTTATTTGTTGGGATAAAACATACAGGTACCAAGGAACTATTTTTACTGGACTATTTGACTATTATTGAATACTATGTATTTACAATCTAAGGGCTCATTTGGTTCGAGGTTTGGAAAGGGATTAGGATTCTTGGAGTTTAGAATTCACCTCATTATAATTACAATGTTTCGTTGGAATTTTTGGGGGAACTTAGAATCTCTAGAATTTAGAATTCTCACAAAATTGGAATTCTCCTTTCCCGTCTAAAGTGTGTGTGGGTGGGTGGGGGGATGGTTTATTCCTTAGAATTCTAACTTTTGTGGTGAAACAAAAATACCCTCACTTACACTTACACTCTCTCACACACACACACATGCACTCTCATAGAGACACACACAAAAACAAATACACACACACACACTCTCTCTCTCTCTCTCTCACACACACACACACACACACACACACACATATACCCACTTATACACACACACACACATATACCCACTTATACACACACACACTCATCCTTGCTCGCTCTCTCACACACACACACACACACACTCTCTCTCTCTCTCACACGCGCACACGCACTCTCTCACACACATTCACACACTCGCACACATACACACACATGCATAGACTCACACGCACACGCACACACACACACAATATCTCACTCACATAACCGTAAACATACTCTCTCTTTCTCACACACGCACACACTTGAAACTTAAATTCATGGCGGTGTCTTTTTGTCAAGGTTCCAGGAAAAGAAAATTCATGTTTGGAACAAACAATGGCAAGGAATTCAAGATTCCAAGAATTTTGAATTCGTTGAATCAAGGAATCCCATTCCCTTTGCAAACCTCGAACCAAACGAGCCCTAACTTTATTATACAATTCTCAGCAAAGCCTGTAAGTAATCTGGAAAGTTTTGTGTTCCATCACTTATGCACGAACAAGGATTGGTAAATGAAACAAAGATAACCTTCCCTTGATTGATGATGCCTATAAACTTCATTTCAAATGTGTTAGAGAAATCTTGAAGGTGTTTTGGTCGAGAATACTTGTAGTTACACTTTTGAAATCAATTTCCCCTAACATTCTCATGAGAATTAGCCAAGCTCTTGGGAATATTTGATAACATCATTATATGCTATAACTAAAAGTATCTAGGATTTATCATTTTGTCTTGATATGGCATAATATTAATAACTATCACTATGACACCGAGATTGAGAGTTTAGGGGAAGAGAGAAAAATTAAACTTAAATTATGCCTATTTTTTTTTTCCTTCTAGTGTTAAGTTTTCAGTTTAATCCAAAAGGTCCTTAATTAAGCATGTGGTAGCTATTTACACAAAATACTCACCACACACCAATGAGGGTTTCACTTCTCAACTCTCACTATGTTAATAATAGATAAATAGACCTAAATACCCTTAAATGGGTGTCCACACGCAACATACTCGTCCCTTGTACACATCGTGTATTATGATTAATCTTGTTACCCATTAGTAGATTTTAGATGACTACCTAAATCAAGATTGACGTGGTCTGATTGGATTAGTTTTTTCCAACTGGACAGGCTGCTAGAGTCTTTGAGAGTCAACTGGCAGAGTCCATCTTGGAAGGGGATGGCCAGTTGGCATTTAAGAAGCTTGCTACTGCAACTCTCGAGACATTAATGCCAAGAATAGAAGGGAAGGGCGAGTTTGGCCATGCGAGATGGAGGCTCGTTTATGCACCACAGATCCCTAGCTTGCTTTCTGTTGATCCGGCTGTTGATCCTCTCAAATCCCTAGCCAGCAATATTTCATTCGGAACTGAAGTTGAAGTCCAGCTGGGCAAACGCCTTCAGGTTATCTTGATGCCTTTTTTTACTTCTTCTGATTAATTACTTTATTCAATTATATAGTAATTGTAATCTTTTTGTTGGTCAACGTGCTGCATTATCTGTGAGGTAGATTATTAGAGATCGACCAGATCTGAAAAATTAAAAAGTAAATCATGGGTTATAGAATTATAAAATAGAAAGTTGAGAATTTAATCATAGCTCTGGTTGACGAATAGGTGGGATAAGGATAGATTAATATACATTTTCCAGTGCTTAACACAGTCTCGAAAACCTAAAAGCCAACAAGGAAACCTCTACGTCTTCAATTCACATTGAAACAGAGCGATATGATTTTACTACAATACTCCCTCCATCCTAAATTAAAGAGTCCTTGTTTGAAAGTTGAACATTTTAAGAATTATGGATACACATATAAAATGCAACACTTGCAGTTGGATTGTAATGTCCCGGCCCATGATTTATGGGTTACCTATAGTCAACCTGGTCCGACTCGAGCGTTAGGTGTGAAATGTAATGAATCAACTTATAAAATGTTGCTAGTCCAGTTTTATTTTAATTAATGTTTTACTTGTTTAGCATGCGATTCTAGTTTCAAAATAAGCTACGTGAGGGACCCATGGGGAGCACCCCGAAGTCCAAGCATATAGAGCTACTAATGTAAAATAAAGGAAATACTTACATGTATAACGCCTGCAAAATACGAAACTGCTCCCAACCTGCCATAACAAAGCGAGGGTGTGAGCCTATGCTCAGTGGAAATATACAAATGCAGTATAGAGTCGAATGGCAGGAAGGAGACTCAACACGTTATGCCTAAGTGCACATGCAACTACATTGTATACTTATATATACATACATATACTTATACTTACTGCATGAAACAGTTTTTACTTCCGAAAACCTTAGATTAACTTACCTTAATCTTATAAAAGACTTCCTTTTTACTCATTCTTGCATTTCTTGCTTTATTTAACACACCAGGGTCAACACTTAAAACCACTACACTTGGTTTACCCGAAACATTCCTTTACCGAAATCACCCTCTTTATTTTATCCAACACACTTTAGTATTTTTCGTTGAAACTCATCCTTTCAACACACGCGAACACCGTGTTAGAAAATACTTATTTAATCTTTGAAAACCTTTTTACAACACATTCTTGTGTTAATTATGGGTTTAACCACTTAGGTTGTATAGAGGGAGGTCCAGGCTTAAAGTTGATTAAAGCAACGCCAACACTTCACAGGAAAGATTAGGGATGGTCACTCGCACAAAGCTGAAGCTGCTCGAAGGGCCTCCTGTAAAGATGGTTACTCGAACAAAGATGAGGTTGCTCAAAGGATCTCCCATAAAGATCAAACTCCGAAGATGAACTTGGAAAACACAAATTGTAATAAAAACTTTGATGTACTGGTGTTGAGCTTGCTTTGTAAATATAAAGTTCACTTTGTAATATCGTGATGTTGCTCGGTACCCTCGAGGGACCATGTCTGGCAGGGCGTGGGAGAGCTTACATGCTCTATCGAACAACTTCATTTTGGGTATCTCGCAGGAATTTGGTTTGGAGGATTGGGTGCAAGGCAACGTTGGAAGAGACCACCCCCTCTAGGGTACTTAGGCAAAACCTTGGTTTATACACAACATGGCTCAGTAGTCCCTCGAGATGCCCTCTCTGGGAACCTACTCGAGGGTCCCAAGTCCTAAACCCTAAACAGTTGTCCAAAAGGTTAACCTCTAATATTTACATACATCACAAGTCGCTCGAGCTGTCATCAGTCGAGTAACCTTCAATTCGATGAACTACCTTTTTGAGTGATGTGACAGCACATCCTTTACAAGTTACTGTTTACCAACTCTTTGACGTCAGCATGTGCGGCATTCACGAACTCGATAAAATAGAGCTCTAAGTGAAAATATTCCTAGGATGGTAAGTCCATAGCTGACACATCACGTCCTATTTAATGCTATCACAACTCCGAGAGTCCAAACCGTGTTCCCGCCAAAATATCATATCTAGTTCATTTAATGCAATATCTTTGGCATTAAATGCACAAGATTGTTGACATCAAAAAGGGGTCAGACGCATTTATTATAGGAAGGTCACTCGAATGATCTTGCTCTCCTATAAATACCTCCAAAGTTATACTATTGAGGGATCGCACTTTCTAGCCCATAACTGCTGCCAAAATACTTCTAGACAAGAGAGTTTATCGTGAGAAAATTTATTGTGTGACCAACCTCATTTACTCCATTCGTGTTTAAGGTTACTGCCTTGCCTTTATTGCATTGAAGGTGCTTGCTCCTACTCCCTCCAATCAAGTCAACTGTGGGATCCCTCTTTTATTGATTGTTTCGTTATATCATTTATGTTGTAAGAACATATTTAATACATGAGTTTTATACATTAAATGTGCCGACTTGGGACTTGTATTTATTATCATTGATGTTTGTTCCGAGGCCTAATCACCATCTTGATAAGGGGATACGCCTCCCTTGACATTAGTATCACCCATTTATAGTATAGGTTGCTTAATCACCCATTTACCCACTTTACCATTTTCCTTACTTTATGGACCACCAATTACCCCTTTACTTATCCATTTAAACATTTACCGGAACATTTATTAATTCATTCAAGTTAGGTTGTATTAACACTTTTCACCACACAACCCGTTTCTTGACATGTTCCTTATTCCTTTTATCTTTTCTCGGAATCTTCCAATACCGTATACTTTAATGGGCTCCACATCGCCGGCTATGCACACCATATGCTTTGGCCATTGGTTTTGGACTTTTCACTCTAGGGTTTCGGGACCTTCTTGCTTATTTCGGTGCCATTCGAGCTCCTTTTAATGTGTTTTAACATTTTGCAAATGTCCACATTACCCACTCTTTCTTTTTACCCGGCCAAAGTCAAAACTCGAGGTTACACTCCAACTGGTGTTACACTTTGAAAATTTACCATTTCATGCCCTTTACACTTTAACCTTGATTTTATTCCAAAAATCATATTCATTTAGGACCATCTTGTGTAACACCTTTCCAACATTTTTATTTCCACTTTAAGTAAAATTATCATTTTACCCCTTCGTTCCCAAAATCACCTTTTGCTCCATTTCTCCAAGTTTTAATTTTCCAAAAATACTATTAAGTCATCCACACTAACTTCTTAAGTGTTTTAACACGTTAATACCCTTTTAACCTTGGAGTAATATTCTTCTTAATTGAGAATCTCTTTATTCCATCATTTTCTTTCCAATTTCACAAGTGTTAATTCTTCATAACATTATTAAGTTATACACACTAACTTTCCCATGTTTACCCATTAGCACTTATTGAATACCTTTATCAACAATTTCCACAAACCACACATTTCTTTACTTTCTTTATCCAATAACCCATTTACACTTGAGACTACTTTTATTTTACAGGTAGTCTTACACTTTGTTCTTGTCACATTTTTAACCCTTGTTTCACACACTTGAAAATTAGAATTTTCCACTTTTTACCATTCCATGTTTAAACCCAGCTAATTCTTCCTTAAACTTGTTTATACACTTAGTGTCAAAATACTACAAGTTTATATGTATGAGAAGATGAATTTTAAACCTTAAAATCCTACTAAATGGTATAAACATATTTTTCATTCTATGAATTCATCATACTTGCAAAAATATAATTTCGTAAGCATAAAAGACATTTAATTTCTTCAAAGTCACAAAATGTCCATTTTTCTCAAAATCTTCATTTTTGCAAGAGATTTTAAAACATTGTTTCACCAACATTTAACAAGGCAAATCATCATTTCCAAACATTGTATTTCATAAAATGTTTAACACCAATCTTTCTAGAAAATACACTATTTTCACAACATACCAACTTTTAATATTCCCAAACTTTGAAATATATTTGCTCATTCTTTATTTTCAACAAAATATCAATTTTCCAAAATTTTTATTTCGTAAAAAATGTTTATTAATTCTACATATTAATTTCACCATTTATTCAAGTGCACCCTACTCATGTAATCTAACTACAAGACTACAGATATGCAAATATAATCTTAATACTAAGGGTAAAGTTTTCCCACCTCTAATGGCTTCAATGGTGGTATAAATGTTAGTGTAGGAGGAGTAACCCCCTCCTCCAAAGGTGGCCTCAAGGGGTTACCAAATGCATCCTCCAAATGCTCCAAAATGTGCTCCAAGCTAAAAAATCCTTCAAAATCCACTTCATACTCCATGAAAGCTCCATCTTCATCTCCAAAAATGCCCCAACATTCCTCCAAATTCCGTAGCTCTTCTTCTTCAATGGTGGAAATGGGTATTGTGAGCTTGAACAAGGTGGGATATTACATGGAATGGTGGTTTGGTGGTGGGTGGAGTTGGAAGACCACCAACCTCTCTCTCTCTCTCTCTCTCTCTCTCTCTCTCTCTCTCTCTCTCTCTCTCTCTCTCTCCCAACTTAAAATAACCCCAAATAAACGAAACAACCCCTAATAAAACCCGCCCAAAGGCCAAAAACACTGTTTTGCCCCTTCCGGACTGATCTGAGCTCGACAACTCAAAGATCCAACGGCCAAAATCGTGACAGCGCACAAGGGCGAGTCAGATTAAAAATTCGATTTACGTCGTTCGAACGACAAGCCTATATCGTTCGAACGACAAGCCTAGATCGTTCGAACAACTTCTCCATCTCGTTCGAACTGTGGATCGCACGACCCTTCGTGCAACCTACCACTGTAAAGCAGTGGCATGTCGTTTGAAGGCCTACTTCTCGCGACCTTCGCGCGACATCCCCAACTCGCTTCTAACGACATCCCCTTGTCGTTATAACAACCCCTTTTTCTTTTTGTTTTATTTTTCTCCAATCACACCCACAATTCTTCTATAATTATCATTAATTCTCATTCCATCATAATTCATATAAAACTTAATTGAATTATTGGGACAGGGTATTACATGGATCATTGATTTCCCATAAGTAATGCTGGGATGGGTAACTTTTGAATCTCAGCTAGTTTTTATACACTATTGTAAGAAACACGGCTCTTTATTTGGGACGAACCAAAATGGAAAGCATGACTCTTAATTTGGACCGAGTAGAGTAATTAACAATGTTTTAAGAAGCATGGGGTGCGCCTCAAGGCTTTTTGGAGAAAAAACACCTTATGGCTCACTTGGTTCAGTGTAATACACAAAAACTTGCTTTTTATGTGTTTCCCGCCTTTTTAATGCTTTTGTGCTTTTCCTCCCCTTTGAATAAAAACTGCATAATTTTAACTAAAATCTTTGACTAACCTCTCATTTTTTGTGTTGTGTGAAACCTTCAAATCCCTAGATAATAAGGAAAAGTCTTTGTTTAGTTGAGTCTGAACATGAAACCTTCAAGTACTTTTTTTTAAATAAATTTGTGATAAATCTTATTAATATTGAACGAAACTTGAATGAGGACCCAAAAAATCTCGAATCTCGAGAAGTCATTCTATTCCCTGATATGCTATTTCGAGACTTGCTTATTTTTGGTGGATCTCCTCAATGTTCTATTTATAACTGTTTTTAATGCTTTGATCAATAACCTCCTGTGTTTGTTATATATACATGTAATAATTGCAATTGAAGAGCACTGTGAAGCCTTTTTATATCATTACAACTTTTAAGTATTTTGTTAGTGTTGGTTTGACTATCTAGTATTGTAAACCTAAGACTATTAGTAAGCTTCTAGTATCGGACTTATAATGTTTGAATTATTGCTCTTTTAGATGGTGTTTACTTCTTACGAACTTATTGTGTAAATGTTATTTTTACAAACATTTCCATACATTTTTTAATTAAAAAATCAAACGTGCAAAAGGCTTGCGCCTTGCTTTTTGACAAGAAAACGCCTAACGCCTCGCTTTCGCCTTTTTAAACATTGATATTTAATCTGTGATGCTGCAAAAATAATTAGTGGTATCATTTATGAGCCACGATGCTATACAGAAAGTTGGCATAAAATTACAAAAAGGCTTCTGAAATGAGTTTCTGTGTCTTCATGTATAGGTGTGAGAATGGGGGTTATCCATAATGATTACTTTGTCATAGCATTAATGATGTGTTAGCTTCCTTTTTTAAAAAAAATAAAATAGTATTTTTAATTTTGCTGGTCAAATTTTATGGCTCTTGTTCACCTATCTCCTTTGGTTTAAATGGATGTTGGAGCAAATATGGGAAATTACCCGTTCTTTGCCTGAAATTTTTTCAGACATCAGTATTGACTCACAATCTGCATCTTCCTTTTCTTCAAAATTATCAAATTCTGCATTAGGCTTCATTTCAGTTGGGATTACGAGGGAGAATCGATCCTCTTCTCATTGTAATATGGCTATCGGATTGTGTGAGTACCGATATGAATCTCCTATCGTGGAGTACCGTTGTGGAGTTCGGAACATTGGAATCCTGTGACCATTGACTAAGGAGAGGAAATCTCTACAATGACAATTGATAATGATAATATCTGTGGGTGGGATAAAAAAGAACGGCTGAAGTTTAACGAACTTTTTAATGATTTTCAATAGTCCCTATTCGGAAAAAGCAGCATAGGGCAAAATCTATTAGAAACAAAAATCACTTGGAAATGGCCAAAGAGTTGTGAAATTAATTTTTGGTATGAATTATGATGGTGTCAGGAGGGAGTCAGTAAGAGAAGGGTGGGCTAAAGTGAAAAATTTAAGTTAATATGTTTTGAGCTCTTAAAAGAAAAGAAGAGACATTAACGAAATTTTTTGTTTTCAAAATCTGACATAGTTGGCTTGGCTGCATCTTCCATTGGTGGTGGGAGATTTGGGATGTGAGAGTCATAAGAGCCTTCTTTGTCAGTGTGATTTAAACCTCTTGATGGTGGTTCACAGGGGTGTACGGACTTGTGTAAATATGAGAGAAGACATAAGTTCTGGGAGGAACTCATAGGGTCGTATGGTCAATTGGAGAGGGGGGTGGGGGGTCACTAAAAGCAGGGACAATTTTGGTTGCTAAATGTTGGAAGGGGATGGTCACAAAAAGTTGAGTATGAAACCTTCATTTTAGTTGGAAGGGGAAGGGTCACCAAAAGCATGAACAACTTTGGTTACTAGTTTTTCATGCATCATTGGGAAGCGGGGTTGAGGGAGTTTGCAATTAACAATGCTGGTTTAATGGCCAAGATTGGTCTACCATTAATAGATCTATTTTTTTTTCTTTTGGGATTGGGTAAGAGGATCTTTCCTCATGTGTGAGGCAAGCCTCTTGTAACAGTAGTATCTGACAATTGCCCTGTTAATTTAAATACAAATGCCTTGAGGTGGTGTCATCACCTTTAAATTTGATAATATGTGGCTAAAATATAGAGTTCAAGGGGTGGTGGGAAAGTTGTAATATTGAAAGGTGGGAAGGGTTTTAATCCATGAAAGAGTTGGAATAAGTGAAACAGAAGTTAGAAGATTGGAATAAAAAGTTTTTGAGACGTAAGAATGGGAAAATAAGGCAATTTAATAGGATCAAGGTTAAGATGGTGGATTTTAAAGCAGACTGGAAGACATTGTCCTTGAAGAGGAAATATCACGCAAAACGTTAGAATTCCTGGTATAAGGGACTGGGATTGAAATTCCAAACTTTTTCATAGAATTGCAAGTGGGTGGAAAGCAAGTTGATATTGAAAATGGATCTGGTTTCTTATTAATATGAAGGAAAGATGGAGGATGGTGAAGCTTAAATTCTTGATAGAGAGGAGATTGTTGAGCAAGTGCTAGAAGCCTTTCACAATGTTTACCCAAGCAGGGAGGTGGAGAGTTTGGGATAACTAAGCTGCTATAAAATGAGATTACGAAGGCTTTAGAAAGGTCCAGGTCCAGATGGATTCTAAATGGTGGTTATGAGGGAGTGTTAGGATATTTTGAAAGAGAATATTATGGAATTTTATTAAGCTTTTTGAGAATGGTGGTCAATTATAGGGTTAATGCTACATAATTTGCTTGTCTTCTGAAAAATTGGAATTTCGTATAATTTGTACAAACTTTTGGCCAGAGTATCAATGAAAGTTAGGGAGGCGTCGCAAGATAAGGCCCATGGGGCTTTTGTCAATTGGTGGCAAATAAACTTTGGATCTTGTTATTGTTGTTAATGAGGTGGTAGAGAAATATATAAGCAGCCAAGGTTGTTTTCAAAAAGTGTATTGCCGCGTTTGAATGGGATTTTGTTGCCTTTTGTTAATTTGATTATTGTCATTTTTGGAAAGAACATATAACATGTGATTGTCTGTCTTTATACAGGTTATGATCATCGTTTATATTTATTTTTGAATAGAAAACAATGTGATAATCTAAAGCACAATTATTTGGTACCTTGCAGGCCTCTGTAGTTAGGCAGATGAAGGATTCAGAGATGGCAATGCAATGGACATTGATATATCAGCTCACAAGTCGCCTCCGAGTGCTCCTACAATCGGCCCCTTCCAAACGTCTCCTTTTTGAGTATTCGACTACTTCTCAAGACTAACCCCCACCCACTAGCCCTCTCTTCAAGGAAGTTCTAATTTGCCTTTGTATAAATCCTTTAGTGGAAATGCTCTTATGTAATGTTGCTGCAAATCTAGCATATGCCCCTCCCACCTCTTCAGTTTTTAAACTGTGTAAAGAAAAAAAAATGATGTAAATATTCTATTAATTTTTGCTCAGAAATTAATGGAGCATGTTTATATGTTTACGGGTGAGTTTGGTTATGAAGTGAAAACTGTTGAACTCATTTTTTTAGAGGTCAGAAAAAGAGATCTGAGGCGTTTCTCGTTTTCTTCGATTTTCTGTAGAATTCAATTTTATGCACAGAAATGTTGAAGTATGATATTATTCTTGGCTCGGAGATGAGCCTGTTTATAACCTAGAATTTTGTATCAAAGTGAAGTGGTGGAAAAAGGGCTTAGGGTGTGTTGATTCCAAAGTTGAAAATCGATTAAATTGCAATTCATGATCACCTTTTCACATTTTTATGGATTCAATTATTTGGGGATGAGTTAGAAACGTTTGTTGAATCTTTTAGGTACATGTACTAATAAAACATGCCATAGTTTTATATAACAGATTTATTAAACAGAGAACATGAAAAAATTTATTATTCTGATAATGAAATTGCAGAAATAATAAAACTTACTTGAATTTGCAAAAAATATATGAAGATATTAGAATGACAAATAAATTCGAGTCCTGTGTATTCACAGTGTCCTTAAGATAATTTAATTCCTTTCACGATGTTGAGGTTATGAATTATTGTCTCCTAAGATAGAATGGATTTACAACTTGTGTTCAACTCTGGCAAACTTAACTTGTGTAATACTCGAATCGATAGACATGACAAATTGTTATTCACAAAAATTTTGGAGTAAAGTAGAAGAGAGAAATTTTTTCGTGTTTTGCAAATGAACAATGGTTAGGGTGCGTTGATTCCTTAGTTGAAAATCATTTAAATTACAATTCTTGATCACTTTTTCACTTTTTTATGGATTCAATTATTTGGGGATGAGTTAGAAACGTTATCTATTAAAATGAGAAAAAACAGAGCATGTCACATTCAACACTATTTATATATAATATATATGCTATGAACACTACAAAAGTAAAAAACGTGTAAAAATCAGAATTTTGCGTGGAAAAAGATATACTCCCGATTAAACAAGGAAAATTTTGCACAATTGAAATTTTCACTGTTCCTTCAGTCCGAGTGTTTTAAGGATGAACTTGACACAAAACTTTTCTTTCGTGACATCTGGACTTATTTTTCAATATACTCCTTTCGTTTCGATTTATGATTTTCTATTAACTTTTTGTATAATTTAATGACACATCAAATCAGTGGTCTTGATCAATACTTGTTCAATATTGTGAAATTTGGTTCGCCGATTATGTTAAAAAAAAAGTGGACTGTTAACTTGGGACAACCATAAAAGGAATAGTAGACTCTTAATTTAGTATGAAGGGAAAGTTGGGATGAAATTCTTAATATCAACATATTAAATTATCAAGATTACACAATAAAATTATTAGAATTGTGTACCCGAATTCATAGTGGTGATTGAGACTTAAAGGTTAAAGATCTTCCATAGACTAATCCCTCTTTCTCTGTGAGTTCTCTCTCAATGATGAAAAATGAGGAGGAGAGTATATGAGTGCATTAGCCTTGTGGACCCTTCATTATATAGGCATCTAATTAAAATCCCATAAATTCTAATTAGGAGACTTTTGAGTAACCACGACTCTTGAGTAACCACTATGTGATTCTTGGGTAACCACACATTACATTGCCCATACTCATTTTAGATGTCTTGTTGGGCTCTACTAATTAGATCACTTAATTAGCCCAATTAGAATAGAAACTCAAATATAATTGCTATTTAATATGTAAGCCCACATTAGAATATTAAAAATATTCCAGCAATCTCCCACTTGAGCTACATATTAATTCCAAATGAAATTATATTTGATAACCTTAGGTGCGCACCATATTTGCTATTTATTCTTAAAACATCTCCCGAATCGATCTGGTCCATCTCTTATACCAATATGAGACCAAAGTGACCTTTGTTATCAATGATCATCATACCAAATGTATTCAATGACATAGATCAAGTACGGATCTGTGGTTGGAAATTACATACAATGTGATCTTAGACATGCCAATTTCCAATTGGTCCTTACTTTATTCCGAAGTAAGATCAAACCTTAGTCTTTTAATCCTTATGTTATACCACAATTAAAAGACATAAAATGAAAATACCATCAACTTTATTCTGCAGAAAGCTAAAAAATACGTAAAGTGTATCAACAGTGTCAAAGAAAAGAACACGAAAAAACTCCCTCTAAAACTTCATATCATCAAACAATATAACAACCATGTGAGCAGTGTGCTCATGAAAGACCTTAGGTGGTAAGCCTTTAGCAAGGGGATCCACGAGTATGGAGTTTGTCCCTATATGTTCAATATATACTATTTTACTCTAAACTCTCTCCTTAACAACGAGAAACTTAATGTATATGTGCTTAAACTTCAACGAGCTTCTATTGTTATTCAAGCATATAACTACTGAATTATTGTCCCAATATATCTTTAGCGATCTTTTAATACTATCCACAATTTGCAGCCTAGTGACAAAATTTCAGAGCTATATCGCATGATTTTTTGCCTCATAACAAACTATGAACTTTGCTTCCATAGTGGAAAGTGTAATGAATGACTGCTTAGCACTCCTCCAGGAAATAACACCTCGATAATATGTAGACATAACCAGAAGTGGATCTCTTAGTATCTTGTCAACCCGCAAGATCGACGCCAAAATACCCAATGATCTCCAAATTATCTAACTTTCGATAGATGAGCATGTAATGATTTGTTCTCTGCAAATACCTCATAACCCATTTGACTGCTTTCCAATTATACATCCCAGGGTTACTCAAATATCTTCCCAACATACCCACTATGTACGCTAAATCTGGATGCGTACATACTTGAGCATATATAATTAAGACTCCCTACACCTGAAGCATAAGGAACCTTTTCATTTCTTTACTTTTAGTCTCATTCTTGGGGCATTGATAGAGGCTTAACTTATCTCCCTTAACAACTGGAGTATCTCCTTGTGCATAATCTTTCATGCCAAATCCAGCGAGTACCTTCTCGATATAACTCTTTTGTGATAATCCAAGGACACCCTAAGAGCCATCTCAATGTATTTTAATTCCTAATATAAAAGAGGCGTTTTCATGATCTTTTATTTCAAAATACTTAGTTTGAAATTTCTTTGTTTTGTGCAATAAGCCTATATCGTTGCTAGCCAGTAGTATGTCATCGATATAGAGCACAAGGAAGATAAATGTATTCCCACTGAACTTATGATATACACATTCATCAACTGTAATAACCTCAAAACCATATGAGAATAAGTACCCATAATGAGAATAATCGCCTATGAAAGTGATAAAATACCGTTGACCATTCCAAGAAGCCTTAGGGAATGGGCCGCAAATATCAGTATGTATCAATTCTAAGAGGTAAGAACTCCTTTTGGTACTTAATTTTCGAATGTTTGTCTGTTTCCCCTTTATACACTGATTCGTATCGAATATTGCATATTTCTTCCCTATATCTCTATGCATTCTAGCGCTTTGACGGTTCTAAATGCCTATATTTATGCTCATTAACCAGACAACCTTGGATTTGGATATAGACATGCTTTTCAGGGGTTAATTGTGCTTTTGTAGGTATTGGAACGCTAAAAGTGAGGATCCGTTGCATTTCGGAGAAGTTTCGTCGCCGGGTGTTACTTCAAGGGAATTTTAGTCAATTCAAATTTCTTCTACAGCTCATGAAAATTCCACGGATGTGTAGTTCGTTGAGTTAGCGTCGCGTGGCCGCAAACAGTGCATCGTTTGGAGTTAGGGAGAAGAAGTTATGGCCATTTCCGTCTACAACCCTTTCCCCCTTCTTCATGGACCAAACAAGGCTGAGAAACAGAGTCCCGATTGACCGCGGTTTCGTATTTTTCCTTGGAAAGGAGACAGTGTGTTTTTAATTGAAGGCGCGGTCGACCGACCCCTGGCCGCGGTCGACCGCGGATACCAGATATTTGTTAATTGTCTTCTTTTCTTTTCTTTTCTTTTTCCTTTTCCTTTTCTATTTTTTATTCCAACTTACTATATAAACCAATTTTGGTTTTCTATTTAAATATACTTAGTTTTAGAAGATAGTTTAGGTTAGGGTTTGGAGGTGGAGAGCTCATTCTTCTCCCTCTCTTGGTTTGACACCCATTTGGGTTTGTAAGTGTGCACTATTCATCATCCTCTCCAATTAATATAATTTGTATTTCCTTAATTTCTTTCTTTCTAATTTAGTTTACTTGTTTTATTTACTTGCTTTCATTTATACGCTTTGTTGTGTAGTTTTATTGCGTTTATTTACCCCCTTCATTTATCACGTTTTTAATATGCTTTCTAGCTAAATTAGTCTAGGTTGTGTCGGATGGAACTCATTTCGGGTTGACATGTTGCTTTGCTTTGGTGATGGTGTTTACGGGTCTATTTCAAGTGCGTTGTCCTAGTTATTATGCCTAGGAGATTTGATGGAGTATATCATGTATGCTCCGGGCTTACGACCCTGCGAGCGTAATTTCCGGGGTATTTGTTGACGCCAAAATCATATTAGGCTTTTATGCGAATTTAGGGGTGTGACAACTCTTGATTTAATTAACTATCGAAACGAGACGCGGCCTTAATAACTCATCGATCCATGTAACCATTTTATACTAATTAACTCGGGTGAGGGATATTCGACACAACCTATAGTTTTTATTCGCTTTGTTAATCTAGTTTAAATATACTCGCCTAAATTAATCTTTCCCTTTTGTGCATCTTTTCCTTTTTGTTCATATTTATCTTTTACACTTTTATTTTAGAATTATTAAACCTTATAAATTCTAGCAACTCGTCTCTGTGGATTTTTCGATACCCAGACTTGGCCGCTATACTTGCTTGTTGAGTGTAGTCATAAGTTTAGATTTTTGTATTGAGGCGGTGAGCTGAAAACAACGATCGACGTTTGACACGCATCACTTTTCACGCGTAATCAAAATGGCGCCGTTGCCGGGGATGAGTTTATTTTATAATTTATTTGATTTAGTATTTCATAGTATTTACTTTCTATTTGTATTTTTTACCTACCGTTTTTGTAGGACTTCTACATTTGAGCACCAAGAACCACTTGAATTTTTTCAGCACACATCTACTTTGTGGAATTCGCCACTTCGAGACATTTTTGGGGTAAGCATGTCTTATTCCAATTCTTTCGGTAATCATTGTTATAATTCTCAAAATTCTCGTAATCCTATGACTTTCGGTCAATACTTAGAATCCAAAAAATTTACAAATTCAACAGTGACTTTGGGCGAGTATAATGAAAGTAAAAACTTGGGTTATTGGAATTTTGATGATGATGATGATAATGATTTTGGGCCTTTACCTCATTATAATAGGAATTTTGAAACGAATTGCAATAGCTTTAAAAATTCCTATAATAATGAGTTTAAGTTTAAGTCCGATGGTAGTTTTCAAAGTTCGCATTTTTAAGAATCCGTACCTCGACCTATGACATTCAGTGAGTGTTTGGTATGCTTGAGAATGAGAAAATTGAAAATCATTATCAGGAAGAAAATCGTTTGTGGGAACATGAATTGAATTTATTATTTGATTCCGACGACGACTTTTCTTTCGAGACTTTTGAAGTCGAGGAATGTTTTGAACCAAATGTGGTCTTTCTGCCTACTTTGGAACAAATCATTGTCGACTTTGCCCATTGCGTAATAGATATTGAAAGTGAGGATGAAAATGACGTAATATCTATTTGCAATGAAATGATTTCTTCTTCGGCCCCCAAAGAAGAACATATCATTGAAAACAATCTTATTTCCTTCGAAACTCAATCTTCATGCGATGATGATTCATCTCGTGAGTTTGAATTTCTTTCCTCCCCATTTTCATTTTCTGTAATCACACCGTCACAAGTGCCCGATAAATCGGTTTCAAACTTTAATGTGTTAAACCTTTTCGCCGATGAGGAGTACTTTCTCAAGTCGCCTTCCATGAACGCATCTTTGCCTTCATGTGCGCCCCTTCCCATTCCAACTTCAAAATCCTTGGGAGGATATTCTGCTTTTCTCAATCCCCACATGTTTTTGTCACTCGTTCAATCCAAATCTCCCATAAACTTTTAATTGGCGATGGTTCATTTCTTCCGCCTTACACATGCCTTTCGTTATTCAAACGAAATTCATATTTTTCGGAAGGCATGCTTGAGAGTGAGGGTACACCGGTCACCCTCCAAAGTCAAATCATTTTTTTGGTGGACCCTCAACTATTTAGGCTTCTAGTGTACAGTTAGTGTGAAGCCTAAATAGTAGGTTGTATATAGTTAGCTTTTTATTATTTATTTCTTTAGTTTTTCTTTCCTTTTTAATTTAGTCTAGTGTAATTAGTTAACTTTTTGTTATTTGTTTTTGCTATGCTCGGTACTAACGTGTTTTGTAGATTCTTTGGACTTTTTCTTATGGGGATCGCTCCTATTTTGGGTAATATCGCTCTTTTCCTCTCCTTAATTTGGTTCTTAATTCACATTGAGGACAATGTCAGGTTTTAAGTTAGGGGGTGTGGGATATTCTATCCATTTCTTTATTTCGTCCATATTTTTGCTCACATGTTAGTTACTTAGTATGCTTTTCTTAAAAAAATCAAAAATTTCAAAAATATTTTCTTTCTTTTTTCTCCTTTGTTGGGCATTTTGCCTTTGTTTTCGATGATAAATTTCAATAATATCTCAATCCAATTGATAACTCAATAATGCATGTTCTCAATTTTTGAAGTTGTTAGACTTTAGTCCTCAATCATTGATATTATTAATAACTTCATGCAGTGGTGGATCTAGGAATTTTCAATGGGTGGGGCACATCAAAGAAAAAGACGGGGGTTCGGGGGCGGGAGACCCCGACTTTTTTTTAGGGCTATTCAAATATCTAAATAAAGATAAATATTCACACATTAATTGTAATAAAATTGAACAAACCAAATCATAATACTTCCAACCCATAATTCACATTAATATTAGAAAAATAGACTAGCAATCAATTATTTCTTATAAATGTAAAAATCTAATTGCAACCCATCTTCAAAAAAATAATTGCAGCCCATCTTCAAAAAATTCCTCACCATTTTTTAAAATTATTCTGAGGAAGAGGAACCCATTTTCAAAAAAATGGATGAAACCTATCTTCAAAAAATCACTCAGGATAGCTTCATCACATCGCAAGCATTGAAGAAATCACATAAAAAATCACACAACAATTTCAAATAAATGAATGAAACAACAACTTCAACAACACAAAAATTAAAGAAATCAGAAATCACACAAGATACCTTCATCTCACAAGTTGGGGACGGAGGCAGGAACAGGGGAGGACGGAAGCTGGCCTGTGTGGAGGCTGAAGAGGGGAGGACGGAGAGCAAGCCGACGACAAAGGCCGTGTCGTTTTATTTTTTAGGTTTTGAAGGAGGGAAGGGTTTTGAGAGATTTGGATCGTTTTGGGTTTTGTGGCTTAAGTATGTTTTTATGGGTTATTTTTAACTTTTTTGGAAAATCCTGGGAGGTGCACGTGCACCCCCCAACATCATACTTTGTCCGCCCCTGACTTCATGAATTAACCTTTAATCCCATGAGCACATGCACTTTTCTTGCCTTATTGATTTGGTTTAAGATTTTTATAACTCGATAATCTTTTGTTGCATTGTATATACTTACACCGAGTAATCTTTGTACCTTTCGTCGTTTGTGAGTGTATACACTATTCTTTCCTCTTTGAAAACGTTACATTCGTTGGTAATCTCTCCATTCTTTCATTTGATCGTTCATTAATTGAGTTCATATATGAAATGTATTACTTGAGCATGATTTTCTAAGTTTGTTTTGACTCGAGAATTGCGTAAACTTTCAGAAATGATCATAGATAATCTTTGTTATATCATCCATATTGACCTTGACCTCACCTTAAATGTTTTCCCTCGTTAACTCCTTTGAGCCTAAATATTAGCCTTTCGTTTCATAACCCCAAATCCCATAACCAACTCCAAATTGGAGTTATACACCATACTTATTTCCCTTACATACCCTTGTTTGGATTGTTACTTGGGATTGAATGATATTTTTGTTGTGTGGTTGCAATTTCGGCATGTGAGAGTGTGAAAAGTAAAGAAAAGAAAGAAGTGAAAAAGAGATGAAAAAGGGAAAGTAGAAAGCAAAAAAGAAAAGAAAAGAGAAAAATGAGAAAAAGAAGAAAAGAAAGAAAAGAGAAAGTTTGTAAATGTTGTGTATAGTGTTCAATAAGCTTTGATTACTCTCCCCATTTGTATATATAATGCCTTTTTGGAACTTGTTTTCCAAGTTCTGATATTGCCCGCATTCTTTCCATTATTCTCTGTTTTCATTCCGAACACTTTGAATCCGTACATCTATCCTTCGTTTCGTACCCTAGCCTAGCCTACATTACATCCCTATAAAGTCCTATGTGATCTTAAGTAGACGTAATTCAAAGGTTTAAATAGTTTTGATAATATGTGAAAATGCATTTTGCCTCCTTTAATGTGCGGTATCTTTCATTTAGATTACAAGCTTTTATTTTCTATATAGCGTTCTTCATTAATGACATGTGTGCGGCCTAGTTTCCATTTACATTTACTCTTTTTGCCTGCATGTTTCGTGTGTTAACTCCCTATTTCGGATGAATTCACTTGATGAGTGTAATGCCCGTACGGATTGAATATATTCTTGCTTTATTTAGTATCCGATTTATTTAAGTTTTTTCCAAATCACACTTTGCATGTGCTCGCTCCCCTCCCACATTTTAAGGTTTCAATTCTATGAGGTGCATTCTATAATGTTAATGATTTGGACTTCTGTTTGAATTCGTTCATTTTGCTAATGATGCGTATGAAATCTTGTTCGCTATTGTTGGGCTTGTTGCATGTTAGTTTGCACTTATTTTGAGGAAACCATATGATGTTTGTGGGTTTCATCCCTGAAAACCCTTACGAGACGAAACTCATCCACTAGGGTAACCTAGGGGTTTAACTGCTTATTGCATATGCTAAATGCAATCGTGTTCCCTACGAAAGTGGCATTTATATTTCGATGCATATATACGCCTTGTACTGCCTTCTGTGGACTGGTTTTATTTGTTTCATCACTTGGGACTAGCAATGTTTAAGTGAGGGGGTGTGATTCGTATTAAATATTGTATATTTTCGCCCTATATCTCTATGCATTCTAGTGCTTTTACGGTCCTAAATGCCTATATTTATGCTTATTAACCAGACAACCTTGGATTTGGATATATACATGCTTTGCAGGGGTTAATTGTTCTTTTGTCGGTATTGGAATGCTAAAAGTTAGGATCCGTTGCACTTCGGAGAAGTTTCGTCGCCGGACGCTACTTCAAGGGCATTTTAGTCAATTCACATTTCTGTAATACCCCGTAATTTTAATGATTTTTAAAATTTGTTATATTTTAAATTAATGGATTAATTGAATTTTATTATAAATTAATTCATTGGGTTTAAATCCGAATCTTTGAATATTAAAATGAATGTGATGTTATTGATATTGCTGTGAGTTATTAATTCAGTAATTTGCATTTTTAGTCGGACGCAGTATGGGACGTGTCGGGACTAATTTGTTAGATTAAATAGGATTATTTTTACATCAACCTTATAGTCATTTCGAGTGCGTCGTTGCATCCGGAAGGGTTGAAATAGTCAGAAAAGTCTATTTGGATGTTGGTTTTGGGTCTCGGGTAATTTGGAAATGAAAAGACACCCAAAAGGGCATTTTGGTCATTTTTACAGGGAGGTGAATAGTGATTTTGGATTTTGTCTTATTATAAATATTTGGAGATTAGTTGTACGTAGGTTCATTCTTCTCTTCTACACAAAATTGAGAGGTCACCTTTTTTAGAGAGAGTGAAAGGGTGCTTGGGAGAAGAGAAGATTGATTGGAAAGGAGGAGAACCAAGGGCCAAAGGTCACCACCACCAACCACCACCGAAAGTTGACAGGAGAAGGGGAGAATCACCTGTGATACACAACCCCAAAGGATCAGACCTTCATTAGAGTCAAGTTATTTGATAATTGCAATTTAATTAGTATGATGTCCATGTTAGGATAGTTATTAAAAATGAGATTTTACATGTTTGGAAGATAAAGATTGAGTTGTTAATTGATTTCTGGAAAATGGAAATATATAGGAATCAAACTCATATTTTAGGTAGATAGTAATCCACGAAATAATCATCAATTTGTTGAAGAAATTCTGAGAATCATTGGTTTGTTCTTGAATATATCATGTATATAATTTTCTAGAAAAATAGGACAAACATATGCTTTTAATTCAAACTCTTGATGATTCTAGGATGTTTAGATCATTAGAAATCATTTACATATGTTATATCATGTAGTAAGTATTATAAGGAATTTGGGTTGTTAATATGGAGGTTAGAATGATCAAAAGTTATGAAACCCGTAGTTTAAGATTTGCAGAATCTGGGCTGATATCTGAGCGATCGATCGATTGACCCCCTACCTTCAATCGATTGACCTCCCCAGAAATGACGATATTGTTTCTTTTAATTCTTGTTTTTATCCCAAGTCTTTTGTAAATCTTTGGTGATTATTAATTGGTTATAATGGGACTTAGGGAAGATCAGTAAGCCCTAGATAAGAACCGAAATAATGTGATTGGGATTTAATTGATGAGAATTATGATAATTAAATTGGAGGAAATTTCGGTTGCTAGATTCATGTGTTGGATTCTAATTTGTATGCATGAGGATTAAGGATAGGTCCAGTAGGGGAAATTTAATAAATCACCTGGGCAGCCTTAGGTTTACAAGAGGGTTTAATCCTAGGTGATAGAAGATGTGTTTATAAGAGATTAGAAACTATCGGTTATAACCCTAATTAAAGGAGAGTTTAATTCGGGAGATAAGATGATATGGACCAGTAGGATATTAGTGATTTCTTACTGAATAAATATATTGAGGAAAACCTATTCAAACCTTGGGTAGTGAGTGAGACTCTGGGATAATTAAATTAAAGAAGTAAAGTCATAATATTTTAATACGTAGGATTTAAGAGATATAATGCTACGTATGAGAATTATCTTAGGGTAGTGTGATTACCTTGTTGATATTATATCTATAGGTAGATGATAATGCCTATTTTATTAATTGATGATTTATATGTATGATATACCTAGCTTACTTGCTATCGACGGGAGGTTTGCGCGTGAGGGCAGTCATATCCTGATGAATCCATGGGATTTTTGATTTGTCGCTCGAGAACATAGGACTATGAAAGACTTATCGGTGAGTTGATAAGTCCGCTGACTATGGAAACATAGGTATGTGCATGACCCGTGGGTATGAGAACTATGTTCACCTCCAATTTTTGTGTTGATATTTGTGGTTTGAGGAATCCTTACCGAACTTTTAGTCCCCTATTCGGCGACCAGCGATACTGGGACGTGATAGCAGAGTAATGCATGCACTACAGCTGTGTTTCGGGGTGGCGTATTATATATGTATATATATAATGAATTAAATGAATGTATATATAGTGGTTAGATCAACCTACTGTGTGATAATTGTAGATGACGGTGAATAGAGAAAAAAAGAAGTGAATTAAGTTAATGAATATTTATTCTTATAGATTTGAAAAGCTTAATTCATATTAATGAGAAACGTATATGAATGATTATACTACGTATGGTATGGCACATACGGGGTTATGATATGGGATAGAATCATATTATGGAAACTAGTTATGAGGAACCATTAACTAGGAGGTTAATATGAAACGTTAAGCGTGCACTCTAGATGAGAGGTGAGAATATCAAGTGAGAGTTTGGATACTAACATGCACATAATAAAATCTTTATTGCACTTGTTAAATACTTGTTGTTTTAAAAACTATTTTTACATCGGGCTCTGACCCGTTTCCTTGCATATTCTCTTTTCTATTGTACCTTCTATATTAGGTGTCCAGCAGCAGGGACACCAACCTTAGAGGATTATGATGAGCTATAGAGTATTGCTTAGACGCCTATCTTCATTTGATTTATAGTGTATTTAGGGCATGTCGTCCAAAGGAATTCAGTTATCTCCTTTCTATCTGAGTCAAATAGTTTTGTACTCGTGTCATTTTAATAAATTTATTATTGTTGGGTTTACTGTATTGAGAAATTATTTGGGAATGTTTATTCCAGTTACATTTAGATTCTTTTGTGTTATCTGTTCGATTAATAGTGTTGTAGAATAATATGTGTAGTGTTATTCGTAAACTAAAAATGATTTTTTTTGCTAAATTAAAATTTGGAAGTTTTTAACACCAGCTTAATTGGGTATTGGGTGATTTGTAAATGCTTTCGACAATGATGCTAAGAATGAGCCAACTGTATATTCTGTTTTTAATTTGGTATGGGACTGGCTACCCAATATATAATTCAGTGGGGTGTTACAATTATTTCTTGAGCTTATGAAAATTCCACGAATGCGTATTTCATTGAGTTAGCGTCGCGTGGCCGCAAACGGTGCGTCGTTTGGAGTTCGGATGAAAAAGTTATGGCCATTTCCATCTGCAACCCTTTCCCCCCTCTTCATGAACCAAACAAGGCTGAGAAACAGAGTACCGGTCGATAGAAGTTTTGAATTTTGTCGTGGAAAGGAGACAGTGTGCTTTTAATTGAAGGCGCGATCGACCGCGGATACCAGATATTTATTGCTTGTCTTCTTTTCTTTTTCTTTTTCCTTTTTTTTTCCATTTTTTATTCCAACTTACTATATAAACCAATTTTGGTTTTCTATTTAGATATACTTAGTTTTAGAACATAGTTTAGGTTAAGGTTTGGAGGTGGAGAGCTCATTCTTCTTCCTCTCTTGGTTTGACACCCATTTGGGTTTGTAAGTGTGCACTATTCATCATCCTCTCCAATTAATATAGTTTGTATTTCCTTAATTTCTTGCTTTCTAATTTAGCTTACCTGTTTTATTTACTTGCTTTCATTTACACGCTTTGTAGTGTAGTTTTACTGCGTTTATTTACCGCCTTCATTTACCGCATTTTTAATATGCTTTCTAGCTAAATTAGTCTAGGTTGTGTCGGATATAACTCATTTTGAGTTGACATTTTGCTTTGCTTTGGTGATGGTGTTTACGGGTATATTTCGAGTGTGTTATCCTAGTTATTATGCCTAGGAGATTTAACGGAGTATATCATGTATGCTCCGTGCTTACGACCTTGCGTGCGTAATTTCTGGGGTTTTTGTTGACGCCAAAATCATATTAGGCTTTTATGCGAATTTAGGGGTGTGACAACTCTTAATTTAATTCACTGTCGAAACGAGACGCGATCTTAATAACTCGTCGACTCATGTAACCATTTTATACTAATTAACTCGGGTGAGGGATATTCGACGCAACATATATTTTTTATCCGCTTTGTTAATCTAGTTTAAATGCACTCGCCTAGATTAATCTTTACCTTTTGTGCATCTTTTCCCTTTGTTCATATTTATCTTTTACACTTTTATTTTGGAACTACTAAACCTTATAAATTCTAGCAACTCGTCTCTGTGGATTTTTCGATACCCGGACTTGGCCGCTATACTCACTTGTTGAGTGTAGTAATAAGTTTAGGTTTTTGTATTGAGGCGGTGAACAGAAAACAACGATCGACGTTTGACAAGCGCCACTTTTCACGCGTAATCATACACCCAATACAAACATCAAAGTGTGTTAAATCAAGGGGTTCTAGTATTCCGTCTATCACAAGCGTTTCAATTCCCCTTTAGAGATATGACCCAAACGTTTGTGCCATAAGGTGACAGAATTCTCATTAGTCAATTTGCATTTTTTGCCTTGTGTAGTTGTTTGCAAGGTTTTAATTAAATGAAACATTGGTATTAAACATATATAATTTATTTATTAAAGAACCGGTCGCAACAAGAGTTCAATTAAGAAAAAGACTGACTTTATTATTTCCAAATGAACAAGAAAAATCATATTTGTGTAAAATAGAAATATAAACCAAATTCCATTGGAAAGATGGTACTACATAAGTCTCTCATAATTCATTAATATGACTAGTCTCAAAAAATAATCTAAAGGTCCCAATTGCTTCAACTAGAACTGTTTTGCCATCACCCATATAGATAAATCTTTTGGTATCACCTGGCGGTCGGATCCACAGGCAACCCTACATAGACACACTTACATGAGTAGTAGAACCAAAATCAACCCACCAAGCATGAATAGGTACAAAATCCAAATTAACTTAAGAACAAACCAAAGTGAGAAGTTTACCTTTCTTTACACGCCATGCGACGTACATGGAATAATCCTTCTTCACATGCTCCGATTTCTTACAAAAGTTACAGGTAAATTCCGGATCGTGCTTCTTTTGTGAAATTTTGGGTTGTGATGTTCCTACTGCATTTTTCTTATTATCATTCCTTTTTTGCTTATTATTCTTTGACGTAGATGTAATATGAGCACTTTCAATTGTCTTTTCTCGCTTCAATCTGAGCATACAATGAGAAAAAAACTCATTAAAAGTCCATTTATCCTTTTGAGTATTATAACTAACTATAAATTGGTCATAGTGTGAAGAAAGGAAAATAAGTACTAGATGCACGAGCAAGTCATCAAACAACTCTAACTTTAGTACCTTAAGTTTTGAAGTGATGTTAGACATCTCCATAATGTACTCCCCTATGTTTCCTTTACCTTTATACCTCATATGAATAAGGTTAGCTAAAAGTGTACTTGTCTCGGCCTTTTCGTTCTTTACAAAATGATTTTCAATATCTAGTAGGAAACCCTTAGCAGTTACCCCATCGGATATACTGCCCCTAAATGCTTTTGGACTGCTGCACTTTAACATCATTAAACTTAATTTATTAGAAAAATATCACTTCTCAAAGTTCGTTTTATCCTCAATGGAACTTTTCTCCGTAAGAGGAGCGGGTTGTTCTTTCCTTAGTGCATATTCTAAATCCATAAAATCGAGAATTATCAGAATGTTCTCTTTCCATCTCTTGAAGTTTGTGCCGCTAAACATGAATTTTGTTCATGCTGGTAGTGATATTAATAGCAAAAGCAGTAACTGAATTTAGAGAACAAATAAATAACATAAGCTCAAATGTCAAGATATATTAAAAGAATAAATGCAAGACATAAATTTTATGCAAATATAATAGTGGGCGCTATTTAAGATACGTAGCACAACATTAACGTTTAGTCTTTGGACAGAAAGATAAAATTGTTAATGGTACTCTTAGAGCAGAAATCAAATGTTGATGATAAATCCGGTGAAACAACAACCTTCCTTTGGGCCGGTATATTGTCCACATGAAAAATTTATAATTGTCACACAATTATTTTCGCATGCATATTTATTATTTGGCCAATTAACAACCTCCTTTTGGGCTTATCAATAATCGCGTAAATAATAAACACACACATCTTAATAACTCAAAATAGATTAATCTACGCGATAGAGGTTACTTTGATAACGTATTACTTCAATTAATTTATTTTAAGATATACGAGAAAAGGGTATTAATTAAATACCATAAATGGGAGCATGTCTTTGGTTCCATAAAAAAATATCCTGAATCCAAATCATTTAGAAAATATATTTTTCCAGTTGACCATCAAAATTTCGTAAAATTCTGATCAAGAAAATGAAATATGTCGCTGAAGACGTCCCCCAAAATTATTTTCAATTTATCTTGAACAAAACTCTAATAACCCCCATTTTCTCACGTAAAGGCTGGTCAGGCTCAGTGCATCGAAGACGTGGCTTATCAACAATTTATACCATTCTCAGCACTAAGGGAATAATATTTATTTATTTTATATTAAAATTCACAATGAATAAAAACATCTAAATAACACGAATTTAATACATGAATAATAATGTAAAGCTATTTAGATGCTTTTATTCCCAAACTGATAAAAACATCATACAATATCCTACAGAGGATACCTGTTCACAGCCCATACCCAACAGTGACACATGTTGCCTCCCCGTAGGCAGCGCCTCCACGTAGTACCTATATGACCTACACAATCGCCAATCCCACTAGTGCCGACGTGTGCTACTCGGTCCGAACGCACAAACCCCCAAGCCGATAGGACAGTCCACGAACATTGGTATGTCCACACAAAATAATATGATACCTATTATATCCAATATGTATAAGTAGTTACTCTATAACTAGTTAAACCAAGAAAATCTCAATCTAAATAAAGTACAACCTTCTTGGCTTGACTATAACATTTTAGTCAATTATCCCATAACTCATTTTAAGTCGTTATCTTACGATTACTTCCCGATTAAATATTAAGTCTCATACATTGCCTTTTAGACTTAAAATCACATTTATTTCCCTTTAAATATATAGGCAGAGTTATTCCCAAACTAACATTTCCTAGGTAGGGTTATTCCCAAACTAACCTTACCAACACGATTATAGGTATAGTTATCCCCAACTACCCTTACCCATACATTTAATAATCTTAGCATGTTATCGTCTTGACTCGAACTTCAATCATTCCAGATTATTAATAATTATCCGCTTCTTGATACCTTTTCAATAAGGTTTATATGTACATATATAAGGAATCAACTAACGTGAAAAGAGTTATATGTATATATATAAGGAGTCCTCTAATATGGTTAAGTAGTATCACCCAACTACAATACCGAGACTCACTCATTCAATTCGTATCTTTACCCTTTAGAATTCATTACACAAAATTCCACTATTAGGTCAAACACCTTTTAATAAATTCTATATTTGATAATTTATTATATATATAATAAATTAAATCGGCTACCCCGTAGCACTAGCCCTTAATACCCGAGTCAATTTCCCCGACTCTTAATTTAATTAATCACACATTAATTAATTTATTAGAATTGTGTCACTCAACCAAAATGCCCGGACTCACTCCCTTGGCCCGTATCATAACCTTTTAGAATTTATCTCACAAATTCCCGTAAATAAGTTGACACACTTTTAAATTTAACATCCCTTAATAACCATCTCTCATATCCTAGGTATAACCTCCCTTTAACATTTGCACTAATTTAATCTAAAAAGAAGAACAGTAGGAACTCCACAAAAGGACGACAGTGTTAGAAATTCTACCTCGTCATTCGAACGACATCCTAGGTCGTTTGAACGAATTCTACTGTCATTCAAAGAGACCCCAGGTCGTTCGAACGACTCCAAGTGTTTCCAACATCTATTTCTTCGTTGCGACTCTCGTTTTCTGCCATTCTCGTTCATCTCAGTTTTAAAACTCAAACCCCAAACTAGTCTATGCTAACTCCCAACGCTTCCAAAGTCTTCCAAATCTCCAATTTCACGTTGAACATTTATCTCTAATCGAAAAGTAACACTGTTAACAAAGTTTGGGTTGGATTATCATGGCTTCTCTTACGCTATTTCCTTATAGTTTGGATTCAATTTTCCAATTGAATAACCTTGATTATTAGACTATAATTATAACTTGGATTCTCCCCCATTTAAATCAGAATACCATATCGATTTTTATTATCCCAACAGTAAACATCGAAGTGGATTTTCAGATTTCTTCTTATAAGATTCCTACAACACATCTTCCAAATAATTCCTCAATTTAAATCACATGTATACAAATTCAATACAAAGGGTTATGGATCTACGCATGGATCATGTATTAATCATCAAATTTTACACAAATTTAAAGATTTCTAATTGTGCAGTTTCAAAACATGATTTTACTTTAAATCTAAGCATGAAGCTAACATTTATATAAGAATAACACAAATTAAATAAGAATGACCAGAGAATCATTGCTAGAGATTTGGTAGAGAAACCTCTTTTCTTCCTCTTAGGGTGTCATTCCTCCTCCTCTTGGGTGGTTATATCTAGGGTTCTTGGATGTAACTCCCAAATGAGTAGGTTAACTCTAATTAAATAAGGTTAGTCTTCAATTCCCGAGTTGGGCTTTAGGCGTCAAATTTAGACCCCCAAATGAGCCCAAATACATAATCTAATTAGCCTGATAATTACCCAACTCATATATATATATACTCCGGGACCATTCCTGAGGATCTAAAATACCCCAACGAGTTCGTAATACCTCTCAAAATGTGTCCCGAATATTTTTATCCAAAAATATATTTTAATTATGACGTGACACATGTAATTACTACTCAATATAAAATTCCTTTTTAGATTTATCCCAAATCATTAAAGTTCCACTCAAAATTTATAAATAACACTGAGTCCAATTACCCACAACCTTGATTAATTAATTTCACCGAATAAAATTAATCCTTTTTAGATTTTATTTTACTCCAAAAATACGGGGTATTACATTCTCCCCCCTTATAACGGAACTACGTCCTCCGAATTCAAAGTAGCATAATGTCACATTTTATTTTCACCGTTAACTTATGTTTATACCCAACTAGTCCACATTCATATCCAATGAGGTAAATGAAAATGCTCATCTATGCCTATAATAACATCAGTGAGGTGCCCATATATTCCACCTTATATGTACACACATATCATTAACCAAGATGAATGGCACATATACATCTAAAATGTACCATTAATACCAAGCATATCCATATAACAAGTATACCACCACATATGTACATGTAAAAAGAAATAACCATCTTAGTATCCAATTTCTCTCAACTCCCGTCTTTTGTCAATTTCGTTCATGGGACGTCTCGCATGCGAAATCCAAATAAGGAACCCTCTCGATACACTACTACACAACTTAGTCAGTTATTAAGATCCATCGACCCAAGACAAAAAGGGAAATTAAAAATAATCATGTAAATTTTGATAATTTTCATTTTCCAAATCAACCACTTATCATTTATAAGAGTTACACTAAACTCCTTTATAGTTAACATACCCTACTTTACCCAACACTTAAATCATCGCAACCCGGGTGGAACATTTTCCGCCATATTTACTCTATAGAGCACTTAGTCATTTTTAAGTCTCCAAAGGCTTACTCATGCAAACCAGGTCTACCATCACCACTTCAGTAACAATGTCTCGATACAAGCATTAAACATGATCATATAAAATCCCCCCCTCCCCCCAAAAAAACTTTGAATCCTAAACACAACACCTCAAAAGAACGGACCAAATGGACGCTCAGAGAAATACAAGATGCACCTAAGCTTTCAAATTTCAGGGCAGGGGAAAATAAACTAATTATTCACATTGTGTTGAATAATCTAACACTTAGGGTCCGTTTGATAGGCCACATTTTCCATAACAAATTTAGCAAATGGTGGTAAATAAAGATTTTGTCCATCAATTTATGTGTTTAATAATCTTTATAAATTTTGCATGGATACCATGTTCGCATACTTGTTTTGCCATACTTTTGGCAAATTTGTGGACAAATTTTGCTTACTTATATAGGATGACACACTTTTCTCACAGATTTTCCATCTCTATTAAAATTGCTATTTTTTTTAAACTTGTTTAACTTGGTTAAACTTTTTTTATTTTGTTAAAAATTGTTTTTTAATATTTTTTTATTATTTTTTTTGTGGTGGTGGTGGGTGGGTGGGATTATTTTTTTAAATGTTTTTTTCACTTAAAACTATTTTCTAAAAAAATATTTTTTGACTAAAAATAGTTTTTCGTTAAAAAATTATTTTTATAAAGTTAAAATTTGTTTTTAAATTAAAATATCTTTTTTTTTGGCTAAGAACTGTTTTTTTTAAATGTTTCTCACTATAAACATTTTTTTGTGTTAAAACTGGTTTTCTAAAATAATAGTTTTAAACTAAAAATTGATTTTTGCAAAAAATTTGTTTTACTTTTATCAAAATTGTTTTTTTGTATTGTTAAAAGTTGTTTTCATTAAAAATGATTGTTTGTTATATTATTATTTTTTTGTTAAAATTATTTCACTTTTGGTATAAAAAATATTTTTTGTGGTAAAATTGTATTTTCATTAAAAATAATTTTTTCTGTTATAATTGTTTCATTTTTGGTCTAAAAACTATTTTTAATTTTTTTTTTGTTACAAACTGTTTTTCTTGAAAATCTCTTTTTTTCCTCGTTATAAATTATTTTTATTGTTAAAAGCTATTTTTAAGGACTTTATTTTCGTTGTAAGTTTTTTTTTGTCAAAATTAGGGTTTAGAAACTCTTTTTTTGGTTAAGAATTGTCATTTTATTAATTTTTTTTTTGTTAAAAACAATTTTTTTATATATTAATTTTTTATATTTGTCATTTTTACTATTAATTTGATCAAATATTTCACTTTTGACACAAGAAAAATTTGTTTTATTAAAAAATCTTAACCTTTTTATCATAAAAATTGCCATGACATTTGTTGATGTAAAAAATTAGATCACTCTAATTATTCAATCACAGATAAATAAATGAGAAAAAAAAGATTTTTAAAGTGGTTCAGCCTTATACGAATGACCTACGTTCACTGTTGTTTTATTGCTGAGTGTTTGAGAATTCTCGATTACAATAAATTGCATTTTGGATCCCAAAGTTTGGATTCAGAATCAGTTCCCCCTACAATGGGGATTGTACAACGTATTTATAGCCTCGAAGCTATCATATGAAAGGGTGATACATTAAATGATATACATATGAAATGGTAACACATTTAATGCCCTTTAAGCGTGTGCGTCTAAATGATAAGCATTTAATGAACCAGTTGAACTGTTGGTTATTCAGCTATTAATGATCTGTTCGAGATGCAGCTCGGGCCGCCTGAGTAGCTCGGACCGCCTAAGCTTTCTGGTATTCAAGAGTTCCTCGGAGAGGTCTTTTCCTCGGAGCGTATGCGTCCCTCGGAGAGGTCTGTTCCTCGTAGTGTATGAGTTCCTCGGAGAGATCTATTCCTCGGAGCGTATGAGTTCCTCGGAGAGTATGCGTTGTTTCCATGTAGATAGCCACGTGTCTTCATATGATTGAGCCAAGTCAGCAGATTAAATTTGGTATCAACAGAAGCCCCCAATGTTTCATAGTTCGAAATTTGAGGAGTATGGAACATTCTTTCTCAGAATTCGGTAGCTTTAAATAGTTCTTCCTGACTTTTAGGATCATATCCCTTGTATTTATTTCTCTATCCCAATTCGTAGAATCATGTTTTTTGGACTTTTCTGCTCGCTTCAGTTTTCGCGTCACTTTTCGCCTTTTTAGTCGCTGTTGTTTGCTTTGATTCCCGCGCCAATAATTAATGCCCTTTTAGCCGTCGGTATCGTAATCATTATTTCGCCAGTTCCCAAAGCAAGGTATTTAAACTTCATAGAGACTCCCATTGTCTTCTATCTTTTCAGATTTTCATCTTTGAGTTTTTCATTGTCTTCTACTCTTTAGTGCGTTTATCTCTTCCGTCGTTCATTGTCAACAGCTTCAGTCTTTTTTCTGTAAGATCCTCTTTCTTCTTCTTCATTTCTTTTAATTCATCATCATGGTTTACCCAGTTGAGTCTCTTGACAAATTTCGATATGATTTTTCCATTCCTTCTTGGGTTGTATTGGAAGAGCTTTCTGAGCCTTCTAATTATTTCAATTTGGCTGAGGGACATTGGTTCCCCAGTCTCTTTTTTGCTGAGTGTGGATTTTCTTTTCCACCAAATCCTCTGTGTCTGGAATTTTTTCAGTACTTTGATGTTGTTCCTGCACGAATAGCTCCCAACACATGGAGAATAGTTAATGGGGTGTATAAATTAAATCAAGTGCATGGAACTCGCATAGGAATTCCATAAATCATGT
Source organism: Sambucus nigra (assembly GCA_949130495.1). Taxonomy (NCBI): domain Eukaryota; kingdom Viridiplantae; phylum Streptophyta; class Magnoliopsida; order Dipsacales; family Adoxaceae; genus Sambucus; species Sambucus nigra. Next base: position 117,049,333 of record OX422208.1, read on the forward strand.
ACTGCTATAGATGAGCAGTTAATGATAATATTTATTATTTAAAAACTAGGTTTATAAATAGAGCTTTAGTAGTCAATCTCCCTGATGCCAATAGGGATTATTTTGAACATGGGGTTGTTGTAAAAAATTGGCAACACCCTCCTTTACCCGGAGATGAGGTTTACCAGGGTCCCAGATGCCCTCCTTATGGCAATGGGATATGTTATTTTTATTTATTTTATTTATCTTGAAATCATGTTTGTTTTGTGTTTGATAAAATGTGTTACTGATAACAATATCTATTTATTTGCAGTTGATAGCAAGAGAAAGTGCCCCAAAGAAGCAGATGTCAATATAAGGCATTTGGGACTTATCTGGGGTCTGCATCAAAGGGTTGCTGACGAGCACATTCGATCAGCCTCCTATCTGCTCCAATATAAGAGCTATACAACTTCTTTCACTGCTCGTCCAGTGATCAGTGAAGCAGAGCCAGTACCACCCTCTGCAAGTTCTTCGCTAGAATCTCACGTTCCGTTGAGCGAAAGGATGAAGAAGAGAAGGACTCCTGCTCTGTTTGAGAAAAATGCCTCCAGTTCTGGAGAAATAAAAAGGATTAAGATTGATGTCCCAAAGGAGGGGACAAAGAAGACTGGTGTAGTTCCTTCAATTGCTCCTGCTAAAGTCTCCGAGAAGGTTGCTGACAAGCCCGCAGTGGCTCCGAGCAGCTCTGCTGCTCCTGGAAAGGTGATTGTGATATCACCGACTAAGGATTCTTCCTTGGTTGTACCTGTTCCCCCAAGGAGGATGAAGAAGAGCTCCTCGGTCAATTTGGCTGACACCACCATTCAGCCCCCTGCTGCTGGGACTAGGGTTCCCACATCTGTTCCCCCGAGCTCTGACATGAGCTCGGTAAAGTCTTTGACCATTCCCGAGGTGCAAGGTAATGAAGATAACCTTACTCGAGATATGGTTACTTCTTTGGCTTCTCGTCATCTTGCTTCAGTAAGTACCTTTACTTTGAACTTTTCATAGTTTCCTTTGTTATTTCTTATATTTGTTTCTGATTTTGCGTTATTTTTCTGTTTACAGTTGACGAGCTGCTTCAACATAATCCTTAAGAAGGATGAAGCAATCAAAGCTTCTTGCTCCTCGTACAGCGTGGAGGGATCTTTGGAAGAAGCTACCAAGTCCTTGGAGGAATCTTGCCAGAGGTATGATACTGATAAGGCAGTCTGGGAGAATAAACTTGCTTCCTCCGAACAGGAGAAAACTCGGGTTGCTGAGGCCTCCAGGGATTTTGATAGGAAAGTGAATGCCTTGGAGAAGGCTAATAAAGAGCTCGATGTGAAGCTCAAGACTGCTGAGGAATTTGGAAATAGACTCAAGGCTGCTGAGGAGAGGTTGGTCCAATTCCAGGAAGTAACTCGGCAGAAGGAGGAAGCTGAACAAAAACTGAAGGCTGCTGATGTTTTGCTGTCCGAGAAGCTTGCCTTGGAGAAGGCCAAAAGGAAAACTACCGTGAAGAAGTCCTTCAGCTCTGGTTGGGACAAAGGTTGGGATAAGGGATGTGCTACCATGGTCTCTCAAGTGGATTATGGCAGTGTAAAGTATTTCAGGGACGGATGGGTTGTTGCCCTTCAGGAATTGAAGGTCGACGAGTCATCTGAGCTCTTCCAAAGACACATCCCTGGTCCTCCTCCTACTCTAGAAGAATTAAAAGAGGACGAAGCTTCCTCTGAAGAATCTTCAATGGTAGTGGGAGAGAATGCCCTAACCAGTCAGCATGCTGTCGAGCAAGGAGTTTCTTCTTCCGAGCAACAGTTGGTGTTCTCCGAACAAGTCGTAATTCCCTCCGAGCAACCTGCCACCTCTTCCCAACCTCCCGAGAAGGTTTTGGGAGATAAGGAAAAGGTGTAGTTTTGTTCGGTTTTCTCTTTTTATTTTTATTCTTTGTCAAATGTAACCAAGATCTTTGTAACTCTGCACTATGATCTAATAAAATTTGAGTTTTCTTCCATACGATTGTCTCTTTTCTATTTGTACTCTGTCTTGATCTTATTTTTGATGATTGTCTTTTCTTTCTCTGCTAGTTTTTGGCCAGGATGGATATTCTATCTGCCAATGATACAAAGCTGATGCAGCAATGCAATAAATTTTATAGGGCTGGTCACACAGACCTGAGTGCATCAGAAGTTGCCGACATCCTTGGTTATGATGCTTCAGAACAGGCAATCGAAGCTTATCAGCACCTGAAGTGCTTACTTGACCAAGCTGTGGCCAATAATGTGTCTTACTATGAAATGATCGAGGATCTTCAATGTACCCTAGAAGACCTTCAGAATCAGTACAAGGAATCAACTGCCCTGTTGCATGAAGGGTATGAGAAGAGGTATCAACATCTTTCTTCCGAGAAGGGTTATGAGAAGCTCTTTGGTGGGTACGATGTCAGGGAGAGAACCTTAAAGGGTGAAGTTGAAGCATGTAGACAGATTGCCGAGCTACTGGAGCAAGAGAATAACAATTTGCAGAAGGAGCTAGCACAGTTGAAGTCTGCAGCCTCTTCTTCAACATCTATAATCCCAGTGACTGATGAGGGATTTTCATTTTTAGAAGTTGAGAATGCCAAATTGAGGCAAGAGTTAGACACATTGAGGAGGTCGGGCACTTCCACATCTCCTCGCGGACGAGCAAGAGCTCCTCGGGGATGAGGAAGAGCAGCTCGTGTTCTTGTGGAGGAATAGAGGACAGCATCTGCCTTAGAGAACCAAGTCTTCCAATTAATGGCTAAGAACCAAGCTTTGTCTGACATGTCAAAGAAAATTAGAGACCTGGAAAAACAACTCACTGTAAAGAAATCAGTGTTGGGGACTAATGAGTTTTTCATCCAGAGTCTTCACGAGAAGCTTGAAAGGTTAACATTTCAATTTCACAAACAGCCCAGGGAGTTCTGGATGGCTAGATACAACGAAGCACTATTCCATTTGGATGATTATATCCAGAATGCCAATAATGAGGGCTACAAACAAGGCTGGATGAATGCCTTAGGCGTGCTGAAGCTCAAACAAGGACACTATCTGTGGGACTATTATGATCTCGGGTTGCTCGACTTGCCTGTACCACCAAACAATCTGGAGATGGAATGGATCCCAGCTCGTGCCATTCCTTGAAGCTTAATTGCAAAATACCTCGGTGACTACAATTTACATTCTCAATTTGAGGTATCTCGTCCCGAGCATCTTCTGGATCGACCTTCTGTGATGAACATCAGGATGCTGAAGGATTTGAACTTCATCAATTCTCCTCAGTCTTTAAATGATCCGCCTACTGGCGAGGAACCTGTATCGAAAGCTGAGGGGAAAAGACCAATAGAATTGGAATTTGTAATAGTTAGTATACATATCAATGTAACTTTCCTTTTATCATCAATGTAATTTATTTCGAATTTAATGAAAAACTTTCATTTCTGTTTGCAAATCTTAATTGCTATTGCCTTGTAAATATTAACACTTTACATTTTTGCATATCTGTTAAAAAGATAACAATATTGTGTTGTTCATCGACCAACTTAGTAATAAAAAGTTACAAGTATCAGTAATGTTGCTCGATCATGAGGTAATGAGTATAAAAATGTTTAAAATTTTTCTAACCAACCAAGGTTGTGAGATTGTGCTCGTCGACCAATTATAGTTAGTGAGAGTTTATCCCCAACTAACCATACTTGGTAAATTTTGAAATATTTCGTTTCCTAGCCAAACAGGTTGGCATTTTTAGGAATATTTCTCCTCGTCGACCAACTATGTTGGTACAGTTTGGATTATTTTCTCCTCGTCGACCGACTAAGTTGTTACAGTTTGGAATATTTTCTCCTCGTCGACCAACTATGTTGGTACAGTTTGGAATATTTTGTTGATTAGTCTGCCGAGCTTTGCCGAGTAGTGCATAGCACTAGTATTCCCCGAAAAAATTTCAATGAATGGAGAAACTTACAGAATATTTTCATTTTATTCATACTGATGGAAACTGTGTTACGTATACATCACTGATGATACTTGCGCAGATGCTCTGCATTCCATGCATTCTTAAACTCTTCACCTTCTAATGTTGCTATTCGATAGGTTCCTGGCCGAACAACTTCTGTAACTCGGTATGGTCCATGCCAGTTTGCTTCCAGTTTGTTATGCTTTTGGATTACTTTCGTCAACACATAGTCTCCTTCTTTCAGGTCACACTTCTTCACCCTCTTGTTGTAGAACAAAGATGTTCGCTACTGTTAAGAAGCATTTCTAATGGCTGCTTCTTCTCTAACTTCCTCGAGCATGTTTAAATCCAGTCTTCTCATTAAGTCATTGACAGGAGAATTGAAATTCAGTACCCTGTGCGTTAGGAGGCCCAACTCGGCAGGTATGACAGCTTCACTTCCGAACGCCAGCATGTATGGTGATTCTCCAGTTGCTACTCGGGGAGTAGTTGGGTAAGCCCAAAGTACTGATTGTAGATCGTTGATCCAGTTTGCTTTCGCATCATCCAATCTTTTCTTTAAACCGTTCAGCAGCGTCCTGTTTGTCACTTCAGTTTGAACATTGCTTTGAGGATGGCCTGGTGCTGAGTGGACCTTCAAAATATTTGATTGATGACAATAGGCGGCAAACTCCTCGTTATCAAGTTGTGTCCCATGGTCTGTGATGAAGGCATGAGGGAGACCATATCGACAAATGATGTTCTTCCAAATAAATTGGTACACCTTTTCGTATGTCATATCAATGAGTGGCTCAGCTTCTACCCACTTAGTAAAATAATCCACTGCGACGACGAGGTACTTGAACCTTCCTCGGGTCGTTGGCAGTGGTCCAACCAAATCAATTCCCCACATGGAAAATGGCCAAGGGGAAGTTATGGGTGACAACAATGCTTGAGGATTTCTTCGGATGGAGGAAAAGCGTTGGCACTTGTCACATTTCTTTGCATAGGCTACACAATCTGCCCTCATCGTCGGCCAGTATTATCCCTGCGTCATCACCCTTTGTAAAAGTGTCCGACCTGCTATATGTGCTCCATAAGACCCTTCATGGATCTCTTCAATCAAATCTTTCACCTCGGTGGGATGTACACATCTTTGCAAACCTGCCATAATTCCTCGTCTATATAAAATACCATTAGTTAGTACATACCGAGCAACTTTAAACTTCAATTTCTTGGCTGCAAGCTTGTCAATTGGCAATTCTCCCTCCTCGATATATACCCTGATGGGATCCATCCAAGATGGTCCTAAATCAAGGGTGATAAAATTCATCTTCAGATCTTCATCTATACTCCGACCAGCTAACACTTCAATTGGCATTGTTCGTCGTAGCTCGGTGGGAGTAGCTGATGCTAGTAGAGCTAGGGCGTCTGCTCTCGCATTCTCCATTCTTGGTACTCTGACCAGCTGAATAGCGGCAAATTCTGACAACAACTCCTTTGCCTTTGCATGATATCTGATCATTAATTCTCCTCTAACTGCATATACTCCCATCATTTGGTTTACAATCAATTGAGAGTCACTGAAGATCACAACCTGCTGCGCCTCCATAATTTTTGCCAAATTAAGCCCTGCAATCAGGCCTCATATTCTGCTTCATTGTTGGATGCTTTGAATTGGAAACGCAAGGCGTATTCCATGTCGACCTCGTCCGGAGTGCTCAGAACTATTCTCGCGCTACATCCTGCAGTGCAAGATGAGCCATCTACATATAACCTCCATATAGGTAACTCGCCTTCAAATTTTTGATCAGTTAGAGTTCCTCGGTGAAATATTTGCTGCTTCCTTTCATCCTCCCCGAATTTTTCTTGTTCCTCATCGATCATCTTTTCTTGCCCTTTTACCAACCGAGGTTGGTCTGAGTTCGAATTTAATGACCTTGTAACATCCACTTGCCCTCTTACCAATCGGAGTTGGTCTGAGCCAGTGTCTGTCGATCCTGTAACATCCACAGGTTGATCAGCGAGCAACTCTTGTTTCTCGTCCGGAGTCCTCCCAACTATCTCTGCATCACATCCTGTAACATCCACACGTCCTTTTACCAATCAGAATTGGTCTGGGCTTGTGTTTGTTGATCCTATAACATCCACAGGTTGATCAGCGAGCAACTTTTGCTCCTCGGGGGTATCAGGATAGGTGAACTCCGCTATGAAATCTGCTACAGCCTGCCCTTTTAGTGATGATCTGGGTTCATAAATTATATCATATTCTCCGAGCTCTATTGCCCAGTACATCAATCTCCCTGATTTATCTGGCTTATGAAGGGCTTGTCTCAATGGCACATCGGTGTATACTACTATAGTATGAGCCTGGAAGTACGGCCTCATTCTCCTACTCGCCTCAATTAGTGCCAGTGCCAATTTCTCCAGTCTTGGATATCTGATCTCTACTCCTCGAAAGGCCTTACTTGTGTAGTAAATTGGCTTTTGTACTCCATTCTCCATTCTGATCAACGCCGAGCTAATTGCATTCTCGAATACTGTAAGGTACAAATACAATTTTTCTCCCATCACCGGCCTGGACAACAGTGGAGGTGCTCCCAAGTATTTCTTCAAGTCTTGAAAGGCCTTCTCACATTCATCATTCCACTCAAAAGTTTTTCGGAGTGTCTTGAAGAATGGGAGACATCTATTAGTTGCTCGTGACACAAATCTGTTGAGTGCTTCTACTCGTCCTGTGAGACTCTGTACTTCCTTCTTCGTTATTGGAGATCGCAGCCCTAATAGAGCTTTGATCTTTTTAGGATTTGCTTCAATGCCTCTTTGATTGACAATGTACCCGAGGAACATGCCTTCTCGTACTCCGAATATGCACTTGGTCGGGTTCAGCTTCATTTGATATTTATCTAGTTGATCAAAAGTTTGACTTATGTCAACTAGATGATCTTTAGCTTTCTTGCTTTTTGTCAGCATGTCGTCAACATAGACTTCCATATTGTCACTGATTTGTTCAGCAGCAAGACCTTGTTCATCAGCCTCTGATTTGTCGCACCTGCATTTTTTAAACCAAAAGGCATAATATTATAACAATAAGTTCCCCTAGGGGTAATGAAAGAGGTACTCTCCCTGTCTTCAGGTTTTATTTTGATCTGATTATAACCAGAATAAGCATCCATGAAGCTCAGCAACTCGTGTCCCGAGGTAGCATCCACCAGTTGATCAATTCGGGCCAGTGGAAAATGATCTTTTGGGCATGCTTTGTTGAGGTCGGTGAAGTCTACACACATCCTCCACTTGTTGTTTTTCTTCTTTACCATCACCACATTGGCTAACCAATCTGGATATTTTACATCTTCAATGAAACAAGCTTTCTGGAGCTTCTCGACTTCCTCCTGCATAGCTTGATTCTTCTCGGGACTGAATACTCTTCTTCTCTACTTCACAGGCTTGATCTCCTTATTCGCATTGAGCTCGTGACATAAGAAGTTTGGGTCAATCCCAGGCATATCTTCACGACTCCAAGCAAAAGTTTGTTTTCTGCTTCTAAGGAAAGTTGTCAATTCCTGTTTTAGTGAGGCTTCCAATGACGAACCTATTTGAGTAGTTCGTTCAGAGTGTTCGTCGTCCAGAATGATATTTTCAGTAGCTTCCACCACTTGACCCTTCACGAGTTGCGACTCATCCCGAGGATCCAAGGTTTCAATTTCTGCACCTTCATCCACTTGATAAGTAGTAGTCATTTTCTTTGATTCTTCCAATTCGTCTTGCGCGGCGGATGAATAATAGAACTCCCGAGCTATTTTCTGATCACCTTTCATAACTCCTACTCCAAAGTTTGTTGGAAATTTTAGGCATTGATGCACTGTAGATGGTACAGCCTCGAACTTCTTCAACCCTACTCTTCCCATGATGATATTGTACGATGACTGGACATTCTTATCCATCATGAAAAAGTGTATTTTTTCTGTCCGACAAGCAGGCCACGTACCAATGAATATATCAAACTTGATCGTCCCAAGTGGAAATACTTTTTCGCCAGCAAAACCGATGAGGGGCCTCTGGTAAGGCTCCAGTTGAGATAGCTTCAAATTCAAACTATCGAAACACGAGTAGAACATGATGTCTGCCGAGCTACCGTTGTCGACTAACACTCTTGAGATCATTACCTCTTTCATTCTCATTTTGATCACTAGTGGGTCGTCATGAGGATATAGAACTCCTGCAAGATCATTCTTTGAAAACCCAATGACCAATTTTTCTTTATTCACCTTTCTCGGGCGATCTTCCTCAGCTAAATTTATTCGCTGAATATACGAGCAAGCTTGAGCCTCTCCGAGGTAAGCTTTTCTTTCTGCATTAAGGTCTCCTCCTCCTGCATCTCCTCCTGTAATAACATTACAATCAAATGACCCAAAGCGTATTGAAAATACCTCTCGTTCTGGTTGCCTTGGTTTCTTGGGAAGATCGGGGTCATCATCTGGATCATCTTCATGGTTTCTTTTCTTTTTCTCCTCTGCCCGACGAGGAGATCTAGACCTCTCTCTAGTTCGGTCATTATTTCTTCTTTCGCTTCCCCGATCAACATACTTTGCTAGCTTTCCTCTTCGGATGAGTGTTTCAATCTCGTTCTGAAGAGCTATGCAATTTTTGGTCATATGGCCATGATCCTTATGGAACTCGCAATATTTCTCCCTATTCCTCGTGTCAGGGTCTGACCTCATTTTCTTGGGCCAGTTTAACTCCTCGCTGTTCTTAATTTCTTCCAGGACGTGGTTGATATTTTCCTTCAAAGGCGTGTAGTTATCAAATTTCTTCAAGACCTCCCATGACGACCTACTTTTGGAATGTTTGTCACCACCATTGTTCTTATGCTCTTTCTTCTTAGCTTTATCACCTTCCCCCTTGGCTTCTTTGGAGTCCATATTCTTCTTCCCAGACATAGCCTCCTCGGCGTCCATAATCTTGGACGCTTTTCCCATCAGGTCCGACATGGTTCGAGGTGGGTCTTTGGCCAAAGTGTAGTACAACTTGTTTGGCAGTAGTCCACTCATCAAAGCAGTAATCGCTGTCTTCTCCTCATAATCAATGACTTCGAGCTTCTCGTTATTAAAACGAATTATATAGTCTCTAATACTCTCACCAGCTTTTTGTCTAACACTTAACAAATGTGCTACTCGTTTAACTGGCTTTGCTCTAAAGCAGAAATTCCCAATGAATAACTCGGCCAGTTGAAGAAAAGTTGAAATCTTACCCCGAGGAAGATTATTATACCATATCTGAGCAGATCCGGTAAGAGTTCCCGAGAATTCCTTGCATCTCATCTCGTCTGGGACAACATAGATGTCGGCAGCAGCTTGATATTGTTCTATATGAAGGACAGGGTCAGTCTTCCCATCATACTTGGGAGTCACAACAGGTGCTTTGAACTTTGATGGTGTTGGAAAATCAACAATGTCTTGGACCAAAGGTGTTCCTCGAACAAAGGTTCGTTGTAGGGGGGTTCTTAGCCTTAGCCATTTCCCCTAATATATCCTCCAGCCTTTGAATAGATCCTTTCCAAGCATTATTTCCTTCCTTGGGCCTATTGGTTCGGGCAACTGATCGCGTTGAAGTGGCTTCCTGGGATTTATCATGGCGAGCAGCTGATCGGTCAGCAGATACATCTCGACGAGTAACTGGTCGTGATTGGGCAGATCCTTCCCTTAAATCTTATGGTCATTGAAAGCTCCTCGACGCTGCATTAAGAGGACTTTTGTTCCTCCTAGGGCCTAATCGATCAAAAGGAGAGGCCCTGTTTAATCTTTCCAATGCGCTGGCCCTTTCTGGGGAGAGGGTGACACGTTGTTCAGTATCTGTGGCTCGCATTGACGAAGTTTATCCTGGTTGATAAGAAAAGTCTTCAGATTCCTCATTGCCATATGAATTAACACGCCTAGTACGCGTAGAAGGCGCACGGGTATTTCTTTGGATGTTTCGTGATTCGGAATGGGCTGGTGCACCGCTATGGAGGTTTTGGATGAATTATCGCATTGTTTCTTACATGGCGGTCTGGCCCTGAGCCAAATTTGCCATTATTCTAGTCAGATTTGGAATGATTGGTGGTGCAGATGGATTTAGAGGGGTTCCGGCGTTTCGATTGCTGGATTCCGGCACATCAGCCATTGGTATTGGATTGTTATTGGTGAGAAAACGATATTACCAATCGTTTCCCACAGACGGCGCCAATCTGTTGATGTAAAAAATTAGATCACTCTAATTATTCAATCACAGAAAAATAAATGAGACAAAATATTTTTAAAGTGGTTCAGCCTTATACGAATGGACTACGTCCACTGTTGTTTTATTGCTGAGTGTTTGAGAATTCTCGATTACAATAAATTGCATTTTGGATCCCAAAGTTTGGATTCAGAATCAGTTCCCCCTACAATGGGGATTGTACAACGTATTTATAGCCTCAAAGCTATCATATGAAAGGGTGATACATTAAATGATATACATATGAAAGGGTAACACATTTAATGCCCTTTAAGCGTGTGCGTCTAAATGATAAGCATTTAATGAACCAGTTGAACTGTTGGTTATTCAGCTATTAATGATCTGTTCGAGATGCAGCTCGGGCCGCCTGAGTAGCTCGGACCGCCTAAGCTTTCTGGTATTCAAGAGTTCCTCGGAGCGTATGCGTCCCTCGGAGAGGTCTGTTCCTCGGAGTGTATGAGTTCCTCGGAGAGATCTATTCCTCGGAGCGTATGAGTTCCTCGGAGAGTATGCGTTGTTGCCATGTAGATAGCCACGTGTCTTCATATAATTGAGCCAAGTCAGCAGATTAAATTTGGTATCAACAACATTGATAAAATTTGATATCCAAGCCATTTGCTCACTTTATAATTAAACGAATGCTTAATGTTTGGTTTGGGGAAGGCTCCGTTTGGTTCGGGATAAAATATGTTTTAACGCGGTGAAAAGTAATATGATGAAATACGTTTTCATCTATTTAAAATTAATTTTTTGTTAGGTTGAGATTGTGAATAAGTACACACTCGATAATTATGAAACTGTGTGTACTCGATAATTATGAAACTTTAAATAAAAATAGAGAAAAAATTAATTCTAAATAGATGAAAACGTATTTCATCATATTACTTTTCACCGCGTTAACCCCGAACCAAACGAAACTGTAGAGAGATTTTTACCTTCGTTAACTGTTGATACCAAAATTAGTATGCTAATATAGATGAATCACAAGAAGACACGTGTCGATCTACGTGGCACAATAGCAACGTGGAAATCGACTTCCCCGACCAAGTCAGACTCACTCCGAGGAACTCCAATGCTCCGAGGAACTCCAACGATCCGAGGAACTCTTGAACGACGAGCAACTAAAGGCGCTTCGAGCTGCATCTCGACGATTGCCAGATAATCAACAGTTCAACTATTCATTAAATGCTAATCATCTTGACGCACACGCTTGAGGAGCTTTAAATGAATTACCCTTTCATATGTATATCATTTAATGTATCACCCTTTCATGTACAGCCTAAGGGCTATAAATACCTTGTATCACCCTCATTCAAGGGGACCAGAATTTCTTGATAGAACTTGTAATCGAGAATTCCCAAACACTTAGCAATAACATAACAGTGGACGTAGGCCATTCATATAAGGCTGAACCACTTTAAAAATATTTTGTCTAATTTATTTATCTGTGATTGAATTATTAGAGTAATCTAATTTTTTACATCAACATTAACTTCATCACTTGAACTTTATTTCCTTTTACATTATCACTCGAATATTTATTTTTAATACTTAAATAGTTCAACTTTTGAAATTGCTTCAAGTAGTTCCTATTATTTTTTTTTGGTTTATTCCCCCTTATAGAGGTACTATGAGGTGTTCCGGTCAGCTTACGTGCATATCGACTAATTGCCATTCACAGATTAGTGGCCAGCCATTGGTCCTCAGGTTGTTTGCCGCTGTCGAGACTTGAATGAAGAAACAAATCCAGTCGAACAGGGATCTTTAGTAATAGTACGCCACATGAAATCATATTTTTTCCATAAGATAGAAAGGATAAAATTAAAAACCCTATACCCATCTCTCTCTCTCCCCGGTATTGGGTTTTCAACGGGTCATCAAAGGAGGTGAGTGGATTTTTTGAGTTTTAGCAACTGGGTTTGACGTTGTGAATGTGTTTTAGAGATATGTTTGTGGGTTTGAGATTTGAGTTTGATGTTTTAGATTTGTTTGTGGGCTGCTGAGTAGATCTCTTCTAGATTTGGCTATTGATTGCCATTGTTGCTGGTATTTCTTGTTTGTGGGTTTCATTATTATGACCGATTATAACTCTCAAATGGCGATTTTGTAGATTTTTCTTGTTTTGTTTTGTGAGTTTCATATTTTTTTTGCAGAAAAAACATTTCAGAATGTTTAAATATATTATGTGTAATTTTCAAATGTTTAACCCATATCTGGTAATTTATCGAAGCTTGACAGACTTTTCATAGATTTTTGTTATCCTAGATTTAGTTTTTTAACCCAGATTTGTCCTTTTTTTGTTTCAAAATTTTAAAAATGTTTATTCATTTTTTCACAATTTTTTATAAACTTTTTTTAATTAATTTTTTTGAAATTTATAATATTTTCTTTCAGATGTTATAATATTTTGTCATTTTCAGATTTTTAATTTTTTTTTCATATTTTTCTCTTTTTATTAATTTCTGTATTTTATATTTTTTTTCTTCTAATTTTTGGAATTTATAATACTGTTTGTTCTATTTTTTTAAACGAGGGAGTTACGTGGGTGGATTTTCTCTCTCTTCACAAAAATTCTTCAAGGAATATTAAGGCTCTTTTTAGCGTAATAGATATTTTTTTGTCATTTTCAATTCTTTTGTAATCTCCTGTTATATATATATACTAGCGTATGCCCGTGCCTGAAGGCACGACGAATTTTTTCAAAGTACGTAATCGCGAAACGACGATAACTTTTCAAAGTACGTAATAGCGAAACGCAAAAATTTCGAAGTGTAATTTTAAAACAATGTCAAATAGTCCAATAACATTCAAATAGTCTAGATTCATCAAATAAATTCACATATAATACGAAATATACAATATTCATCCATCGAATTCACATTGTCTCAAAAAAACAAAATGTCAAATTTAAAAAAAAATTGGACATAATATCCTTTGTTTATGGAGCTATTCACATTGCTTAACAAATAACAAATAGTCCAACATCCAAATTGTCTAAATTCTTCAAACAAAATTCACATATAAATGAAATATACAATATTCACCAATCAAGCTAACTGTGTCTCAAAAAAACAAAGTGTTAATTTTTTTAAAAAAATAGGCATAGTCTCCTTTGTTTATTGGACTATCCACCCTATTTAAGGGGTAACAACAAATCCAACAAATTTTTAAAAAAAAATCCCAAATTCAGAGATGGGAGCTAGAAGCCAAGGGAAGGAGAATATGTGGGACTTCCTCAAAATGTCTGTGCCGTGGTGCTTCTGGATTAGGTGCTACGATTGCTGTCTTCCCATCCTTCTTCCCACCTCTAGCCATGATCACTCTCTCTCTCGATTTTCTGTACGATTTGACAAATAATAAACATAATTAATCAGTTTCTCGGACAAAGATACAGTCACCTAAGTAAATATAAAATCAGTAAAATGAAATATACAATCACATCCAAATTGTCTAAATTCGAGATTGATTCAGCCGGATCCAATTGGATTACCTCTTTTATACAAAAATGTAGTTTCGAGTTTGATCCCATCATATTTGGTCTACAAATAAAACAAATAACAATATTAAGAGAAAGGAACTATTTGAATAAGTGCATATGCATATATGCGAGTGCATATATACAGTGCGTGTGTGCGTGTTTGTGTGCGCGCGCGTGTGTGCGTTTGAGTGGGAAATGGGGGAGGGGATGGGCAGGGGGAGTGAGGAAGGGGGAGGGGACGGGCAGGGAGCGCGTGTGCATGGGTGTGTGCATGTGTTTGTGTGCGCGTGGGGAAGGGGGGAGGGGACGGGGCAGGGGGCGGAGGGGGAGAAGATGAGGGAGAGCTCTGTGTGTCTGTATGTGTGTTTGTGTGTGTGTTTATGTGCGCGTGTGTGCATGTGTGAGCGGGGAAGGGGGGAGGGGACGGGGCAGGGGGCGGTGGAGGGGGAGAAGATGAGGGAGAGTTGTGTGCGTGTGTGTGTGCGTGTGGGGGGGGGGTAGGGGGAGGGATTTTACCAGGGGCGGGAGGGTGCTGCGGAGGGGGCGGGGGTTGCATATATGTTGAGATAAATATAAGTATGATGAGATAGACCACAATTTTTTTTACATGCCGATCAATTCAATAGAAGAGAAGTGATCAGTACCACTATCATAATCGGTTGGAACTGTTGGGTCTTCCCAGATCAGTTGCATCGGCACTGCATCCATTGGCACCCAGGAGTCTTTGTGACCAAATAAGGGAATTCAGTAAAACGATCATTAATATGCCCAGGAGTCTTTTGGCAGCACACTCATACCTACTACTGCATTCTGTAGATTTAATTTTATGTTGTTCTACTGATTCTGGTTTCGTTTTAAGCATACATCTGTTATTATATATTAACAAAGAAATGAGTAAACGATATAGATAACAGTTAGAAATAAAGATGAAATGAACGTAAATGAACACAAACTTATAACCTCAAAACAGAGCAGATGAAGTAGAAATGAGAGTAAACCGAATCAAGATCAGAACATGGCTAAAGTTCACCTGAAATAGATAAGTAGAATAGTTAAAATATGAGTTCTACATTTACTAAAAAGTGATTGAAACAAACGAATACCACCGGTTCTTGGAGACTTGGTAAGTAGTTTTTTCCAGATCGTAAATTAAACAAAAAAACAAAAACAAATAGTACACCTGATGTAGTGCGAGTGTGTGCGTGTGTGAGTGGGAAAGGGGGGAGAGGACGAGTCAGATATGCATATATGCGCATATATGCATATGCTTATATGTAGTGCGAGTGTGTTCGTGTGTTTGTGTGCACGTGTGTGAGTGGGAAAGGGGGGAGGGGGCGCGTGTTTGTGTGTGTGCGTGTGAGTGGGGAAGGGGGGAGGGGACGGGAAGGGTGAGGATGTGTGCATGTGTGTGTGTGTGTGTGTTTGTGTGCACATGTGTGCGTGTGTGAGTGGGGAAGGGGGGACGGGGGAGGGGACGGGGCAGGTATGCATATAAGCAATCTTCACACACACAAACACAACATATATGCCTTTGTTTATATGCATATTGAGGCATTTATGCCAATGCTGCGTATGTGTGTGTGTGTGCGCATGCATGTGTGTGTGCGTTTGTGTGCGCGTGTGTGAGTGGGGAAGGGGGACGGGAAGGGCAGGGGGCGCGTGTGTGCGTGTTTGTGTGTATGTTTTTGCGCGCGTGTGAGTGCAAAAACATTATATTTGCAAACTAAGAGTAGCTTTAAAAACTAAAACAGAGGTAATAAATCAAACACATATCTAAGTTATCTCATCAAATCAAAACTAAAAACTTAAACAGGGGTATTAAATCAAAACAAAAGTCAAAAACCCATCGCATACCAAAACCCACACCACATCAAAACCAAAATAAAAATAAGATTACCTCTCACTGGCAGCGGCAGCAGCAAGCAGGGTTGAAATCTAAATCAATACAGCAAGCAGGCAGCAAGCATCTGCCATACAACAGGGCTGCCATCATCTACCCTAGGTGAAATCTAACAGCAGTGATGAAATTAACCCCTTCTCAATACAGCAAGCACGGTTATCCCCATGGTTTGATGCTTTCCCCGTTGTACTTCTTGAAGCAAGCCTTATCTCGGCCCATCCACATTGTTTCCACATCGCAGCACTGATATAGAAAAAATAATCCAATTCAGATATAGAACAATTAACGATGTGCGTAGGTTGGAATCTGTTTAGGGAATAATGATGGTAATCTAGAAAGCCTCAAATCTTAACGCATATTAGGGAGTGAGTGTTATTTGTGTTTTAAAATGTTATAAACAAAACCTTCCAAGTGGGAAAATCAGGATATAGTAGCTACAGCTGCAGCTTCCATGGGTACAAAACCAAGTGGGAATTCAGCATTCAGCAGCTTTATATTAAGGTTTTTTGAATTCAGCATTGTACAAAACCAAGTGGGAATTCAGCATTGTACAAAACCTTCCATATTGAGGCATATCACACAACTTTATATTAAGGTTTTCTGAATTCAGCAACTGCAGCTTCCAAGTGGGAAAACCTTCCAAGTGGTTTTGTACAGAAGTAAAGAATTGGTTTTAAAATGTTATAGAGAGGCCAACAATCATCTTGCCTCTAAATATAACGGGTATACATGTTTGTGTTTGTGTGCGCGTGTGTGCATGTGTGAGTGGGGAAGGGGGGAGGGGACGGGGCAGTGTTACATATATATGCAGTTGCATCTGCATATATATGCATATATATTCAACTGATGCATATATGCATATATATGCAACTGCTGCATATATATGTAGTGCATATATATGCAGATGTGGGGCAGTGCATATATACGCATATGCATATATATACATTGCGCATATATATGCAGTATGCATATATATGCGCATTGTATATATATTCATATGCATGTATATGCAGTGTGGAGGCCGCAAATTGCATAATAAATTGCAACCAAAAGGTATTGTCCTGGAAGAAATGAGTGCAACATAAGTAACAACCAAACCAATCACAATGATTTTTAAAAAATGTGCACTTGTGAATTGAAATATGAGAACGAAATATAAAATTTTCGTTGTTACCATTATGAGGCTTTCCTACTGGCATTTGTAAATGTGCACATCTCCGGCGCTGAACTCCACGCCGGCGGCCGTAGCTAAATCCCTTGCCCATCTGCCTCGGAACCCATTCTAGAAAAATGGTTCATACACACTTGACAGCCGAACGCAATAATGATCGGACCCTTCCCCATTTATGTCATAGTTTACTAATTTCAAACCAAATGGACATGATAATTGAGAATTAAGTGCATCTATTAGTAAAAAAAGGGGCATGATAATTGAGAATTGAATAGAAATAAGTGATGTTGCATACCTGCCTAACGACAAACGGACGATCTTGAACAAAAATCATAAAAAGATTATATATCTGGAGAAAATGGATTCCAGTACCATGATGTTTAACTCCAAGCCTACAAAATGGAAATAAATAAGTTGAAGACCATGAATAAAGAACATCCTAAAATATAAAGAACATAAATTAAGAGAAAACACTGGATATCAGATTCCTAACAGTTCACCATTCGTGGAAGTGTGATACCTATCGGATACCTAAAAAAAGTAAAATTTGAGAGTGTACCTACACACAAAGATGGTACATTTGAGAGTGTACCTTCACAATTGCATTCTACTTAGTTTTACTTCATTCTAATTGCATTCGACTTAGTTTTACTGCATTCTAATTGCATTCGACTTAGTTTTACTGCATTCTAACATGAAAATTGGGGATTTAAACTACTGAATTGCATTCTAATTGTTCTTATGAAAATAATCAATGAAATGAAACATATTATGAGTATTTACTACAATTACCAAATCAAATCATACTAAAAAACTATCTTGAGTTTAAAAAAGCAAATATCAAACTCCCCATAAGCTCATTTTAAACTAAAATACATAGCATACCTATAAAATCAAACTAAGAAACCAAAATAAACATAAACTCATATCAAACCCCCATAATTCAATTAAAAATTGTTCAACCACTTTTGCATAAACAGTTTAAGAAACCATTTATAAATGAGAATGTCAGTGCAACATGAAAATTGTGACAATGAACACCTTAATTTCAAATTAAAACCAAAATTGACTTACCTTTATACAATGAAATTCCTTAGCTTGCAAAATGAATGAAATCCGGACACCTAATATGGCATCATTGACCGTAACCAAAATACACCTCAATGATCTGTACATATGAAACATCAAACTAAAAAAATACATGTTGCCATCATTTTCAAATAAAAAGAAATTCATGAAGAAATCCATGACTCAAATAATGTGTCAATATTAATTGTAAGTTGGATAATCATGTAAAAGCAATGCATTGCTAATGTTAATTGGTCACACATAAAACATATATTTATAGTTCAAGGTTCATGTCAAAATCACACAAAATGGTGCACTCCAAAAGATATGGTGCATTGGAAGTGCTTGAGGTGTATGGAGATGGAATCCCTAAAGCAATGCATAGCATGTAAATCAACTCAAAACATATTCATAAAAATTAAAATTAGATTTAGACAACTAAAAGTTCAATAATGCTCCTTATATATTTTTCACAACAAATAACGCCAAGTGGCCAAAAAGTAGAACCTCCATTGGGGCATTTGATCGAACACCTACCACATAACTATGAATATGACAAATCTTACAATTTAGGAAGTCGAGGATCGACTGTAAGAGTAGACAGATAACAAAAACTAAAAAAGTATTTGTGACAAACTAAAAAACTATTAAGATCCAACAAAAACACCCATGCTAATCTGTAGTCTGCTATTCCAAATTAAGTAAATTCACACAAAGATATTCAATAAATTCACACACAAAGATAATTAGTAGTCTGCTATACCTTTGAACTCTAACATAAAAACACAGATATGGACCACGGATCTTCTCCATGAGCCTGTAAAAATAAGCAATAATAATTAAAAAAAAAATAAAGGATGCTCACTCATTGCCATTTTTGTGTCTAATACAGGAACACGTATCTCCCATTGAGGCTGCCTCCTACTGATTTAAACAGAGTATACTAAAACAGATATTATGTACACACAACCATAAAACAAAAATTGGAAAGCTGACACCAAAACATTCAAGAACAATTACATATAAAATACATACTCAAAACACGATTTCTCCTACTCTATTTCATCAACCCATTGAAAGATTCCAAATGAACATTGGGATAAGAAAAATTGATATAGTATGTACCTCATAAATAAAGCGAGAGATGATACCTGATAGACAAACCAGTATATGTTACAAATCAAAGCAAATGAGGTGCGATGATGGTGCTACCGGTGGTAAAAGCGGTGATGGCGACACCGGTGGTAACAGCGGTGATGGCGGCAGCAGCGATGATTGGCGGCAACAGCGACGATGGCGGAAGGTGATTGACGGGGAGAAAATGAGAGAGGCTTTTTGTGTTTGAGATGGAGAGCTTGTGGACGACGGGCATGTAAGAGAGAGAATGAGGATTTGTGCTTGAGGGATATCTACAAAGAGAGATAGGGTTCTGTGAGTGTCTAACGTGAGAGAGTGTATTACCAAAATACCCGAGTTTTGAATTAAAGTGTAAGTTTGATGAGTAAAAAAGAGAGGGAAACCAAAAAATTAAGGGGTAGGTTTGTAAAAAATAAAGGGATGTGATCTCAACCATTAAAATATGTAAGGATGTGGCATCGATCTAGACCGTTAAAAATGTGCATATTTTCAAAAATCAAGCTCCCATATTATATGGATATATATATATATATATATATATATATATATATATGTTTTATTATTTTCATTTCTTTTCTATAAGTTTTGAAATCGGCGCTCCCTCAAGTTGCAAACACTCCAAATCCCACTTTAAATGACAACATTGCCCTTTCTCATATATACCCGCTTATACCTTTTTTTTTTTAATCTTTACTTTAATTATTTAAACATAGTCCAAGTAAATAATAAATAATAGAATTTATACTTTAAACCTACTCATTTATTTGTGTTAACTTTTTAAATCAACATCAAGAACACGGCTTAATTATAACAAGACACGACACAGAACGATACAAAATCTTATTTTTTTTACTTGACTTGTAAACAATCCAAATAAAAACGACACGACATGGCATGATATAAAATATATATTTTTAACCAAAAATGAAAAAAAAAATGATACGACGGTAAGACATGACGTACTATATTTTTTTCACCCTGTCACGAACATGAACCAATTAAAAGCGACACAACAAAAAATGTTATTTTGTAAACCAAAAATGAACCTGACCCAAATAAAATGACACGACGTGGCACGACACGACCAAACATGAAATATTTGTTTTACTTATCACGAACACGACCAAAGTAAAAACAACACAACACAAAATATTATTTTTTAAACAACATAACATTCTATTTTTAAACATTATACCTATTTTTTTTTTAGAAATTCAGGAGGGTCGATCGCCCCTCCTCGCCCCAGTTGTAGATCCATCCTTACAAATAGCATAATAAACGTGCTACAATATTTGAGATTCTAATGAAAATTATTTTTCTTGATTATTTTTTGTTATTTAATTATTTTATGTTTGATACATTATAATTGAAAAAATGAAAAAAGAATGGCGAAAAAGGATTTTTCTACTATTACTCTACATTAAGGTTGTGCTTGATTTTTCATCCGAATTTGAAGTGTTAATCTGAAATCTGAAACTGAAAAATATGTTTGTTTTTATGTCTGAATGTACTTCTGAACTGATTCAGATTTCATATGTAACTTTACCTCTTAATCATTGAGACCCTAATATAACCATTACCCTCTTAATCATTTAAAAAATACAAACATTTTTTATTACCTCTGAAGTCTGAATTTAAACTATTCGTATTTTAGAGGTAAAAATAAACAAACCTTAAGAATTAGGGTCAATTATTAAATAGTCCCTACTATAAATATATATTTTTTAAAAAGGACACATATTTTTAGTTTAACCCATTTAGTCCCTCAAGCACTCAATATCCTCTTATTTTTAGAGGTCCGCGCCAGCGGCACCCCCTCTCCAAAATATGTGGCAAAGGACTTTTTGAGGCAAAATAAAAAAGTTTGGACTAAATGGGTATTAAAAAATGTCCGAGGGACTATTTGGTATATGTCCCTAAGAATTATGGTAAGAAAGTATCCCCATTATGAAATGGTGTATATGGCAACATTTTCAAAAGTTGGGCTAACCTGCTTGAGAATTAACTGCAAGGCTAAAATAAGATTAGGGACAAAGTTTAAGAGGCAAAGTGTAATGAAATCCGACACTAATGTTAGGTGTAGTTTGAACAAATTTATAAAATCCCTTAAAGGACAGACCATAAAGCTATGTTTTGTCCCTTCCATAAAGTTTTTGTATTGCTATCATTACGTGCATTTGAACATTTTGGGAATTTGACCCCGGTTAATTGTTGCTTTATTGGATTGGATCTACAGTCCGTCCCCAGCAGTTTGAGAAATTGATGGGGTTAAACACCAAATATATAAAAGCTTAGGTAGCACCTCCTATATTTGGAAAGCTCATCTCTTCCTCGCAAGTATTCCTCTGGTGAGTGAGCTCTCTCTCTCTCTCTCTCTTTTGTCTAAAATGTAACCTATTTGTGTTGTGTTGTGATCGAAAACCCTACTGGATCGATCTCTCACCAAATTTCATTACTTCCGTAATATATTTTTACTTGTTTGTATACTCGCCATTTGCCATCACATCATTTCTAATCCTCCCCTCAAAATTATACCCCTAATTTACCCTAACCCTCAAATCTCTCTCTCTCTCGTTAGATTTGTCCAATTAATCAAGAAATAATGAAGAACGATGTGTCTGAATTTGGAACAATTTGTTATTTTCATTTTTCAGACCTTAAACTGTTATTTACACTTGGTTCATTGCCTGATGCTGCTCACTGTTGGAAGCCAAATGTCAAAAGCATCTCAAAAGCTATGTTAAAACAGTGAAAGCCTGCACTGAAATAGTGATAAAAATTTGTAAAACGGTGACCTGCAGTGATAAAACAGTTATTAAAAAATGTAATCTGTACCACCAATCTGGATCGATAAACAACCCCAGTCCTTAAACCTTAATGGATACGGGTCTGGCCAAAAAATAGAGTCTTGATCCACCTAAATTCTAAACGGATTGGAGACAGTCCAGGGTAAACTTAACCCGTTTTTAGGCCTGCTAGATGGAACCTGTGCCGGAACATTCAGAACCTCTTTTTTCAGTCATCGGTATATTTTTGGGGTAATCATTCATAAGGTGACCCTTTATAAAATAAATGAAACAACGTTTCTTAACTGGGGCGGTAATGGTGTGAGGGTGAGGGGCTTAGATTAGAGAACCACTCATTCACGTCAGGTCACAATAAGCACTCAAAATCTGATTGTTTTTCTTTCGGCAGACTTGTGTCAAATCTTGTCACCATGGGGGATGCTTGCGAAGTTGTTTAAAACCAGGGGACCCACCAAAAGAGAAGGTCGTTGGACCCATTCTACACAATGTCCATGGTCATGATCTCACTGTTGAGGATAAGTTGGGGGAGACTGGGTATCCAATGGAACTTGAGGGAACTTCAGTTGGCGATGTCCTTTGACAACCTCATTGTCAACATCTGATGTTCTGGGTTCAGTCACATGTCGGGTGCGATGAGGGGGACGGGTGGCTCAGGGCGAAGGACCTTGCTCGCGTGCCTTTGCTGCAGCGACGATGAATCTTTTATCAACCAGTTGCTGAAGTGAAGAGATAACAAGACCCTGGTCTTGTCGTTTGGCTGGCTTCGTGACTGGTTGTAGCTGGGCCATGGGGGTTGCCAAGTGATTTTGAGACCTGAGGGGTGGGGTTGACCATGTGTGATACGGGATACGACATGACTTGGGATAGGCGATACGCGATTTAATCATAATGTAGAATACAACACTCTAGGATACGTATAATATATATATATATATTAGCGAATACCCGTGCCGAGGGCACAGCGATAAATTTGCTCCCGTGATAAAAAAACTCAGCCCATAAAAAAATAAAAAGAAAAAAGAAAAAAAAATAGTTAAAAAAAATCCATATCTAAAAAAAAAAAAAAAAAAAAAAAAAAAAAAAAACTTTTAGCATGACATTTCATGCATGGGCATGAAATGTTAAAAATATCATACATGTCTTTTTGCCATCTCCATATGGCTCCATATTATATGGATATATATATATATATATATATATATATATATATATTAATGAAATAAAACAGAATTTGTTTAGTAGAATACCTAAATATTATATACCAAACTTGAAATTCAATAAAATTAAATACAATAACAATGCAAATCTAAGAAAGAAACATATAAAATTCAATAAAATCGCCAATAGAATGAATATGGTTTGCATGCTTGAAACTTTTGCGTCTTGATCTTTTGTGAATGAATATGTCCATCTATTTTTCTTTTTATATTTTATAATCAATGTTTTAAGTTGTGAAATATTTGACCCCATTTAAATTTTTTTAAATACAAAAAACTACCCAAACGTGTCAAAAAAAGGTCCCCTAGTGTGTCCGACTGGGACACTTTAGGGCATGTATCGGAGCGTGTCCCATGTCCGACACGTGTCAAACAAGATTCGTTGCCTTGCCGTTGGGAGAGTGTCTGTGCTTCATAGGTGGTGGCATTTGGTGTCATAAGGTGGAGGACAGAGCTTTGATTGGGTGGTGGGTGTGATTGGAGTTGACGAATGATAGGGCTGGGTTGGTGGGCTGAAATGGGAGATGGCGCATGAGATTGAAACATGGTCTCGGAAGGTTGGAGAAAAACTGAAGGATGGAGTTGGTTTGTTATTAAGGTTTATGGTTTCTTCAATTAAAAAACTAATGCTGCTCTCAAATAATGAAATTCTTTGCTCCATTTGGGCCGCATTTTTTGTAGCTGTTGAAGTGTCGTACAATATTGTGTTTCCAACCACCACCACCGTGTTTAGCGAATCTTGCCCTTCAACCAATTTGACGTATACATGGTCGATGGTAGTAAAGAAGAATTCACAAAAAAAATCAAATTTCTATTAATTGAATGCCTGATAGGGATCAAGAGGCGAGATTAAAAGCATATATGCGGAAAAAGCTTGAAAGAAAATGATATTTTTATTTATTTTTGATGTAAGGATTAGGAGTTTGAGAGGGATAATTATTAGTTGTCTATTTTATCTCAACCTCTTATGTTTTGGATGGAGAAAGAGACCTTATTACAATTAAACATTTATATTAGATTTATTGTAATTTGTAGCTTAGATCCTGTTGGTTTATTCTTGATTTCTGCTTGTGTTGGTACTACACCATTTTGATATCATATTTGGTTGGTATTACACCATTTTGCTCTCAGAGCCCAAGCATCAATCTTCCACTGACGTCTCCGAAACCACACGCAGCCACAGCCTTAGCCTTTTCCTTGTTTCTGTTCATCACAATCACGAAACACCACAGACCCATTTGAAACCCTTTTCATAACCCACCGTCCTCACTGCGATCTGTCACCGAAATAAACTTAACATTTTTGTTGCCACTCTCCCAAATAAACCCATCAAACCCGCACTCATCAGCATCGGACCACAACACCCTTAGTATCTCTTCGCATTTCATCCATGGCGTCGACCCCAAAATCCCCTGCACCTAGAGGTCATCAACAGACAAACTCATTTTTCAGCCCAACACCACCATCAGTTTGCATCAATAATAAAAAAAATACAGAAGCTGAAGTAGAAGTAGGAGGAACTCTTACGGTTTCATCTCCTGCATTGAGTCTCTCCAAGTCCATTTTCAAGCCTATTTCAATAGTCGGCTACAAATTTCTCTTTAAAGAACACATCCTCAGTTGCAAACTTGAGTAAACTCATTTATTATTTGGTAGTTTAGGAAATTGTAATCGAGGCCCTAGCGTACAAACTTTTCATTTGTAAACCAATTAATTTTTCAGCCTACCCTACTAATTATAAAAAAAAGTTAAAAGATATTGCAATTATGTCTAACTTCAGCAATACATATTTCCGCTCCCTTACTTTTGCACCATTCATTATGGCTCTCAAGGACTATCGATCAACAAATAGTAGACAATACAACCTCAACTGAAAAAGTCGATAGAGAAAACACTGGACGATATAACCAATTTCGTATTGAAATGAATGAATGTGAAAAACGATTCGCTGAATTTCAAAAGTAAATCCAAAGTGGCATCGCTTACCAAATTGAACGTCCGTTCACTCGGTGAGCAGATCACTACTTCTCTAACAAGGTAAACAAGTTTTGGACCATAATGGGGAATTTAACAACATTAATAGAGTCCCTCTGGTCCCATTCCTTTGGCGCTTCGGGATCACATCCTTGTCCATCATATGACCCCGCACTTGTGCACGTTGAACGTGAAATTGTAGATATGCTAGGCAACTACCATCATTCACCCGAGGAGTGTAACAACCTTGACATACACGACTTTTACACTCATCCTTCTGAGGTGCGCGAACACCTAGGTATGCCAGGTAGATAACCCACCTACCTTGTGAGCGCGAAAAGCTAGGCATGCTCGGTAGTTACACCCATCCACCCGAGGCACATAAAAACCTAAGTCTGCTAGCTAGATCCCCCCATGATCCCCCATCCTTTTTATGGGTGTGACAATTTAGGCATGCATGACAGATACTCCCATGAGGTGTCAATGCCTCGACAATCAAAATAGATGTTGTCAACCCCACCCTGATTATGACCGACATAACTAAGAAAGTCAAAATTGATGTCTCAAGTTACGATGGGAAATTAAACCCCAACGTTTTTCTAGAATGCTTGCTTGAGCTCAAGGATTACTTCGAGTTTTATGGTATGTTCGAGTTCCATTGTGTGCAATTTGCATAGATGAAACTCACAAACGTGCTGGCAAGGGGTTTAGAGACAATGATCATTAAGGTCGGCCACCAATTACTCCGTGGGAGGAAATGAAACAAAAGCTAGAGAAAAAATATTTCCCCGCCTATTATCGAAACGAAAACAATTGATGGATGAGGGGCTCAGGGATGAGTACATGGGTTGATTTGATGACCTTATGACTTAAGTGTGAGGTCTATGAGGAAGGCTGGATTCAGATCACTCAATATATTAATGGTTGACATTTCGAGATTAAGCGGGATGTTGCATTGCATTCACCGAGGCTCTAGAGGATGTTTATTAAAAAGCATTTGGGGTCGAAATGTTATAAAATGTTAATATTTTCTAATTTTAACTTTAAAATGTTAATATTTTATAATTTTACAGTTTAAATGTAGAGTTTACAAAATATCAGCGTAATTTTTTTTTAATAATAATTTTCAACCCAAAATGTAAAATTTCAGTTTAATATGTTAATTATTTACAAATTTCAGTTTAAAATGTTATTTTATATGTTTTTCTAGCAAAAAAAATTGAAATGCACGAATTGCTTGCACGATGTGCGACGCGACCCCGGAACCAAAATGCGATACCTTGCGCGACCGCGATTAAAAACATTGTTATCATGAGACATCGAGTAGAGGTAAATATTAATTTGCACATTTTTTTAGAAACTTGACTAAATTTCAAGGTCGAACATACATGGATGGATCTAGTTATCAATTTAATTTAGTGAGAAAATTGAAAGCAATGAAAGGAAAATTATATGAGATTGTTACATTCACACTCAAACAGACTGTTAAGGCAATAGATTGCAATTGTGAAGCTAATTAAGGTTAGGATATTAAGAGGAGTTACAATTTTGAATTTGATAGACACTGATATTGTGTGGTCTCACTCTGCCTGTCAGTTTGTCCTTGTGAAGCCTTCATCATTGCCTTTTTTACTACCTCTTGTATAAGCACCTACAATGTTCAATTATATGGGTGCCTTGTGGAAATTGATCACAAAGCAGTCATAATGCGCATAATATTAGTCTAGATACAATAAGAATGTTCTAGCCTCTATTATGTCATGGCTGAGTTCGCACCAATGACATCACCCATGATCAATGTTTAAAAAGGCGCGAGGCGAGGTGAAGCCGTCACCACCATAGTAGGTCACTATTCTACCATCAAAAGTTGATAGGGCAGAAATTTGAATGATGCGTCACCGGCACAAAGGCCGTGCGATCCGTCGAGTTATCATGAATCATCGCAACAACGGGCAGAGCCCGCGTCGACCTTTTATCTAATAAATGCATCCCTTCCAGAAGTCGGGGTTTGTTGCACGTATTAGCTCTAGAATTACTACGGTTATTCGAGCCTCGAGGCGTAAGCCTCGCCCAAAAAACAAAATAATATTAAAAAAATACTAATAAAACCGTAAAAAATAAAAGTAACGAGGAATTATAAAATAAAACTGCAAAAAAATAACATTTTTGAGGGCTTTCTCACATAGCTAAACATTTTTTTGTTCCTCCGAGATGACTTTTTTACATATTGTTAATTTTATAATATGACAATAAATTAATCAATGCAAAATCAAATTGACCAAATCATTTTCTTAGTTTCATTCACATTGGTTATTTTATAACATGACAACAAATTAATCAAAGCAAAATCAAATTGACAAAATCAGTTTTTTAAGTTTCATTCCCATATTGGTTATTTTTTAAAAATTTCTTTCAAGTTACAATAGTAAATAGTACCAAGTTAAGTGCAATTTTAAAAGAAAAAAAGAAAAAAAGAATACGAGTTAGTAGATTTAAACAATATTTTTTTAAGTTTAGTGCAATTTTTGAAAAATGAACAACTTTAACCTTTAAAAAAATAAACCTCGTGATGGAAGAAAAAAAAAAGATTTTTTTTTTCGCGCCTCACCAAAAAGGCGCGAGGGGAGGCGTAAGCCTCAAATTTAACCCCCTCGAGGCATTTTTTGCCCGCCTCGCCTTGA
The DNA here is from genome assembly GCA_949130495.1 of Sambucus nigra. Classification (NCBI taxonomy): domain Eukaryota; kingdom Viridiplantae; phylum Streptophyta; class Magnoliopsida; order Dipsacales; family Adoxaceae; genus Sambucus; species Sambucus nigra. The sequence continues at coordinate 117,076,957 of OX422208.1, forward strand.
GGCGCGCCTCAAGGCGTAAGCCTCAAACGCCTTTTTAAACATTGTCCATGATCTTATTATAGGGAGCGTAGAACGTTTCTTATTTGGTGTAAAAACATTCAATCAATAGATTCTTTGAAAGTGTTTATCTTGTTTGAGTGTGTTTTCTTTGAGTGCCATTGACATCGTTTACGTTGTATTTATATCAAAATCAAGTTAGGTGTCTTCTGATCGTTAATAAGTTGGGTACTATTCAAGAACTGGGTAAGGTAGGAAGGAACATAGAATAATTCTAAAATAGTCGAACATACCTTGTTTCAATGATGCCTTGATTAAGTTAGACCAGCCATTCGAGTGAAGTGAACATTTGCCATATATATGTGGTTGGACCACATGCTCTACCTTCAAACTATGTTGGTTCACTAGGTTACATTCTTATTGACAATTAGGGTCGTAAAATGTACCAAGCTACTCGAGCTCGACTCGTGTTCGTCTCATTTGAGACAGGCTCGTAAAATAAACGATCCAACCGATAACATATTTTTAAGCTCGTCATCTTATTGAGATTGGCTCGAAATCGACTCGATGACCATTAATTATGCTCAAATAGTATAAAACCACCAAGCTACTCGACCCCTGTTCGTATTCGTTCGCTTAGAAGCCTTCAAGCTCAGATCGTAAAGTAAAATTAACAAGTCGAACATATTTCAAAACAAAGCTTGAGCAACCTTAATCTTAGCTCTGCTCATTTGCACTTTTACAATAGTATAATAGCCATTAACGTTTTTCGAATAGTCAATGCAACTTTAGTTTTATAAGCTGAATGAAATGTTGAAGTTGTAATTGTATTAATTTTCCTTCTCTTTTTCATGATGTGTAATGAATTTTGGTGTCGATATTTTAGAATTGCATTATAAAATGTTGCAATGTCCACTTTGAACCCTTGTAACAGTATTTTCAATTTTATATAGAAAAATCGAATAGTATGATTTGAATATTCTTCTTTAAATGGTATTGGGAGTATAGGAAATTAGCTAGATTTTTTAATCAATTCTATTAAAAAAAAGGTGAAATAGTAATCTTTTACTTTTGTTGTGTTGACAAAGATTTGTTCTTTTTCCTGTTCTTGATTTTGCAGATTTTGTAGATACAGTCGGTGATAATCTATCTTACGCGTTTATAGATTAGTTTGGTTTCTGTAGTGAGTTTGGGAAAACCTGCAGAAGCCCAAAACTAGATAATGTCATCAATTCGATTGGATTCGCAGAAGCAGCACGCCACGAGCAGTCTTGTCATTGGATATGCTCTATGCTCAAGCTTGCTTGCAGTGATAAACAAGTTTGCTGTTACTAAGTTTAATTACCCAGGTCTTCTAACCGCTTTACAGTACCTAACGTCAGCTCTAGGAGTTTGGGTTTTGGGAAAATTAGGGTTTTTGCACCACGATCCATTCATATTCGACATCGCTAAAAAATTCCTTCCTGCGGCGGTCGTTTTCTACCTTGCCATCTTCACCAACACAAATTTGCTCCGTCATGCCAATGTCGACACTTTCATAGTATTCAGATCATTGACACCCCTTTTGGTTGCTGTTGCGGATACTGCATTTAGAAAACAACCCTGTCCCTCAAAGCTTACATTTTTATCACTAGTGATCATTTTAGGTGGGGCTGTTGGGTATGTTGCAACAGATTCTGGTTTTAACCTCACTGCATATTCATGGGCATTTGCTTACTTGGTCACAATTACCACTGAAATGGTTTACATCAAACACATGGTGACGAATCTCGGATTGAACACTTGGGGATTCGTTTTCTACAACAATTTGCTATCATTGATGATGGCACCTGTGTTTTGGATTATTACGGGGGAGTACGTTGATGTGTTTGCAGCTGTCGGATCGAGCAACGGGGATTTGGTTAATATGGTAGCGTTTCTCGCAGTATCGTTGTCTTGCGTTTTTGGTTTGCTCATTAGTTTCTTTGGGTTTGCAGCCAGGAAGGCAGTCTCGGCAACTGCTTTTACAGTGACTGGTGTGGTAAATAAGTTCCTCACAGTCGCAATCAATGTCTTGATTTGGGATAAGCATGCAGGTCCTGTGGGTTTGGTTTGCCTCCTATTGACTCTTGCTGGAGGTGTTCTTTATCAGCAGTCAGTTACTGGAGCTGTCAATGGGTCGTCACAGCGTGAGTCAACAGCGTCTAAGCAGATTGAGAATAAAAGTGATAGTGATGACTATGCAGGTGAGGATGAAGAAAAGGACATATCTGGTAAGATTTCGGGTCTATGAGCAGTTTTACTTGGTTCAAGCTTTATGCCTACTTAGTATTAATGATCTGGATACCTTTCATGTGTTGTATTGAATATCACGGTACTTATTAGATTCGAAGAATTTTGAATTTGAATATTCTTTTCAATTGGTCATTTTTACACTTGATAGATTATTTTGCTCATGTTCTCATTGGTGATCGGAATGTTCTCTTCGGTTGGGCATTTTTATACAGTATTTATTATGCATTGTATTTGTTGCTTGAGATTTATTGCCGTCAATTTCTTTTTTCCCACCTCTTATCAATAATAATACCCCGACTCATTCTTCCTTTACCCAGAATAGTAGTACCCTTGCTCTTTTGCTAATAATATTACCGAGTCTTTCATTAATTCTCAAACAAATGCATTGAGTAGGTTGCATTGCATATCGATGACCTTCAGACCGTGTTTCAAATAAATGCCTTGGACTTGCAATTGACATTCAGTTAAAAAATTCAAACAAGGAAAATGTCATCCGCACCAATACTATATGTGCCACGCATGTATTGGACCATGGTGAAGATCTATAAAGGGTATCGCACTCATAAAACAAATTCCTTGGAATTTGAATTGAATTTTTTTAGTTCAAAGTTGTAGCTTTTGTGAGTTGAATTATTCAGTTGCAATTCCAAGTTTTCTAGAAAAAAAATCTAAATTTTTCGACAAAGGTGAAAGATTAGAAAATGTATTCAGGTTTGATATCTTTCCAAAACAGAAAATTATGTAACAGTTTTTCAAAATTTTCAATTTTTCATGAACAACTTTAACAAGTTTTCCACCAATTTTCAATATCCCCAAAATTATGTTTTAACTCTGAACATTCTGTAACTTACATCTAGATCCTTAACCTTTTCGTAAATTATATTTTAATCTCTTAGTTTTCTAAAAATAATATTTTGGCCTTGAAATTTTTGATTTTGGCCCTTGAACTTTCTATAAGTTTTATTTTGGTTCTTTTGATTGTCTATAAATTACATTTGGACCTTGAACTTTTTGTAATTGCATTATAACCCTACACTTTGTGTAATTATATTTGGCTCTCGAATTTTTTATAAACTGCATTTTGAAAACAATAATTTATCTACCGTATGTACGGATTTTTTAGTTTTCTAAAATTTTCCATGGAAAATAAAAATTAGTAATGGAGATGAAAATTAGAAATAGAAGACAAAAAACAATTCTCCGTCACTAAAAGGGCCTCATTTTTTTTTGCCAGTTTCTTCCTTTCTTTCCTTCTTTCTATTCTTATTCTGTTCTTCCATTCGTTTTGTTTTTTCCATGATTATGTAGGGGATGCTTGAATATGTAATAGTATCCAGGGGAACGTGAAGCAAAGGAAATGTTTTCATTGTTACATCTCCATTTTGGTTTCCAATGACTCGAACCCAGTGATTGATATATGCCTTCAATGCGAAGGGAAAAGAAAACCAAACCTCTGTCAGATCCTAACATTTCAACTTGGTGTGTGTTTTTGATTGGGCTTAAAAATATTTTGCATAAAAAAGATACTTTTTTACTCATTGTTTACCTTTGCAGTGATTGATACGTTTTATAGGATAGATGATCATAAATGTAACGCATGATCCATCTTTTTTTTAGGGTGATCTTTTATAAATCCACGTTTCCTGTTTAAAAACCCCGTGGTAAAATTTTGGACTTTAAATGATTAATTCTAAAAGACAAATGTATCCTATTTATTCAACCCCGATTACACTCTTGGCAGTTAAAAAAATCTCATATTCCAATCATCCTCATTTACGGAGAACATCATTCCTCCGGCCAATAAGCTCTGTATTTATCTAGATCATCTATAGCAAACATCATTCCTCCGGTGAACCACAAATCAAGATCTACTTCCACCACAGCTATAGCCACCATTTATTTTTTATTTTGCAATTGTCAGTAGTTAGGAGACAACTCCATTTAGCATGATTAGTTTGGGGACAATGAAGATGTAGTATTTCTGATTCTGGATTTGGGCCAGGAGATGATTGCTTTTGTTGAAGTTGGGGTTGGCATGGAGGAAGAAACCATGGAAGATTGGAGAGGACAGAAGAGGGGGGAAAGTGAAGAGTGACGAACACATGTTTGAAAGATATTTGAGAGTGGAAGTTCTGAATCCCAACTGAGTTGTGGAGTAAAATTTTAAAGAAAAGGGTTGTGATCGGTTTGGCAATATTTTTTGAGATTTTATTTTTTCCCTATATAAACCCCATGTAGCGGGGTTGGTAAATTGATTCTAAGCCATTCTTGTATCTATTCTCTCTATATAATAACTCATTTATATCTTGAGAGTGAATTTGAAGGTGCCACATCAGAGCTGATAACGCATGACATTTGTTGAAGCTTTCTCATTAAGAGAGAGAAACCTTTTCTACACAATCCACACACGTGTTCCTGCCTCAAACCTAACTCAAATCTATTCCCACCCACGTAACCCATTAACTCAAATCTGATCTAATCCCACACCCGTAAACCCCGACTTTCTCTCTCAGCGCAAAAATCCCAGTAACCCACTTTCTCAAATCTGATAAACCACCCCCGACTTTCTCTCTCTCAAACTCTCTTCCATTCCACTTTACCATCCCCTCCCTCCGGCAGATCACCGGACAGCTCTCCCCTTCCTACGGCAGTCTACAACTCAGGTCCGGCTCTCTCTTCTCTCCCGCCTCAATAGGACAGCCGCCTTTGCCCCGGCTAACAACACAACAGGCTGGTCGCCTCTGACTCCAGCTAACAACACAGCAGGTAACGTTTTTTTGTTTTTTTTTTTTCAAAAATATGAGGATGTTGTTGCCTCTCCAAAAATCTTTTTATGAAAACAGATTTTTTTTTTATTTAGTGGAAAAAACAGCTTCCTTTTACTATGAAAACAGTTTTTTTTTATTTAGTAGAAAAAACATCTTTTTTTATATAGTAGAAAAAACAGTTTTTATTTTTATTTAGTAGAAAAAACAGCTTCCTTTTTTTTTTATGAAAACAGCTTTTTTTTTATTTAGTAGAAAAAACATCTTTTTTTTATTTTTTTTATGAAAACAGCTTTTTTTTTTTATTTAGTAGAAAAAACAGCTTCCTTTTTTTTATGAAAACAGCTTTTTTTTATTTAGTAGAAAAAACAGCTTCCTTTTTTTTATGAAAACAGCTTTTTTTTATTTAGTAGAAAAAACATCTTTTTTTTATTTAGTAGAAAAAACAGCTTTTTTCTTTGTGAAAACAGTTATTTTTTATTTAGTACAAAAAATATTTTTTTTATTTATGAAAACAGCATTTTTTTTTATTTAGTAGAAAAAATGTTTTTTTTTTAATAATGAAAACATCCTTTTTTTATTTAGTAGAGAAAATGTTTTTTTTTTTTAATGAAAACAACTTTTTTTATTCAGTAGAGAAAACAGCTTTTTTTTTTTTATGAAAAAATATATTTTTTTATTTGTGAAAACAGTTTTTTTTTTTTATTTAGTAGAAAAAACAGTTTTTTTTTTTTTATAATGAAAACAGCTTTTTTTTTATTTAGTAGAAAAAATGTTTTTTTTTTTTATAATGAAAACAACTTTTTTTTATTCAGTAGAAAAAATAGCTTTTTTTATTCAGTAGAAAAAACAGCTTTTTTTTTATGAAAACAGTTTTTTTTTTTAGTAGAAAAACAGCTTTATTTTCTTACCAAGAAATATGTTCACGAACATAAATGAGAGTTTTGGCATTCTCATTTTGATTTCGTTTTTGGTCTCTCAAATGCATTGTAGTGTAAATAAATGGGTAGAGACCAAATGCACTGCACTGTAAATTTCATCCCAGAGCTGAAATATCACGAACAAGTATTTTCGCACCTAGATCTGAACTATCACGAAGAGGTATTTTCTTACCAAGAAATATGTTCACAAACATAAATGAGAGTTTAAGCATTCTCATTTTGATTTCGTTTTTGGTCTCTCAAATGCATTGTAGTGTAAATAAATGGGTAGAGACCAAATGCACTGCACTGTAAATTTCATACAACCTCGAAACTAAAAAGGGCTCATTTACGGTTGTGACCACATACAAGATTGATGATGATACTGATGATCAACCGATCAAGAGGATGATAAAATTTGAACAGGTACTCATACAATATATAGTTGTCTCAAATATCATACAAAATTACAATGCGAAAAAAATGAATACAAAATTCAAACCATTTTTTTGCAGGGGTTCGATGAATTGGAATAAATAAGAGCATTGGGAGGAAATGGCGCCGTGGATTTAAACATTTATTATTAGAAGTAGTTTCACACATTAAAGTTTCATCAACTTAAATTTGGATTATTTGTTATTTCATATTATTAGTGAAATCTTATCCGTAGAAACAAATAAACTATATATTTTGAATTTATTTTTTTTTCTTTTCAAATTCTTTAATGTCTCTTTATTATCGTGGTAAATGATCAAATTAATTTGTCTTCATCATATTATTCAATGGTTACGATATCATTATTTTGTTGTTAATATGTTTTTGTGTTGGTGATATATATTGATCCTACCATCGATGGCTATTACTATATGGAAAATATTTATGTTTTGTTGTTGTTGTTTCTTTGGGGTATGCTGATGAAACAGGTTACATGGGTGAAAAGTGATGCTCTTTCACACAAATGCTCAATATCTACTTCAGAATGTCCGTAATGATTCCTAAAGGTATTTGTATTATACATGATATGGAACATGATATGTCCCGCTGTATATCGAATAGAATCTTCTCCAAATTGATTGTGAGAAATAAGATTGTTGTAATGTGCATATATCTAAGTATATATGTGATCCCGTGCATTGCACGGGTTGCATACTAGTGTTTAATAAAAGCGGGGAGTGTTAAATAAAATAGTGGGTTCAAATAAGAACACCCTTTCTTTAAATTTAATGGAAACCAGTTTTTATTGGCGTTTTTCATGAGTATATCTCACCAAGGCACTCGTCGATTTTTCTACTCTTTTTTCAACCACTTGCAAAAATAAGGGGCATTTTGTTCCTAGATAATGTGAAGATAGTTTAGTAAATGGCTTGCGTTTTTGCACTTCATTATTTATCTCCGAAAAGATATTTTACAATTGATGAAGAATTTTATGTAAAAATGGAGGGACTAAACCCTGCGGTAAAATTATGGAAATGGGGGGACATTGAAGATTCAAAAACCCAAATTTTAAAGCGGTCTTTACACATAGGTCCCATTTGTCGGGTCAACAAGCTTATAACTCCTATTGACTTTTCAATAATCCCATAGGTCCTATTCCAACTTTTTAGGAAATTTTTTCCCAATTTTACCCTTTTAAAACCAACCATCCGTAACTTCCTTGAGGAAGTTACATAAGTGGTTGAACTTTTTTTTTAATCTTTAAATGATCATAACTTTTGATACACAAATTCATTTTTCGCAAAATTACAATTTTTGAAATCTGCTCGACGAGATCTATCAAACAAGATACATGAAGGTTATAAAATTTCAAAGAAAAAAATTTACACAAACAGTAAACTTTCCTGTATGCACTAGAATATGAAATAGTTTTATATATGTGACATTTTCACAAACAGACAGTAACATTTACTGTGGTAATAATACACAGTATATATATATATATATCCGGTGGATCCAAACCTTTTTTTTTCAAAATTACCTTATATTTGAAGGTTCGCGCTAGTGGTATCCAATCCTTACCACCATTATTGGAGCTTCAATGACCTTCGTCAGAGCTCCGATTTGGGGTGGGTAAGGGTGGCATGTGGTGCCGCTGGCGCGGACCTTTGAAAATAAGAGACTTTTGAATGAATGGGCTTTGGATCCACCGAAGTATCATGGGGTGCCGCTGGCGCGGACCTTTGAAAATAAAATTGGATAAATGGAATCGGGATCATCTGGAGCGCCAATTTGGGGTGAATAGGGGTGACACATAACTTTAAAAATATGAGCATATTGTATATATATATATATATATATATATATATATATATATATATATATATATATATATATATATATATATAGTTTGTAAAAATGGCATAGATATTAAACTTTATTGTATACACCAGAAAATGAAATAGTTTTATATTTGTTACATTTTCACAAACAATAACATTTACTGTGATAATATATTTATGAAATAGTTTTATATATATAACATTTTCACAAACAATAACATTTACTGAGTTAATATTACACAATATATATAACATTTTCACAAACAGTAACATTCACTGAGTTAATATTACATAATATATTTTTATATGTATATAGTTTGTAAAAATGACATAGATATTAAACTTTATTGTATACACCAGAAAATGAAATAGTTTTTATATTTGTGACATTTTCACAAACAATAACATTTACTATGATAATATATTTATGAAATAGTTTTATATATATAACATTTTCACAAACAGTAACATTTACTAAGTTAATATTACACAATATATATAACATTTTCACAAATAGTAACATTTACTAAGTTAATATTACATAATATATATATATATATATATACACGGTAGATCCAAACTTTTTTTTTTAAATTACCATATTTTTAAAGGTTTATGCTAGCGACATTCAATCCCCACCACTACCCACCCCCATTGTCGAAGTTTAAATGACTTTCATCAGAGCTATGATTTGGGTAGGTAGTAGTGGCATAGGGTGCCGCTGTCGCGGACCTCTGAAATTAAGAGAATATTAGATAAATGGAGTTTGGATCCACTGACGCTCCGATTTGGGGTGAGTAGGGGTGACATTGGGTTAGGTTTATATTTATAACATTTTTACAAACGTTAACATTTAATGTGTTATAACACAGTATATATATATACGGTGGATCCAAACCTCTTTTTTATAATATTGTCTTATTTTTAACGTCCCGCGCTAGCGGTATCTAATCCCGACCACCACCAACCCCAATTGTCGGAGCTCCAAGAACCTTCATCAGAGTTCTGATTTGGGGTGACATGGAGTGCCGCTGGCGCGGACCTTAGGAAATAAGAGAATATTGGATAAATGGGGTTTGGATACACCGGCGCTCTAGTTGAGGCGCTCCAGTATATATATATACTGTGTTATATGAACACAGTAAATGTTAATGCTTGTGAAAATGTTATAGATATAAACCTAACTCAATGCTACCCATACTCACCCCAAATCAGAGCTCCGGTGGATCCAAACCCCATTTATCTAATATTCTCTTAATTTCAGAGGTCCGCGCCAGCGGCACCCTATGCCACTACTACCAACCCAAATCATACCTCTGATGAAAGTCGTTGAAGCTCCGACAATGGGTGTGGGTAGTGGTGGGGATTGAATGTCGCTAGCGTAAACATTTAAAAATATAGTAATTTAAAAAAAAAATAGTGGTTTGGATCTACCGTGTATATATATATATATATATATATATATATATATATATGTATATATATATATATATATATATATATATATTATGTAATATTAACTCAGTAAATGTTACTGTTTGTGAAAATGTTATATATATAATGTGTAATATTAACTCAGTAAATGTTACTGTCTGTGAAAATGTTATATATATAAAATTATTTCATAAAAATATTATCACAGTAAATGTTATTTTTTGTGAAAATGTCACAAATATAAAACTATTTCATTTTCTGGTGTATACAATAAAGTTTAATATCTATGACATTTTTACAAACTATATATATATATATATATATATATATATATATATATATATATATATATATATATATATATATATATATATATATATATATATATATGCTCCTATTTTTAAAATTCTGTGCCACCCCTATTCACCCAAAATTGGCACTCCAGATGATCCCGATCCCATTTATCCAATCTTATTTTCAAAGGTCCGCGCTAGCGGCACACCATGATACTCCGGTGGATCCAAAGCCCATTTATTCAAAAGTCTGTTATTTTCAAAGGTCCGCGCCAGCGGCACCAAATGCCACCCTAACCCACCCAAATCTGAGCTCTGACGAAGGTCGTTGAAGCTCCAACAATGGTGGTAAGGATTGGATGTCGTTAGCGCGAACCTTTAAATATAAGGTATTTTTGAAAAAAGAGGGTTTGGATCCACCGGATGTGTGTATATATATATATATATATATATATATATATATATATACTGTGTAGTATTAACACAGTAAATGTTACTGTCTGTTTATGAAAATGTCACATATATAAAACTATTTCGTATTCTAGTGCATACAGTAAAGTTTACTGTTTGTGTAAATTTTTTTCTTTGGAATTTTATAGCCTTCATGGACCTTGTTTGATAGATCTCGTCGAGCAGATTTCAAAAATAGTAATTTTACGAAAAACGGATTTGTGAATCAAAAGTTATGATCATTTAAAGATTAAAAAAAAAAGTCTAACCACTTATATAACTTCCTAAAGGAAGTTACGGATGATTAGTTATAAAAGGGTAAAATTGTAAAAAAATTCCCTAAAAAGTTGGAATAGGACCTATGGGATTATTGAAAAGTCAAGAGGACTTATTAGCATATTGACCCGACAAATGGGACCTAAATATAATTATCCCAATTTTAAATTACGTTGATCAAGTCTTTCGCGCTAGATGTTTAAAAATAAATTAACTTCAGCCTTCTATCAACTTTGTAATCGAACGCACCATTGTGCAAATCTTGAAAATAAAATTTGGGGTTCCTAAATCATTCGGAAGTTAGTAGCCAAATAACAAAATGTTTGTCCTGTGGGGGTTTACATGCAGGGTACTTTGCTGAATACTTATTTTTCAGTTACAATCTAATGCCATTACAATTCTGTGGAGCCTCCTGTTTTCTGAGATGCGAGTAAACAAAAGGCATTAATTGACAAAACTTCAATCTGGGATGTGTATTTTTTTTCTTTTAACAAACATTATCGATTTGTTTGCTGAGTCTATTTATTGATCCTTTTTAAGGAGGGTTAACATGACTATTTAATATGATTGGCTAAACATGGACAATTTATTAAAAATTGTGAGCTATGTTGAGTTCCAGACCCACAACTAGCCACCGATATTATTCTCAACTTAACCACTTGAGTCTAGTACAGTGTGAGGTTTTAACCCAAAAGACTGTATGTTGGACTCTATATCTTTCGATGTGAGACAATTGTATGATACACACAAGATATTTAACACTCCACCTTGAACCAAATTCAATTGTCTTGAACCATTCAGCATTACCGTACATTTGTAATCATCCAATTTTGAGCTCTACCATGATGCATTGCGACTAATCTTCAGTCTGCAAGGTACTACCCAGTACCCGCTACACCTTGGATCAATTACATTGGTGCAACCGTCAATCCGACACTAAGCCCGAGTGCAGCCCGATAATGCTCCTGATCGAACCATTGGCTCTAAAATCACTGTTGAGTCTTAGGCCCACGACTAACCACCGATATTGTCCCCAACTTAACCACTTGGGTCTAGCTAAGTGTGGAGTTTTAATCCAAAAGGCCTCGGTGCAGTCAAAGGGTCACTGTATGTTGCACTCTACATCTTTCGATGTGGGACAATTATATGATACAAACAAGATATTTAACATGGTTCGTTGTTGAGTCATTCATGTTTCAACTAATCACATTGGAAGGTCATATTAATCCTCATTTGGATGGGGTCAACAAATTTGTAATTTAATTTCTATTGAATGTTAACACAAATTTTACCACTCTTTAATTTGCATTGGACTTGTAACCATAAGTTTAGGGTCATGTGGATGTTTATTTTGTTTCGTGAGTTCATTTTACCCTCTTATCATCCGAGATAAAATCTTGGAGTAAGGAAATAAGGAACAAAATTATCAGAAGGCAAAATTAACCAATTGCAAAAGTGGGTGATATCAAAGCACCCCAAAAAAATATCTCAAGTACCACACAAAAAGTCAATACATTTTTACTAATGGCATCCAAAATTGAATATCACTTTTTAAAAATAATAGTCAAACCCACAATATTTTATCTACATTTATTTTAACTCCAAAAAAGTATTATCGAAATTTTATTTTACACCCACAATATTTCTTAAACCCTAATCCTAACGCCAACACCACCCATATCAATAAAAAAAAACCTCCCAAACGCTAAAAAAGTCAAACCTTCGTCACAATCCTCACCAACACAGTGACCACCAAACATCACCCACCACCACAATAACAACCAAACTAGGATCCAACACCAAAACACCATCAAAATCATCTCTCTCTCTCTCTCTCTCTCTCTCTCTCTCTCTCTCTCTCTCTCTCTCTCTCTTTCTCTTCTCTTCTACCTGCGTGTGTATGTGTGGGATTCAGAATTAACACTGATGACTAACGTGGGGATTATCAAAGTTGGAGCCCACACCCTCCAGTTGAGCTTTAAATGCACACTCCAAAAACATCCAAGAAAATCATGGATAAATATCAAATATATCCAAATATGCTTATCATAACTACCAGATAAGTGATGAGTTCATCTTTGAACGACCACCAAAGCCAGTTTTATAAATATTGTAATGACCCCATTTATGGGGGATGAATTTCAGAGTCTAAAACCTCTCTCAAATTATAGTTAGGAAGTAGTTAATAAAAGATCTATCTCCTTACATGGTCGTAGGTTATTTTACATAACGACGTACATTAGTGTGTTATCGTTATGTGTTTGACAATTCTTTTATAGTGTTTGGCATGTGCGATTGAATAATTTACACTCATAAGTTGTGTGCACTTACAGTTTATATGCAGATCTGAGGGTTAAAATGACAAAAAGGAGGAAGAAGAGTAGTTTTAGAGAGATATACATGATGGAGAGATGGAATATCACGAATAGATTATTAGGTGGGGGTTCCGTTGGTTGGGTTTGTGGTAGCGGGGATTCCGGTGGTGGGAGATGGAGGTGGGGTTAGGTTTGAGTTTGGGAGAGAAAGATAATGGAAAAATTGGGTTCAATTGAAAATTAAGGATTTAAAAACTCTTTGACCAAGGGGTGCCCTTTTGTTGGTTTTTGGAATAAGATTTTAGTTAGTGTGTCGTATTAGTGAGTAAGTGTTATTTGGAAGAAAAAAATGGGGTGCCTTTAAAACCACCCTTGCATAATAATAAAAATGTTAATAATTGGTTGAGCCACGAACTAGGTAGTTCTTTGTAAGGCGTCTCGCGATTCTGCACAAGAGTGCAATAGTTTTAAAATTGTACCGCGTTAGTCAATGTTTCGATGAAAGTTCTTTTATTCCTTTTACTTACTCCATTTTTCTCTGGCATATGAGGAGACAAAATTGATGGAAAATTCCATAGATTTCATATAATTTTACAAATTCATTTGTAACTTGTGAGAAACACTAGTGCTAGAATTATACAGACTAACAACACCAATTTTTAATTTTTCAATTAAATTAATCGAATAAACAATTAATCCAATTTTAATTATGCATATTTTAAACAAAATGTTGCGTACACTAATTACCCATTTTATCTTTCCCTAAGAATGCATCTAGGTGATACGTGCAAGAGTAAAATATAGTAATAAACCATAATCATGTGATGTACGAGGAAAACCCATAACAGGTAGAACCTTGGATGACCTAGCCACCCAAGTCCACTATGATACAGGTCTCATATATGGAAAAATTATACTTACTCAGAGAATCTACGCCTTCAAGCCTTGATGTGTTTCTTTGCTCTTTGTTACCTTCTTCACAGTCACTGATGGACGCCTTCCAGCTGCAATTACATTGCAAGCGCCTCATGCATCTCAGTATCCACCGATCTTACTTGCTAATTAACTAGTCCATTAGTCATGCAATGCAAACATAGAATCCACCGCATTAAAGACTCTCAATGATATAAAGTAAACAGACTTGATGCAAAACATATGAGATCTCAAACACATATTATTTTGAATCTTGGATCTCAAACTATAGGTGTAAATTAGGATTATGGAGGCTTAAATATGTTCTCGAAAAAATATTTTTGTAAACCCTATCTTAGAAACAGTTGTGCCAACCTTTTATTTATAGGAAAACATTATAAATGGTAGATCGCATCCCTAGGCATGGTGTTCGAACGAAATCACAACCTTGTTCGAATGACATTAGCCATTTTGTTCGAACCAAAATAAAGTCGTTCGAACGATCTAGCTAACCTCGCTTGAACGATGATCGAATGAGATTTGAACGAGAACATTCTCCCAAGCAGAATATGTAATACAACATAATTTAAGTGCATTAAATTAAATTAATTATGAAATTAGTATACTTATATGCAATAAGTCGTGACGTCACTAATTATATTTCAGATGTGTTATGTGTCAAATTATTATAAATTTCAATTCGACTTTGGATTTAAAGCATGGTAATGAATTAACAATGATTTAATAAATGATTTAATTATTTTTAATTTTAGGCTCGTATCGACTGGAATATTAGGACGTTGACTTGGTACTTTGGGACGATGTTTGAGGTATGTATAATGTTTAGTTAGGACTTAAAGTAATGGATTTTAAGCCCTATGGGGTTAGTATATAGCTTGGACTAAGGTTTAGACTATTTTGATTTAGTTTTGAGCTTTTTTGTGTGACACCCCGCCAAATAAAATACCGGGCGACCAGTCTTATATCAAATTAAGCAGGAATCTCATGTGGTTTCATTCTCAGCATCACTGTTGGAAACTAAATTAATTGCTAATAACCTATTAGGCCTGGCGTCAAATTTTAAATTTTTTAATCTTTTTTTTAAAACTAAATGCATAATTAAAACTATTCACGCAGGAATATAATCAACAAATGGAATAAATAAATAAATAATCGATAACTCTCGGTGAACATTTAATACAACCAAATTGAAAGCGCGTTAAAATAAAATCGCTGTAAATAAAATAAATGACATCAGTTGGGCAACCTGCTCGATTATCACAACAATACCTCCTATCTAGATCACAAGGAGACAAGCGTCTAAAATAATTTTCTGCCAACATCCACAGCTGAGGCAACACGTCTGACTCGAAGGAATAGTCATCCAGGCGTTCCTGTGTCTAAACAACTAAAAAGTGTAATAAAGGGAAGAAAAAGAAAAATAGATACGGGTCAGAGCCCGGGTTTTGAAAATATTTTAGCAAGTGATTAATTTACTTTAATATACAAAACATGTCACTCTTCATATTTAAATTGGGGTCGCACTCATATAAGATACCCCTCACCTCTCATCTAACAGTGCGCACCTATCGCATGTATTTTAAAATATCCTAGTTAAGCTACCCCGCCTAACTAATACCTCATCAAACTTCCGATTCACGATACGCTAGGGGTGGCAATTCAGGTTAGTCGTGTCATTTTCGGGTCGCGTTGATTTTTACTTGAGTCTAAGTTTTCGGTACTCTTAAATCTATACAAGTTAATCGTGTCAAGTTCGGGTCATTTCAGGTTATTACCATAAACGGGTTATCGTGTAAAAAATTGTTAGCCCTTGCAATAACTCGCGTATGTACTATCCTAAGATTTTGCCAGCTCGTACATTATATTTCTTGCTGATAATTTAACTGTCCATAATTAACGCTCACTACTTCCGACATTTGCTACTTTCATGCGTGGGACGTCTCGTAAAGCGAAATTCAAATAAGGAACCCTCCCGATACAGTACTATGTAGCTCTGTCGGTTATAACTACGTACCTGAAAAACAACCGAGGTACCCAACCCATGTACTAAGGACCAAACAACTCCTCAACTTCCAACGTTATGTCAAGCTTCACGCGTGGGGGGTCTCTCAAAGAGAAATCCAAACAAGGAACCTGCCGATACACTACTACTTAACATTTCTGGTCGTTGAGATTCGTTTGGCTCTCTGTCCATAGCATGTACCCCTAACTTCCCGACTCTTGACATAAAAGTATACTCATGTAAATCCCAACTCTTCCCAACCAATTTATCCATTTAATTATACTAAAAACAATAATCTAAAATGTCCTAGGGACTAACATCTCTCACCTCCCGACATTTGCTACTTTCATGCTTGGGACGTCTCGAAAAGCGAAATCCAAATAAGGAACCCTCTGATACACTACTATGTAGCTCTGTCGGTTATTGAGATCTATCGGTCCAGGGTCTAAATCTATTAATATTTAACTGTTCATCATTATTAACTTTCACTAGTTATCAATATCATATATGTATACATACTATACTATACACATCTAGTATATATATACTTATATATCACATACTATATAAGTATAACAATCATCCCTCAGAGCTATAACTCAAAGGATGCAGTTTCTCAATGCTATCATCTTCCAGGGCATACTCACACATCATCCCGGGTACCAGCGGTTGGACTCTCATACCGACTTAGTAAAAACCAAATCACAACGTAGGGGAAGCGGTCATAGTTCCTCACTAGAAATAAGACGAATCATACCCAAGACGTCTTACCCTGAACCTCACACACGGTTAATACTGGACGCTATGACCTGGGGACTATACTCTCCCTTCTCCTCAAGCCAGGGGGATTCACCCACATCGCGCAACTTTCCATTATAGCACTAAAGGGGTACGTTTCACATAATAATATCATTCACACTTATATATATATATATATATATATATATATATATATATATATATATATATATATATATATATATATATATATATATATATCATGGCATTAGCCTATAATCCTGAATATATCAATTCGTATAGATCAGTAAGTGTACACACAACTTATTTTAATCCCATAAGTATTTACTCACTTATGATATAACTTCACGTCTTCTTATTTCTGAATAGTAGCTTATCATGTCTAGCTAGTATTCTTATATCATCCTATTCGCACCTTAAGATTAACTCATATATTTCTATTCGAAATATATATATATATATTCTACCCATATATAATCGGCATATATATTCTACACGCATAAATATATATATATATATATATATATATATATGGACCCGTCGAATAATTCCTCGAATGTCGTTCGTCCCAAACATTCCTAAATTTAAACCCCTGATCTTTCCCACTAACCCGAGACTTATACATCCCCCATTTGTTCTTTTAGAGGTCCTCATAATCTATATAGGATCCCCTAATATCTATCTCCCAAAAGGAAAGTCTTCCCAATACTTTTAGTGTAAGAAAAACCTATATGATTTTTTTGTCAAAGCCAGATCGATCCGGTGGCCAAGAAAACGAATGGATCCAATCAAAACAAACTGACTAGGCCAAAGAAAATGAACCCGATCTGGTCATAAACGAACCGATCCAGTAACCTCAAAAAACGAACCGATCCCGTTCCTACAGTTTAGAAAGTTCATCTTCTCCAACCCTAAAATTCATTCTAATTCTTATCCAACTCAATTTCTATGGTAACTAACATCACCCAACATCCATATAAACATCTACACACTTAGATATACTCGATACACCAATTAATTAATGGGATTCATGAACTATTTCAATAATTTGAACATTAATTCCCTTAAACCAACCATTTTTATTTCTTTCAATTTCTCACAAAATTTTTTACCATTAACATGGATTTTAACTCAGATTTCATGTAGGATTGTTATCTCATCAATTTCTTATGAAATCATCTTCCAAAAAACCCTTTTTGTGCAAGAATCCCAAACCCAAAATCTTATAGTTTTTCATCACCAACTATAATATAAAAAATAAACACACTTCAATCATTAAAGCAAGTTAAACACTTGCCTAGTTGGATAAATCCGACGATCTCATGCCGGAATACGCCGGAGCTTGATCGAAATCTTTTCTTTTCTCCAATTTTCTTACTTCTTTCTCTTTCTCTCGTGGCTTATAAGAGGGAAATGAGGGTTTATCCCTTATTAAACCCAATATTGACTCGTATACACAAATGCGAGTCCTTACTAGTCCAAAAAGTTCTCGGAACCCAAACACTACCCCAGGGTACTCCTTTCTGACTATCTTCGCCCTTCTGAAACCAACCGTGCATTCGAAATTTCCATCCGAGCCACTTATCAAAAAGTCACGTCTTAACTCAACACATCTCCACACTTATTTTCCGCATAAAATAATATCCATTGTCGCTTTTACTCACCTACGACATGAAATATAATTAGTCCATCTCATTTACTTTAAATTCTCAATTTATTAAATTACACCCACTCATGTAATTTAAATATCCATAAAAGTATGGGACATTACAGTTTGGTTGACGCCCATATGGGGCCTAAACCCAATTTAGAAATTAAGCTCATAAAAAGGCTATTATTTTTAGCCCAACTTATTCCAACACAATTAATGAGAAACCCTAAAGTTAGAGCGAGGAGGTGGCATAGTGAATAAGAGAATTAGGGAAATTGGGCTTGGATTTCACCCCTTTCAATAAAGAAAAGTTTACCCTATGTAAGATTTTAATGATTTTAGTGTTATAATGTAATTATTCATTGGAATCAAAATAATTTGATTAAAATATTATTTGGATATTAATTAACTAGTTTAGTAATTAATTTAATATGATAATTTCGGTTACTATTCATGTTCTTGGCCTAAATTGAATTTAGTTGAATTCCTTTATATTAGAGATATAATCGATATGTAATTGTTAGAAGAAAGTTAGACACTGATAAACATTCAAAATCCCTTAGTAATTTCACGAATTAATATGAATCTAAGTTGAATTTGAGAAAAATGATAAACTATGGTTCTTGAGATGATTTTGGATTTTAAGACTTTAAACCATATTAAGATTGACTAAAATCATTAAATATTTGTTAATATTGATGTTAAACAATTTGTACCTAAAGGGGATGGGGGTTTGGGATGGTTAGAAGCTTTGTATTTGGATTTGGAAGTCAAAGATGGAGGATTTTCATTTTGCGAAGATGATGATTCTGGATTAATCTAGTTCGAACTAGATTTAGTTTTATTTGAAGGAGTTGGGGTTTCTTGTTCGAACGATATTTGGAAGTCATTAGAATGACCAATTTTATCTCGTTCGAATGATAAGTGTATTGTCATTCAAATGACATATATTATGAAATTATATTTCTCAATTAAAAGAGGTAAGTAAGATATTTAATCTGGATCTAAGCCTGGTAACCTTTATGTGATTAGGGTTACTTGTCTTGTATATTATGTGCAATATACCGGGCGTGAGTTCTCATGGGATACGTACTATAGGGGATATCCTAATGGGGCACATATGATGGTGACCACGTTGGTACCTCGGTATATGGATTCGGGCTTTACCATGATCATGATTACCACAGACATTTACGTGCTGAAAATACCCATTGTATCTAGATGAGATTAGCAAGGTGATCATTTCATATATTTAGGTATGGGGACAATTGACTGGTGTGAAATCGTAGTGATTATTCCTAGTAGATTCTTTGATGGTTATAGGTGTGAGACAACCTATAACTATGCCTATTACGCGCGAGTGATCCCTAAAAGTGGTAGGAATAGACCTTCACTATGTGAGGGCGTGCGAGTTGCCCATTTATGATGGAACGTACTTATTTGGATGTAGATTAAGAGATTGTTTCTATTCCTTAATATGTTCATATACTGAGATATATAAAATATTTAATAATAGAACCTTTACATACATTCATTTGAGTTGAATAATATGTAATCATGGGGTTCATTTGGATTTGAGAGAAGGCGCATGATATATTAAGGGTTGTGTAGGTTGGGATAACTTAAAATATACTAAAATATACGAGGAAGGTGCATAGTTATACTGTATCCCAAACTCAGTTGTAATCTTACTCTTCGTAAACTTGATGTTAAAATTTTTGTTGAATTATCTTTTTAGGGTGTAAGCTGCCAGTGTTGCTTCACCACTGATCCAGTCTTATCCTCCTTTCAGTTGTTGCTCAGATATGATAGAGGTGTCGAGGCTACGTGCTCAATATTTTATTCATATCTATTTTTTTAATCATATTGGATATATGTTTAGTAGTATTGAGTTGGTATTATTATTACATTTGGTATGAAAATTTATTATTAGATAGTTATAGCTATGCAATTCTATTACTGTTGCTTAGTTTGGTATTCGAGATTTTATGGTTCACCTCTATTATATTGAGTTATTTATTTTATGAATTTGCATTTATTTTCAGTCATTCTTACAATGATACCCAATTGTTTGGACCCATATTTTATTTATTTTATACTTGATCCATCTAGATTATATTTGTTAGGATGTCATGAAAACTTTTCGATTGCAGGTTGCTTGTAGCTTATTTGAGATGCCCAAACTCATTGGAACCAGATAAAGAACTCGTTCGAATGAAACCTATAACTTTATTTAAACGAAACTAAAATTTCATTCGAACGAAATTAAAAACCCCAAAAAATATTTTCTTTAAAACCCTTTTTCAAAAATTAGCCTCAGAAAATTTTAAAAACATTAAACATCTTAACTGAATCTAGGATCAAACATAACATGCATCCATACATTATCAAGATCCTATGGATGTTGAAGACGAAACTCGATACAAAACTCGAAATGATGTTGATGTCTCTTTACTTAGACATTACGGTCTTCAACATGCATCATAGGCTTGGAGGACACACTGAGCTCAAATCATAACCTATGACTCATATAGTTTTGCCCAATCGAAATAAAACTAATCTTATAAATTTTATATTAAACATTAGAAATTGACTTGATATGAAATTTGTCCTTACAATTATCCCCTTTTCGCAATTCCGGGACAAAACCAAAAATGAAAAACTACTAGGCTGCCAAGCCCTCTAAAGACTCAATCCCAACCTCAAAAGGAAAAAAATACAAACTGATACTTGACCAACACAAACTCTTGAATAGTTTTGCTTTTTTAAAATTTTATTGCATCATCGCTAAAACTTGCACACTTAAAAGACCTTTCAAAAGCAAAGAGAACAAGAAATATATAATTCGCATATGAAAAATAATCACCCCCTTTATTAAATATCCCCCCTTAGAAAATACTTCTCCCACATAGGTTAGACTTCTGCCCTTTTTTGCCTGGGAATAAACAAAGGCAAGGTGCATAATATGAAACAAATTCTCCCCCATAGTGTGACATATATGAACATAAATGAAAATAAGCATATCATGTGATGTGAACTAAAACGACAACGATAAATAAATTCGGAAACGCAAGCACAAATAGTCCAAACTATGAGACAAATGATACCAATGTAAATGATGGAACAAAATATGCCAATTTAATCATATATGATGCCAATATGATACAAATATGAAGCATATGGCAAGCGTGGATTAAATTCAACGCAAAGACTCAAAATAAGCACACCATATATATAAACACCCATATAACAAGAATGCACATAAATATATATGTATAAACACCACAAAAGACACAAAACATAAGCTTTTCATACTCGTATGGCATAAATGTGTCCAAATCAAATGTGGTATAAAGTGAAGGGGAGTGAATTAGTAAACAAAATAAATATCCCCCAACCACTCAAGATAGTCCCAGGAGTTTTATTCGATCACATTAATTTATCAAACTTAAAATTTAGCCTCATGTGACAAATAATGTGAACTCATAATATACAAACATATCAAATTCATACTAGCCTAGAAAATATTATTGATTCTCAAATCAATAGCTTGAAACATTAATTACTAACTGGACTTATTGTGTAAACCCATTGATCTTGAACTTATAACACCCTTAAAATAAACATATTCAATATTTTCTCTTTTCTTTTTGAAGATATCATTTTTTATGATCAATTTCTATACTTAGCATTGGAAAATATTTTATTTTTCACAATTTTCTTTTGCCATTCTTTTTTTTCTAAGGATTTTTCCAATGATGGCCTTTCATGCAAAGAATATTTACTCCCTTCATAGCAGTTTTCCATTGGACACTCATATTTTTTCAAACCTAAGAGAAAACTCACCGTAATGGTTCTTACATGCACAAATCTAATAAATATATAGATATGTGTATGAAAATATTAAAAGGAGAACACCTCACATATCTCGTGCAATATAAGTAGTTAAAATCCAAAATATCTCCTGCAAGTGTGTGCAAAGGCATATGCGTAGATGAATTCATTAAGCAAACTAAATTCGCACAACTCTATTCAAACATGATTAAGAAACAATACACAACATTGTAAACCGTACTCTAATGTTCTATCCACATGGAAAATATGTAATGAATGGGATTCAAACACGTCAATATGCCACACAGAATGTGTAAAACTAACTACACAAACGAAACAAAAATCTTTTTCAATTTTTAAAATCTTTTTCAAAATGACTCAAAAGACAAACAAAACCTTTTTGTGTTTTTCAAATAGACAACAAATGAAATATAAAAATACAAAGAACACAAACATCATACAACTAGTCATAACATATATCATGAAGAACAAAAATTAGTGTACGAAAAAACATGCAAACACAATCACTCGTAAGATATAATATGCGATGCGTGATCACGTGAGAACCAACTAGTCTACCATTTAGTGCCTCCAAATGAGTTGTTCTAACCCACATAGTTATAACGTGACGATCTTAGATTTTGATAATATTAGTGACACTAGACTTTAAGTTCTTAGGAAGATCGTACAAAAATGCCTAAGGTGATATTTCCTACCACAATGCTTGCAAGTGTAAACACGACGGAGAATGTTACCATTGGGATGACCTTTTCTAATGTCATTGGCAACTCTCGACTCTCTCAAGACTTTGGTCTTGGTTTTAAGAGCGGAAGCATTATGATAATCGAAACCAATTCCATCCTTGTCATTTTTTATTTGGACGGTGCCTAAAATCTTTTCCAACTTATTTGAACTAGATTCCAAATCAAATTTGACACAACTTGAGTCTCTAAATTTCTCTTCAAACTCCACAATCATAGACTCAAGTAAAATCCTATAATCATTAAGCATTAGGGACTCCTTCAAATATTCATACAAGCCACGAAGGTTATCTCTCTCTCTCTTCCTTAACGTAATCGAGCTTCTCTATAAAAGTATTCTCACATTACCCAAGTCCTTGATCAATTTATCATCATTATTCCCTACGACACACTTTTTCAACCTAGCCTTTAATTTAAAGTTAGCCTTTTTTCAACTTCAACGACTCAGTGTACAACTCACAAAGGGAGACTTGAAACTCATGCTGACTAGTTATGAAAGCAGTGTAGTTATGTGTAATAACCCTTACCTTTGAGTAATTTATTTTATATTAATGGGCCATGAGAGGTAATTATATAAAATATTGGATGATGGAGTAAATATTTTTCTTTAACTGGTTTGAAAGATAATATTTACTAGATTTTGCATATTTACTATTATGAGAATGTAAATAGCATCATGTTGCGTTTTGTAGTGTCATTGTGCTTTAAACGACATTTATGGTTTAAAATGAAGTTGGAACTTGAAATGATTTATATTATTCCGGATGCTAATTTAGAGGGAGCGGTTAGTCTCGAAATAGTCGAGATAGTCAAAATAAGAGCCATATTGTATTTTTGGGTTTCGGGAACTTTTGACAGGTTATGGCTTAATTATGTAGTTACAAGTCATTTTATTGTTGTATTAACATTTAAAGAGGGACACTAATGTTAATTACACGGTTAGGTCTTGTAACCCCTCTTAATTCTCATGTGCATGCTTCCTAACCTAGAGAGAAAGAGAGAGTAAGAGAATTGTGGAGAAAAAGAAGAGAAAGAGGGAGAATTGAAGAAATTGGGTTTGATCTTGCATCTACCGGAAGGGAATTCGAGATTTCATCTTAAGGCAAGTTTCTTACTTGCTAAGATTGGATTTGGAATGAATAAATTGTAGTGATAGTTGTGTATTGGAATCATTTGAATAAATATGGATTTTAATGAATTTGTGGTGTTGAACCCTAAAACATTGATATATATAGTTACGGTGTGGATTATAGTAGTTAGGATGTATTTATGATTGTTTTGGTTGGATTAATGATGGTTGGTGTGGGTAGAAATGAGTTTGGGAAAAGTTGGAGTATTAAACTCCATAGCCGAAACTGGAAATTCTGGGCCAGGCGAATCGATTCGCCCCTAGAGAATCGATTCGCTAAAGGGGTAGGCTACAGGTCTGTGATGAGTGAATCGATTCGGCTTATCCGAATCGATTTGGTAGTATGCTAAATGTTGGGTACTCTTGACCGAATCAATTTGACCTATTCGAATCGATTCGCTTTCCAGACCGAATCGATTCGGCCAGGGCGAATCGATTCGGAATTCTTGTTGTTTTAAGTTATTTTTCTAACTTAGTTTGTAATCCCTTTCTTGTAGGTTTAGGACCTAGGAACTTTCTTTTAGGATGAAATAGAGTGTACTAGAGTCTCATATTAGGTATGTGACCACTCTAAATTAGAAAGGGGATAATTGGGCTTATCTCGGGGATAATCTAATAGACATTAGGGTAGTTCCTTATTTAGTAAACTAGTTTGAGACTGGGGAAGAATAGGATTATATAATTGTGGAAATTTAGAGACGTGTTTGAGGTATACTATACTTGGTGGCTTATAGTAACGTTATTATTTCTAAGAGACTAATTTGGGGGTTTATTAAACATTGAAGTTTATAATGATGACATGAAACGCTTATGGCTCCGGAAAAAGACTGAATGTATATTTTAAAATGGGAATAACTTGTGAATGATAATTTTCTTATACACACCTCTCTAAATGCTATCATAGGGGAAGTTACGCGCATGAGGTGAAGTCCCCTGGCTAGTGAATCCAGGGTGAATATAGTCCTCGGCCATAGGACCGGTTATTATATATTTTGTGATTATTGTTCGAAGTAAGGTAATTTCGAGTGTGGTTATGACTCACTGTCGAAGGTATATGGCCGCTTTCCGATGTCACGCGATGTAGGATGCCCAGGTTGTCTTGGTGTTAGGCCTTGGAAGATGATAGCTATTTTGGGGCGCATCCAGTGGGGAGACCCAGAAGGATGGTCTTAAAATCGTTATATGTTGTGAAATATAACTATTCTTATTAAAGTGGGATTTTAATGATAATACGACACTTTATAAAGTAAATTGCTTTGAATACGTTTCTTAATGAGAAAAAGGAACGGTGAAATGAAATTGTGTAAAAAGGAAATGGAATCTCATTAAGTAAAATTTTATTTATATTCTTCTGCATAAATGAATTGTGATCATTGTCATTACTATTGGGTTAGGCTATGCTTTTAGATTGAGAAATTAGATTTCTTATCATTACTTATGGTGAACGAAACAAGTTTATTCATGATGATTATTGTCCATAACAGTCATGCACTTTATTCACTTGGCGATCATATAAAATCGAGCCCTGGCCCTTTTATATCTTTTTGTTTTGCATGAATCTTATATTCGACCAGGTGGTCCGCCGCAAGGACGCCCGTATTGACTTCTCTATCCCAGGGTCTTAGAGCTGTAACACCTTGCGGATGTTACGGGATACTTGACATTGACGCTTCCATCTTTTTGTATTCTAGTAATGATCGGTTACGCATTCGGGAGTGTTGCCCAAGTTTTGCACTGGTATTATATTACGTGATATTGCACTTTAATACTCGATGTAACCTAATTGTAAGTTCCTGTTAACCGATAGCTCATTCAGTTAGTTTTGTTGTATATGGTTGTTGATCGAATACATGTCTTTTTATATCCACCTTCTTTCAGTTGGATTGTTTAAATGCTTTCTTTAACTTACAAATAAATTTTGACAATTCGTTTTCTAAAATAATGGGTGGTTATCTTGTATACTTATTGTATTACTGTGATGCTAAGAATGGACCGTCTATGATTCCTGGAATTATTGAAGTATCGGGCTGGCCACCTCTTATTTTAATAAGCGGGGTGTCACATATGGTATTAGAGCATCAGGTTTTAGAGTCTTTAGGATATATGCGAACTTGTCACGTTCTACCGTAGCGTTCTTTGATATAAAGCCATACTGTTAGGACTATTTTGTTTGCCTATAATTGCGATCTTCTGCAAAGATAAACTGTTCTTAATAGTATGTTAATTCAGCTGTTTCTTCATCTCAGATGCCACCAAAGAGAGGTCGCCCTGCGAGAAGAAATATAGTTGTAGATGATGATGTAAGTCCTCCACCTCCAGAGCAAAGAATAATAAATGCCGCTGAAGTAGCCAATATTGTGGCCCAAGTGGTCAATGTTGCGATGACTGCCGTGGTTCAACAAATTCCCCAAGCCCAACAGCCAAGGGTTCAGGAGGTGCAAGCCCCTGCGGGACCTTCTCCATGGGAAAGAGTCAGAGAATCCTTCTTAAAGGGTCATCCCACAGAATTTTAAGGTGGTTCCGATGTGATAGTAGCTAACCAGTGGAAGAAGGATATGCAACGCCATCTTCGCATGGTA
The DNA here is from genome assembly GCA_949130495.1 of Sambucus nigra. Lineage (NCBI taxonomy): Eukaryota > Viridiplantae > Streptophyta > Magnoliopsida > Dipsacales > Adoxaceae > Sambucus > Sambucus nigra. The sequence continues at coordinate 117,103,605 of OX422208.1, forward strand.
GACTGTAGTGAGAAACGGAAGCAAATCCTTGCTACTTTTAAGCTAGTTGGATCAGCCTTACATTGGTGGGAGTCGATGACCCCGCCAGAAAAAAGAGATACTATGACTATAACTGACTTTTGGGTTTTGTTTGATAGAAAGTATTTTCCTCGCACAATCCAAAGGGAAATGAGGAGAAAACTTCAAGATGTAGTTCAAGGTGAACGTTCGGTGGCAGAGTATGAGGAGAAATTCACTCTTTTATCTAGTTTTGTTCCGGATGAGGTAACTCCGGAGGAAAGGAGAATGTCCAAGTTCATTGGAGGTTTACATTGGAGCATACGACAACACTTGTTGGGAAATCCAGTTCTACAAACATTTGGGGATGTGATGAATACCACATTACTCCATTGCCAAGATCATCGATTGCATATACAAGGAAGTAAGAAAATTTCAATTTTGGGTCAACCTAGTAAGCCAGGAGGCAATGGTGCAGGAGGGGAGCACTACCCTTGTCCCAATCATCGGGAGGTAAGAAAAAGGAAAGGGACACCCAACAAGGGGATTTGTCCAAAAGATAACGTTTCAAAGGATTTAATTTCGGAGGCAGTAATTTCAATCACGGTCAAGGTACCCCGCAGTAGCAGCAGGTAGGCCAGGCAGGTCGGGGTAACAATAAGGGTCGAGGCCATCCGGGCCAAGGCTTTGTGCAGTTCAGAAATAATAGGGTCCGTAATCAGGAAAATATGGCGGGTCGTTATTTTCAATATGGAGAGCCAGGTCACTTTAAGAAATCGTGTCCGCAGTTGATTGGGGGACAGTTTCCTAGAATTCTGCAGCATCATCAGGCATAGCTACCTCCACCAGTGCCCAATCCAGTCGTCCCTCCATAACAAGGACAACTACTGTATGGACGTGTCTACCATATTCAGGATGCCATGCTTTCTCCAACCCTGCCAGCGTCGCCAGCTATCGAGGGTAAGTTTCCCATTCAGGGGCATATGGGTCGGGTATGGTTTGATACGGGTGCGACACACTCGTTTATTTCTAAAATTTTTGCTCAGTCTACTGAGTTAATTAAATATGTGGAAAGTACCTTTACTAGTGTCGAATCTTCTATGGGTGATGGTTCACTCATTTTCTTTATTTATAAAAGAGTAGAAATAAATCTTAGTAATTTATGATTTGAGGCCGATTTACTCGTCCTTGATATGGTCGGGTACGATGTTATCTTGGGTATGGATTGGCTAGTGAAGTATCGCGTGATAGTAAATTGCTATGGGAAAAGTATAGTCTTTGCCATTTCGGGGTAATAGATGTTTTTAGTGGCTATGCCTCGTTCTGAGGGAGGTTCTAGCACTTATTTGTATTGTATTACGGAGGAGGCTTCTCGTGATGTAGTAGTTTACTCAGAATCGATTCCCGTTGTTAGAGAATTCGAAGATGTTTTTCGGGAGATACCGGGTTTACCTCCAAGTAGGGAGATTGAGTTTGTGATTAATTTAGCATCGGGAACGCGATCGATTGCTAGGGCTCCGTACCGTATGGCTCCTGTTGAGATGAGGGAGTTAAGAGATTAGATTCAGAAGTTGTTACAGCAGGGGTTCATTAGGCATAGTATGTCGCCGTGGGGAGCTCCTGTATTATTTGTGAAGAAAAGAGATGGTTCTCTATGATTGTGCGTAGATTACTGGGAGTTGAATAAAGTTACCATCAGGAACAAATACCCACTACCTCAGATTGATGATTTGTTCGATCAACTTAGGGGAGCGTCATACTTCTCTAAAATATATTTGAGGACTGGGTATCACCAGTTGCGAATACGAGAACATGATGTGTCCAAAACTGCGTTCCTGACTAGATATGGGTCCTATAAAGTTTTGGTTATGCCTTTCGGGCTAACCAATGCCCCTGCAGTGTTTATGGACTTTATGAATAGAGTGTTTCGAGACTTCCTGGACCAGTTTGTTGTCGTGTTTATTGATGACATCTTGGTGTATTCTCAAATAGAATCTGATCATGCTACGCATTTACGGTTTGTCCTGCAGACATTGAGGGATCATCGATTGTATGCTAAGTTTGAGAAGTGTGGTTTTTGGTTGCAGGAAGTACAGTTTTTGGGTCACATTGTGACAGATCAGGGTATTTTGGTAGACATGTGTAAAGTTATAGCGGTAAGGGAATGGGGTCAGCCCACGACACCTACAGAGATTCGCAGTTTTCTAGGTTTGGCTGGCTTGTATCGCAGATTTAGGAAGGGTTTTTCTAAGATTGCTAGCCTTTTGATAAATTTAACTCGAATGGGGGTGAGGTTTGTTTAGAATGATTCTTGTTAGCTAGCTTTTGATGAGTTTAAGGATAAGTTAACTTCTGCTCCAGTACTTGCATTATCGAGGTCGGGGTTGGAATATTTGGTCTTTATAGACGCATCTATGCAAGGGTTAGGAGGTGTGTTACAACAAGAGCATCGGGCTATTGCTTATGCTTCTCGCAAACTAAATCCCCATGAGAAGAATTATCTGGTTCATGATTTGGAACTTGCTTCAGTGGTTTTTGCCTTGAAGATTTGGAGACATTACCTCATGGGGGAGAAATTTAGTATCGTCGCAATATTTATTTTCATAGAAGGATTTGAATATGTGACAACGTTGATGGTTAGAGTTTGTGAAGGACTACCAATTTGATATTCATTATCACCCGGGTAAGGATAATATAGTGGCGGATGCGTTGAGTCAGAAACCCGAGGGGGAATTAGCAACGGTATGGAAGGCTAAATGGAAGGAACTTAGCCAAGAGGGCGCGGTTGCAAGGGAGTTTACATCGGTGTTGACCATTACGCCTATGATAGTGGCAAGGGTTGTGGAAGCTCAAGGAAGGTACAAAAGTTATCAGGACCGTATACACCAATTATTAACCGAGGGAACATAATCCTATTCTATAAGTTCTGAGGGTGGGTTACGTTTCCACGAGAGACTTGTTGTCTCGGACGAAGGGGATTTAAGACGGGCCGTAATGACAGAATCTCATGGGTGAAAGTTTGGGATACATCCTAATGGGGACAAAATGTACCAAGACATGCGCCGTCAATATTGGTGGGGGGGGGGGGTATGAAACGGGGCATTTATAAATTTGTTTCCCAATGTACTACTTGTTAACTGGTGAAGGTAGATCATCAGCGACCGACATGATTGTTACAACCCTTGGCAATACCGGTGTGGAACTGGGAAAACATCTCGATGGATTTCATCACGAGATTGCCAACATCACAAAGCGGTTATGATTCCATTTGGGTGATTATCGATCGTTTAACTAAGTTGGCACATTTCTTACCAGTACGTACAGATTATAATACCGCTCGTTATGCCTGGCTATTTATTGTGGAGATTGTTAGACTCCACAGGGTGCCCATTAATATAGTCTTCGATCGAGACAAAATTTTTGTTTCCCATTTTTAGCGAAGTTTCCAAGAAGCTATGGGAACCGAG